>JAREIS010000013.1:1200000-1800000 GCA_030060385.1 Muscicapa striata striata | reverse complement strand
TCTGTTCCTCATTACTGTTGTGTTCAGCTCGTCAGGGACACACAGAAGAACTTCTGACAGAAGAGTTGAATTGCAAATGGTATTTTCAGAAATCACAAAGACACCATTTTGCATATAATTATGGTTCTCTGGTAGGCTAACGTGGCTAGAATATTTCTGCACCTTGTCACAGGTAAGATTATTGCTTGAACTCTGAAAATGGTGTTCCAAAAAATTCCAAGTCCAAAGATTTTTTTGACAACTGGTTAAAATTATGAATTTCCTAGAAGGAAGTAAGCTTATATGCAACAAAACTGTTTAAAGACTGAAACATTCTTGTGTACCATTCTGTTAGTGCTGGTGCTGTTTCTGCCCGAGAGGGAAGATACTGTTACAATCAGCAGTTTCTGTTCTCTCACAAGTCCCTTGTTGAAGTTCTGGCCAGTTCTCTCTGTCTTTAACTTCTGAGGCTGCGAAGTGAAGTGGACTGGCTGGAAGCCACGTGGAACAGCCGTATGGAATAACAACAGCAGCCCAGCATCAGGCTGCTCTTGCTGGCCAGGGAGTGAAGAGTTAACTTGTTTGATCTGAGTTGTGAAGCCTTTCTCTGACGTGTGATATAAACCACTACCGTGGTGTCAGTTCCACTTTGGAAGTTCGCGAATGTTTTGATGGGTGCCAGTGTGCCGGTTTAAAATTCCCCCTGTGCCGGAGCCAAGGAGTCCAGTCCTAATTGTAACAACATGTGTGCTGGTCAGAAATGCCAGGAGATGATTTTGGTGCAACAAAAGGTTTGGGGGTTTTTTGTTTCTCCTAGAAGAAAGAGAGCTGTTGGAATTGAGGCTCTTCAAATCCATTTCTACCTTTGTAGTAGCTGATGTTACAGTGTTTGTCCTGCTGCCCCAGGTGTGAGGGCAGGTGTGCTGTCCACTTTTGTATCTCTTCAGAAGAGTGGGAACATGGAAAGCTCAGCACAGCTCAGGAATGAGTGGCAGGTTTTTAGTGAGGACCTCTTGCACAGGTGGAGGTAAAAGTCTGAGTGTGAGGCGTGCTGGGGTTGAACACCCACAGCAGGGAAATAGAGATGTGTGATGTCTGACAGTAACACTGCAGGGCTTGGCACAGGGAACTCTCCTGTGGCAACAGGGCCATTTCTGTGCTGGATCACCACATTACCATTATGGGAAGAGCTGGAAAACACCAGTGTACACCACTGAGAATGTTACAAAGCACATTACAATTATCCATGTTGCATTTTGGCCAGGATGTCAGGATTAGCACTCCCTCCTCTGTCAAGAAATGTTTAAATGAGCACAGATGGTCATGACTCAGCCTGGGGTTCCCATGGATGTGTGGAGCATGGTGTAAAACACTTGGACAACCCCCAATCTGATTGTACATCCAGCCAGATGAAGCTGGGCTCTCAAGAGGTTTGAGCCTAGGGGAGCTTTCTGGGGAGAGACTCAGGTTCTCCATCAGCCATTTTTCTTCCTAATACCTTCTGTGATGCAGTGGAGTCTTTCCTTTGGGCCTGGATCCCATCTGAGCTGAATGAGGAAAAATTAGTAAGAGAGAAATGTCGAGAGTGGCTTAGTGGTTGGAGGTACTGTGTTTCCTGATCAGCTGCATTAGGAACATGCTAGAGAGGAATGCTCATGGCTGCTCAATCTCTGGGGAAATTCTGGAGCTCAAGAAAGGGGAAACACTGTCGAAGTCCCTCCTTTGCTGGATTTTGTCCAGTCTGTATTTTCTGCTTAGGACAGCAGGACCTGAAGACTTACTGTTCCTAACCTCCTTCTGTCAAGGTTCAAGTTTGGATTAAACACCCACACCTGAGACCTGGAACTTCACCAAGGTATCTTATGTGGGATCTTTGAGCATCTGCATGTCCTGGGCTGAGCTTAGTCCTTCAGTGGGGTTCTGTGTAACAGTGTCTTTAGTATCTGTGCTCCTCTCCTGCACATGCCATCACTGTGTATAAGAGTTCATGCAGTTGCTGAGAGATAGCTAAATTTTTTCTGCAGGCCTGATCCATCCCAGAAATCCTAAATTCAGCACTTTGGTGTTGTATCACAATCCCTTTCCTAATTCCATGGATATCAGCAGGTGTGGTGTGTAATGGACAAAGGGTTTTGCCAGTGGCAGTGCAAGCAGGGTGTAGAGCTGTGGGTTGGTATTATAGAAACCACATGCTTGTTAAGTGCCCTATTTCTGCATGGTCCCATTAAAGGGAGCGTTGGCTCCTTTGATGGGGCACAAGACTGGTTTCCTTCATGGTTCCCTGATTTATGTCCCAGCAGAGAACTCAGACATCAGTGGGGAAAGACCGAGTAACCAGAGAAGCAAGCCAAGCCTCGCTCACCCCCTCGGCATGATAGGACATCAGATCCTTCAAATCCTTGCCTTTGGCAGCCTGTTAGTTACAGGGTTTAAATCATGCCTTTTAAGGCTCAGGTAGAGACACTAAAAAGCTTGGGCCTTTCTGAATTAGGGCCTGGATTGTGTAGTTAGGGTCATTTTCTCAATTAGCTAAACATAAATCAGCCTAACGAGGCACTTGGGAGCACTGGGCAGGTTTAGTACCTTGTCTCTGCTGCCTCTGTCCTTACCACTCCCACCTGCTTGTTTGGCTGATCAGCCAGTGATTTTATTTTTCCACACTGCCAGCGCTGAGCAGTGGGTTTTGATGTCTGAACTGGTTTTCACACCTGGTACATGAGTGCAAGAGAGGAGAACTGGGAGAAATTGCTCTTGAGCAAGCAGATAAAACACCTCATAGGTGTGGCAGAGATTCAGCAGTCTCAGCACTCTAAGCCACACTGTCCTTCAGGGGCTGGGAATGGTGTCCTGTTGAATGGGCAGTGGTGGGTGGTGGCTTGAGTGCAGAAAGTGCAGCAGCAGCAGGGATGTGATACCTGGGACTGGAAAGCACACGTTGGGGCTGCAGCTCTGGAGCTGGGTAATGGAACACGACTCCTTTTCCAGGAGCCTTTTCCTTGACTCCACCATATAAGGACTGTGCTGTTTTCTGGAGTCTGATGGAAATTTGGGATGGGATAGGTTGCCCTGTACCCACTTCAGCCCACTGCTCTGGTGGAGCATTGGATCCATTTCTGCAGGCAGAAAAGCTTGGAGGTTCCTCACAGCAAAGGAGATGAAAAACCCAAGTAATGACTTGTGATGCCATTGAATTGGATAAAATCCCAAGAGAAAGCTGCAGTGTTGGGGATATCCCTTCAGTCTCTTTGGCTGTTTAGAACTGGGGAGGATGTGGCAGAATGAAGGAATAGAGTCACTTCACTCAGACCATGCATGGGCTGAAGCTGTGGCCCTCCCTCATTCAGCTTTCAAGGGCTGGAGCAGAGTAAGACAAAAACACCCAAACACCAAAAAAATGCTTTGTGGGTAAGAAAAGTGAAATGTGTCATAAATAAATCCCTGAGTGATGGGCCTTTTTAACTTCCCCACACAAGGTTTCTTTACTCTAGCAGTTGATAAGTGCTGGTGATGTATCTGAACATGATGTGATCCCCTCATGTTCATGTCTGTCTGACATTTTTCTCTGTTATAATTGTCTTTGTTCTGGTTTGCTGTGTTTTCTGATTATGCAGGGCCAAATTGAACCCCAAATCTCAGCCTGGGAAGGCATTGCTCTGAACTTGCTGTGGCTTGGGAGCCATCAAATACTGTGATAGGTTTGTAATGGAACAGCTGCAGACAAGGACATGCAGCAGGAGCAGCTCTAAATGCACAGTTGCTGACCTTGCCTTGCTCCTGCATTAGTCCCTAACTGTCCTGAAGGAGACCCCACTGAGTTCTTTCATCTCCATCACCTCCACAGCTTCCCCCTTCATTGAGCCAGTAAAGGAGGAGTAGAGCAAAGGACAGAGTCACTCCATGAACTACAAGCTTAGCAATGGTGTCAGATACCAAGTGAGGCTGTGGCTGCTCTTCAGTCCGAAGTTCAGCAGCAACAGAAATGGGAGCCCTTCAGCTGCCTACCATGGAGCTGAAGGGCAGCTGACCTTCTTGGCCATTGCCTCCATGTGGACCATGGAGTTCTCCCCAGGACAACTGAAGGGATGGAAAGCTCTGAGAGTCATTCCTAGGCAGCAGGTACCAGCACCTCCCTGCAGATGTGACTCCTTCACAGGTAGAAGCTGGACATCCTGCAGATGGTGTCTTTTCCATGTGAGAGGGAAGCCCTTTGTACTGTCACTGCCCTAGGAGGTGCCCTGGGAGCCATCAGCCCATCAAGGAAACCTCACTAGATGTGTTTGTTGACTACATTTAAGAGTCAAAAACTGGCTTTTGTCCCTTGGATTATTGGCTTGGGCAGCAAACTCCTGGCAGAGCCATGCTGTAAGCCTCTGCCAAAATCTCTGCTGAGTACACTCACTGCCTTGGGCATACGAGCTAGGTACCGCTCTGCCTTTGCAGGCTTAAGTCACTTTGCCCTTTCCAGTGTAGACAGACTCTGTCCCTGTCCCAAGGAGGGGTTAATCCAATTCAGACATCATTTTCTTCCAAGCTTCCCAGTTTGCATCTGGAGTAGGTTTCTGAGCGTCACCCCAAACCTGCATCACATCTTAAATAGTTCTGTAGCTGTTTAGGTGATGACTCTGGCTGCTGATGGTGCAGATTTCATTGTCTGTGGTGCTGATGGTCTCGTAGAGGTTGTGTCTCTGGCTTGGCTTCGTGTGAGCTGCAGCTGCTCCCACGTTTTGGTGGTTTGCTCCATGGAGAAGATGATGCTCTTTGGCGTGAGGATGTGCTCATGAAGAACCAGGTCCATTCCAGGGTTTTCCTAACGTGCTTCTCAGTGTCTCCAAGAAGAACATCCTGCAGCTGTTTTAAAAAGTCATGCCTCATTCTCTGCAGGATTTTCTTCTTGCTTCCAGATCTCTTTTCCCCCCATCTGCTAAAATGCCAGTTGTTTTCTTTTCTTCATTCCTCAAATCAAAATATTTAGCAGTGGACTTTTCTCCATGACATCCCACTGCATCCCTTAACTACTGTGGAGTGTTCATCAGTCTCACTGACATTAACCAGTTCTGCAGGAAACCAGCACTGCCAAGCAGGCAGGCTCCACTCCTGGACAGTGTCTGGTACTGTCAGTGACAGTCCCCCTGTGAGTCTCTCAGGGATGATGCTTTTGCTGGCAGAACTTGAGAAGCTGTTGGAACATACTTTCCTTGGCCTGGCAAGTTGCACTTGGGCCCTCATGGTGTTCCTTCTGGCCTCAACATGAACAAAGCTTTATCTGCTTTTCAGAGAAGGGAGTCACCATTTGCTTTTCAAGGACTAGTCAGTCTCCTCTGTCCCAGCTGCCTGCCACACTGGAGCCTTTCATTACTTGCACCCTTCCAAGCCACCAGTTTTCTTTTCTCCTTCTGTCTTTCAAACAATTTCCCTTTCTACTTCCAGCAGCTGCTGAGAAACTTCCTAGACCCATCTGTCCTCCAGGCCAGGCAAATAACCAGGGCTCCCCAGCGCCACCAGACTGAGCAGAAGGTGGGTGAAAATGCTATAATTCATAGAACTAAAACTCAGTAGGATTAAACTCACAGCCATTTTTAGAAGTCCACGTCCCTGCTGCTATTCCCAGGCTTTGGGGTTATCCATGTTCACTGTTACACCCTAAACACTTGCACTCAGAAATCATTGCTTTCACCTACTGTGTCTGCAACCCCAGAGGTGGCTGGTTGGAGTTGGTCACCTCTGGGGGGGTGACAAGTGATAACCCAGCTGGGCATTCCTGGGGAGAGCCAGAAGGAGACTTCCTGGGGAAGGCATTTGGGATGGCTGCTATCCTCAAACACATCAAAGGTGCAAATGGCTTTTATCAAGAGGCAGTAAAACTAATCCAAAGCCCACTTTAATGTGTTTGCCACATATTTGAAAAGGAACTGATTTCAGAAAGAGTTTTAAAAATTCTTCTGGACCTGTGTCTTAGAGCTCTTTCCACTCTGGAAACCTGATGCTTTTGTTTCCCAGATGTTCTGGATTCATGACTGAGGGGGAGATGGAGAACTAAAACTATTTCTAAACCTCTTCTGAAATATGGGCACAAATAGTTTGGCTTTCTTTCCTAGCTCTAAACCTCTGTTAAACTCAATTTTTGTTTTTTTTTTAAACCCAGGCCATGCTTACAGTAAATACCACCTCCTCAGTCAGCAAGTGAGACATCTTCCCATTCAGTTGTCAAAAACCCCTCATTTCCACCTCACTAAGCCTGCAAGACACTGGCCTTTTGACCTGCTGGGGTGCTCACCCCTAGTCTGGAGCTTTAGCCTGGTCCTGTTCTGCTAAAAGAAATCGACCTTTAGTGTTTAAAACAGGAGCAAATCCTTGCAAAGATCAGAGGAACTGTAGTCTTTCTCATTTTCTTTCTTTCTTTCTTTCTTTCTTTTTTTTTTTTTTTTTTTTTTTTCCCTGCAGGAGAGTTTAAACATCACTGCTTTCATTTGGAAAGAGCGAGTGACTTTCCCATGCCGTAATACCCAGCAAGTGTTGAGAGAATGTGGTTACATAAAACCATATTTTTAATACAACCGACAGACTGTCTTGAGAGCTAAGTGTTTTTTGACAGTTTTTATGCACCTGTTAATTCAAAGCTCTTAACATGTGCCAGTTAAAAAGAGCCAGGCACTAAAACATCCACCCTGTGGACGGCCAGGGCTCAGCTGCACACCAGAGCACAGGGAATCTGTGCAAGGTAGGAACTCTCACAGCACCAACTGGTACAGAGCTAATTCAACTCAGAGCTTTTGTTTCCCAGTCCTGCTTGGCCTCAGAGGCTCCTGCTTCTGCTTTGGACCTGAAGAACAGCTGACATTTCTTTGGGTCTTTTCTGTTTGCTTTTCCCACCTATGTCAGAAAGAAAAGATGCCAAAGTTCCTATCAGGGCCATTGTTAAAAGACAATACTGACAATATTTCCCCAGGCTCCTCTGCTAAATTTGTGCCTCCTTGGTTTTGGTGATCAGGTACAGCCCAGATGGAGACCTGCTGCACTGTCCTCCAGAGTGTCTGCTCAGGTATCATCTCCACTCCATCCCTGCTCAGGTGGTCTCTTCAGACAGAAAGGAAGTTCTCCTCCTCTTGTCTAACATTTTCCTTCCTCTTCACCCCTTAAATGCTACAAACTTTCAATGTAGAGATGTTCTCAGGGTCATTTTAAACCCCCCACAGCCAGGTTTTCCCTCTTCCTTCTGCAACTTTCTCCCCACACTGTATCTGCTCACAACACAACTCCCCAGTTTTAGGGTTAGGTTTAGGATTAGGATCTGGCTCTGCACTCTGTGGATCACCCAGTGGCCTCATTCCTGTGGAGAAAAGCTTGAAAACACAGCACCATCTGACATAAAGCCTCAAAAAAGCCCAGAAGGCAGATAAAAACAAGAAACCCTGAGAATTTTGAATACTTGCAGATGCTGACAGTCATTTCTGTCAGTGGCCACTCATTTTTTGTGCCAGTGACTGTGCATTTGGGATGTGTTTCTGTGTAGGGAAGGGTTAGCATGCCACTGCCACTCTCCTGCTGTGGAAATTTAGTCAAGCTTAATCAAGCCTTCAGCTGCTAATTGCACTGCCTTGAGGAGATTGGGCTGTGACAGCTCTAGACCTTTCCTTTATCTCAAGGCCAAGAGGCATGAGGAGAGCCTCTGGTGTTAAGCCCAAAGCTTAACAAAGCAAACATCAATATTTCTTCTTGCATCTCTGCTAAGTTCCCTACAGGCTGAATTGAGAGATTTGGCTCCCAGTGAATAACCTGTCAGAACAGTGTTGGTGTCCCTGAATGCTGCATGTGAGCTTGAACTGACAGGAGGGTTCTTTCAGCAGGAAACATGAGGTGAGGGCTTGTCAGGACAATAGGATTCCACCTCAATAACACTCAGGCTGTTCATTGCAAAATCACCTGGTGGGACAAATCTGCTCCACGTCTCGTGTGTGTGCACTGCTCTTTGTGTTGAATTAGCTAGAACATGGTATTTAGTGTTTTTGTTGGCTTTGTATTTTACACTGACTGCAGGAAGATATATTATACCCCATCTGGCATAAATTCTGTTGGACCACAGTTACCCTGTGACAATTCAGAGGATAAATTGGACCAGGCAGAGTGGTATGACCATCAGTGTTTTGCTGCATGGGATCACAATAGTTTTAATCATGTCCTGGGTACCCTAAAACAAACTTTTCTGTCTCAGCTTTGCAGGTATGTGTTATGCTTATGATGTTTCCTTGAAAAAACATGACTCTGCTCTTGCTGAAAGGTTGCATTACTGTTATTTCTTACACTGCTACTTCAGCAGCTGCTGTGCATGGACTTGACCTGTAGCCTGTGTCTTTTCAAGGTGTACCTTCCAAGCAAGATTAAGGTCCACCCTGTGTGTCCTAATTGGTAATTGTCTGATAGTTTCTGCCTCCTGCAGTGTTGGAGAATCTGTCTCTCAGCAGTAGAACCCAAGGTCTAACTGGGAAACTCCATGGCTACACTTGAACCTGGCTCTTCTTACCCCATTAACTGTGTTTGAGGAGAATGGTTTTTCTCATCCCAAGGCACAGCCCTTTCTCTGTGTTACCCTTTAAAGCACTTGCACAGCAGGCTCTGCAGTGAGGCAGGGAATGAAGAATTCATGGTGGGAAGCATCCCAAACTCACTCAGATCTGTTGAGATTCCAACAGCAACCGAGCCATCTGTGACTCATCTTTGTGCTCGTGTGTCAGCTCATGGAGAGATCCTCAGAGCAAGCAAGGCTCTGCTGGCCTGCATGCTCACCCTGAAAACAGCACCAGGTTCCTGCTGCTTTGTCCTCACGAGGGGACAGGGCTGTGATGCAAGATAAGTTCATAAGAAAAGTATGGTGGTTGTTGATTGCTCTGAAATACACTCCCTTTGCAGCTACAGGAAAATTATTAGTCATAATCCTTGCTGAGAGCTGAGCTACTTCTCCAAACAAGTTGACTCCATTTCCATCTGATTTAAATTTGAGACAACTGCTCATGTCCCAAAGCTGAGTGATTTTATCACCTCTTCACCAGCCCCAGCATATGATGACAGTTTTTTTGGATTGCACCAGAGAATAACTTTGCTGAGAGATCTCCCAGTTTTCACCCATCTGAGGAGCCCTGATGTTTCCTTAGAATCCCTTTGTCCTTTGGTTGAAAGATGGGTTGCTCTGAGGGCAGAATAGTTCTCTAGGGATTGAAAGCAAAGGGAGGCTTCAGCAGAGCCTCCAGATCAAGCTTGAAGGTAGGAACTTCTTTCCTTAAGCTCAAAGAATATGTAATCTTTAATTTTTTTTGAAAGTGTGTGTGTGTTTAAAACATTTCAGTTAGAAGAACTGCTCCTGAGGCAAAACATGCAAGCCTGAGTTAGGATCCTAGAAGCTAATTGCATTGCTTAAAAATGTATAGAGTAAAACTTAAGGGGCCTTTCCTTTGGCATGCTCTTTCTTCTTTGGAGAACTTCCTGAAAACCCGTTCCTTGGACTGGTGACCATGCAGGGACCTGGAGCCAAAAAGCATTTTGGCAGAAAGGTAAATCTGAGGTGTCAGCCAGCAGCAAAGCACTTGAATGCTGCTGCAGGTCTCCAGATTAATTTCCAGGAAAAATGCAATAGCTGATCTATCCCGGACAAAGATTTTTCCTTTACACAGCCACGTGAAGCAGTGAAAGCAGCAATTTCCACTTAGATCTGTTGCAGAATTCACATCCCCTCGCTTAAAGCATCTCCAAACTGGACAGCTTGGTTCCCTGGAACATCAGAGTGTGGCTGGTCCTGAGGATCCTGGGCTGGAATTTCTCCCTGTCAGCCATAGAGGGAGCCGTGATGAGAGGCTGGGATGAGGCAGGGCCTTCAGCACAATAGAAATTGCCCGGTTTGGAAGGGAATTGTGCAGCCCTGGCTGCAGGGAGAGCCGGGCTGATCTGCTCCTTAGGAGTGACGGCGACCTGGGTGGATAAAGGATGCTTTGTGCCCTGGTCAGATTCGGGTTCGGGTATCTGGGGGAGGGGAGCAGGGAATTAAGCAATTCTGTTTGTTTTGAACCAAAACAGTTCCCCCCCCAAAAAAAAAAAAAAAAAAAAAAAAGGTAAAAAAAAAAAAAAAAAAAAAAATAAACGAGAAATACTGAGTCAACTTAGGACATGGTGTTTGATCCGAAACACAATGTTCCATTTTAGAGTTTAATTTCTTTTTTTTTTCCTAAAGTCGGGTTTTTCAATAAAATCTCCAAAAGGCTCATTTCAGAAACACCTACATGAAGTCAACCCCTTTGCTTTGAAAACACTTTGGAATGAAATGTTTTGAAGTTTAAAAAAGAGCCTCCTGTATTAGGCTTGTTGGTTTTGTTTGGTTTTTTGGAAAAAGGTGCTTGTCAAATTCAGCCCAACTTCGTGAGTGGTTTATGTCCCTCCAAAATTAAACTCTGCTCAAAATTACTGTTTGCTGCACAAATTCACCCTCTGTATCTGTGGATCTGCCCAGGGCAAAATGGAGCCTGTGATTCAACCCAGAGCTGTTGGAACCAGGGAGGAGAACCCAGGGAGTTTGCACAAAGGAAAGGATTCAGCTCTCAGCAATCAAAGCCCAGGTCCTGCTTCCTTTCCAAGGGCATCTGGAGTGCCCTGGCTCCACGTGGCCAAAATTCCCATTGTCTCCACGAGGAGTTAAAACATGAAATGAAGAAAATGCCAAATGGAGAGAGGAGAAGAGCACGGGAAGAAATTTATTTCTAAGACCTGTCTTATTTATCTGCTTCCAAGAAAAAAAATACAAGCGGTGAGACATGGAAGTTTCTTTTCAGGCACTTCCTAATGACTTGGATGATCCAGTGAAACAAATGAGAGCAGCCAGGAGAGTGCTCTGCTCCTAAAGGGCAGGGAAATATTTGCCAATGCAGCAGCTCTGCAAATGTGTGAGGCTGTTAAGCTCCTAATCCCATGTCTTATTTTTATGAATTTTCACACTAGTGGGATATAATGAACGTTGAACCCAAAGACATTAATTACTCGGGTCCTTTTTTTGAGAGGAATTTCGATGGAGTGTAACGTTTTAAATTACAA
Organism: Muscicapa striata striata; assembly: GCA_030060385.1. NCBI lineage: Eukaryota > Metazoa > Chordata > Aves > Passeriformes > Muscicapidae > Muscicapa > Muscicapa striata. Next base: position 1,788,951 of record JAREIS010000013.1, on the reverse strand, counting down.
GGTGTGAAATAAACTCTACAAAACTTACAGCTTTAGTGGAGGAACTCCAAAATCAAATAAAAATGCAAAACCCCTGATGAAGTCCAATTTACTGTAAAATGCCCTGGATCATGGTGTTCCAGTAATTTTTTTTTCCCCTACATACTTTGGTTAAAATAATTTATATCCGCTGCAGTGTTTATGTACCTTAAGCTTTATTTATTAAAGGATATGTATATTTCAAGCCCAGTTTTAATGAGACATGCTGAAATCTGTAAGGTACAGTGCAACTTTTGTTCTAATCAGCACTAAATCTCTTCTCTTTATTTTTCTGTGTTGAAAATATTCATGTTGGACGGAAAGGGCCATGCGTGTATATAAATTTCAGAAACATATAAATATATATGTAAAGTAATAAGCAAAATTTATTTTTTTTTTTTTTTTTTCCTCCCGCTATCATCAGGGCAAATTGTTCAGTCTGAGCACTTAAAATCATGGATGGATTTTATCCTTGTTCTTAGAACACGACAATTACTTCTTTTTTTAGGCAAATTATGTATTTGCCAAAGATTGTGCTTTAGGTTGGCTGAAAATGTTTGGGAATTCACATCAGCTTGACGAACTGTTTTGGCACAGGAAGAAAAAGAAGTCCAAGTGTTTTGGCTTTGTTTTCTAATGAAAAGTTTTGAGATTTCATTTTGAACCAACACCCTTAAACTAATGTTAACATGAACTAAAAAAATAACTTGGGAAACTGAGAAACTTCTCAAAATTCTGAATTAAGTGGGGCCTTAGGGATGTTCTTTGGGGGAGTTGATTTGCAAGTTTCTTCCTGTGCTTTTGTTCTTGAAAGGAAATAGAAAATATTTTTGCTTAAATAGATGAATTTGAAAACTGTAAGGTTTATGGCCATTTCAGTGTAGCATTAGCAGTCAGTTTGAAAATTATATTCAGTTTAAGGAACTTAATCAAACTTGAGCCATATTTTCAAGACATTGTAGAAAGCCTGTCTTTCACTGATACCTCAGGATGAGATAAAAGCTATTTAACTGCTTAACTTTTACTGATAGCACTCAAATCTGGATATGAAGCAGGTCAAATAGTCCCTAAACCACTACTGAAAATGGTACAATGGTTCCTAAATCCCTTTAAATGTAGCAAATGGTGTCATGGGCAGGAAAGTGACTCTCATTCCATAAAAAGCAGCCTTTGATGAAAAGGAAAAAAGTCCATTTTGCCAACTTTTGTTTCTATTTAATGAAAGAAGGAAATAGAAAAATCTTTAAAGATTCCTACCACAAAGAGGGCAAAACCTCTTCTGTTTCAAGAGATGCAGCAAACTGAAAATTTCTGCTAGAAACCAGCTTTGCTCAACTTTTGCCCAAATATCTACGTTTCAGAGGCAACCTGTAAAGTATAGAAAGTTTCAGGACTGATGAGCTTGATTTCCTCACCTCTGCACTATTTCCTGATGGACCTGAAGGCATGAGTTCCCAGCAAAGCAAAGTGAAATCTGGGAGCAGAGGGGGAGACTTCCCTCTGTCTGTTCTGTGGAAAACGTTGGCTTTGGAAATCAATGCATTTCTCAGAGGCAAACCCCGAAGCCCAGAAATGGCTGACCAAGGAATTTCAAGGGAGAAAGGCTGGGAATCAGGGAGCAGAGTAATAAAGTACAGGTTTGTTCTGTAACAAATTCCAGCACTTTCAAGACTCTTTTAGACATATGGAAGTCCATTTAGGAGGAAAATTGGTTGCAGCCGCTGACTCAGAACCTGTTGGAATCAGTGGAAACATTTCCATTGTCTTCTGTCCTGAAGAAATGGTGTTTCTGTCCTTCCTTCCATCCCTGGCCTGTGCTCACTCTGTGGGCCATATGGATTTCATCTCCCTTAAAGACATGTAAGAGAAGAGGGTTTGGCTGTTTAGCAGCACGACGGAGCTGTGAAGACAGGAATGGCTGATTTCTACTTGATTTGCTACAAATCAGGTAAACCAGCTCCTTTGGAGGAGTCACCTGGGTGCATCTGGCTCTCGTATCCCAGAGCTGAATGTGGCTTTAATCACATCAGCTTGTTAATTGTGCCCCTCAAGACGAGCTCAGAGGAGTGAGGGTCTGCCTTTCTGCAATCATGTGATTCCTGGATTCTGACCATAATTGCCAGGCTATCCCTGGGAAAGAGCACTGGGTATTTGCTTATCTGGATAGTGCCCCTCTTCAGCTATTTCAGACTTTTCTAGTGCTAAACCCAAAGCTGCCTGCAGGGAATGAGTGAACCAAGCCCATCGAGAATTGATCTTAAAGGATTGATTCCTGTTTCTGCAAGTCAGGTTCCCAGGAATGGGGACACAGAGGGTCTGGATGCTCCCAAGCACTCCCTAATCTCACAGGGTATCACCTCCAGACATTCTTGGGATCACTCTCTGCCTCCCACTACCAAGGCCAAGACAAGTCCCCATGGAAGGAGTAACAACCTGCAGAGCAAGAAATGTTCATATCTTTCAGCCTGATATTTTCAGACCAGAGCTAGGCTTGAGGGAGTGCAAGAGAACAGATGGATCATTTCACCCACACTGCCACCTCAGACCCTCTGTGTGGCACAGACAAGTCCCTTCCTTCCCTGTCCCTCATTCCCTCTGGCTCACTCTGCCTTTCCCTTCTGGTGCTCCAGGTGGGCTAAGAAGTGCCTTGCAGTCTCCTGTATGTAATGACAACCCCAGTGTTAGCTCCAGCAAAAGTGGATGTGCCATCACAGAAACCTTCCCTGAAACCAGTTCTGGTATCAACTGGCTCTGCTCTCCTCCTCTCACCACTGCACTGGGAGTTTTGTGGCAATCTTCTCTGGGTATTTTGGACAATGAATGTGTTTCTTGCCATGTAATTAAATTATCCACTTGAGAAAGAAAAAGATGTGGTTTTGTTCTCATTACAAAAACAAACAAACAAGGACTGATATTTATTACAGACCAAGGCTACTCAACAAGTGTTTTCTGGAACTCTAATAAATTGCTGAAGAAAGTTTACAGCTGAGCCCTAAAGATGGTTTAGTTTTCCAAGGGGCTGGGATGTATTTATTTCCCATTTTCTTAACCCGCAGTATGGTGAACAGCTTAACGTGCTCCTTCCAGGGTTCAGATGGTGTCAACCCAAACCCATGCTCTTCACCCCGAAACAGTTAACCACTTTTTAATTAAAACCACACCAATTATTCATTTGCAAGTTTCGCATTTATTTTTCCCCGTTTGCTCAGCCTGCTATTTGGTTTTGCTCCCACTTCGTTAAAACAGCTTCCAAAAAAAATCTAAAAAAAAAATAAAAATAAACCTGAAACCTCCAGCCACACACCAAACCCAAACAACAGAAGTAGCCAGCAAGGAGCCTTTCAACCAAAGTGAGGATCTTGTCCTGTGCAGCTGCTGTGGGGTCTCTGTCCTGTTGTGTTGCCCGTGCAAGGAGTAGCCCAACAGTTCAGCAGCCAGGGACTCTCACCCTGCCACAGTTTAAACCCTCTCCCCCTTTCAGGCACATCATTCGTGCACAGAGATGAGTGTGGACAGATGTGGGAGCAAGGCACTTAAACACAAGTTGGTTGTTAAGCACGTGCTTAAGTATTTGGCTGGATTAGCAAACTGGTTTTGAAGGGTTTGCATTTAGAGAGAGCCCCCAAAAAACATTAGAAAGTTGATTTTTAAATTTTTTTTTTTCAGTTCATTACTGGGCCTGCCAATGACATCATTCGTTTGCAAGATGAGAAAAAGTGTTTAAACGAGATTTAAAAAAAAAAAATTAAACAAGACGCAATTTTAATGGCCACTTACAAAGGAGATTTATGGACGTGCATAAAGCTGCTTTCCATGGGAGAGGGACTAAGCTTTTAACAGTTACCTTCCTTTGGATTTTTTTTTTTCCCTCTTGCAATATAATACCCACAAATATTTGTGAGTTGTGACTGTGCTCCGAAGGGTTAGTCCTCTTCCAGAAAGGGGGGGTGGAGGGAGAAAAGAGTGGTGCCAATTTGTCTGCCCAGACTCTGATTATGGGAGGTGGTGGGGATTTTTTTTTTTTTCCTTTCCTGCAGGGGAGAGAAGCTGGTGGGACGTTTTCTCTCTCCAGGGTTAGGGATATCTGATACCCAGCCCAAGAGCAGTCCAGCAGACTGAACTTTCATCTCCAGCAGCAAGGGATTTAAAATAAAAAACCCAACCAAACCTTGTGGATAAACTTCTTAGTTCAATTTGCAGGAGATCCTGGACTTTCTGCTGGGGAAAATTAGGGCCATTTGAAGGTCTGATTGTTAGGAGCAGAGTGTGTACATGGAGAAGGGGAGAGAGAGATCCCTTGGAGGAAGGAGGTGGTTTCAATACATCTATTTATTTATTTGCATGCCCTGGGCCCTGCCCTCCTCCCTCCTATCCTGCTATCCAATGACCCTCGGTGCTGATTAAAGTTCCTGGGTGACCTCTGAGTGCTTTTGTTCCCCTGCCTGGTAATAAAACCCTGGTTAAACGGCTGCTTATCCAAACCCAGGGCTCCTTAGGCAGCCAGCTCTGGAGCCAGCTCCAGTCTGAGCCCTTGGGAACATGAAGCTTAGCCCTCATTCAGCCTGGCCAGCCCTGCTCAGCTGGCCTGGGCCAAGGGGGAGTGCCTGCAGGTCCTGGTGGCTGTCCCAGTGCCACCAGGTCACTGTCATAGGGGAATTGGCAACCTGAAAGTGCCACAGCCTGGTTTCTTACCTGGCTGGTAAATGCACTGAAGTCCTCCAAGGTGCTGGAGCAATAATCACAGGCACCATCCACCTGCAGGACTGCTGCATATAGATAAAAATCTTACCAAGGAAAGACCTTATAAAATCATAGCTTGAACCTGCTACTTCAACTAAGTACAACTAACAACTAACCTATTAAGTTCCCATTAAAAAATTATGAAAATAAAATTCAATTTACATAACAATCTATTCTTATAAGATTAATAAGTTGCACCTACAAAAAATCTATGCCATAAAAATCAATAAACAAAACATGTAAACTATCCAAAAATAAAAAAGAAAAATAAACCATTTACCAACCAACAAACTAAACATCAGTATACCGTTAACCAATTAGGCTTAACATAGTGCCTTCTAATATTCCTATAAAAATATAAGCTATGCAATAAAGATTTAAGTTTTCTATGTAAGCAAAGTCAAGTCCCATCTATTTATATTGCAACACAGGACTGTGCCCTGTGCTCACACAGCTCACAGCCACTGCAACAAAACTGGTGAGGAGGTGTTTGTCCTGATGCTTCTGTGGTTTCCGGGTGGAACCCACGGTTCTGAATTGTCTTGAGAGGCCACAGTGTGTGACAGCTGTCCCTCCACCTGAGGCAGGGCTGACAGCCCCATGGCATCCCTGGCAAGAGCAAAGCCAAAGGAGGGAAGAGCTGAACTCTAGTTCAGATCCACAACCAGCCAGGCAAGAGATCAGGACATTCCTCATAGCCCCTCTCCCACTTGGTGGAAAGATTATGGAAAAAATGAACCAGAAAAAGCAGTTCCTGCCATTGGCAGCTGGTGAATGTGCCTGCCATCTCTGTTGAAAGCTAGGTGACAGCTGTGGAAGCTCTGTCTTGGAATCTAAAAGCTGGGACTAGTGCAGACAAAGTGATAAAAAATTCCCACTCTCTCAGCCCCCTCCTCCACTTGTGTTTTAGGCAAGGGAAAGGCTCCAGCCCAGACTGGGTGGGAGGAGGTCTGGGCAAGACAGGTTGGAGCCCTGTTAGTGAAAACTCCAACCCAGCTGCCCCTACTGTGAAAATCAAACCTCTGAGACTTGGGGGTACTTTCAAGAGCTGTCCAGATGGGGCCTGGCAGAAATGCCATTGAGGAGGAGTTGTCCCTGGCAGCACTGGGCACAGAACTCCCTCCCCAGCCCTTAGCTGAGCCTGCTACAGAGTGCCAGTTCCCCTGGGGCTCTGTTGCTGTGAGGTGGCTTCATCCCCACCTTGAGTGACACAAAGCTTTCCATCCTTCCCCTCCCACACGTGGCCAGGGAAGATGGCAAAAAAAAATGCAAACAAAACAACCTCAGCTGCTATCCTGAGGCATCTCCCTTATTACACCTGGTGCACAGCAAAGAAAAAATTACAATACATGGCCTTGCCCCACCATTCACATGGGGCTGGAGCATGTGTGCAAGTGTTCTCCTGCCTCAGGCTCTAAATCTTGTACAGTGTCAATGCTGCAATATTCCCAAAGAAGTTCCCAGAGCCAAGTATTTATCACCCCCATGAACCAGTAACAAGGCACCTTGCTCTGACTGGAGATGTGCTAGCACTTCCAGGAATGATTGTGTGTGATGTGAACTCAGCCTCTGGTTGAAAATATTGTGCAGAGGAATAATAAATCTCAGTGCTAAATTGCTGCCCCATTTAAGCTTTGATTAGGCTCTGATGGTCTGTTCACCCTGGAGCTGCTGGTATTAATCTGCATGCTAAACCCTAATTATAAACTGCTCATGGCATTTCCAGATGACATCAAGATGTTTGGGATTAAAAGAAACCCTGATGTTGAGTTTACAGCTTGGAAGGACTGTAGACTACCTGATCCCCACAGATGTACTAACTCACCTCAGTGTGGGGAGGAAGGAAAAAAAGGAGGTTTGGTCCAAGAGTGTAGCAGGAGTTTGTGGGGACAGGTCTTGTTGCAGACCCCGATATGTGCACACAACCCCAAAATCTCCCTCCCCCACACCTGCAAAGGGATGTGAGATGCACACACGTGTTCCTGCAGGTGCTCCCTGTCTCCAGCTCCACACAGATCTTATCCTGCCCTGGCTGGAGCAAGTGCAGAAGGGTTTGAGGCCAGGCATGAAAGTGAACCAGCAGGATGGGATGGCTGGGGGAAAACTTTTCAGGGTGGAAGAATTCTGGTTTGGCTCCACAGCACTGAGGCATCAAGGACTCCAGCAGTGGGGCCATGACTGGGCTGGGCAGGGCATGGGACATTGTCCCACATGGGACATTCTGGATGCAGACTGAGAAGAGCCAGAGGCAGAGAGATGCTCTGAATCACTCAGCTTTCCCCCAAGGAGCTGTGGCTGATGTTTTGGAGTGCAAAGGGGTGAAGGTCTCTGTTGAAGCACTCCCTCTCCAAAGCTGCCATGGGCCTAGGAGAGGAATAAACATCATTTGTGCCCTCCTGCCCTCTGAATCACCCATCTGGACTGCTTGCACCCCATCCAGGCTCTCAAGAGAGCCAAGCTGGAGGGCATTCAGCATGTCTTCAGATAGCTGAGCACCTGGCACAGAGCAGGAATAGATGGTGTGTGCATATTGGTCAGGTTTCCTACAGACACAGGCTTGTGCCATGGTTCTGGCTGTCAGCTCCTGCTCCTCACTGCTCCCCTGCATTATTTTTTCCCCTTTAATTTCTAGGATGAAACACATTTGGCAGATCAGAAAAAGGGCTCTAAGACTTCACACACTGAAAATGAAGTCGGGGAGACCCAAAGGACTTTCCCTCACTGAGAAAAATGCTTCTTCACCTGAATGCCATGCAGCTGAGGGCACACACCTGGGTATCACAGGTTCTTCTGCCTGGTTTCTTTTATTTAAACTCAGGTGGAAATAAAGATAATTAGGGTGCCTGAAAGAAGGGGGCAATCTGTGCTGGCAAAGGCACATGGGCTCCTCAGGTCCTGTTTGTTGTACCTGAAAAGTGTCACAGGGACTGTGGTGCTACAAAGCTGCTGCTCAGACAGATGTGAAGAGAATGTTTCTAAGGGTTTATAACATGCTTGGGCAGCCCACATTTTAGAGCTGGCAACCACAGGAGCTGCCAGTGCTGGACTTCATGGGAAACTTCAAGAATCAAAAATACACTCCATTTAGGGACTTTCTCACTGGAACTACAGGGTGCTTGTGATTTTCTGTGAGAAAAAGAAAGCAGAAGCAAAATGTGCTGGGCATCTGCAGAGATGCAGATATTTGGGGTTCCCCTTCTCAAAATGCAACTAGGGAAGGGAAAATATAGGAGTTTGTGGTTTCTGCTTCACTTTCTCCCAGTGTTGGACATGATCACAGCATAGGGGAGGTAGGTTTTGAGGCAAGGCTCCAGCTGGTGAGTCTCACAGATGTCCTTCAAAATGACAACCACTCTGGGAGCAGGAAGGGTTAAACTGGCTGTGTGTGAGGCTGGGCCTTGCAGCTCTGGGTGCTTTACCTGGCAGACTTCTGGCTGTTTCAGGACTTTTGGGTTTTTTCTTCTTTTTCCTTGGTGGAAGTAACTCAGAGGCTCCTGCTCCTGGGAGTTTGAGCAGAAGGCATTTCCCACTTGCTGGACAGGTGGGAAAGGGAGGAGTGGGGCTGTGAGCAGCCTCCAGGCAGGTGCCCAGTGGGGAGGAAAAGTAGGATGGGGAAGAAGGGGAGCTACCAGCTTGACACCAGAGCAGTGGTGAGGTAGGAAATAAATGTCTGGTCAACTTCTTGATGGCCTGTGGGATGTTAAAAGGGTGCCTGCCTTTGCTGCCATGGGCCATCTGTGGCATGGGAGTCCTTCCCAGTCTCAGGATTGCCAGAACTGGGGCATCCCATCACCTCTGCTTTGGGTTTGATGCTGAGCATGAGCATCATAAACTGAGGTGGCAGCACAGGCACTGTCCCTGTCAGAGACCAGGAGGTTCCTACTGCACTGGTGTGCCTTGGGATAGGGCCTGTCTGGTCCTAACAGAGATAACTGAGTGATGAACTGCAGCCCTGTAGTGCTCTGTGCAGTCTGGAAGGGCACCCACTCCAGCCTCCCTCCTTTTGGGACAGACAGAGTGGTCAGTGCTTCCCTTGAATTCAGCTTGTCCCTCCCACCCAGTGACAAATCCAGTTGTGTTGCATGAGGGGTTCAGCTCACGTTCAGAATGTGAATCAGGCACTCTGTATTGGAATTAAGCCTAAGGGGGTGCTGCATGTGAGGGGACTCACTTCAGGATAAAGCCTTTTGGATGCCTGGGTGCTTCCTCTTCCCAGGGGAAATTCGGGCTGCACTCCCAAACCCAGTGCTGGGAGGGAGCATTGAAGGACATGGGGAGATCTATCAGGGATGTCAGTGAGGGCATTGCTGAAGGTGGCACAGAGACCTCTTGGTCTGGTTTCTATGGCTCCTGCTGACACCCCCAAGGCTAAGAGCAGATCCCACTGCCATGGAAAGGGATGTTTATGGCTGGGCCTCTGCAGCACCCACTCAGGAAAGCCAGCTGCAACATCCATTTGAAGCAGATCATGGAGAAACAGGGTAAACCCCAGCTCACCGAGGCAGGAGGCAGCAGCCAGATACTTGGGAAAGGCAGAGAAAAGGGAATTTCATGATCAGGGTGTGTACAGGTGACCACCCACCCTGCCTTGCCTGAACCTGAAGAGCCAGGGTACAAGATGCCAGTATACCAAGGCCAGCCAGATACAGCCTTGCACACCCATGTGAAGAAGGCACAGCTGCTTCCCCATCCAGCACATGGATATGTACCACAGGACATCACACAAACCCTCCTTCAGATGCAGAAAAAGTCATTCTGTGCTGCATACACAGATGCACCCACAGCATTTTGGGTGTATGTACACCCACAAGCTTCTGTGCACATGCCCAAAGTTGGGTTTTTTTGGGGTTTTTATTGGCCTTTCCACCCAGTACCCACTAGCTTTGTCTACCCCCCAGCCCCCCAAACTCTGCAGCCCTGCCCTGCTCATTTGGGTTTTTGAGACTGCAAAGGGTAAACTGGGACCAGAGGGGGGGGAAGGGGGGTAGTGCCCTGAAAGCAAACTAATGATGAAAATGTCTCCTCCATGCCTGTGCCTTAATTAAATGCATGGAGAGGCTCGGGGAAGCACATCTGTTTTCAATCTGGAGCCCTTTGATGGCATCAAATGTTCTTTCCCCAGATCAGGGGGGATGGAAATTCTGGGCTGGCTGTGGCAGCTCGGAGCCCCGGCTGCCGCCACCGGGAACCCTTCCTGGGACAGGGTCGGAGGGCCACTACCTGTCCCTGTCCCCAGGGGCCAGCAGGACACACTGCGGGCACCTCTTTGCTTGCTGGCCTGAGGAGCTCCGATTGCGTCCTCCCGTTTTTTTGGCTTTTTTTTTTTTTCCTTCCTTTCTGTTCTTTTCACTTTACTCCTTTTTAGTCCGTTTCTCTCAGTTCTCTGCTGCACTTTTCGCTGCTTTTCCTCTTCCCTGTTCGCACTTTCTCTCCCATTACCCCCGGTCACCTTTCCATCTGCATTTCTCATTTTCGCTATCCCTCCCCTCCAGGTGCAGCACCAGCCCGACAAGGGAGGGGGTTCTCCCCATCACCCCTCTTTCCCCCGAGGATCCCCATCCCTCTGCCACGTCCCCCGCGGTCCGCCCGCCCTCCCTCCTTGCCGCGGGTGCCCGGAGCGCAGCGGAGCCGCCCCCGCCGTTTGAAGTGCGGCTCGGAGGGGAGGGGAGGGCAGCGCAGGGGCGGAGGGAGCGGAGCCGGCTCGGCGGGGGCGGAGGGACGGGGCACAGCCGCCCCACAGCCGCGCTGCGCCTCTCGGCCGGCGGCAGCTCCCGGCGCCCCGAGCCGGCCGCCTCTCCCTCTCCCTCCGGCATGTTTTAAACGCGCTGCCCTCCGGCTTTCTCTGCGCTCCGCCGTCGGGTCCCGCACCGTGCTCCTTGTGCATCCCCCCCGCTGGAAGCGGCTGGGGGGCCGCGGGGGGCCAGGGCGCAGAAGCCCCGCTCGCCACCATGGCGTCCGGCTATGCCCACGCCATGGACAGACAGGCCCTGCTGCCCGCCCGCCTCGACGGCCCCGCCGGCCTGGACAATTTACAAGCCAAGAAGAACTTCTCCGTGAGTCACCTGCTGGACCTGGAGGAGGCGGGCGACATGGTGGCCGCCCAGGCGGAGGAGGGAGGTGGCGAGCCCGGCCGGAGCTTGTTGGAGTCCCCCGGGCTGACCAGCGGCAGCGACACCCCGCAGCAGGACAGTAAGTGCGGGGGCATCCTTTCCACCCCTTCCATCCCTTCCATCCTTTCCACCCCTTCCATCCCTTCCATTCTTTCCGTCCTTTCCGTCCCTTCCATCCTGTCCGTCCCTCCATCTCTCGCCGGCTCCGCTGGTGCTTCCAGCCCGGCTTCCCCAGCTCCCCGAGCCGCCCTTCGTGGAAATCCGCGTTTTTCCCGGGAAAGGGGCGACCTATCCTTCGCTCCGCTCCCGTCGGGTCCTGTGCCGTGGCTTCAGGAACCGGGGAACACCCTGGGAAGCAAAAGCGAGCAGGATCGGACCCGCGGGCTCGTCCGTTCCTTGCCGGGGCGGGCTGAGAACAGAACGGCGCTTGGCTGGACGGGGCGAGGCGCTGAGCCATCCATCCATCCATCCATCCATCCATCCATCCATCCATCCATCCATCCATCCATCCGCCCGTCGGAGCGGGCAGCAGCGCCCTGTTTTGCGGGACCCCGGGATCAGGATGGGCTCCGCACCACTGTCCGATGTCCTGCCGGGAGCGCCGGGGCTCGCAGTCAGCCCGAGGGCTCCCGAGCGGAGCCGCACATCCCCTGTGCCCCAGCCGCGCTTCTCCCCGGTCCCAGCGCTGCGGGCAGGGCAGGGCAGGGCAGGGCAGGGCAGGGCAGGGCAGGGCAGGGCTCCCCGTGTCTGAATTCCCGCTCCTGAGGAGCCCGAGCTCGGGAATTGCAGTGGCCGCGGGACGGGCGCCGGCTTGCGCGGCGTTTTCCGAGCGCCGCGTGTTGTTTTCCGAGGGCAGCGCTGTCAGAAAGGCTGAGCGAGCTGTGCAGGGTCTCTAACCCCGCTTTTAACCCGCTCTCTGTTAAAATAATTCCATCCCCGGCCGGCAGTTCCGTGGGGATCCGGGCTGGCCGGGGCTGCGGACGCGGGCGTGCTTCCGAGGGAGCTTCCCGGCGAAAAACGGGGGGAGAAAAACCAACAAAACGAAACGAGAAACGAACGAAAACGCCAATTGCAATTTTCGTTCGCTTTTCGATTTTTTTGTTGGTTTGTTTTGGTTTTTTTTTGTTGTGTTTGTTTTTCTTTCCCCCTCCCGGGAGCCGCCTCCGACTCCTCTTTTCCCTGTGGATCCGACGTGGTTTTCCGTGGTATTCCGAAGGAAAGCGAGCTGGGGAAAGGGAAAACCTTCCCAAAAGCAGCCGCTCCTCGCAGAAGCGCCCGTGGGATGCCCGAGCTCGGCGCGGCCGGATGCGTTCCCGGCGGGGAGCATCCTCCAGGAGCGCGGCTGCTGGAGCGGCTCCTCTGCTCCCCGAGAGCTGCTGGGACACGGCTTCAAAAGATTTCCCTTCCCAGCACCCGAAAAACCGCGATTTCTGTCTCTAAAGGTGTGTATTTTAGTGAGGAAAGCGGTGATTGCGGCTGCCCCTGATTTAGCTCTGTGTGCCGCTGGAGAATCCCCAAGATATCAAATGCAGACAACTTTTTTTTTACTTCTGCTCTGTACCCAATTTAGTTGATCATATTTTATTTGGATTTATTCCTCATTTTCTCCGATTTACTCCTGATGTTGCCCTTTGCCAACTGCGAGCTCGGTCAGCGCGGAAAAGGGAAAAACTGCATTTCACCAATACTCACCTTGTTCTTCAGAGCAGGAAAAGAACCCCAAAAAAAAGCAGTCCAAGGGCTTGTTTTCTAGCCAGCACTGCTGAGCAGAGACAAAACTACAGCCTCAAATAATTTATAAATTCTCTGAACGCTGTAAAAGTTTTAACACCATTGCGGCGAATTAGAAAGTTTTAGAAGTATTCTAAATTAAGCAACGACAAAAAAAAAAAAAAAAAAAAGGGGGGAGGAATAAATTCTCCCAGGTTTATTGGGCAGAACTGTCATCTGGGCTTTCTGGCTCTCTCATGGGTGCATTGAGCACATCCCAGGAGGCTCCGTGCCTCAGTTTCCCTACCTGCTGCATGTGTTCTGTGAAGTGCAATCCATTCAGGAAAAGGACTGTGCTGGAGCTAGGAAATTCAGCAGAGGTAGGAGCTTTTCTTGGTGAAAAATGAGAGCTGGTTCAGTGGAAAAGCTAACACAGGGCTTAGTTGCACTCCCTCTGTGTTTTTAAGTGAGAAAAGGTAAAAGCTGTTTGAAGAAATTGTGGATTTCTCGAGGATACTAAAAATGTTCTTCCAGCCTGAAGGAAAATCAGCTGGTCTGCCACTGATTTCTGTCCCAAACTGAAGTGAAAAACCAAATTATTGGTGCTGCTTTTGTCAGCAAAAATTAAGAGAAGTCGTTTGACGCAGAAATGACAAAAGGTTTTATTTGAATGTTTGAGATTTGAAGGGAATATTTCATCACTCTTTTATTTGAGAGAGATTCAGGATAAAACGTTTCTCTTCTGAAGAAGAAAAAAAAACATTCCTAGGAATAGCTGTGACTGTAATATTTACAGGGAGAAGTGTCCCTGGGTTAAGGAGCTGAGTTTTCAGCAGTGCTGCCGAGCTGTCATTCTTCCCAACTTCAGCTCCTGGCTCTGAACACCTCACCCTAAAAGCTGATAAACATCAGGGCAAACCTCCCTGCCTCTGCTGTTTTGCTGGGAAGGCTTTGCAAACCCAGTTCCAATTGGTCACAAAATAACCTGTAAAGATAAAACCAACTCTTGCCGTGGTAGCACAACTTTTGCTGATCCCAGGATGAAAATGCAGATCCCCCAAGTTTCCTAAAAAAAAGGCAATGAGCTCCTATTGCTTATGTGCCCTTTGAGGGTGACAGAAACCTGTCAGTTGCCTGTGGGCTCTGGGGTAATTCTCAATTACTGTTGGTGGTTTTTTTTTCAGATGGGCATTTTTGACTTCTGCTTCTTTCTTTCTTTCTTCTTTTTTTTTTTTTTTTTTTTTTTTGCTTTGGTTGGTTTGAGACACTGTTGATGGCTCATAAAATGGTGTGGAGAAAGCACGAACAGCAAAAGAAAAATTGTTACGCTGGGATTTCTTTTGTAAGGAGTGAATAAACCGTGTTCACTCCATTACATACTCAAATTCTGTGTTTTAGGGTCATTGCTGTCCTTTAATCTCTCTTCAATATGAAAGTGCTGGCACTCAGGGGGCTGACAGATTATATCAGGCTGATTCACAATTAAAGCTGAGCACAGGCTGCCTGAGTCCCCCCATGATTTTTTGTCCCAGTGAGTGTTGTGACCTCTCAGTACTGCTGCTCCTTGTCAAGGAAATCCCAGAAATCCTGCTGGGAAAAGGTGAGTTCCTCTGCTCACCTTGCCTGCTCAGGCAGAAGAAATAGGTGTTATTTCAAGAAAGGACTGACAACTTCAGGGAGGATGAGGATGGCTGCTCACTGCAGCAGGGTTTGGAGGCAGCGTCCAGCTCAGGGAGCTGCGAGTCACAGACTGGAAGGATGAGCTGGGGCAGAGATCTCTCCCTTGCTGCCTGGGCTTAAACCCTCTGACTGCTGTTCCTGGCTGGCTGAAACAGGATCCTGAGCTGGAGGACTTTGGGTCTGCTCCCACATGGCTGCTCATTTTGCCTTAATTGCCTCTTTTTAATCAGAACAAGTGACGTTGCTGCAGGAGTGAAAGAGTGTGTCTAAGTACTGAATTGTCTGTGCTCCTGTGCCTCCCCATCCTTCACAAAATTTAAAAAAAAAAAAAAAAAAGGTGGAAAAGCTCTGCCACTGCTTGGAAATGTGGAAAGCAACTCCTTGGTCCTTGGGCTGAGGATGAAGACAAGAAGAAGCAGCTGGGACAACTGCAGGGTTTTGTCTGTGCGCTCTATCTTGAAGTATTGAGCATCTTGTTTGTTAGTAAATCCCAGCCCTTATTCCCAGAGTCCAGAGACAGGGGATGTACAACCAATAGATAGAGGAGGGGAAAATGGATTAAACCTGGGAGTTTTCTTCCTGTCTTGTCCTGCTGATGGACAGAGAGTCTTGGGGCAGCAGCTGGTGCTGGTGTCCGCAGGTTACACCGGGGCGAGCCGGGGAATCCGGACAGTGGCAAATCCTCCTCCAGAAAGGCTCTCCAGGCCTCTGAAAAATAGAAAACCCTGCAGACTTTTCTTAGGAAAAGCGAGGATCAGGCTATTCTTGCTTTTAAGGTGCTTGTTGTAAATAATCTGCGGGAAAAACGCGGCTCCTCGTCGGAAAAATCTTCGCGCGCGCCGGTTTTGCCGCGCTTATCCTCGAGTCTTTGGAAAGAGTTTGCTTGGCTAAAGGTTGAGTACCAGATAACTAACACCCAGCAGTTGTTAGAAGTTTGATTAACTCCTTTCCATTTATGTTCCTTGGCCATATCTATCTAATTTTGGCCTCAGGCTGGCAGATGCGTGGCTATTGCAGCGAGTGTCGCGGTGGCAGATATTTTTCTGATGTGTCTGAATCCTGCAGTTTGAAGTGGGAAAAGGTTTTGTGTTTTTTATGTAAATTTCTGGATGGAAATGTGGCTCAGCAACATATCTGGAGTATTAAAAAAAAAAAAGGCACAAAGAAATAAATGAAAGTGGTCAAGGTATTGTTATTAACAAAGAAGGAAGAGCCATGTGAATTTAGAGGCTGGCTCTGTCTGTGAGTGCTTTTTCTTTTGACAGGTGAAAAGAAACTTCTATTTGTTTGTGAATTTCACTTTTTTTGATCATAATCACTTTTGCTTCCTGGTTCTCATGGTCTCATAATTTGCTGATGGTATTTGTGTTTTCAATCCATCCACTCAGAGCTTCCAAGTTCTTAATTTGAAAAAGATTTTGCCGAAGGTTTTTACTTTCCCTCCTTCCCCTCTTAACGTAATGAAAACATTTCCATGAAAATTAGATTTTGAAATCTCTCATAAAACTGAAAGGTTTGGTCTAAACTGCTCGAATGCTTTTAATGAACATCAGCTTTCTGTCATCTGCACTGAGTTTCCACTGCTAGCCAGTCTATTTTCCATCTTTTTGATGATGTATAAAGCAGTGATTGCATGGGAAAATATTATCTCAGGGTTAATTTGTGCAGGCCTTACTCACACGAGTCATTGCGTGCGATTTCAATGGGCCACTTATGTGTGTGCCAGTTGATGAGTATTAGTGTTTGAAGACTTGACCAGCAGCCTTGAATCATGCAAAAAACTTTTTTTTTTTTTTATTTTATTTTCGGCCAGTGGAGTATTTTTGTGCAGGTTTTGCTGTCTGCAGTCAGGAGCTCGATCCTTCTGCCTCTCTTCTGCAGAAATGCAGAATGCATCAGAATCTGTGATGTGAGGAAGCCTGAAAGGAAAAAGCAAGAACATGGACAGAGTATAAGCAGGAGGGGCTGGGAGAGTTGAGTCTTTGAAAAGGCAGACACAGAATAACAGGACTGTAACTCCTTCAAGGGTGTATTTTTATTTTTTCCCCCCGGTAACCGAGCTGACTCCCATGGTTTTTGACATCAGCAGAATGACTTGATGGGATTATAGGTGTTTATTCCTGGTTGTGAGTTGTTTATGATATATTTAATCGTTTTTGAAACCCATATTAAGTAGCCCTGAGGGAGCTGTGTTCCTGCTGGGCCTCTGTTGCATAATGAAGCACATCACGAATATTTACCAAGTGTCACAGTATTCCAGACTTGGGCCTCTGTTTCTGGGGAGGATGAATCACTGCCCTGATGGTTCCCCACCCTGCTCGCCTTTCCTAAAGGAGCCTTGGCTTTTGGGGAGGGTTATGGGGATTTGAAGTGAAAATCATCACAGGCTGGCTGGAGGAGCTGTTGTCCACGGCTCTGATGTTTGAAGTGTCCTCTTGGCTTTATATGCAGGGTGCAGAAAGGCTTCAGCTTCTGCTTGGGTGGTGGAGCAGGTTTTTAGTCTGGTTCCCCCAAGAAAAACCTGTTGTTTGGTCGCTGCGTGTGGGAAATATCTTCAGAAACATCTTCTGGTGGGAGAGCAGGCAGCTCAAAGGAGGGGTGAGATCCCAGTGGGTTTTATGGCATTCTGGAGGGTGTGGGGAAGGATGGCAGCAGTGCCTCCTCCTGAGGGGGAGATGCAGCAGGAATTCAACCTCTTCCTGCCCACTGGAAATCTCTGCAGAGGCTCTGTGGTACAGACTGTGCTGGTGAAACTCACACGTGTACGTGTAGGTGCCACCAGCCCTGCAGTGTAGGGATTTGTCCTTTGTCACCCTATATTGGAACAGCTTTCTCACTGTCCAGGGCAAGCACAGCTCCCAAAGCTCCTCAGCAGCTTTTTGGCTTTTTGGTTTGATGGAATTCCAGAATGGTTTGGGTTGGAAGGGCCTTAAAGATCATCCTGTTCTAACCCCAACACCTTCTACTGTCCCAGGCTACTCCAAGGCCCATCCAGCCTGGCCTTGAACACTTCCAGGATCCAGGGGCAGCCACAGCTTCTCTGGACACCCTGTGCCAGGGCTTCCCCATCCTCACAGGGAAGGATTCCATCCATTTTATTCCTTTTTATTCCTGTGTTTCCTTTCCTTCACAATTCCTGCTGGGCTGATCTCTGGAAGATGCTGTGTGCTGGCACTTTGGAGGCACCACTCAAAGAGGTGTTTCTTTCAGGTGAGGATGTCTGGAGGGTTCTGGTTGAGAAGGGAAGGGAGCAGTGGAAAGCCTGGCATCAGCAGGGATGAGTCTGGGAAGGCCTGGTGAGCAAGCCAGGGAGCATCTATTTCAGCTTACACAGCTTTCTGGGTTCCTCTCTCACCTCCAGAGGCCGAGAAGAGGTTACAGCACTGTTTAAAGCACTGTCCCAGACAGTCTGGATTTCATACGTGCCCATATGAAGTGAACATGTGCCTTGGGGTGGCAGCCCAGGACATCCTGGTGCCTTGTGTTCCTGGAAGGGAAGGTTAGATGAGAGGCAAAAGGGAGCCAGCTGAGCTCTTAACAAATCACTACATCCTATTGCAGCATCCAGTTCATATTCCACCCAAATTTTCCCCCATTCTGGCTAGAGAAATTTTCCTACAGGAGACACTCCAGCCAGTCAGCAAGACTGCTGGGCAGGGCAAATGTCCAAAGAGACGCTCAGGATCTGGCTGGGACCCTCTCCATGTCTTGATGAGCTGCTCAGGCAGCAAAACTGCTTTTGCACCAAGAGCTGGAACTCATCAGGAACCTGGGGACACTGCTTCCTGCTCTGAGCCCACCAGCAGATGAACTTCTCCTGTGGCCTCCTTGACCAAAGCAAAATCAAAGGTCCTGCCAGCGTGGGGCAAGAGGGAATTGCCAGCAGCAGCTGCTGAGTGGGTAAACTTGGAAAAGGAGAATGGGAGCAGCAGGACACTGGGATCAAAGCAAGGATGGGTGGCTGCAGAAGGCAGCAATCCCAGCAGCTTCCAGCCCTCTCAGTGTAGGTGCTGGAGCAGGAGCACTGTTTGCTCTGGGGTTTGCTGCTCGTGGCTGCTGAGTGAGTGGTGGGAGAGCTGGGCTGAGCTGCAGCCAGTCAAGGCCCTCCAGACCTGCTCAGTGCCTCTGGAAATCATCTTCTTTTTTTGGAAGTGTCGCTAATATGATCCACATTTGTTTAAAAAAAAAAAAAAAAAAAAAAAAAAGAGGGGATGCTTGCAGCTTTCAAAGAGCTGTCACTTCTCCCCGTGTCAGCTCAGCCGCGCCGGGGCTCTGTGGGGATGGATTGGACTTAAAAGGGAAAAGAGCCTGAGTGTAACAGTGAAAACAGAGTGTTAATGCTCTGGGCCTGCTGCTGCACAGGGCTGGCCTTGCTGGTGGCTCTGCAGGCAGCTCCTGTCCCCACCATGCCTGGGCTGGTTTCCCAAAAAGCATTACAGCACTCCCCACCTTGCAGCCTGCAGTGCCGGCAGCGCTCCGTGCTGCTCGTGCTGCCAGCAGCCTCACCTTTACCCTGGCTGGAGGGCACAGAGCAGAGTTTGTGCATCCAGCAGAGCTGGGAGGGATGGTTCCTGTGCTGGCAGTGCTGGAGAACGCTGGAGACCAGGCTGTGTCCCTGGGAGGGCTGGCAGTGGGCACGGGCTGGTAGTGCTGCCTGTCCAGTGCTGAGTGCCTGAG
Source organism: Muscicapa striata striata (assembly GCA_030060385.1). NCBI lineage: Eukaryota > Metazoa > Chordata > Aves > Passeriformes > Muscicapidae > Muscicapa > Muscicapa striata. The sequence goes on along the minus strand of JAREIS010000013.1, from coordinate 1,770,016 downwards.
CTTCTCCGAGCAAATGTGTTGGTGATCTCACACTGAGGGAAAGCAAAAAAGCCACTTGGGAGAAGTGCTGGGCAGGTTTTTAGGGTCAGGTGTGAGCTGGTGCTGGGAGCAGCCTGCCCAGAAAAAGCTTGCACCCAAAATCTCAGTTGGAGCAGAAGGGCTTTTTTTCTTCCAAACATCAGAGCAGATGACCCAGCCTGTCTTTAGTTGCTTAAAGACACCTTTGTGTGTTGGCCACAGGATCCTGAGGTCTGTTTTTCTCCATACTCACTGCCATAACTTGACCAGAATCACCTTGCCATGCCTCAGTTTTCCTACAAATATAACCCTGGGCCTGAATTAGGAGCTTTGGAATTTTCTGGCTATATGTGTTACATAAGAACATGGCTTAAGCAATTCTCCTGCTCCAGCAAACTTGCTATTTCATCTTCTTGTCTTTGTGGAGTTAGCATTGAGAATATCCCCTTCCATGATCTGGGGCAACCTCAGCAAGGTTTGTTCCTGCAGGAAACCCACCTGAGTGCACCCCATGCTGTGTGAACCCACCCGTGGGCTGGAACAGCTTTGAGGGACAGATTTTTGCACGTGGATGTGAATCCACTGAACATCTTGAGGTTCCTGAGCTCTCCACAAGCCCAAAGGATGCAAGGAGCAGCACGTGCTGATCAGCTGGAAGGTCCCTGGAGTGTTTGGTGGCAGGCAGTGAAATTCCCAGTTGGGATGGTTGGGATGGTCACACTCTTTTTCTTGGCTGTAGCCTGCTCTTGAATGTTTGGCCAAAAAAGATCGTTACTTACAGTTTGTTTCATTTGGAAAACTTCTGATACGTGTCATGGAAACTAGGAGGACTGCTCAGGAATAAGTGCTTGCAGCACTATGCTTGTTTGTGATTTGTTTTTCATTGTTTCTCCTCTTTTTTTTTTTTTTTTAAATCAACTAATCAGTAAAAAGAAACAGTCACCTGTGATTTAGGAGAGGGATCTCTCACTGTAAATAATAAATTAGTGTCAGGAGACCAGGCAGACAGAATGGTTGATGAATATCCTGCAGGCTGAAAGTTGTTTATCAAGCCTGTTTGAAGACTTATGACTAACAAGCTCATTTACAGAGCTTGGAGTCTGTTCATGAACCATTCTCCAGCTGGGAGGATGTGGGAATCATCAGAAAATGTATTCACAAGTTACTCGATCATTTAAAAAAACCATCAAACAAACAAAGACTGGTTTTTGGAAGGGAACTGTAAATTCCTCTTCCCCCCCCCCCACCATCCCCACTGGGTTTTCTGAGGCATTCCCGTTAGGAAAATGCAGGGCCTGGAGAAGAATGCAGAACCCCACGTTGCTCACTAATGACCTCTTTTGGTGCCTGCCCTCCTGCTCCATGCCCTGCCACCAGCCAAGCCCTGCAGCTGCGGCAGAGCCGCTGCCCCACGGGAGCCCTGCATGGATCCAGCTCGTCTCCACCAGAGATTCCCAGAGGAGGAATTTGGCTTGCTGGGGGAAGAGGCTGCCCGTGCTCCTCTGGTGAGATCACAGAGATTTCCCCACATCACAGTGCAGGGTTTCTGTGTGGTGCCCTGGCAAGGAGGGCAGCACGGGATCTGCTGGTGTCAAGTGCCAGGGGGATGAGCTGGAAGCAAAGAGGTTCTGTTGGAGTGCTGTGCATCCGTGGCTTTTGCAAATCTGCTTGTCTGGCCTTGGACCAGCTCTCCTGCTCAATGCAAAACGCCACATCTTTATGAGAGGCAGATGTTTTTCACCCCCAGCATGTCCTACAGCTTTGCCTTGTTTGTGGGGCATCCTCTCGCTGTGCTGCTGGCCGTGGGCTCTGTTTGGGCAGGCTGTGTGTCAAGGAAGGTGCAAACTGAGTCCAAAAGAGTCCAGGGAAGAGGTAAAGAGAGCTCCAGCTCCAGTTTAGAAGGAAAGAAGAGGTACTCAGGCTCAATTATAAACTGACTTCCAAGCCCACCTACTGCCCTTGCAGACATATGTGAGGCAGTAGGGAAATCCTCCTGGGTCTAGAGAGGATAAGGAAACCTTGGAAGAGATTTCCTTGGGAGGAAACCTCGTTGAGACTTCAATCACAAATCTGATAGGGACAAACATGTCAAGGAATGAACAGCGTAGAGCTCATCCTACCTTGGGAAGGGAATCCTCCCAAGTTTCAGTGGCTGTGTCACTTTAGTGGAACTTGTTTAATCCTGACTTTTATCTGGCTGGGAATTCAGGCTGCCTCTGAATTTCCTCCCCCATTCCAGGCAAGTTGCTGTGCTGTGTTCAGCTGGGATGCCTGTGGGGCAAGAGGCACCCATCGATCTGAGGGAAAGGTGTGGATTGGGAAGGGTCACAGTCACTGGGTGCAATGATGGAAAAGAAAAACCAAGATGTGATTAGCAGGAAAACCACCCCAGAAAGCTGCCTTTCATCAATGTGGGCAAGTCCATCTTTGCTTTTATGTATTTTTGCACGTTCCTCTGAGCAAAGAGAGCCAATGTCTGGGGGAGGTTACAGCCAGCAAGCAGAGGGGATGCCTTGTTCTGGGAGGGTTGAAGAACTCTGCGTGGAGCTGGGGGCTGAATCCTGGTTTTCTTGCTTTTTGATGCCTGCTCTCCCTGCCCCTTGTGCTACACCCATGGTGAGCACTTTGGATTGTGTGATGTATCACTGTCCCTTTTGGGCCACACAGTGGCAGAGGCTCTTCCAGACACTTGGGATGATGGATTGGAATCCACATTTCTGCCACTTTCTAGGTGGAAGCCTTTCTCCCCCTGCCTTTAACCCATCAGAGAAAGGTGGACTGAGAGCCAGTGCTGGGAGCAAAAGCCAGACATGCATTCAAAGGAGGTAGGAAATGCATTTTTTAGCTGTGAGATGCTGTGCAATCACTAGAAATAACTCCAAAGGAGAGCGCTGGCTGCTGCATCCATGAATGTCTGGAAGGCCTTTTGGAAGAGCAGCTTTTGTCAGCCATGAATTATTGGTCTCACTGGTGGGGTAAGTGGGTGAAATGCTGTGGCTGAGTCTCACACAGAAACTGAAGAGCTCGGCTCTGGCCAGGGGACAGAGGATGTGCTGCACAATCCCATGTCAGGGATGTTCCTGCCAGGAAATCAGAGCACAGGACCAGATGGAGAACACAGATCCACTTGGTACGAGTCTGTTTACAGGTTTGTACCAAAACACAGCAAGAAACACAACAGGAAAGCAATGTCCTCATCTCTGACCATAACTCAGGCCCTTTTATGAACCAGCTGCTCTTGTTTATGGGACAATGCCCTCTCCAAAATCCCAGTGTTAGAAGTAGAGGTAGGAAAGCCTCTGCAGAGCTGTGAAGGGCAAACATCAGCCATGGGAATAGCCCAACTTTCTGTTGTGTTTCAGGACCTCTTTGGAGTTTATTGCAGCTCTGAGGCAGCAGGCTGTTGTGTGTGATTTCTGTGTGTGTGATTTCTGCTATTTCTGGCCAGGTTGAGGCTCTGAGTGAGCAGTGTCTCCTGTAACTGCAACCCTGCCAGCTTTGGGTAAAATGAGGAAAACAGGGAGAGCTGCAAATCTAATCAGTGGTGGGAAGAGGGATAAACGTGCTCAGCATCCTCGTGGGACAGAGCATCTCTGAAGTGGTGGGGTGAGCTCCCTGGGGGGGTCAGAGGTGGCACCAAGGGGAGGATTTGCAGGGTTGGGATGATCAGGGCACACAGGCATCCCCTGCAGCAGTGCTCTGCTGATGCCAGCAGGGAGAGAGCTGCTAAAGCAGGAATGCCCAAAGAGCTGGAGAACTTGCAGCTCTTCCAGCAAGGTTCACACAACAAAACCCTCGTGGCTGGTTCTCTGCTTCACCACTGAGCATATCCAAAAAACCCCCAAAATCCCCCCCAAAAAGTCCTAAAATCAGACACCCAAAATCCTCACTGAAATAACCCAAATCTGCCAAAATTCCAAGGATTTCTGGGAAAAACATTGGGGAAAACCCAGACAAAAAATCAGCCTAAAAAACCCAGAAAAATCCCTAAAAATTGCATTAAGAAACGCAAAAATGCCCTAAAAATCACACTAAAAATGGCTAAAAAATTCCTAAAATGTGCACCAAAACCCCCAAAATGGCCCCAAAGTCCAATGAGATTCCAGGGATTTCTAAGGGGGAAAAAAAAACCACAGGAAAACAGGTGGGAAAAACATAGTGGGAAATCCAAATTAAAATGGCCAAAAAACTCCCAAAATTGTACTAAAAATAGCCATAAAAGTCCTGAAATCTGTACTAAAGCACCCCAAATCTACCAAAATTCCAAGGATTTCTGTGAAAAATACTGGGAAATGGGCAATTTGGCATGGCAATGGGGGCCTTTCTCCACCTTGCTGGGTGGATTTTCCAGCAGCAATGCTCAGAGTTTGTGGACATGTGGTCATGGGTGTGCTGCTGGCCAAGGAGTGTGGAGCCATGGAGGTTTCCAAATGTGCTCTGTTCCTAGAAGGGACATTGAGTAAAAAATGTGCCGAGAAATGGTTTGGCAAGAGGTTTGGTTTGAAGGAATGACTCCTTCCTTTGGGATGATTAATAACGGGGATGTGGGGAAAAGATCAAAATAATCAAACTGCTTTGGAAACCTTGCTGGGCTGAGCCGTGTTCAAAACTTAGTCTGAAAAGTGTGAGAAGTCAGGTGGTCTCTGAATTTGTCCCAGATACTCCAGGCAGGATTCAAGCTTCTGAATCAGTCCTGGTGTGTCCCTAAGAACACAAAACCTGCCCCAGGCAGAGCCATGCTGCATCTCTGGGGTGTTTGGGGTCACCATGTAGTGCCCTTGTGCATCTTGTCATGTGTCACAGCTGAGAGAGGAACTGGGAGAATCCTGTCTGTGCTGCAGAGATGTCCCTGCAGAGATGTCCCTGCAGCCCAGCTCCTTCTGCAAGCATGGTTATTCACCTGGGTGAGCAGGAGGTACCAGCAGGCAGGAATGGGAATAGGATCATCCTTAACTCTGGGATGTGGATGGATTTTGCTGTAGGATGTGCACTGGCTGTTAATTCTGTCTTGGGGCATCTTCTTTGTAAAGAGGAAAATTCTTGCACAACTGGTGTGCAAGAGGAAGGTGGGGAAAATGCCCACCCTGACCTGAGCCAATCCTGTTGCTTGTTTTGAGAGAGTTGAGGTGATGCTCAGCCCACTGGGGTCAGGGATGTTGGCATTATTGGCAGCAGAAGCACTGGTCTTTCCTCTAACAGTGCTGACAGTCACAAGAGCCAAAGAGAAGGGGACCTTCCTACCTAAAAATACAGCCTGGCACTTCTCAGGTGAATTGCTTCTATATCAAGAAACACAGATCCTCTTCAAATGCAGCAGGCAGAGAACTTCTGTCAGTTCTGGCTGAATAGGGGAAGCCTTCTCCAAATTAAAGCAATTCTGGAGAAAGCAGATGCTTTGGGTAAATACTTCGTTTCTATGTTTCATTTAAAAGCAGCATCTAAGTTGCAGGAGTAAAAAAAAAAAAAAAAAAAAAAAAAAGTATTTTATAAGCCTCAAAAAGGTAGGGTATCTCTTAGTTTGAAATCTCTTTTGCGTGGTAGAACTTTTCAAAACCCCGAAGAGGTCAACTCTAAACAGGATTTTAAAAGAGAGCTGAAAGCCATCGGTCGGTGCCAGTGCCCCGTGCCCTGAGTGCTGGGGGAAGGAAGGGAAGGGATGCTGCTGCCAGTGATTTGGGGAGATGCAGAGGGGCTTTCCTGTTATTCTGGTGCCATCTACTGGTCCAAGCCCACAGGAAGGTTTGTGGCAGGGGAATGGAGCACGGATGGCTGGGACGGGGTGCCAGCATCCCCCAGGAGCAGGGGGTGAGTTCCCTCCCTACAGGTACAATTGATGCTGCACTCCCCATCGTCTCCATCTCTGCTCTCTCCACGATTAATAGCTGAAAGCCACCAAAATCTGGAGCTTGGTCTGCTCACTCAGCTCTTGCAGCTCTGGTTTTACCAGGAAGGTTGGGGGGTTATGTGAAGGTGGCAATGCTGCTCCTGCCACTGTGCTCCTCCAGGGATGCCATGGAGAAACCTGGGCTGAGCTCTGCTGGGATTTTCCTTTGTTTTGTTAGAGCAGCAGTGTGAGACTCTGGGTTCTTGTGTCTTCTAAAAGCTTGCTCTTTGCTGCTGGCATTAACAATCCTCCTTCCTTCTACCGAGCCACCAGGTTTTCAAAAATCTAACGGCAGCTGAATTATCTTCATAATTCCTGTTCAAATGGTCAAAATGTGGTTGAAATCGGCCAGTTCCTCAAAAACTGCCAGGATAGCAGAGGCAAAGAGCTTGTTTTGAAACCAGCTGGGCAAGCTGGGCTGCCCTTCTGGAAGGCACCTTGAGGGATTTGGGATTTGGGGATGCAGTCTCTTCTCTGAATGCCCAGCTCCTGTGGGAGGCTGCTGTGAGCTCTGCCCCGTGGCTTCTTCTCCTCTCTGCTGCTTGCCACACATTTTGGGCTGGCTTTGCTGTCCTGGTGGCACATCCCTGAGGAGGGGATGCCCTCTCTGTTGTGGCTGCTTCAAAGGACCGAGGCTGGTCCTCCACTTGCTTCACTCAAGCTGGGCTTTGAACAAGGCTCAGCCAGCACAGGGAGCAAGGAGGATGGGAAGCCAGGAGAGAGGAGCAGATCTTTGATGGGGTTTTCCAACAGCTTTTTCCTCTTTTTTTTTTTTTTTTTTTTTTGCAGTTTAAAGGCAAGACCCACAGCAGGAGACCTAATGGCTCAGGAGCAGCATCTCTGTTCTAGCAAACAGGAGGCATTTCTCTTCCTGTAACCTCTTTGGTCACTATCAGCAGCTTTTAAAGTGTTTGGGTTTCAAGCCTTTGACATTTATTTCCTTATTTCCTCTAATTCCTTATTCCCTCTAATGATTTGAGGGAAGTCAAAGCACTTTCTGTATGAAAACTGGAAGTGTGGGGAGTAGGTGAAAGTGAGAAAGGCTGGTCCTCAGTAACCAGGGCTGCCCAGTGGGACACCCCAAAGCTGTCTGCAGGGATTTGGTGTTGTTTTGGGGCAGCCAGGCCTGTTTCAGCCAGTGCTGGTGGAGCTGTAGGGCAGATGTGTGATTGGGGTGGCCATGGGCACCCTTCTCTCTGGGAGTGCAGCAGCAGGGCTCCCAAGGCTGGCACTGAGGATGGGACTGATTTTGGCCATAGCCTGGCAACCAGGAAAGGGTATGACCCATGCCCAGGACTGAGAGTTAGGGTATTTTATCCTCAGAGTTTGATATTTTGTTATTTACCTCTGTGCCCAGGTGGTAGATTCCATAAAACTGCCAGAGCAACTGAGAAACAGCAGAATAAGTTTTTGGGAGAAATCTGTAGGTTGTATCACAGCCTGGGCTCTGCAAGAGAGGACTTGAAGTCAGCTGTGCATAAATGATAATCTTTGGGAGTACTTTAGCTCTCCTGAGCAGAGTCCTGTTAGCCAGCCTGAAATGCAATATTTGTTTTAGTAACTCATCCATCCTTCATCAGGAATGAGTTTTCCAGCTTAAAAAGAGATTTTTGTCTCCAGCTCCTGTAATTCTTCTAATGCTGGGACCTGATTTGGTTGAAATATGACTTTGTGTGGAGACTTGGGGTTTTCTTCCTGTTGGTTTTGATTCAGGAGAGTGTCTCTGTTCATCAGGGGGCACTTAAACTCTGTGCTGGGAGCAGGAGCAGTGTCTGAGCTGGGAGTGGTTGGTGCTTTGGGCAGGAATGAGCCCATGGCAGCAGGGTTGATGCACTCCTTCCCGTCAGATGTTGGGAAATAAAACAGGATTCCGGGACACTCAGTGATGATGTTGGCCTGGTGTCCCTGCCAGTCACTGTGTAAGGAGAGTCAATTTAAAAGGCTTTTTAAAATTATTATTCTAGAGGACTCCAAGGTCTGCCTTTGAGACTCTGCCCTATAGAAATTGCCATCTGACTTGTGGGCTGGGAAATGGCTCAGATTTTCCCATGCATTGCCTCAAGGTCAGGGCATTTCAGCCTTTAGTTCTGTACCTGTCTGTGAGTGGCTAGAGCTGCAAAGGGCTCTGCAGGTGGGTTTAGCTGACACACTTTTGAAACAAACCAACTCACTAAGGACAGGCCATTGCTGCCAGGATGCCAGCTTTTGCCTGGTTCTCTAAACAGAGTGCCCAGAGCCTTTTTGGGAAGATTGTCACTTCCTGCCTGAGTGTGCCACGCCAGCACAGCAAGACCAAAGCCTCTTCTCAGCATTGCAGTGACTCCTCGAAGGACAGTGGCATTTAATTACCTATTTTATTTTTATTTTAAGCTTCAGATTCTGGGGTCGTGTTAAAACCTGGGATGAAAAAAAGCACAACCCTGTCAGTGTGTGTATGGCAAAAGGATGAGCCTCAGCCAGCTTTAAGGTTAAAAAGGAGCAGAAAATGCAGCAAGAGGAGGCACAGCCAGTCTGGAGCCCGTGTGGATGCTGATCTCCAGCGGGGGCAGTAGCACAGCTCTCACAGCGAGGATCCAGCTTAGGACATGTGAATATTCAGGTCCTGCTTTGGCTGCTCCTGCTGTGCATGAACATCTCTTAGTGGCACAGCCATGGCAAAGCTCTCCCCTCTCCCCAGCCCGGTAAAGACTCACTTAATTTCAATTCCTGGCCTTGCAGGAGCAGGGTTTAACTGGTGCAGTCTTGGTTTTACAGGTGCTGGAGCTGCCTGCAGAAAGGGCTCATTTTCCCCTTTCTTCTCTGTTGGTGCTGCACAAGTCCTGTGGATGGTTAAATCTTCCAGGACAAGGCAAACAGAGGGTATCTGCCCAATAAACCCCTGTCTCTGTAGGTCTGGGGGAGGAAGCAGAAAAGCTCTTGCCAAGCAGAGGGATGGGAATGTTTTACAGCTCACCGAGGCTGGGGCAGGGAAGAATAGCTCAGGCTGACCTCTCTGAAGCCCCCTTTGACAGCTGGGGTGGAGATTGTTCCTGGGCTGTGAGAATCCCTGTCACTTTTCCCAGGTTTCCAGGTTTTTCCTGGTGCAGTGCAGGCAGCCAGTGGTGGCTGTTCCCTTCCCCTGGACACGGCATTCATCCTGAGCAAACACCACCAAGGATTCCCAGCTCGGAGCTTTTCCTTCTCCTGAGAGTGGAGAAAGGTTTGAGGGCCTGAGGAGTTTGGTGGCAGAGCTCTTTCCTCCTCCTGGGAAGGTGGGCATAATGCAGGGACCCTGCCTTGTGGCTGAGTTGTGCAGGATCAGGATGGAGCTGATGGAGCTCCCAGGCTGTTGAGCTCAGTCTATCCCTGTGGGAGTCTTAGTTGGGGGGACGGTGCTCAGGACAAACTCAGGTGCTCTCTATATTCTGGTCTTGAAGTTTGCAGTTTATTGCACAGGGTGTGGGTGAAAAGGGCTCAGCTGGGAGCTGCCAGCCACAGCTCAGAGCAGGGCAGAAAGAGAGTGGGGGAGAGGTACGAGATAGAAGTAAGGGGGTAAGAGAAAGAAATAAGAGAGAGAGAAATAAGGGACTATTTTCCCGTTTACAATACAATAAATCTCCTTCTATGTTAAATATTCTAATTCCCACTAATCAATCTAATACAAGATACAAATCCTATAGCATTTATAAGAATCATTACCATAAAGTGTTATACTTTAAACCTTTAAAACTACTCTTTGGACCCCTTCTGCCAAGCTAGCAGGGTCTTCTCTGACCTTTGGAGCTGCTCTCCAGCAGAAGGCATTGTTCTGTCAAGAGGGGATTACTTTTGGTGGCCATCCTATTGTCTTTTAGTTATTCAGTAACTAAGGTTTGGTATCTCAATGATGGCTTTCATTTCAATCTCACTTATGCTTTCCATATTCTCAAAATCTTTTGCTAAGCACTCATATTTATAAGGTTTTCCCGATTCATCCTTCCCAACGTATCCCAGCTGCCCATCCAGCCTGGAGGAACGGGATGCTTCCCTCATATTCCTCCTTAACCTAATGAGCTGTGGGGCTAATGAGCTCAGGGTATCTGCTCAGAGCTGAGAAGAGGGGCAGGAAGTGCAGAGTTCCCAGTGCCCCTGCTGAACCCAGCAGCTCGTGCCGAGCATTGCAGCCGAGCGCGTTTGCAGCGTTTTATGGGGCATCATCTGTTGTCATCAAAGCCCGTGGCAAATTCCGTTCCCTCTGCAGCTGACACTAAATGGGCCTTTTGAAGGTTGTAATTTCTCGTTTAAGCCGTGCCAGTTGTGGATGCTTTGTGTTGAGGAATAACCCCTTGGTGCCAAATCAAACACAGTGCAAGTCTGTGGCGTGTTTTTCAGCGTATTGTTAGTTACAGCCCTCCTGACAGAGCACATTCTATGCTGAAGATAAATGCTTGGGAGTCTCTTGCCAATTCATGTCCGAAAGGGCTTTTCTTGGATGTCCTCCTCTCTGTGGAAAATGCTTTTCTGTTTTTCCAGCAAACATTTAATGAGCTGTGCTTAAAAGAAAAAGAGGGTCTATTTCAGGAGCAGCCCGTGGTGCTTTAGTTCTCTCCCAGCTGGTTTGGGGTTCTTGGGGTGCTCTGATCTTTGTCACACCACGCTGCATGGCAGTGGTTTCTCTCTGTAGCAATTTGCATGTTCCAGAACCCTAGTGGGGGATGTTTCAGTCCACCCAGCACCGTTCTGGAGTGTCCCTTGTGCCTGGCATGGAAGGACATTTGGCAGCCACCTCTGACAGGGAACCACCTGCACACTTGCTTGTGTGACCAGAGAGGCTGAGATTTCCTGAGTGCAGCTGAGGTTTCTGGGAGCAGCCAGGAGCAGATGAGCTTTCTTCCCCAAGGATGAGGTGGTTTCAGAAGTGCCCTTGAGGGATGCTGCTGGTGAAGCAGAGGGAAAGCTCATCCCATGGATGCTTCTGTTTAAATCTGTTCCAGTCCCAGGGTCTCAGTGAGGCTGAGGGACTGCAGCAGTTGGGTGATCTGAGGCTCTGTGCCCTGCCAGCACTGGAAATGGGGCTGCAAGACTCACAAACACTGAAATGATACAGCTGCTCTATGTACCTTTATACCACACACTGGACGTGATTTTATTGCTTGCTCTTGTTTTGTTTTCTGTGCTGTGAAGGTCAACATTGTGAGTGTAGTGCCAGTGCATCCCACTTATGATTTATTTGGGGGTGATTTGCTTTTCTTCTGCACCTCTCTAAGCACTGCTGGGTGTGTTAGGAGCAAAGAGACAGTCAACAGTCCACCTCTACTCCAGGGCCATATGGAATTTTAATGTGCTTTTTGACCTACACTAGCCCTGGCACACGTTCCTCTAGCTTGCTTTGAGGACCTCTGAGGATGGAGAAATCTCTGTAACTCACACTAATCACTCCTGAATCTGCTGGAAGGTAATTTTGCTTTGGTGTGGATGGGTTTAAATCTGCTCTTCCATATGGTGTTGAATGTGGCCCTGAGGCTAGGCTCTCTCTAAATATTCCCAAACATTGTTTTTCCAGTAAAAACATCACCTAACTCCCAAAAGTTTTGCTGAGTAGCATTTTTATTATTCCGAGAACATTTTTTTCCTACATTTCCATTGCAATTCACATTCACATATCAGTGTTTCTTGGCTTAAAAATACTTTGTACTCAATTTACTTTATTTTTACTGTAATTGTTAGCAAAAAAAATTAATGAAATAATGAAATAATAAATTATTTTGCCAGAGGGTTGATAAAGAAAATCATAAGGCGTTTTCCTGCGTGTGTAGAGAAATCTGTTTAAAAACTTCTCATTAAACATAATGGCATTTCTGGATATGAGTAACACTAGGAAGTTTGAAAAAATGCCCATGCTAAGAGGCTGGGGGACAGGAATTTGCTGTATTTGACAGGCTGGATATGAGAAGGATGCAGCACTGCAAATTCGGCAGCACAGCCTTGCCAATGTGTCTAGACAGCCCATCTCTATGGGGGAGAGAAAAGCTTATTTCTTGGAGCTGCTCCAGTGAGACCAGACCACTTCTGGTCTCCTTTATCCACAGAGACTTTCCATCCAGGCTTGGGGTTTGTGCTGAGCTGGCTCAGCCCTCACTGCCTGGTGGCTGATGATCCATGGGAGCTGATTTGGGCGAGCCATCCAACCTTTTGCTGGTCTTGAGACACTCCTGTCTTAGGTGAGGATGTGGCTGGTCTGGCAGTGGGTGTGATGCATTAGCTAGAGCCCTTTAAAAGGCTTAATTGGGTTAAATTTTGCTAAAAGAGCAGCAGCTGTCTGCTAACCCTGCACCAGACCAAAAGCAGTGTTTTGTTACATCCCACATTTCTGCACAGGTCCCCTAAATTGTCCAATCCTCCAATGTCCAGTGTCCTCTCTGACATTTCAGGCAGATTAAGGGCAGGAATAAACAGATATCCTATAACATACTCATCACCTGAAGGCAAAAAATTATTGCTCCATATTAAGGACTGTCATTTCCAGCATATCCCCTTGTGTGCCTCAATTCACAGGACCTCTCATAATCATCATTTCACCTCCTTTGCTGGGAGTTGTGCTTCTCAAGCTGTGCTGAACTCTGGAAAGACAGGGCTTTCCATTCTTCAGCCTTTTGATTTCAGATTTCTGGATGATTGTTCGGCCCTGGCAAGGAACCATTCAAAATACATTCCAAAATATTCATCATTCCAGCAGGCTAAGAAACATAAGATGTAGCAATTTGTTAGCTAATGTGAAATGCATTCGCCCTCCAGAAGAGGCAAAGGATGGAGGTGGGTCTGAGCCTGGTTTCCCTTTGCAGAGCTGGGGTGTGGAGCATCCTGGAGTCCATGGGCCATCCTGTTTTTCTGGATGTCCCTGTGTCCAACAAAAATCTCCCAGACACCAGCAGCAACCCCCTTGTCCTTAGAGGAGCAGGTTTTCGTTGCTGGCTTGGGATGCAGAAGGTTTGGAAATGCTCTGATCCCTTTGCCTCCTGCAGCAGCTGTCAAGGTCCTTTATCCCCCACCCAAGGAGAGTGCTCCTGATGGGGATGCTCACTTGCAAAAGGCAGGTGGGCTGGATGCTGAGAGCCAGGCTCAAGTTATGTTATTTCTGGACCTTGGACGCCGTCATTTTTCCAGTTGTGAACAAGAGGGACCCATAAAATCCATTAGCAGTAAAAAAATGGATTTCTAAGTGCAGCTTTGCAACAGCTCCATTCCAATTTGCTTGGGAAGGGGTGCTGGTGGTCCAATTTCCTTGGAACACATTTGTTCTTGGATGCTGATGGAAAGGGAGCCCAGCCTTTGCAGAGCTCATTCCCGTGCTCTTGCTGCTGTTTGTGCCTCCCTTTGGTCCTGGCATGGCCATTCCATGCCATGCAGCCTGCAGTCCTGGATATTCCAGGAATACCCAGATGGAATATCCATTGGGAGCAGTGTTCCTGCCCAGCAGAGGAGCCAGCTGGCAGGTGCATCCCACTGGTCATCATCAGTCTGTTTGTGCAGGTCCCATGTACCAAAAAAACCCATCCCAAGTGGATTTCCAGATCCAGGGATGGCTGTTGGATAATGGCACTTCTCAGCAGCACAGTGGGGACCTGGAGGAGCAGAGACATTCATGGAACCACTCAGCTTGAGTCAGTCTTTCCTCATGAGAGGAGCTTGCTGGGGAATGTTTGCAGACAGTAATGAGCCAGCTGAAATGCCAAGTGGTTCATCTGCAATGAATATATGGACTGGAAAAAATCCCCCCCAAAGCAGCTCTTTTCTGTCTTGACAAAAACCCTTTCTTTTTCCTTCCCCTCCCTTTTTATTTTTGCACTAGTCAACTTCTTGCAAAAATACCTGGTTTTCCTTATATGTAAGCTTTTCTAGCTGAAGTTGCTGAGGATTTTTTGCCACTTTTTCTAAATGCAAGAATAAATTTATTAAAAGCAGTGTTCTCAGAGTCCAGGTGGGCATGCAGTGCCAGATCTTCACTTCATGGCTTCCACCTGTTCATAATTCATGGTAAGCTATTGTTCTGGGGGGTCACCTCTGTACATAAAGAGAAGGGGACAGTAGGAAAATCCAACAGGGGACTAGGTGAAAATAATTCCATGTGCCTTTTGCATCACCTGTAACCTCATGGAGCTCACTCCAAGGGGATATGAGTATGGAAAATAAATTAGTAACCTGTCCTGTAGCAGCAGTGCCTGTTGCCACTGTCTTTGAGGCAGCTTGTGGGGTGTATCCAGGTGGATATTGGCCTTCCTGACACTTCTGCATGGAAAGTGTTCATTGCAAGGTCAAGTTAAGAACAGGGGTGGCTCTGAAGGAGCTGGTGTGCTGGTTTGGAGTCTGCATGAAAGGGGGCACAGTCCCACAGCTTGGCTTTTCAAGGGAAGGGAAAGGATGCTGGACAGGAGAGGAGAAGTTTTTATTATGGTTTGTTTTTTGTTTTGTTTTTTTTCTGGAATGAACTGGGGCAGGGAGGGGCTCAAGAAGGTGGAGAGGCATCTTTGGGAGTGAGAAGATGCTGATGGAGGAGGGTGGAGGCTGGGGAGTTTGATCTGTGCTGAATCAATGCCATTGCTAAGATGGAACATGAGGACACATGGCACGGGGAGGGGAGCTGATGGGAAGAGGTGTTGGAGGTCAAAGCCCTGAGTTCACACGTGTTCTTCCAGTGCCAAGCACTGATCCAGATGGGAAACCAGCAGTGAGGGAGGGGCTGAGTGGCTCTCAGGAAGGTCTGGAGGTCACAGTGGCCCCGTGGCAGCTCAGGGCTGAGCTGGGACATTCGGGCTGTGACACTTTGGGGTGTGGTGGTGACACTTCTGGGGTTTGGCTGGCACAGCTCTGTGAGTGCATTCCTGCTCCTCTGCCATGGGTTGATGTCTCTGGGGCGTGGGGCTGATCTCAAGAGGGACATGGGGGGACTCAGCCCCCTTGGATCCCATCCCCTCCCAGGCCTGGTTAATAAATCCCCACTGCTGGATCTCCGCCTGGTGGTTTGGGCTCTGTCAGTTACAAAGTGCAGTCTCACAGAACATGATTTGCCTCTGGCAGGCTTTTAAATGCATGTGTTTGCTTTTGATTATGTGTGTTGGGGTTTTTTTTTCGTTGTTTTTGTTGGTTTTTTTTTTATTAATTTTCCGAGGATCAATGTGGTAATGCATATAAAAATTACAATATGTAAAACAAAGTATAAAAGCATACAAGGAATTCCAAACACATCACATACTGTGCCTTGGAGCTTATGAGATCCATGCAGTGCTTATTGTATTATGGGAACACTCTGACCCCAAGACCTGTCGGAAAGGCTTGTTAGAAGAGCAGGACTAAGCCATGTGCCTTATGAGCTGTAGGATGCCCAGAAGGAAGAGCCTAGTGAATCAAAAAGCAGAACTGTTGCAGCAGAGCTCAGACTGGCCTGTGGGATGTAGAGGGACTTTCCATGGCTTTGTACCAATTCCTGGAGGAGGATGTAAACTTCTGCCCCCGCAAATGTTGTTCTCCCTATAATTAACACTTAGCATTAAGTCTTTCCAGGGAGACTCTCTGGATTTCCATGGGATCATGATTAGTCTTTTTTTTTTTTCCCCAGCAAATATAATTTCTTCTGTCAGTTCCAGCAAGTGGGAACATTGACATGGTTAGGGAAGGCTCACATCTTAGCTGCTGTAACTGCCCATGTGCTCTGCAGGTTGCCACCAGATGAGAGGCAGAGCACCAGAGCTGAAACCACCCTGAAAGGGAGTTCTTAGGATAGGGCTCTTGGCTTCTTGTGCTGCCCTGTCTGTGGGTCAGGAGCAGGGCAGGTTGGGATTTTAATGGGACCTGATCCCTGCAGACCCACAAAAGAGCAGAGGGAGAGCCTCTGCACTCATGTCCCCTGTGTCTGGTGAGTTTGGGTGAAAACTGCAAGCTGGAAACTATTTCCAGGAGCTTGGAGGCATCTGTAGACTCTCCACCTGGAAGGTGATAACCCAAGAACCTTATTCCAGGTGGAAAGAGTGTTGTGCCTGGGATGCCACCTGGGAATGTCTCCTTTGGTGCAGGTGGGAGGACAGTGAGGGGTTCATTCTTAGTGCTGGGGAGGCTGTGGCCATACAGGACCTCAGCAGGTCCTGGCAGGCAGAGCCAGGTGCAGCAGGGCAGGGCTCTCCCTGCTATCCCAGCTCTGTAATGATCTGTAATTGTGTGCAGGCAGCTAAAAATCACCCTGATGGTTCCACATTGCAGACACTGGGGAGAGGAGCTGATGTAGCCCCATGGATAAGGCTGAAAATATGCACTTTTTTCTGTCTGGAATTCAAACTCAGGTTTGGTATGAAAAATTCAGTGTCTCATTTCTGAAGCTTTGTGCTCATGCACAGAACAACTTCTTATTTATGTGCAAAACTTGAACCTGGCTGTGAGATAATCACAAGAGATGGCTCTTGAAGGAAATGGAGCATCTGTTTCTTTGTTACTTTATTTTTTTTCTGCATTCCTGGTGCTCTCAACAAGACTGGAACTCGGGATACTTGGGTTTTCAGTGTAATTGAAATAATTTAAACATTAAGATAGTGCAGGAAAAATACAAATAAACTGCAGAGGTTGGGGAAAAAAGCTTAGCTGGTGTTGTGTAATGAGAGGAAGATGATAGTTCAAGAATCTCTGTAGTCTGACCTGTACTCACAAGTAAAAGCCTGCTGTTATCACTGCTGTACAGCTGGGCTCCCTATCACTGCTGCACTGAAGTATATGACTTAGCAGGCATCTCCTACCTTAACATACTCACTTTCCTTTTAAGTGTTATCTTCATTCCATATTGCCTGCATTTCTGCTGGGGGGTACTTACCCCTTCTCTGTGTAGCATTTGTGTGCCCTGAAGTTAAACCTCATTTCCATCTGAAAATCCTTTCCTTGTGCACAGAAAAATGCCACAAGCTGGAGTTTGTTCTCTCCTGGGAGTTTTTAGAAAGATACTTCAGGCAGCTCTGGGCATGAAATCTTATCCATTTATGTCCCCCTGCTCCTCTGCTTGGAGCCTTTGCTTTGATTAAACATTTTGAGTCTGAGTTTTGGTTTTGGATATTTTATGATGCCAGTTGACAAAGCTGCCCTGCAAAGTGTTGCAATGTTTTGGAAGGATGTAATGAATCCAAACCAGAGCTTGAGTAAAACTGGGCTGTGAATGTTTGGTGGACTGATGTTGGGGAGAGGAGCCTGCCCAGAGCTGGGGAGCACCCAGAAATATTTCTAGTCAAGCTTCATGAAATTTAAGTTTAAACCAAATAAAAAACCCTATTCCTTTCCCTTCTATTCTTCCTTTTCCTTTCTTTATCCACCAATCTGAATAAAACTTTCTCTGACTTGAAGTATTTTTTTGTATTCTAAGAGTTTTGAGTTGTTGCCTTTATAATTTATAGTTCACTAATTTTTTTTCCACTGTGAGATCATTTGTCTTGCTTGTTCTTAAATCTGTACTCAAACGTTACTTCTTTTTTGAGGGCTGTGATTAGAGTGCAATTCCTTATTTTCTCCCTGGAATCCTTTCTCAGTTTACACTTTCTATAGCTGATGTGACAAATCTTCCCTGCCTTACCGTGCATTATACTGTGGTTAAGTGTCTCTGTCCCTCCCTCAGTTAAATCCAAGTGTTTCCTTTCGATTCGGATCCAATTAATGAACTATAATAACTGGTTCTGGACTTAATAGAACTAGTCAAAACTTTTCCAAACTGCCCACACAATGTAAATCCCATCTGGAAATTAGCTTTTGTTCTGACCTGGAATGAAGGCAAGTATGCACAAGCATGCCTGCAAACTGGAAATCCAAAATATGTTGTGGTTGCAAGTATTGATGAAAAAAATACCAATCTTGAAACTCCTGCATAGGCATTTAGTTCTTAACTCTGATTTGGTTATTTTTTAATGCATTTTATTTTCAATATGGCATCACAAGAGGAGCTGCCTGGTGATGCCCCAGTGATATTTGCAGGCACTGCAAATGTGAGGAGAATAGATTGGAGTGTCTACAAGTGTAGATCTGCCTTACTGCAAGAGGAAAAAAGAGTAGGATATTTCATGCTGAATCATTTAGGAGCACTTGAAAATGCTTTGGTGCACTTGTGTGTGACACCAGGACTAGCATGTTATGGGAGAATGTAGAAATAACAGAGGAAAACATGAATGGAAGCAGGAAACATAGTCCCCAGCCCAGCGTGGAAGGTTGGGATTTGGCAATGAGATTCCCAGTTTTTCCAGGGTTGGGTTCCCGAGAGGAGAGCGCACGTTCCGATCTCTCTGCCAGGCACATTTGCAAGCTGCTCAGATTTTGAGAAAGCTGCATGGGATGAAATTTTTTTCTGATTAAAAGAAGGTTGACGGGAGACTTCTGACCAACCCAAAAAGCTTTCGAGCTGTTTTCCTCTCTGCATTTCTGCTGACTCCAGTCCCTAGTGCTGTCAGCACTGTTTAGGAACTCCATTTTTCAGTGCTCAGTGTTGTTTCCTGATAAAGAAATGATGGCAGAGAAGCAGAAATACCCTGCTGACGTGTTGGAAGCAGCCGGGCAATGCTGTGAGCAAGGTGACATTTGCAGTCCAGCTGGGCTTCAGGTGTGTGCAGCCCCTGATTTAGCAGTTTGTAACCAGCCTATGGCAAAACACAAGGATCAACCAACCCCGTGCTGCTCGGGATTAACATCCTGTCATTATTTGTTTTTTCCCCTGCTACCCAAGTCGCTCCTGTGGACATTTGGGTTTTGCACCGTTCCAGAGGCGCGGCGGCGGGAGATCCCAAAATTCCACAGGTTGTGCTTTGCTGTCACCTCCATGCAGCTCTGTCCTGGAAAAAGGAGGTGACTCATCCCTGCTGTGTGCCAGCCCAGGCTGGGGGTGACCTGGCACCCAGCACGGACACTTTCCTATTTTTGGGCGCAGTAATTGCGAGGTGAGCTGTGAATCACCGCCGGCGTCTCGCTTTACGCCGGGAGGAAACCAGGCAAATTGTGTTAACGTGCTTGGCAGGGGGAACTCTTGTTCTCCAGCATTTCACAGACTTTGGCCCCTTCTTCTTGCTCCCCAGGGGGATGTGCTCACCCTTCCTCATGTGTAGCTGTCACGCAGGATGGAGAAACGGCCAGACGGCTTCGGGCTCGTGTTCCCTCCAGCCGGGTGTTGTCTGCTGGGCTGAACCTGATCCTTCAGAGCCTGGAAGGGATTCTGAAGGGCTCCCAAAGGCTTTTATTGATTTGTTCATATGCTCAGCATGAAATGGGTAACTCCAAAGGAGCCCCTTTGTGTTGTCTTTGGCCTCTCCAGCAGCTGGTCTTGCAATGTTTGTGGCATCCGGAGGGACGTTTGTGCCCCGAGGCTCCTTTGCTGGGTGGTGTGATGCACAGCTATGTCAAAACTGGCCAGCAGAGCCAGGGGGAAGTGGCTGACCCCTTCTGAGAAGGGTTTGGTGATGAGTCAAGAGAGAGACATGCAGGGTTTTTCTCCTTCTTTGTAGGGGACAGACCCTGTGGTGGTGTTAAATCCAGCACAAGCAGGAGTTAAATCCCATCCCTCTGCTTCATCCTTCCCACCTGATTCACCTGTAGCCCTGCTTTAATTCCTTTTTCTTGCACATTCCTGCCTCTGCCAGTCCCTTCCCAGCTCAGCTTTCCAACTCAGTGTTCCTGTTAGAAATGGGTCTCCAAACCCTTCCTCTGGGATACAGGAAAACCAAGGGTGTGGTTTTGCACCCAGGAATCCCCAGGCTTGGAAAGGAGCCTTCTGGGGATCATCAGGCTGTTGGAAGAGGATTAGGGATGGAGGCACTGTAAACCTCAAGGAATCTGAAAACCCTGCTTTAATTTAAGAGGAATGTCCTTTTGTTCCCAAATGGATGGGCCTTGCTCCAGAGGTGTTCAGGTGCAGTAACTGGTACCAGATGGGCTGTGAAAAGCAGCACAAACAGGTGGTGAGGACAACAACTGCAGACTTTAATTTCCTTGTCAGCCCCTCCCTGTGCCTTACACATCCCCTGGAGAAGAGGGGGACAAGGGGAGGCTGTCATATTTGTACATGGCAAAAGTGGGACTCTCAGTGGTGACACTGTCACCTGGGCCAAGGTGTGCAGTGATGAACTTAGAATGTGATTCACTAGCTTGTGCATTTTTATGGATTCAGGGATCAACACACTTTAATGTTGACATGAATATTGGCTCAGGGTAATGTGGAATTTTTGGTGGCACCCCACACATACTGGTGTGATCCAGATACATTGATTAATTTCTGAGTAAATGCAAACCAGGTTAAAAAAATTATTGCTTTTATAGGTGGTTGTTCAACACCTTGCTGGGCTTGGCAAGGCAAGGAGGATGCTGCAGAGGGCACAACTGCTCCTCACTAACAGTATCCAACATGCTCTTACCCCAGAGAGCTGTATTTCATCCCACTGAGAGCAATCCTTGGAAATTTGAAGCCAAGAGAACAGGGTTTTGTGATTCTTTGCCATCAGAGGAGATTTCTGAGGTTGTCAGGAATGGGGAGATGCTTTCCTGCTGCTTTTTAGAGATAAGGAAGCTGAGACCTGGGGTAGCTTGAGAGATCTGGTACAAGACTTAGACAGTGGAATTGAAGAATAAACGCTTGGGATTGGTGCACTTCCCACCTCCTCTCCATGTGGGGACTAGCACAGCCTGGTTAATGTGTGGGGCTGAAGTTGTGCCAGCCCCTTCCTCAGCCCTTCCCCTCCCGAAGCCATTGAGGTCGTTCACCCCGTGGCTGTGGGCTCGTGCCTTCCTCACTTTCCCCATCCCCAACTGTGTCTCCTAGATGATCAGCTGAACTCAGAAGAGAAGAAGAAAAGAAAGCAGAGGAGGAACAGGACTACCTTCAACAGCAGCCAGCTGCAGGCACTAGAGAGGGTCTTTGAGAGGACACACTACCCCGATGCCTTCGTACGGGAGGACCTCGCACGCAGAGTCAACCTGACTGAAGCCAGAGTTCAGGTAATGCCACAGCTCACACCTCACCTGGGGCATCATCAGCAAGGCAGCAAGAAATCCCTGAGGGGTGTGTGTGGGGCACAAGAGGGTCACCAAGCTCGTGCTGCACTGTTCAGAATTTTTAAAGATTTAACGAAAAGATAAAAGGGGCAATAAACAGAGCCAGAGGCACGCAGTTAGCCATAACAACTCTTCTTACATACTTTTCCATCGAGTTGGTCAAATACATATTCATAAACAATATGCATATTCAGACATTCCTTTGAATTTGTTTTCTTGTTCTGGGAATTCTTTAGCTTGGTTTGATTCCTGACTCATGCAGAAATTGCGAATTTTCCTTTTTTGAGGGTTGTGTGTCACTTCCTCACAAGTGGTTTCAGCAGCTGACTGTTATTGATCACATCCTTTAAATGTTATCAAATCATATAAACAGCATTGGCTATTTCCACAAATACTTGAACCAACATTAGCTGTTTCACAATTATGTCTATGAGTTGTTCTTTTTATTGTCAGTTAGTTACAAAAATAAAAGCATTAGTTGTTATTTGACAACTCCAGTTACTTCTTCAAAAGTTGAAATTATAATGCACAACACATATTTTAATATTTTGCCAAGGCCAAAACTATGATATATATTTATCACACTGTCCACTAAACTAAAATACCATCCATAAACAATGTTCTGAGAATACAAGTTACAACAGTGGTCACAAAAGCTGACAAATGATGCTGTACCAAAAGCAGTTAAAAGTGGTGACAAGCTGTACTATGTATCAAAACCTTTGTGCTTTTAATAATATTAAATTGTCCTGGTTTGAAGGACAGATGTCTGCCAATAAAGGAAGAAGCTTCTCTTTGAAATGGAGAATGTAAACCCCCTCGCTCCAAATTATTACAATTTTGAAATTAAGGGGCTCTCAGGCAAAGATATGGGAATTAGGAATAACAGCTCTTTACTAGGAAAATTTAAAATAGAAATACAGTATTACAAAGAACAATCCCAAAACACTGACAGAGTCAGAATCCAACCTGACACCCCATCAGTCAGTCAGGGTGTTGGCAGCAGTGCCATTAAATGGTGGCTGCATCCTCCTGCAGTGGCAGATGTGGTTCAGCTGGAGCAGTGCTCCTGTAGAAGGTGCAGTTTTCCTCTGAAGGTGCAGGGATGATGTGGAAAGGTCTGGCTTTCCTCTGGAATCCAGTGGAAAGAAGGTACCTTGGTGTCCAAAATGTCATTTTTTCTCTGGGTAGGAAAGGCTTGGCTGCTCCCCCTGGCTGGAGCATCTCCCAGTGGGATGATGGAATTTTATCAGCCATGCAGTGGGACTGAATGGGCCAGCAGCAGATGATCTCTTCCTGGAGGGAGGATGGGCTGTGGCAAAGATAAAGATGATTGCCCCAGCTGGTTTAAAGCTGGCCCATTAGCAGATAATGTGTGCCATGGAGATAAGGGTCACTGCCCCACCCGGCTGCAACAGATGGGGACAGAATTCACATTTCTGGCCACATCCTGTATTGCAACCCAACACATAAATAAATTTTATCAAATAAATAATTATTAAATAAATAAATAGTATTAATTAAACAAATATTAAATAAATTTTAATAATATAAGTCATGTGCTCTTTCCCCCCTCTCAGGTGTGGTTCCAGAACCGGAGAGCCAAGTTCCGCCGGAACGAGAGGGCCATGCTGGCCAGCAAGAATGCCTCTCTGCTCAAATCCTACTCAGGGGATGTGACAGCTGTGGAGCAGCCCATAGTACCTCGCCCTGCCCCGAGACCCACTGACTATCTGTCCTGGGGTACTGCCTCTCCCTACAGGTGAGTGAGTGCCTGATCCCATGGACTGTTGGATCCCAGAAAACTGAGATTTTTGAGCTTTCTGTGCTTTCTGGCACTGAGGCCCAGAACACTGCTTTTGACCTGAGCCCTTGGAGAAGGCTTCCAAATTTGAGTGATGGAGTTGGAGGAATGGAATGGAATGGAATGGAATGGAATGGAATGGAATGGAATGGAATGGAGCAGAACGGAACACAATAGAATAGAGTAGAATAGAATAGAGTAGAATAGAATAGAATAGAATAGAATAGAATAGAATAGAATAGAATAGAATAGAATAGAATAGAGTAGAATAGAGTAGAATAGAATAGAATAGAATAGAATAGAATAGAATAGAATAGAATAGAGTAGAATAGAATAGAATAGAATAGAGTAGAATAGAATAGAGTAGAATAGAATAGAATAGAATAGAATAGAATAGAATAGAATAGAATAGAATAGAATAGAATAGAATAGAATAGAATAGAATAGAAAGTGTGTGATTTCACATTTTTAAGTGTGAGGTTTTTGTAATGTAGTAATAGGTATGGGACAAGATGGAGGATTTTGGGTATTTATTTTCTGTCTTCTTCCTTCTTCCTGATTTCAGATAGTTTCTGGTTGGATAGTTAGTGCTGCAAGTCACAGGGGTTTGGTCATTGTGTCAAAAGTATAAATAACATAGGTGTTAGTTCTTTATTGAATTTTAGCTTTAAAAGACCTTGTAACTAGCTAGATTCACCTCCATTTTGGTCACTTTTAGCTGGTAGCCAGAAGTGTTGCAGAACTCTCTGTACTTTGGATAAGATTTAATCAACAACCAAGCCCAAACACGAGAAATTAATCTCCTTCATGTTTTTAATCCTGGCTCTGAGTGAAGACAGAGGAAAATGCAGATAATTAAGTGGTGCAAATACCAGCCTTTACAATGGATCATCCCAAAAGTGTCCCTCAGACAGCTCTGATGTATCCACATGGGACAGCTGGAGGGTACAGCCTGACCATCCCACTGGTTTTCCCCACCTGCTCCCACCCCATCCCATTGCCAGTTTAGCAGTGTGGCCCCAGCTCAGCTTTGCTGTTGGCAGCTTCTTATCTGGGGTCTCTCTCTGCAGTTCAGGAAATTTCAAAAGAGGCTCAGGTGGAAATACATGGAAACAGAAGGTTTTCCCTAGTGCATCTGGTTTATAGCCAGGAGGAAACCTTTCCATGGGGCAGAGATGCAGGGGAGGGGAGGCTGGAGCACTTGGGGAGGCTCAGCCCCTAAGAGTGGCCAGAAGAGGGAGTTCTGTGGCTGTCCTGAGGCTTGGCATGCCAGGAAGGGCTGGGAACTCACTTCATCCATGTGGAGCAGTGCTCAGCACTGAGCTGTGAGAGTTTGCCTCTGCTGCCTGAGCACAAGTGTGTGTGTGTGTGAATGCTGCACTGTGGTGTGCCTGCACTAAGGGCCAGGTGACAGCCTGGTGTTCAGTGCCCACCTCCTGTGCCCAGTGCTGCTGAAGGGATGGCAGGAAAGGAGCACGGATGTGGCAAGCCCAGCCTCAGAGGATCTGGGATGTCCCTGCACATCACAAGCCTCTCTGTGCCATTCCTGGCTCTGCAGGAGCTGGGTGTGGACACCAGATCCACAGGATGTGTTGGTTTGTGGGGAGCCAGCTGGCTCACAGGCAGTTAAAAATGAGGTTGGGTGTTTTTTAGCACAGTGCCTCCATTGTTGGTCAGGACCATGAAGACTTTGGCTGGATTTCTTCCTGTTCATCTGGCCTGATCACTGCCAGCTTCCCAGTGCCTTGCAGGAGCCACCCCATGCACAGGACCCCTCTTGCTCAGTCACCTTGACCCTCTTTTTGCTCCCAGTAAGAGCTGCAAACACAGGGTCTTCTGTTTGTTGCTTGATCTTCCTCATATCCACCCTGTATCTCCAGAAGAGCAAATCATAGATCCACCCACTCCAGATATGGAAAAGGATGCTTTTGGTGGCCAACAGCTTTGTCTAGGAAGGGCCCTTATCCTTTGGGTTTTTTCTGAGGACTGCTCTCTGTCAAAATGCCTCTTTTTGGGGTTAAGGCTTTCTCCCTGTGCAGTGTTCCTTGGTGCAGCATTCTGGGGAGGGGAGGGAGTTCTTTCCCCACCCCTGATCCCTATGGAATGCTCATGGCTCATTTCTGCCTCTCCCACTTTTAAAGAGAGGTCATTGCTCCTGAGATGTTGTTGCCACTGCTAGAAGTCCCTGTGAAGGTAAATCCCAGGGACACCCTGGGAAGGGCTGTCTGAGGTCCCTGTCAGCTGCTGGGATGTGCAGGGGAGAAGGGACAGCCTTGGGGATGGCTCTTCAGCCCCTCAGCTCCAGCCTGTGCCCACCCACATCTTCCCCTTGTCTGCAGATGTTTCAGCAAAGGCATTTGCAGCTGGCACATCCAAGCAGGCTGGAGTGCCCCCCTCCCACTGCCCTGCCTGGAAGGGGAGCACAGCAGCTGCTCTGCACACTCCAGGACCCTCAGGACACACTCCAGGACCCTCAGGACACACTCCAGGACCCTCAGACACTCCATGCTCCCCAGGTTTCCTAATCCTGCTGCTCATCTCTTGGCAATCCCATCCATCTGGAAGGGCTGGGCTGTCACAGCCTCATTAAAGCTTTGCAGTAGGGTCATGCAGATGCTGGAGCCTTGGTGGAATCATGCTGAAACCCTGCAGCCATGTGGAGTGTTTGCATGGCCCTCTGCCCCCTCCCCATCTTCCCAGCAGTGCTGTACCAGCCCCTGATTAACAATTAGCAACTCCTGGGGGGAGGGCTGAGAGCTGCCTGGCCAGGGCTGCTTTTACCCTTAGATCTGGGGAAAGTTTTCAATCCATGTGTTTTTCTCCAAATACATCCAGCCACAGGTCAGCCAAAGCTATTTGCAGATCTCTGCTGTCACACAGACAGCCAAGTAGATACTATTTTTTTTTTTGAAGTTGAAAAATGTTTTGCTTAGGCATTTTTTAGCATGGGTTCCTAAGAAAACAAGACTGGCAGCCTGCACTTCCCACTCCAGCAACCTTTGACTCCACGGGCCACTGAGAACCTTATTTGAAAAAAGGATTTTAGGCCTCAGAAACACGATGCTCCTCTGTGTTTCATGAAAGCAGACAGCTGAGTGGAGGAAGGAGATTTTTCTCTTCCTCAGTGGGGTGGAGGGAGAGGGCAACAGGGTGACTTCAACCCTTATTAGACCCTGGAGAGTCTCTGGAGCAACCCTCAAGCTATTCAGAGCCTTCCTGTGCACTGCTCCTGGTGGAATAACTTGATGAAAAAAGCCCTTCTGGAGATTTTTGGTTTAGCAGGGATTTCACTTGGCATCAGTAAATGAAATCATCTTCCCCAAACCTGGGGGGCTCCCAGGAGTTCCAGCCCAACAACCTGGTTTTGGATGGGGACAGTTCACACCCCTGACTGAAAACTCCTGTTTTCTCTAGCTTAGAGCACCCTTGGAAAAGACAAAAAGGCAAAAATCAACCCATCTCGATTTTTTAGTCTGTGGATGGAGCAGAGCCTCAACTGTGAGCTACCCAAGCAAGCAGATGGAGAAGTCAGCACCAGAGCTGAGCTGGCCTCCAGCAGAGAATTTGGGGTTCCCTCCTGAACACTCTATTAAATGGGCACCTCTGGTTCATGTGGTGCTTTCCAGCTGGTTTTGATCCATGGACCCATGTAAAGGAAAAGTAGCAGGTCAAATACTCTGCTGGGTTTTGGGGTTTAAACAAGTTTTCTAATGGTCTGGGAAGCAGCTTTGCAGATTTTTTGGATGGTAGGATGAGAAAGGAGTTGGAGATCTTTGTTCAGCCTCTGTTGTCAGAAGTGATGTTTTTCATGAATAAAGTTGCAGTTTAAAGGGAGAAAAAGTGGTTTGTGTTTGGGTTTTTTTTCCTTCAGCCTTTAAGACATAATATAATCAGCTAATGTTTTGAGGGGAAAAAAAAAAAGTGGAAATTTTCCTTCCAAAAGGCTAAAACCAGAAAAACATCACAATTGTTGAAATGGGTTTTTCCCAGGGTGTTTCTTTAATGTAACATGTGTTTCAGAAGTGACGTGATTTCACAGGCTGTAAAACCAGCAATTGGTCTCATCAAAAAGACTTTGCTTCCAGTGGGAATTCTTTTAAGGACAATGGTCTCACTGGCAGGCTGACCTCACTGCAAACCTTTTTGGGTTAGAAAAGAGGACGTGGAAATATTTTCCTGTTGACTCCAAGCAGCTTTGGTGCTGGGTGAATGAATGGCAAAGCAGAAATAAAGAGATAAAGTTAAATAAATGGGTGTTAAATAAAGGGGAGTGGTAATTCCCTGCTGACACCAGGAGTGTATGGAAAAAAAACAGGGTTTAGGCTCTGCTGGTGATTTCTGATGTGCTGTTTCTCTTTCCATCCCTCAGTGCCATGGCCACCTACTCTGCCACGTGTACCAATGCCAGCCCAGCACAGGGCATGAACATGGCCAACAGTATTGCCAACCTGAGACTGAAGGCAAAGGAATATAGTTTACAGAGGAATCAGGTGCCCACAGTCAATTAACAGCTGGGGAGAAGAAGGAGAAAACACAACAGCACCCGTCCTGCTTTGCAACTTGTCTGTGCTGGAAGGAAAAAAAAATATAAGAGAAAGAGAAAAAAAAAGCCATAAAAAGAAAAGAAAAAAAAAAAAAAAGAAGAAAAAAAAAAAACCCTTACCCAGAACTGAACATGGGGAGCAAAGAACCTGTGAATGATAAGGTTCCTCCTTGCTGTTGGGATAATGCCACCATTTTGTATTTTTCCTTGTTATCGTCGGGTTTATTGCTTCTGCTCAATATACTACGAGCTTCTTCAGCAAAGGACAGTCTCACCCTGGCTGGGGCTGCAGAAAGAAACCCCTGCCCATCTCAGCCCACGGACAAGTGCCACCACCAGCATGCTGAGATGCAAAGCTTGCTCATCTCCCCTCTGCCCCAGCTCACCCTAGAAGAGGAATTTGTTTGATTTCCATGATACCCACCCAACCCTCATCCCTCCAGTCCCTTGTGCCACAGAGGCAGCACATTCCCATCACTCTGCCAGAAGCCCATTGATGCAACAAGATGGATCCCTGCTGTCTTGAGTTGCCTGGAAAACCTCCCTGGGCTTTGCAGAGCTCCATTGTTTTGTTGAGTATTCCCAGAAAAGCCTTGAAAAGCCAAAGAAGAGAGCAAAGCCAACGTGGGTGTGTGAGCAGGGGGAGGGCAGCAGGGGGTCTCTGTGTAGTGCCAAGAACAGGACTGTCAGGACACTCCTTTCCATGCCTTACAGTTTGTGCCACAGGGAAAGGCGTTGTCCAGATGCATTTGTTTTATATATACTGTATATATTTATATATATAAGATAATACATGCAAGCTTGGTTGGTGTTTTTTATTAAACAAAATAAAACCCATTGAAAACTTTCAGGATGTTTGTGCTGCATCCAGGTGGAGCTGGTGCATTGAAATTCCAGCCACAGCCTCCCTCACCCTTGTCAGAACTCTTCCTGCAGCCTTGGGCAGTGCTGGAAAAGGCAGTCCTGGGAGAAACCCCAAAGAAGTGGTGCTGCAGGGAGCCACACTCCTTTGCAGATTGTCCCCATGGGCAGCTTCACAGAACACAGCAAGGATCTCCTCTGCAGTCAGCCTGGCTCATGTGGCTCTGGGGAACATGCAGGGATATCCCCAGGGAAAGTCTCTGAGCACAAGGGAATCCCACCAAAGATCCCAGAACACTACTCAGTAAGGCTTGTCCTATAATCCTAACCATTAACCTTATAACCTTAAACCATTTTCCCCTACCTGCTGTCCTCCCTCTGGGCTCTGGAGACCTAATTAGGACCTAATTTATTTATCTCCATGAAGAGTAGAGGAGATGCAGCCCAAAAGGCATTTCTTCCATACAAGCATCCTGAGGAAATTAGGATTTCTCATTGCTGGTGATGCTTGCCCCTCACATTTAGGGGAGGAGGGGTTGATTTATGACAAATAGCACTTGTGTCCAGGCTGAGATGGACTTTGCCATGGAATATTTCCACTGAAGGCAGCAGAGCTAGTCCATGATCCAGGCTGGAGCATGAGGGAAGGAGAATGGAGCTCAGTCAGGAGAACTTAGATCTCCACCCTGGTGTTTGCTGCAGACACACTGGGCATGTGTAGATGTCTGACAGTGGGCTTTGATAGTCTAAAACAGCATGTTGCAGGAAATGAGGAATAAATTCTTTTTAAAGTGTAGGTGAAAATTAAACTGGCAGAGGATGAATGGAAATCCAGCCAAAAATATTTGAGCTACCACAAGGAAAAAAGCTCCGAATCCAAACTGGAGTAAGTTGTGCCTGTGATTGTATGCATTGCTGCTGCATTTTTTTTTTTTTCCTCCCTGTATGGGTGTTTTTGAGGGGAAAAAACCTAATTGTGATGAGGACAAAAAGCTGAATGTCACAGGCAGAGCACCAGGGAAAGGGAGGCAGGGGGAGTTCTGTGCTTTGAGAAATCCATTGTGTCTGTGTGACCTGCACTCTGGAGAATCTAACATGTGTAAACCAAAATATTTCTACCCTGCATAGTGCAGGTCTGTTGCCTGGAAAGGCTGATTTGGAACAGAGACTAGACAGAGCAAAAGGAATAAAATAGGTATTTATTGAAAGGATCTTGGGCAGTTCAAGAGCCTGGCTGAGGTTACACCCAAATCAAATCCAAGATGGATCCTGGTTACGAGTTTTTACACTTTTATAAGTTTTGGTTTATTTATATATTGGGGTCAGTTATCCAACCACAGCCCCAGGCTATGAAGTCTCAGTCCCCTGGCTTGCCCCCTTTCCCTCACTGTTGTTTCTGCTTTTGGGTACCAGTTGTCCTTGCTTCTCTAGCTAGAAAGGAATTGTTTTGTCCAACTCCCCTGTGAAGAGACCTTACTAACACCTAATATAAAGTTTCAGAGTTACACACTAAGCAGCAGAGATTCTGAAAAACAGAAAAGCTAAAACCCAAGGCATCAGGTCCATCTCCTGGAGCCAAGTGATATAGTTGGAAATCTCAGGCTGCACTTAGGAACTCATTCCTGCTTCCTGTGCCTGCACAAACACACAGATTATTGAAGAATGTGGTCAGAAAGGACCCAGTGCCTTTGAGTAACATCACCCAAAGGCTGAACTGCTCTCCATCCTCCTTGCCTTGCTGCCCTCCTTCACACCCCACCACTTGAGTGAATTCCCCTGTGCTGGCCTGAGTGTCACCCTGGAGTTCCAGCTCTTTCCTTCAGTGTCTGACTGGCCTGGGGCTTTCCCCCAGTCTTCTGTTCAGTAGAAAAACCACCCTGAGCAGCTTCTGTTGTTGTCTGTGCAGGGACACCACTCCCTGAGGTTATCCAGGGCTGTGAAGCTCAGGTGCCCCATTCCCCAGCCATGGGCTGAGATCATCCCCATGCTGTGATGCTCTCATGAAGGGGCTCACAAATGCCTGTGCAAGCCCTTGTTCAGCCTCCTCACTTCATCTGAATTGTCTGGCATGGGGCTGCTCCTGCAGGAAGGTTCTGGAAGCTTCTGCACCTCCACTTTGGGCTGGGTCTTGCCTTGGCTCAGGCTGCTTGGTCAGGGATGCCACCACACCCTTATCTGAGCTGTTGTCAGTTCAGATAAGACCTTCACATCCCCTTTGGTGATCCAATATTGCTTTGCTTACATGGATTTACTAACCAGAGTCCAGCTGGATGAAGAGGCAGCTTTTGGTGTTTGTTTTTTATTGCTCAGCTAAAAGACAGTGCCTTGTCAATCAAGCCAAAGTGAAATTTTAGAGTTGTGTATGTTTAATGTGTATTTTATTAAACCATGTGAGTGGATGTGCCAATCAAAGGCCTTATCCTCAAAGAGTGGAGTTCTCCAGGGTTTCAGTAGATTTGCATTTGTAGCTCTGGGAAGTTGCCATGGTTACCACAGTTAACATTAAATTTTGGGTACCATCCATGGGAGAAAATGTGTCTTAAGGCATTTCCCTCTTGCCTACTCTGTTTTCTCAGGCTCCCCCTTTCTCAAGAAAGGAACAGGTGACTGGTTCCCTGAAAGTGGGAATTTTGTGCATGACAGGGATGGATGATTGATGAGGCTGGATTTCCAGATGGAAGTGTATCCTGTAAATTATCCCTTGCTTCGTGATGTAAAATGTACAGTGTTTGCACTAGAATAGAAATGACCAATAAAAGGGGGAAGAGACTCCCCAGTCCTTTTTATAAGCTGCCACATCTGTGTCACATGTTGCTGCCCTGTCCTACAGTGTGGGCTGGGAATTCTCTGGAGCCATGTAAGGGGGAACAGGAGCCCCTGGAGCTGGGCTTGGGGTCAGGCAGCTGCAGGTTCAGCAGCAGTGTAAGGCAGGAAACATCCACAGAGCCTAAAACAGATGGAGTTCAGGAAAAGTGGAGACCCAGCTCCCTGCACCCCACCAGGTGGGGCTGATTTGGGGCAGAAGGGGAGCAGAGGGATCACCCCTGAGAAAAGGGAGGTGAGGGAGGGATGGACATCCCCTCTGGGTGTGGGAAGGAGGGGAGGAGGGAAAGCAACAAATGAAAAGAGGAAAAGTGTTGAGTCCCATCACCTGTGCAGGAGTGAGCAGAGCTGGAAATCCCTCCTGCAAAGCAAGGCAGGTGGGCAGAAGGAGCTCAGGGGCTCATCAGGGCTAATTAGTGAGAGTGTGGGGGGTGGGAGTGGTGCTGGTTTTGGCTCCTGCAGATGGGAAGCTGGACTTGGTGAGCTGTGCCCCAGGGCTTGGGTCTCTGCTGGGAGCTGCACTTGGGTGGGGGGAGATGCTGGGGGGCTTCTGCAACTTCACTGAGTGATTAATTCAGATTTGAGCCAGCTGTTGGGCATCTGGGCTGTGTCTGGGTTGGCATTCCTGTTTCCCTGCTGCTCTGGGCAGCTGAATTTCAGCAGGGCAGAGCCTGTTCAGGGGAAGATGGGTATCCCTGCAAGGCCCTCAGCAGTCAGCCAAGCCTGCATTCCTTGGAAAGCTGATTATTCCCTCCTCTAAAGCTGAACTAATAATAATATCACCCTCTTGCTTATTGTTTCTTGGTTGCCAAAAGAAGTAGGCTTGTAAATAGCATGGCTTCCAAGTCAATTCTGAGGCTGGAGTGGTTTGGAGCAAGTTGGAAGGAGCCTTGGTTGTCCATGCAGAGCTGCAGGCAGCTCCTGTGAGCTGCATTTGGCCAGGTGCCCACCCCTGGCCTGGCCCTGCTGGGCTGGGACTCCTCCCCTGATACCTCCAGCTCAGTTTGGTTTGGGTTTTCCAGCAGGGTCACCAAGAACTGATGTTGATTCTGAAATGACACTGAAGTGTCACTGCAGGGTGGGGTGTTGGAACCCAAAAACCCAAGAGTTTTGAGCTCTCTGTGCTTTCTGACACTGACCCCTTGAAGAACACTGCTTTTGACCTGAGGCCTTGGAGAAGCCTTCCAAATTTGAGTGATGGAGTTAGTCATGGGTGTGTAGCTAAATAGAAGTGTGTGATTTCACACGGTGAAGGGTTTTGAATTTGGAATTTTTAGAATATGGTAATAGGTATGGGACAAGAGAAAGGCTTATGGGTGTTGTCTCATTTCTGTCTTCTTCTTCTTCATGGTTTCAGGCAGTAGTTTCTGGTTGGACAGCTAGTGCTGCACTGCAGGTCACAGGAGTTTGGTTATTGGGTCAAAAGTATAAATAATATAGGTATTAGCCCTTTATTGGACTGTTTAGCTTTAAAAGACCTTGTAACTAGCTACAGTCAGCTCCATTTTGCTCACTTTTAGCTGGTAGCTAGAAGTGTTGCAGAACTCTCTGTACTTTAGATAAGATTTCATCAACAACCAAGCCCAAACATGAGAAAATTTGTCTCCTTCATGTTTTTAATCCTGGCTCTGAGTGAAGACAGAGGAAAATGAAGACAAGCCACTAATTAAGAGGTGCAGTTGCCACATTTACAGTGGGGCTGGGAGATGCTTGTGCCTTGCCCTTCCCTGTCCACACTTTGGAGTCCTGAGTTCACTGCTGGGATGGGACCCCAAGGTCTCCAGCTGTGAAGACAAAGCTCAAGTGACTTTGGTGGGGCAGTTTGACATCCCTGTGCCATGGCAGGAATGTGCTGTGGGAGTTAACAGCAGCCTGAAGGATGATAAATTGCCACCAGCATCTTATGTCTCTCTCTCTTTTTTTTTTTTTTTTTTTTTTTTTTTTTAATATTTTAAGATCAGAGTTACTCTTTCCAGCATCTTGGCCAAATTTTGCTCTCTGCCTGGCTGCAGTCCCTCAGCAGGCTTGGACAGACACAGTTTTCCTTTGCTTCCTGCCTCTGCCTGCCCCAGCCCTGCCAGATGTTGTCTCACTGCCCAGAGGTGGTTTCAGAGCAGGGCCAGGTGGAGCCCTCCTTTCAAATGGGAGGTGCTAAAGTTAGCCAGGCCATAAACCCATCCTGGGACATCACCAAGCACCACATTTCAGTGGCCCACTTGCCCAAAAAGCTGCTGTGTGAAGGAGATGAGTGCTCTCCATGGCCATCCCCAAGGAGCAGAGGAGGTGATGAGCTTTCCTCAAGGTGAGGATGGGATGTGGGGGGTTCTCACTCCTCACAGGAGGAGCTCAGGGAGGAGCTATTTGAACTATTTTCAAGTCAGCCCCATCATTTCCTCCCCTGCCTCAGCAAAGCCTTGTAGATGCAGAACCCTCTGGGATATCTTGGAGGAGCTCTTTGCTCATCTGGCTTGGGAGGGCTGGATGGGACAAGGAGCCAGGGAACTCTGCCACGTGCCCCCTCCTGCTTCACCTCCCACCAGCATCTCGTGGGAATCCTCAGCCCATCCTTGGAGAGGTGGGACAGCAGCACCTCCCCAAACTGGCTGCAGGACAAAAACCTTCTGGACCATGTCCTAAGTCCTTATCTGAGAGGCTAGTACAGCTCCCCAGGCTGGCAGGAGATTTGTTGCTGTGGCTTGAAGGCTGTATCTAAAGCTGATTGAAAAATAGAGTTTCTTTTCCTGTGGCAGCTTCCAAGATTTACATACTTGACTTTGTCCCAGATCAGGCTGAGGAGTGGAAATCTCTAAAAATACTGCAAGGAAAATGCAAATATGCACAGGCATGGCAGGAGAGCTGACACGATAGATTTTCCAGCCTTGCTGAAGTGGAACATGTTGGGCTTTTGGGAAAAAAATACTCCAAGAAAACTCCAAGAAAGCATTTCAGTGATGCCTGTGCCCCAAGTGAAATGTCCAAGCAGGATGCTCCACATCCTGAGCTTGGCAGGACCTGGGCTGTTTTCTCTGGTTTGGGCCAGTTCTGGTGTCTCCTGACACCCAGGTCAGCCCAGGGGAGGGATGTTTACAGGAATTGTGTGCACAGACAAAACAGCTTTGCTGTTTTCCTGCTCCATGCCTATCACCCAGCTCTTTTAACATGATGACCTCCCAGTGCTCTCCAGACTGAAACTCAGGGTGGGAAGAGCAGAACCCCAGGAGAATGGCTGCCCAAAAGCACAGGAACCCAGGTTGGGATTCATGGTGGATGTGCTAACTGCTTATTTTGGCAATGCATGATACTTCCTTTTTTAATTTTTTTCTTTTTCTTTCCTTTCCCTTTGCAAACCATTTGTCAAGGTGGGGTTTCACTGATGGAATGCAGATGTCCAAGAAGATTTTCAGAGGTAAACTAATTAAATAAATGAATAAAAAGCCATTCCAATACAATGGCTTGCCTGTCACAAGAGGCCAGAGGTGAAGGTCCTGATGCAGCACTGATGCATCTCCTACAACCACAGGGTGACTTCTCCCACCTCAGTCTGCATCTGTGGCCAAGCTCACTTCACCAAGGACAGCTTGCTGGCCAAACTTGGCATCTTGGGATGAAAAATAGCAATAATCTGTCTTTGATTTCACCTCCCTTTTTTCAGTGATGAATGGCTTCCATCACAGCACGTGGAGGAGAAGCAGCTGCTGGTGGGGGGCTGGGTGGCTTCTCCAGGGTTTATTGTTTTAATCATGGTCTGAGTGCAAGTGGCAGCCTGGAGATGAAATATCTGCTGAAAGGAAGTCATAACTCTGGGTGACTCCACTTAGATCCACACCTATTGTGAGCTTATTTTTGTTGGACACTGAGGAGCACAATTTCAACCAACTATGCATTTAAATGCCACTTCTGTCTGTGTTGGTGCTGTTGGGTTTGCAGTGTCTCTGCTGCCTGTCTTGGGAGCTCTTAGACCAACCTGGAGCCTCTGTTGGGCTTTGCCAGGTATGGGGTTTTTTTTTGGTGGATCTGTGCTGCACTAAGGAATGGAAGCTGTGACATTGAACAGGGCTTTGCCATCCCAAAGGAGACAAGAGGAGATGGTGGGCACGAGGTCTGCTCCTGTTCCAGGGCAAGGACCCTTCCAGTGGGGCAGATAGGTGCCAACAAATGGGGGGAATGCACTGGGTGACACCTGGGCAGCTCACACCCACCTGGTGCCCATCCTCACTGGGCACCTCTGTCTGTGCCCAAGCTCTCATGTCCTTTTCTGGGTATCTGCAGTGCTCAGCAAACAAAACCCTGCTCTTCCCCCACTGCTGGCCCAGAGCCAGCACCCAAATGTGCATTTTGGGGCACACAGAGTGTCATGTCACATCCTGATGATGATGGTGGTGGTCTGTGGAGCTGTGGAGGGATGGACAGCAAAGAATTTAGTCTGCAATGGGCATGGTCATCCCCCCAGTCTGGGCCTGTGGCACAGAGTGAGTTAAACATTCCATGTTGTTGTTCCAGCTGGTGCATCTCGTATCCAAGCACCAGGAATATGGGGGAGAATGGTTAAAAATAGCCAATCTTCCAATGTTCCTGAAAAAGAAAGAAAAAAAAAAAAAAGTTCTCGTGCTCTGCTGGCTGCAGCTGCTGTTATGAAACAAAACATTTCCCATCAACAGTTATTAGCCTTGGAGCCTGGGCTGCAGTGCTGTTTATTACAGTAAGAGTGGTTATCAGGAACAGAACAGAAAAATCAGCAAGGTTCTGACTTTCCTGATTTAAAAAACCACATCACAGTGTCACTGGCTGATTAGGAAAGGCAAATAATGCAGTAACACACGTGACTTCTTCAAAGCAGCAAGAAGTGATTTATTGAAAAGCCATGGCACTTATAGAAGGTGGATCGTGCAAAACAAAACAGAAAAAGCTCATTGGTCCAAAAAGGCAACACCTCTTTGAAAACATGCTTTCTGCAAAACATCACATCTCTCACATCTCCAGCAGGTGTTTAATCATTGTTATAATTCCTTGTCCTCAAGCAGCCTGAGAAACCCAAGGCTTCAAGGCTGCTTTTCCCTGGTTCCCAGCAGTATCCAATCATAGGCCACTAATGGTGGCAGGAGGGCTGAAGAGAATTTTGTTGCATGTGCTGGCTTTATTAAAACTAACAGGAAGGAGATGCTGAACCATAATGCTGATTTCTCTTTGTGTTTTTTGTTCACCTTTCTTAATAAAAAACAAACAAACCAAAAACCAAACAAAAAAAAACCCCAAACAAACAAACAAACTGAAGAGACTTATTAAGAGAACAGAGTCCATCCTGATGTTGTATGGATCTATCCATTAATAAATAATAACATAAATTATTATTTAATAAATAATAACCAGCTAATAAGAAATAAATGCCAGCTGAGTGAAGGATATCTGAGTACCTGGAAAATTCTGCAAGTAGTAAATACTACTCTCCAGACAAAAGGTTGTTGAATAGATGAGCCAGAGCATGTTCTGGTCTCCTGTTGGTGAGGCTGAATTGGGCATAGTGCTGCTTCCTTACAGAAAAACCTGTGCTGTTGTTGGCATAAATAAAGACCAAACTCACCCTGATAACTGCCAGGAGTGGAACATGTGAAGCTGATTTGATTCCCATCAAACCTGCCCTGTTTTATCCAGTCTCAATGGGAACTGGAAAGCAAAGGTGATGCAGCCCCCAGCATTGATCCTTCAGGTCAGCACTTCCAGTGCTCTGCTCTGGAGCCTTGTTTCTCCCTCCAGCACCTGCTTCTTGGAAAATCAACCAGTTGAATACATTATTTTAATAATGTTGATGATGTATGTCCAGGCTGAAAGCCAGGAGGGAGCAATTTCAGCCCAAAGAGGTTTGTCTTAGGAAGGATATTTTCTATTGGAGCTCAAAGAAAAGCAATGCTCCAGATCTGTCCCAGTGGAGAGAAAGATCTCCTGAACTTGCTGGACATTAGGATTTGTTCCTAACCAGCATCCCCTGGAAAAGCCCAGGCACAGGGGACCTGCCACACCAGAACAGGTCACCTGCAAACCACCTGCAACGCTGAATTTATGTTTGTTTGTGACACAGCTTGTCCCAAACTCTTCCAGTTCACACTTCAATAGCAGAGCTGTGAAATGTTTGCAGCACTTTTAGGCTAAATGATCCTTCTCCATCTCATGCATGTCCTGTAGCACCACTGCTATTTCCTGGGTTTCATCCCTGCTCCAGGTATCCTGCTGCTCCCTTCAGGCTCTCCCTGATGCCAGTTGGGATTCTGCAAGGAAGCAGCACAGTCCCTGCTGGCATCTCCCCAGAGAGGTGATGGGGATGGGCTCTCTGCTGGGGTTGGGTACACCCTGCCCTTCCTTGCCTGTCATGGAGCAGGAAAGAAGGAAACACATCCCAAAACACTTTCCATCCCCAGGCAGTTCCCTTAGCCCTTAGTGTTTAGTCTTATTAATGGAAAACATTAGCAGGGCAATATGTCAGCAGGCTGCAGCACTCCAGGACAGCCTCTCCAAGGGGTTGTCCTTGAGCAGGAAGGTGCAGTGATCTCTGTGTCCCTGATGGCACCTCCTCTAACCCCATAAATCCCTCTCTGATTGCTGAGAGCACGTAAATATACCCAAAAATGTGATAGTTACCCAACACGACTGCATCATTGAGCCATAAATCCCCCATCAGCTCAGGGAAATGTCTGGTTCCATTGAGCTAAACAAGTCAAGACAGATACTTAACTATTCCCAAGCATCAGCCTGTAAAAATGCAGAGAGGAGCAGCTCAGAGATATTTTCTCAGCAGTCATTTATCACATTTGTACAAGTCATAAACAGGTCTATGGCTTTTGGCCATGCCTTTTAATTTCCAGAAACAGAGACACGGGCAGGAGGGGCAGACACAGGAACATCTGTTCAGGTGCAGGGGGAGAAGTTGGGGCATCAGCAGAAAGGACCAATTTTGTGCTGCAGGCAGGTGGTGCTGTGGTATTTGCAGCTTCCACTTCTCTGGGAAGAGAGATAAATTTGGGAAGGCGCTGGGATGGTGAGAAGCTAGCAGCTCTGAAAATCCAGTGAGGTACAAGATGAAAAACCATGAACTGATATGGTGAAGTAACAAATAACAGGGCTTTTTGGCAGCCTAGGTAGGAAAAAAAAAAAATTAAAAGCCTTTCTGTGGCAGTATTTTACCATCCCAGGTTGCAAATGAATCCTTGTCTTGAGCTGGAACAGTCATGAATCTGCCCAGAGAGCCAAGGGCAAGGATTTACAGCATCTCCTCCTGTTACCCTCTCCTACAGCAGCTGCAGCAGGGTGCCTTTCCCCCCCTGGGAGTCTCCCTTGCCTCTCACACTCTTTCTTGCAGTGGAGGATGTTTTTTTTCCCTGCTGGAGCACAGCAGACACTGATATTCCACACCACCTCCATGACCTGGGTGCTCACAGGCTGTGGTGGGAACTCCTGGGAGCTGATCCTTCTGCAGGCACTGGAAACTGAGCCAGGGCTGCAGAGCCTCTTTGTGTAAGGATCCATGGAGTTCTCACAGCAGGAAAATGAATCCAAATGTCCCAAAAGCTGGGACAACCTGTTGTGTTTGCTTGGGGAAGATTTAAAGCCCCTTCCCTGCAGGACTGGAAGTGCCAGGATTTGATTTGTGTGTGACAGTGGGAAATGTTGTGTGTGTGTGTGTTTTGGTTTGAAGGACATGTGTCTTGTTAAGAAAGGCAGGAGCCTCTTTTGAAATGGAAAATGGAAACCCCCTCCCTCGAAAATATTATAATTTTGAAATTAAGAGGCTTTCAGGCAAAGATATGGGAATTAGGAATAACAGTTCTTTACTAGGAAAATTAAAATAGAAATGCAGTATTATAAAGAACAATCCCAAAACACTGACAGAGTCAGAATCCAAGCTGACACCCTGTCAGTCAGTCAGGGTGTTGGCAGCAGTGCCATTAAATGGTGGCTGCATCCTCCTGCAGTGGCAGATGTGGTTCAGCTGGAGCAGTGCTCCTGTAGAAGGTGCAGTTTCCTCTGAAGGTGCAGGGATGATGTGGAAAGGTCTGGCTTTCCTCTGGAATCCAGTGGAAAGAAGGTACCTTGGTGTCCAAAATGTCATTTTTTCTCTGGGTAGGAAAGGCTTGGCTGCTCCCCCTGGCTGGAGCATCTCCCAGTGGGATGATGGAATTTTATCAGCCATGCAGTGGGACTGAATGGGCCAGCAGCAGATGATCTCTTCCTGGAGGGAGGATGGGCTGTGGCAAAGATGAAGAACACTGCCCCACCTGGCTTTAACAGATGATGAAAAAATGCACACTTTTGTTCACATCCTGCAGTGCAAGCCAAGACATGGTATAAGGACAGGGCTGGCCTCAAGTCCCTGGAGGTGTCATCAGGATCTTGATGAAAAGATCCTGAATTACCTACAGGAGAACTGATTGCACTATTGATACATCCCCTTGGATTTTTCAGGGAGTGGAATGCTGCTTGTGGAAAAGATCCCTTTCCCAGCCCTCTGCCCATGCTGCTCTCTGCTTGAGCTATCCATTCTCTTGTCCCATTTTTGCAGATATGTGCCCTCCTAACTCTGCCCTCCTGTCCTTGCTGTTTGGCTCCTGGGTGACATTATTTTTGCAGGTCTCTGTAGCTCACAGCAGAAGGTACATGTTGGAATCCAGAAGCCTGGGAGTTTTGAGTTTTCTGTGCTTTCTGACACTGACCTCCAGGAGAACACTGCTTTTGACTTGAGGCCTTGGAGAAGGCTTCCAAATTTAAGTAATACAGTTAAAATCACATGTGTGTAGTTAGAATAGAAATGTGTAATTTCACATGGTGAAGGTTTTTAAATTTGAGGTTTTAGAATATATTAATGAGACAAAATAAAAGTTCTTAGGCGTTGTCTCTTTCTGCCTTCCTCTTTCCAGTTTCAAGTAGTAGTTTTTAGATCATTAGTGCTGCACTATAGGCCACAGGAGTTTGGGTTTTGGGTCAAAATTATAAATAATATAAGTGTTAGTTCTTTATTAGACTGTTAAATTTTTAAAAAAACCTTGTAACTAGCTAAATTCATCTCCATTTTGCTCACTTTTAGCTGGCAGCTAGAAGACTTGCAAATCTCTCTGTACTTTAAATAAAATTTAACAAACAACAGAGTCCAAATGAGAAATCTGTCTCCTCTGTATTTTAATCCTAACTCTAACTAAAAACAAAAGAAAATGAAAACAAGCCACTGATTAAGTAGTGCAACTAACCCTTTTCAAGTGATGGGCAGAGGTTATATCTCCCAGTCTCTGCTTAACTCATGTTTCTTCCCAGGTGTTTAGCCCAACTAGTTAAAACTCAAGTGCCCAGGATTATTTACCACAATCTGAGTGGTGTGCTTTTCTCATTCACCTAGTTCTTCTGTTCACAGTAGTGAACTTTTCAAAAGAAGTTTCTCTTGGGACACAAGGTCCTTTTGAGACAACTTTTTGGTTTTGAAAGTGGAAGTTGGTGTGTGCAACAGGTTGTCAAATAGCAGCCAGAAATCCACTCCCTAGTCCTGAGAATATGTGTTAAATGGAGGCTCACATCATGCTGCCCCTTGCTCAGTTCCAGTCCCTGGGGCTCCCTGTCGGCATCTTCTGGGCAAGCATCACTTGTGCTCTGTCTGATAAAACTCCTGACAGTGCTGTGCAGTCTGAACCCAAAATCTGAGCATCACACCCAGGCCTGAGCTCTTCTGTGGGGTTGGAAGGAGAGGCACAGCAGCGCTCAGGGAGCAGGATGGAGCACTAGGTCCAGACGTGTTATCCCAAGCAAAGGAAAAGCCCAGCCTGGAGGATGTCATCAAATTAACAAACTGAGCAGCTCCTCGTCCAAAATACTGCTGGCTTCCTCCCATCCAGCTGGGCTTTACCCTGTGGGCTTCACCCCTTTCCTCAGGGCCAGGGTTCAAGTGACCTACATCTGATTTCTCACCGCCCTCTGATGAGTGTTTTCATAATGCTTTTCTCCTTCCCAGCTCTGGGCACCTGCCAGAGCTCAAATCCTTCTGCTCTTTGACATCTAATTTGGTTCTCCACAGGGTATTTCCTGCAGGGTTCACAGGAGTCTTGAGAGAGGCTGCCTGACCTTGCAGCAACAGGGGTCGTGGTGAGTCTTTGTGGCCCTATAAAGGGTTGGAAAGCACCAGAACTGGCTCAGCCCTTGCCAGGGATAGCACATCCCTTGGCTGATGCCTCACAGAGATGCAGAAGGACCAGAGGAGCTGTGGTACAAGAGGGGGAAAAGGTGGGCAGGAGAAAAAAGAGGGGGAAAATGTCCTCCCAGCTGTGTCATCCTTTCCCCTGCCAGTTGCTGATCCCTGGGATTTGATGCAGGATTGTGGATCAGTGTCTGGACCTGGGCTGCTCAAGGCTGGTCCTGCAGTCCCAGCTCTGCCTTGCCCCAAGAAGGGTGGGAATGTCTGGAGATGCGTGGAAGGGCTGGAAGGAGAGAGGCCAAAGAGCAGCTCTCTGGAGAGAAGATGGGGAATGGAATGGGTTAAGGATGGAAACGTGGAAATGGGAACAGGGATGAAGCTGCCTGTCTGGGAGGGGGCAGCAGAAGTGGGGGCCATGAAAGTGTCACTTGAAGCTCATTGCTGTGGTGGAAACCTGTGGTCAGGATGGACTGAAGGTGTGGGTGGCACCCAGCAGTGCAAGGGAAGGTGTGTGCAGCAGAGTGTCTGCTGTGTCCCCCTCTCTGGGCTCTGCTGCCTGCTGGGATGTCTTGGTTTGAAAGATAGGTAAGAAAGGCAGGAGACTCTCTGGAAATGGAGAATGTTAACTCCCTCCTTCCAGGTTATTATAATTCTGAAATTAATGGGCACTTAGGCAAAGAGATGGGAATCGGAATAACAGCTCTTTACTAGGAAAATTTAAAATTAAAAAAAAATATATATCGTAATACAAAAAACAAAACACTGACAGAGTCAGAATCCAACCTGACACCCCATCAGTCAGTCAGGGTGTTGGCAGCAGTGCCATTAAATGGTGGCTGCATCCTCCTGCAGTGGCAGATGTGGTTCAGCTGGAGCAGTGCTCCTGTAGAAGGTGCAGTTTCCTCTGAAGGTGCAGGGATGATGTGGAAAGGTCTGGCTTTCCTCTGGAATCCAGTGGAAAGAAGGTACCTTGGTGTCCAAAATGTCAGTTTTTCTCTGGGTAGGAAAGGCTTGGCTGCTCCCCTGGCTGGAGCATCTCCCAGTGGGATGATGGAATTTTATCAGCCATGCAGTGGGACTGAATGGGCCAGCAGCAGATGATCTCTTCCTGGAGGGAGGATGGGCTGTGGCAAAGATGAACACTGCCCCACTTGGTTTTAACAGATGATGAAAAAATGCACACTTTTGTTCACATCCTGCAGTGCAAGCCAAGACATGGTATAAGGACAGGGTTGGCCTCAAGTCCCTGGAGGTGTCATCAGGATCTTGATGAAAAGATCCTGAATTACCTACAGGAGAACTGATTGCACTATTGATACTCCCCTTGGATTTTTCAGGGAGTGGAATGCTGCTTGTGGAAAAGAGCCCTTTCCCAGCCCTCTGCCCATGCTGCTCTCTGCTTGAGCTATCCATTCTCTTGTCCCATTTTTGCAGATATGTGCTCTCCTAACTCTGCCCTCCTGTCCTTGCTGTTTGGCTCCTGGGTGACATTATTTTTGCAGGTCTCTGTAGCTCACAGCAGAAGGTACATGTTGGAACCCTGAAGCCTGGGAGTTTTGAGTTTTCTGTGCTTTCTGACACTGACCCCCCAGGAGAACACTACTTTTGACTTGAGGCCTTGGAGAAGGCTTCCAAATTTAAGTAATACAGTTAAAATCACATGTGTGTAGTTAGAATAGAAATGTGTAATTTCACATGGTGAAGGGTTTTAAATTTGAGGTTTTAGAATATATTAATAATTATGAGACAAAATAAAAGTTCTTAGTCGTTGTCTCTTTCTGCCTTCCTCTTTCCAGTTTCAAGTAGTAGTTTTTAGATCATTAGTGCTGCACTATAGGCCACAGGAGTTTGGGTTTTGGGTCAAAATTATAAATAATATAAGTGTTAGTTCTTTATTAGACTGTTAAATTTTTAAAAAAACCTTGTAACTAGCTAAATTCATCTCCATTTTGCTCACTTTTAGCTGGCAGCTAGAAGACTTGCAAATCTCTCTGTACTTTAAATAAAATTTAACAAACAACAGAGTCCAAATGAGAAATCTGTCTCCTCTGTATTTTAATCCTAACTCTAAGTAAAAACAAAAGAAAATGAAAACAAGCCACTGATTAAGTAGTGCAACTAACCCTTTTCAAGTGATGGGCAGAGGTTATATCTCCCAGTCCCTGCTTCCCAGTACTCCATGTTTCTCTCCCAGGTGTTTTAGCCCAACAGTGTAAAATCCCCACGTGCCCAGGATTATTTGACCCAATCTGGAGTGGTGTGGGCTTTTCTCATGTCCACCAGTTCTTGCTGTAGTTCACCAGTAGTGAACTTTTCTTCCAAATATATGAATGGAAAGTTTCAAATTCATGTGAATGTTTAATAAAAAACTTGTAACCTGTAAAAATTATTTTACACAATAATAATCTCCTTACAATTTACTCCAGTTCCTCAAGTAAGACCTGTAATGGCTCTAGATCCTCCTGTGCTTGGAGGATTTGTGGGTGAGATGGAGCCCTCTGAGCCTCTCATGCTGTGGAAAATCCTGCTGCTCTGGAGATGTGAAGCCCTTTGGGGTATTGTGTTGGGTTGATGTGACCAGAAATGTGAATTCTGTCCCCATTTGTTGCAGCCAGGTGGGGCAGTGACCCTTATCTCCATGGCACACATTATCTGCTAATGGGCCAGCTTTAAACCAGCTGGGGCAATCATCTTTATCTTTGCCACAGCCCATCCTCCCTCCAGGAAGAGATCATCTGCTGCTGGCCCATTCAGTCCCACTGCATGGCTGATAAAATTCCATCATCCCACTGGGAGATGCTTCAGCCAGGGGGAGCAGCCAAGCCTTTCCTACCCAGAGAAAAACTGACATTTTGGACACCAAGGTACCTTCTTTCCACTGGATTCCAGAGGAAAGCCAGACCTTTCCACATCATCCCTGCACCTTCAGAGGAAACTGCACCTTCTACAGGAGCACTGCTCCAGCTGAACCACATCTGCCACTGCAGGAGGATGCAGCCACCATTTAATGGCACTGCTGCCAACACCCTGACTGACTGATGGGTGTCAGGTTGGATTCTGACTCTGTCAGTGTTTTGGGATTGTTCTTTGTAATACTGCATTTCTATTTTAATTTTCCTAGTAAAGAACTGTTATTCCTAATTGCCATATCTTTGCCTGAAAGCCCCTTAATTTCAAAATTATAATAATAATTTAGAGGACGGGGTTTACATTCTCCATTTCAAAGAGAAGCTTCTGCCTTTGTTGGCAGACACCTGCCCTTCAAACCAAGATAGGTATT
Source organism: Muscicapa striata striata (assembly GCA_030060385.1). NCBI lineage: Eukaryota > Metazoa > Chordata > Aves > Passeriformes > Muscicapidae > Muscicapa > Muscicapa striata. The sequence goes on along the minus strand of JAREIS010000013.1, from coordinate 1,725,632 downwards.
TAGCCCCATTGACATGGCAGCAAGCCCACCCTTCCAGCCTTTTCTCTGCCACTTTAGGAGCAGTGGGGCTGTGCTGTGCTCTGGGCACATGCTTGGGAATGCCTCTGGAGAGGAGCTGTCTTTTGGTGCCTCTGCTTGTTGGACATCTCTGCAGGCTGCTGACGCTCCTCTCGCACCCCAGAGCCTGAGCTGGTGCCAGCAGCTCTGCCCTCTGACATGGAAGTGGCCAAAATCTGTTTTTGGTGTCCCTGGCTCCCTTTGATGTGCTGCCTCACTGCCCCGAGCCTACGCACCCCAACCCATGCTATTCCCTGGGGTGCACCCCTCTTTCCCAACAGCCATGAGAAACATCCTCCTTGTGGTGTTTCCAAAAGGGAAAATATGTCCTTGGGTGCTGTAAATAGCACAGAGGAATGGTTTCTCATGATCCTGCTCAGGCCAGTGTTTCTGCTGCTCCAGGCTCGTGAGCTCCCTGGGCAATGTCAGCAGAGAGCCCTTCTCAGCACTCTGTGGCCCTTCCCATGCTGCTGCCTTCACACTGGCCTGGAGGAGCCCCTGGGGAGCCAGGAACCCAGGTGCTGTGAGAAACCCCTTTCCTCACCAGTGGGAGGGTGAATGTGCCTGTTCTGCACATGCCAGATGAACCCTGGACTCCCTCAAGGATGACTGGGTGGTGAATCTGCAGGAATGGCTCTGGGATCCCTTTCCATGGATAGGAACTGACTCCCCCCATTGTCTGTCCTAGGACAGGTGTCCCACAAGGTGTTCAACAAGTGCTGGCACTGATCTCTGGGGTGCCTTAGGTTTTAGCTTTCATATTTTCCAGGTTCTGCACTGCATTGGGGTGTGACTCTGAACTTCATATAAAGTGTCAGCAAGTTCTCCTCACAGCTCAGGCACACAAAACAATCCTTTTCCAGCCCAATGATACTGCTGAAGCTTCAGGCCCAAAAAGTGCAAACAGCAGCGAATTGAGGAGAGAATCTGGGAGGATGGGACTGCACAACCTGGAGCTGGAATTGTACAATTAATCCCAATATGGAAATGAACCAAAACTTATAAAAGTGTGAAAATTTGTGACTCTGAGTCCATCTTGGGTGGAGCCACAGCTGGGCTCTTGCACTGCCCAAGGTGAATCCTTTGAAGGGCCTTTAATAAATCCCTGCTTTATTCCTTTAACTCTGTCCAGAATTAGGGTCAGGGTGAGGTGGTCCCTGTCCCACCTGGGGACATGGCAGCTTTTGGAGTGCACATCCTGTTCACAGACTGGGAAAGGTGGGGAAGGAAAGCAGAGCAAACCATTCTCCAGAGCTCTACACCTGCACCCCAAGAGGGGCTCCCAGCAAGGATCACAGATGCTGCCTCACTCCTGTGCTCAGCTCCAATCCCATCCCTTTTCTGAGAGGCAGAGTTGGAGGAGGCTGGGCTGCACTGCTGTTGGGACAGTGACAGCATTTTCTAGTGGCCACTGGCAGAACAGACCATCCCAAATTCACAGCTGTGAGCTGTGCAGAGATACAGCAGCCAGCCAGAGCCACAGGTATAGCTGGCCTGGCCAAGGAAAGCACAGGGAGCAGTGGAGCCACCACTCCCTCTGCAGGAGGGCATCCATCCCCTTCCAAAGGCAATGTGTTCCCAGAGCACCCCAAGTCCAGGCTGGCACCAAACAAGCCCCTTGCAGGGTGTTCCTTGCCCCTGTGCACTTCCAGGCTGGCACAGAGAGAAAATTATCAGGGGGGAAAGGAGGGTACTTCCCATATGGAAATATGGCCCCTAGGAATCACCCTCTTCCCAGCCCCTGGGGGAATGCACCACCAGGGCCAGACCTGGCACATGGGAATTTCACCCCCAAAGTCAAATTTTATTTGGAAGCTAATGACAAACAAAACCTATTTTTGCAGTGGTCTTGTTTAAAATATTTCCCCTTAATCCCCTCGAAATAGCAGTAATTGAAAACGGTTCTGTGCCATGCCAGTGCATACTTCTTTAATTATATCTGCTCTGCCTGTTTCCAATGAAAGGGCCCTATCTGTTTGCACTTACTGGCCTTATGAAAACCAGGCTTGGGCCCAAGTCGGCAGGCACCCAAAATAAAAAACATTTCCCTTCAGAGGCATCATTTGAGCTCATTAACTTTAATCAGCCCAGAAACATCTCCCTGAGATTTCTTCCCCCACCTTGGAGCTGGGGCTTTTCCAAGCAGCCCTGAGGGTGATGATGGTGATGAGCCTTGACTTCCCAGGAATGGTGGGACTGGGGTGATGCTGTCACCCAGGGGGATGTGGGGCTGTCCCACATTTTTAGGGTGATGGGTTCAGGTGCCCAGCCAGGGTGGGAGGGGGAAAATGTCTCATCCCACTCCTCCCACCTTGGCACAAGCCCAGGGACAGCAGCTCATTAAAAGCCAGGCAGGGTTTAGAGCAAGGGGCAGGGGCTGAAGAGCAAACTGAAGTGAGTTTGGTGCCATCCCATCTCCCCATGTGGATTTTGGGTGCTGCTGGAGGAGCTGGTACCCAGCCAGTGCCTGGTACCTGGAGCCTGCAGGTGGAGAAAGGAAGGGAGTGCTGGGTGTCTGCTCCACGTGCTTTCCCCTTCCCCATGTTTGCTGTCCCATGGGGTGGGATTTGGGGCAGAACTGACAGGTTTCCCCTCCAAACCCCATTTCAGAACAAGAGCCAGGCTATTTCACCCCAATGCTTCTCACCTGCTCTTTAACCCATGCTGTGATTAAGCCTAAGGGAAGAACTGAATTCATCAGTGTTGAGGTTCTGAGGGATTGCTGGGCTTTGGTTGCCCCAAGAAGACTCAGCTGAGCCCCCCCAAACCACATTCAGTGCTGGGAGTCCCACTTGAGAGGAGGCTCAGAAATTCTCTTTTTTCCTGAGAATTTTCTCAAGCCATAAATTGAATTCTGTGCTTAATTTTGAGTAGAAGGGTTCTGTTTGACACACTTTCTTCTGCTAGGGCTTTGGAGTTTTTTTCTCCCCAGGCCAGGGTAAGTGACTAATTTTTTTTTTTTTTTTTTTTTTTTTTTTTGTTTTATTTTTTTATTTTTATTTTAATGGTTGTTGAGCAGCCAGAGATGTAAAGGATGTGCTGGATGGGAGCAGAAGATGCTGTAGCAGCCCTGTGGCTTTCAGACACACCCAGGAGGTAGGGGGTGGGTCAGGAGCATTCTGCCATGAGACTGGGGGGATTTTCTACCTTATATACCCAAGTATTTTAGGGCTGCATCTGTCAAGACTCCCAAAGTGCCTGGGTCTTAATTTCCCAGGCTGGTGATCCAGGGAAATCCAGCAGCAGGAGATGCAGGCTGTGAATAGAAACCACTGGTACAGAAAATGAGGGGGGAATATTCTTGTGTGCTTGTTGGCAGGGTATTTAAAAGTAGTTACAGGAGCAGAAATGAGTGATTGCTCACTTTGCTGTCTGCTCCCTGTGCACTTGGAGAGATTTATTGACTGGTAGCAGAAGATCAGATCCCTTCATTCCAGATTGTGTGTGCAACTGAGCACTAATTATGGTTAATGGTTGTACTGAAGTGGATAATTTTTTTCTAGCATGACAGCAAGAATAATATGATTTAGCAATATCCCTACAGCAAAAAAAAAAAAAAAAAAAAAAAAGGCCAGGAACTGTTCTGAGGTTATTTCTGCATGCTTTGCTCAACAGGCAGAGCAATGGCAAGAACACAATGGGAAAAGGGCACAGGCCCAGAAAGAAATCAGTCCCTCTCTTGTGGGGCTTGGGATGGGCTCAGCCAACAGAATTGCTCATCCACAGCTCTGGGGGCAACAAACCACAGAGGAACAGCCCCAGCAGTGGTTTCCCATGCAGAGATATTTCTTTCCATGGGCTGCAAGGGGCTGATGTATTCACAGAGCAGGAAACTGCTCGTGGGAAGGCACTGAGGGAGGAGTGACAGCCACAGGGCCTCTCCACCCAAAAGCTGCCAGCTCCTGCTCTGGAGATGTGCAGCGGAGAAAAAAAAAAAAAAAAAAAAAAGCAGAATTCTGTAGGTGTTGAAGTGCAAGTCCCAAAGCCAAGGGATTTGTGTTGCAGCCATTGCTGCTCAAAGGGTTTTGCTTTGTTCCACCAGGAATCTGGTGCTTTTGCCTCAATACCCATCTGCCCATTAGGACCATGTGGGAATGGGAATTGGGACTACAAACAGGCTGTGGGTGTCGAGGTGAGCAGAACAAACAACATAAAAACATCCTAACTGTTGGCATGTTGCTTCTGAGTATGTGATAAGGGGAGCTTATAAAGTATATAAACACATAAACCAGCTGGCAGAGTTGTGGGGTGACCAAATACAATTTGGAGAAAGCAACTTACAGGGCAAATCAAATGTGTGGTGGGGCAGCAGGGATTGAGCATCCTGAAAGGACAGACCCAGCTGGAATGAGAGTGGGGGTGTGGAAACCCAAATGCAAGGTGTTCTTTTGTGTGATAAAAGCTGAGCTGTGAATGGGAAAGGCAGTAATATTTCACCTGCTGATTCAGAGTTTCTCCCAGATTTCCTGGCACAGCAGCAGGACAAACTGGATCATGTGTGTGATGTCAATGCCCTTTCAAGCATCTGGACACATTTTATTTTAATTGTGTGTTAAGTAATTCTAAATATGAGTGGGAGCTATAAATACTCCCACAGTGACAGCAGGATAGATTTATCCAAACCCTGTTTAGAGCAGCCTGGATGCAGGAGTCACAAGAGGGAGCTCGAGATGAACTTTAGGGGTTTTTTTAAGGTGTAATTTCCCCCCCACACACACTTTACAGTAGGCAAATAGGCCAGAAATCCCCAGTGTAAAAAAAGGTGATGCTCCTTTTTAACAGCTTTTCCCCCAGAGTGTGAGGACCTGGCTGGACATTGTGCCTCAGAGGAAGCAGCCAGGAAAGCACTGAAGATGCCCAGCTTGCAAGAGCCCATCATTCTGTCAGCCCTCAGTAATTATGTAATGGGGAAAACTGGAAATTCTAGGTTTGCATCAATCTGCAAAACCCTGGGTCTCACCTCCACTGGAGCTGCCCCCATGGAAATGCAGCCCTGGAGGTGCTGGGCTCTCTTCTTTTGCACCCCTCATCCCACTGAATGTCCCAAACCTCTTGGAAAATTTCTCTGCTGAAGCAAGAAGGGTGTTATAAATACATATTATATTGTTGGCTTTTTGCAAATATTAAAATGAATGCTGTATGTATAATGCTGGAAAACTTTGCTGTATGAATATAGTTTCTTTTAGTTCTGCTATTAACAAAACTTAGATATAGCAGTGTGATAAATATATATTTTCTCTTGGACTATAACATGGTGATGTAAAAAGCTTTTGTTCATGTAACTAACTCAGAAATGATAAAAAGATACTCAGGAAATTCTTCACATTTTTGAATTATCAGACACCAGAACCCCAGGGAAGGAATTTATTGATCTTCCATTATCAGGGAGAACCAACAGGAGGGAGCCACAAGGAAAGAAAAAAAATATTTACAGGTTGGGGGGGGGGATGATTTTGAATAATGCATAAAGGTCTATGAATATACAACATGTTGATGCATTTAAAGAAGTGTTTTCTGAGTTAGGGAGTGCTCTTGGCTGAATGTCAAACACCCAGCCATTATAACCTATTGTTTGTCTCTTATTGTCTTTTATTAAACCTTTTAAAATTTACCAGGGAAGTGAACCTCGTTTTTCACAAGGGGATCCTTGCCTTTCCATGGGGCACATGAGTTAAATGCTGTGGTTCAAGCCATGGATGGCAACTTGTCAGTGCCATGGGGCTGGAAGGCAGGAGGAGAGGCTGAGAGGTTTGCTCTGGGGTTAGTCCCTGTTCCTGTTCCAGAGGGTTAAACCAGACACCTTCTGCTGGTGCATCTCCCCCAAGGACAAAGGAGAAAGCACAGGTAACCATCAGGAAATCTGTGATTGCTGAATCCAGGAAGCCTCTTCAGGCAGGTGGGGTCACAAAGCATCCTGGAGCAGTTTGGTGCTAACACCTGAGCTGCTGGTGTCCTGTTGCTGAACAAAGGCTGTGTCTGTTCCTTATGCAGAAAAACAGGTCAAACCTTGAAATCCCAGCCTGGCACCTCACCAAGATTTGGGGTCCCAAGCAAGGCTTGCACATCAGTGACAGAGGACAGCCCTTTCCCTGGGGAGGTCACTGACAAAATCCTGCTGATGCCTTTTTGGGGCTTACCTAAAAACAGAGGCCAGGCAAAATTAAGGGAATAAAAAGCTGTTATATTTATTGAAGGGACTTGAGGTACATTTTGGCAGACAAATCCCTCCCAGGAGCTACACCCAAAATTTAGGTCATAAATTTTCAGAATTTTACATTGGTCCATTTGCATATTGCAGGTTAATCTTCCCATTACAGCTTGAGGCAATGAAATCATTTACCCCCAGTTTGCTCCCCCCAAAACTCACTTTTGTTTCCATCTCTCAGGGCCTGAGACAGTGAGATGTCCTTGATTCCAGGGATAGAGAGGAATTGTGTCTGACCAAAATGAGAGAACAGCAGCTCACACTGGATATGGAGATAGAGTTATACACTAAAGAATTGCAGGACTGCAAATAGATGAAAAATATAAAGCTAAAATCCTAAGGCAAGGCACGAGTCAGAGAAGCAACCAGGGGAGGAAAGGTGTTTTATTGAAGGGAGGGTAACCCTTGGCACTCTTTCCTGTATTTGGGAGCAGATCCCATGGCTTCTCCATGTCTTGCAGCCCCTCTGGCCCCAGGAGAACTGCAAGCAGCCCCCTGCAAGGCACATGGATTGCTGGACAGAGGAGAAGTGACTTTGAGACAGATGCAGTGAGATGTGTTAGCCTGTGGCAGCTGCTCTGTATGATAGAGATTTTTATGAAAGGTAAGGTGGGGTTTTTGTTTGATTTCTCCTTGTCTGGTGAGCGATGCCCTCAGAGCTCCTATCTCCACTGGAGAATGGCAAAAGCAACTTTCAGGGCAGATGAAAGCTTAAGGAGGGTGAAGAGACACTGTGATATTTTCTTCCCTCTCACAAGGCCTTAGCTTCCCCTTGGGGTGCTCCATTCATCAACCCCCAACCTACTGGGAACAGTCCTGGGGCCCTTTCCTGGAAGGATTTTTTCCCACAAACAAAAACAGGGGAGAAGGGTGTGGAAAAGCAAATGAAATACGGACTTTTAGCTGTGCTCAAGAAAAACAAGAGCTGGCTGGGGATGCAATTAGAGCAGAGCCAAGGCGAGGGGAATGTTCTTGTGCCTGGCTTTGTGCTGCTGCAGCTGTGGATTTATGGTCCCCTGACCAGCCTTGGCTGCTGGCACCTCCCGACGGCTCTGCCCAGCCTCCACAAGGGGTGGTTCTCATTTCAGGCTTCAGAGATGCTGCAACAATGCAGCTGCACATCAAAGGGAGGAAAGGATGGTCCCTGGCCCCACAGGAGCTGTGGGTGTCAGTGGGGCACAGATTCCCAGTGCTCCCAGTGCTCCCAGCCAGTTTGGATCACCCCTGGCTGATGAGCCCAGCTGCAGCTCTCTGGTCAAGGCACTGTGCTGAGGTTTATCCCCTTGGGCTACAGAGAGGAATCCAGCTGTTTCCAGCTGTTTCAGCTGGACTGCTCCTTGGGGGAGCATCTGGGGGTGTTGTGTCACATCCAGCCTAGGCATGAGCAGCACAGCACATGCTGAGCATCCCTCCAGCTCCTGCCTCTGAGAGCCTCTGCAGGCAGCCAAGGGATCCAAACTGGAGGAGTTTTCCTCTCTGCTTTGCTGCTGCTCCCAGTGGGAAGGCTGGGAATGGCCAGCCCAGGCCACCAGGACACAGAGCTGTGCACAGCCCCAGGGCCATGGCACACACCAAGGCAGACTGTGCCATTGACCTCCTGTGGCTCCTGCCTCTGCAGACTGTCCCTGATGCCTTAGGATTTCAGCTTTTCTATTTTTCAAATCCTGTACTGCTTCAGTGTGTAACTCTAAACTCCATATAGAGTATTAGGCACTGTCTTCATATTTTAGTCAGACAAAATTCCTCTAGGCCTGCAACTCAAGGACACCCTACTGCCTCAGGCCCTGAGAAGTATCAATAAAAGTGAATTATGGGGGAGAAAACTGGGGGAGGAAATTACTTCATTACCTAAAGCTGTAATTGGAGGATTAACCCCTAATATGTAAATGAACCAAACTTATAATCCTATTAAAAACTCCTGACCATTGTTCATTTTGGGTGTAGCCCCTCTTGGAGGCTTATTTGATGCCTATTTGAAGACTAAATATCCACTTTTATTCTCTTAACCTTGTCTAGCCTCTGTTCTAGGTGGCCACTCCAAGGCATCATCCCCAGCAGGATTCCTGCTCTGACACCCTCTGAGCATCTCCAGCCCTGCTCTGCTGTCAGGCAGCTTCAGGTGGAGGATGGCAGGATTTTGCAGGTGAGACTTTCCACATGTCTTAGGTTACAATGTAAAGATGTGCCCAGAAGTTTGTATTCTATCATCATCTGCTGAAACCAGGTGGGGCAATGTTCTTTATCTTTTCCACAACCCACCCTTCCTTCAGGAGATATCTCCTGTTAATGGGCCATTCAGTCCCACTGCATGACTGATAAAATTCCATCATCCCACTGGGAGATGCTCCAGCCAGGGGGAGCAGCCAAGCCTTTCCTACCCAGAGAAAAACTGAGATTTGGAACATCAGAGCAACCTTTTCCACTGGATTCCAGAGGATAGGAGCTACAAGATCCCTACTTCAACAAGACCACTTCATCTGGACTGCTGCCATCACCCTGACTGTGTCAAGCTGTATTCTGACTCTGTCAGTGGTTTTTCCTTTGTACTATTGCATGCATTTTATTTTTCTCCTTTTTCCTATTAAATTGTATTTCTGACTTGGAGTTTCTCACTGGTTTTGCTTTCAAACCATTACACCATGCTTTTTTGTGCTCCTTTGGATGCTGGGAGCCCTCTCTTCTTGTTTTCTTTTAGCACGTGACAAAAATTCCACGAAAAGTTTGCAGATGTTGAGCAGAACGACCTCTGTTGCTATTAGAAATTATTTCTCTCTCTCTGGGGATATTTGACCACCTTAACTTTTCCTCTTTTCTCTGTCTTCCCACACCTGCAGTTCTTCTTTCCTTTGTTTCTCCTTCTCAGAGAGAATGTCCAAAATGCATTTTTTTCTCTTTTGAGGAAAACTGCAGCTGGGAAATAACAAGTCAAGAGGTCCATGACCTTTTCCTGGTTCAGTTGCTTGATATCTGTGTCAATCCAGGTAAATTATTAACTCTTCCTGCACCTTTATTCCCCTCTCTCTGCCCTGGGATGACCTTTCCTATCCCTGTGCCAGGGCCAAGAGCAGGCTGGCTCTCATGCTGTGCATCACTCCTGGATGTTCTTTTCTGACAAAACAAATCTTTTATTTCATAACAAATCTTTTATTTCATAGAAGTCCTCCTCCAGGTTACAAATAGGAAACAGCAGGCAATGGGGTTCATTTTTGGTGGTGCTGAGCATCCCCAGGATCACCTGTGGGTGCTCAGCAGCTTCTCAGATCAATCAGCAATCCAAGGCACAAGCCAGTCAGAGCTCCTCTATCCCATTAATCAGAAACTGAGGCTGAAAAATGTTCTCAGTTATCCCCAAATGTCAGCCTGGCTTGGATGTGGAAAGAAAAGAAAACATGATGGCCCCACCAAAAGCAAGCCTGGAGTTGTATGGGAGTTTCCACAACCAGAAGTTTTTAAAACAGGTGAAGGAAACAAGGTGGTCCAGGTCAGTTGGAGCTGCATTTGGAGGTGATGGATCAGACATCCCTTCTCATCCTGTCTCCTGGGGAGTGATGAAGCTCTTGGAGGTGGAAGATCTGCCAGCTGATGAGAGATACTGCAGCTCCACAGTGCCTGGCTCCTCTGCCAGGTACCACTGAGGGCTCTGAGAGCAGCACCTTGCTCAGGGTTGGGGGTTTGTTCTCTTAAACCCCCCAGTTCTGGGGAATAAATGTGCAAAAGTGCTCCTGGGGTGGTGCAGGGGCACATCTCTGCCTGAATTAGGAGTTCCTGTGCTGGGGGGTGAGAATGCCCAGCCACAGAGGCAGCAGGAATTGGAGGCATCCCAAGTGCCTGGCCTGGGAGCTCAGTCAATACTTATGGGAAGGGTCAGCTGCACTGGAGTGGAATTTTTGAAAGCACTCCAAGGCTGATGGATGCCTTCACCTGGTGGTGGAAGGAAGGCACCTTCTGGTCAGGCTTAACCAGACAGCTCCTCCGTGGGGTTATTTTGCTTAGGAGTCACCTTAACCCTAAATCCTGTTTGTTCTGACAGCCTCCCCACTGGCTGTGCTTTATTGCCTGTGAAATGACAGGCACAGACCTCCTGGCACTGAGGAATGGCTCAGAAGAGCTGAGAAGGGTCTGAGAGCCTTCCTAGTGCTGTGTGTCACACAGGGAACCTGTGTGCTTATCCACTTGGAGTCCTGGCACAAGGAGGGGGTGGTAAAGGCAGGGTGTAAATGTCCATCAGGGTTGGGAAGCTGTGAAATGTACATCTGAAAAAACTCCAAACCCAAGAAGTTTAAAACTGCAGCTCTGCAGGATTTATTAACAGGAGAGGTTTAACAACAGCAGCAGCCTTCTCTTGAGAAATTCCATGCCAGGTTACATGCCTGGAAAACATGGTGACTTATTAAATCAGGTTAAATTTTGCTAAGAATGTTGGAGTAAAAAAGCACTTCAGCTCTCCATGCAGAGACCTCCTTGCTTAACAAGTAAATCCCTCTTCCACAGTCACTCTACAGCCCATGTCTGCTCCAGTACATCCTTTGGATCTCCTTCAAGGTGGTATATTTTGAGAGGTTTTGGGAAGAGCTCAAGATACTGAATATATCTAGCACAGGTTAAGCAGAAACAGAAGTGTCCTGCCAGTGTTTGTCATTGGGATTATGTGTACTGGGAATAACAAACAGGAAAACAGCCTGCCTTGGTTTTGAGCAGAAAAATGCCTTTTGGCCTTAGAGGTGAAGGAAAAAGCTTGTGGGGTTGTTTTGGTTTTTTTTTAAGATTAACATCCAGGCTCCAAGAAACGGTGGGGAAATACATTTTTCCACCAGCAGCTGCTTGTGCATCCCTTTGTGGATGGCCTTATCCTGCAGCTCTGCAGGAAGCAGTGGGAGGCAGCAGCCACCTTTGGGGTCAATTAAATTATATCAATTAAAGCCTCTGGACAGTGAGGGGAGACAGTGATAACATTGCAGAGGGGAAAATGAAGTGACCTGAGCTGAGTCCCCTGCCTCACTTGGAGACTGGATTAACAACAAACTCCACTTCCATTTTCCTCTTCCTTTTCCTCCTTTAGTGTGGCACATGCCAAAAGCTGCTGACACAAACCCAGAAAAGTGGGCTGTGCTGAGAATTGTTTGTGCAGAGATTTGCCCCTCCTTGGCCTAAAGCATTATTTTAAACAGAAATTGTAAAACTGGTGCCAGAGTTTTGCAGAGAAGGTGAGTTTCCCATCTGATTCTGACTAAATGGATATATTTAGTTTCTCCTTACTTTTGCTTTAAGGATTCAAAAGGCTATTGCAGAGCCCAGGCTTGTGCCACAGTGCTGGGGAGCTTTGCTTCTCTAGGGGACAAGGGACAGGCTCATGAATATCCCATATATCCCAATATTCCTGGTTCTCATCCTCAGCCCCACTGGATATTCCCTGGCTCTTCCTAAGGCATGCCAGGGCTGCTATGCCAGAAGCAGAGGTGGGTAAAGGAACAGGAATTTTCTGACAGAGGCTTTGCAGTGCCCTGGGCATGTGTGTGCATAATTACAAAATTGCCTCCCTGCTATCTCATCTCCATCTCCTCTAACACTTTGTTCTGCACACCTGGCCAGGGGTATTTGTGGGGTGGAACACCACAGCCCTAAGGCAGATTGCTGAGGCTTGGGAGGTATTTCTACCCTATCCTCACATGGTATCACTCACTGCATCTAGCTCTGCACCTCTGAACTGGATTCCTCACCAGAATCAGGGCCAGCAAAGGCATCTGGTCCCATTTCTGTACTAGCCAAGTCTTAGCCAAAACCAACATGTTCTTTTAGAAAGCTTCCCTGAACTGCCCTCCTAAAAGCACTAACACCACTCCTGGAATGCTGCCACAGCATCCCTCTAAGTGCAAGTCACTTGAATGCCTGCTGGGGAACTCAAAAAATGCAGGAGCATATAAAGAACTTCATATTTGTCTCAGTGGATTCCTGATTCTCTTTTTTTGCTGAGCATCTTTGCAGGAGCACCTGGAGAAGGGTCCAGTGTGAGGGAGAGCTGGGAGACAGAGCTTGTGCAAATCCCAACACTGTCAAAGATGTGCAAGCCTTGCTGCCCTTTTTTTTTTTTTTTTTTTTTTTGTAAACATGTCCCTTCTGCAAATCAAAATACAGGGCCAAAGCAGACATCTCTCTTGGATATTTATTCACCATTCTCTGTCCTGCAGACCTTGGATGGGTTTTTTTATTCCTCCCTTGTGGACTCCTTGGTTATTCAAACTGCTAAAAGAGCTGGTATCAAATCTGGGGCCTTTGCCTGGGAGTGTTTTTATCAGTGACAGGGTGAGGTTTGATGGGGCTGGCAGCTTTGACTGTGTCCCCTGCACTCACTCTGTGAGTTTTGCTGTCACCCTCATGGCATGAATATCATTGTCTTTTTCTAAACACTGGTTTTCCTAAAGTCCTCTGTCAACTGTCTCTCCATGGCTTCTATATTCTCCATGCCCAGCTGGATTCATTTGCAGGGATTTCATACTTTCCTGCCAGTCACCCCTAAATATATTGAATATCTGGGGGCAAAGTCCCATCCAAAGCCACCCTTATCCCCTTTCTTTCCATGATCATTTACTCCTGGGAGATACCTGCCTTTAAACATAAAGATGTTATCTATTTAAGATAATTACAACACAGCCTAAACATAACTTTTCCCTGAAAGGTTGGGTTTGATTATAATGAGTTCTGGGAAATAATTTCCATAGTCCCTGCCTTTGGCTCCCCCTGGGTCTGCTCAGGGATTTCAGTGGCTTCTGGTGGTTGTGGACTGGGAGGCTTCAGATGAAGTAAGCTCCTCTTCTTCATGCTGAACTTCTCACCTCTATTCCTCACTCCTGCTCCTTGGACCCTTGGCATTTCTCCAGCCCAGTTTCAGCTGGTTTGAGATTCTTCAGGCAGTTAATCCTTACTTTTATCAGGCCAGTCCTGCTCCTGTCAGACCTTCCTAGCCCCTTTATCACACTGTCCTGCACTGTTCCAGCACACAGTCCCCTTTCTTTGTGCCTGGGACCTTGGTACCTGGTTTTGGGGCTATTTCATGCTCTCTCTGCATGGGCAGCCTCTTGCCCAGCTCTGATACAGGGAACTTATAACTAACTTTAAACAGACTCTAGTTAGCTGTGCAATCAAGTGTGCTAAGAGCAGATGGACCTTTGCTATACAACAACAGGATTTTGCCTATTGTTTGAGACTGAAAAGCAGGAACTAGGCTCGAAAAAATGGTGAAAACTGGATCTATGTTTTGGGCTATGGCCAGAAGCCTTGGAGGATGGCCAGATACCAAGAGAGCCTGTGCAAGGACCAGGTTCATCCAGAGGACATCGGGACCACTTAGTTCATCCAGGACTGCCAGAAAAGACAGTGAAAGCTCAGGACACGAAAAGCAGATTAACACACGGAGCCAGAGCAGGCGGGGACAGGTTATGGATATGCACAGGCGATGTCGAAACCTTCATAAATATGTATGAGCTGAAGTGTACATGAACAGAGCTGGATAAGCACACCTGCTTTAAACCCCTGCTGGTCGCGGGGTCTTTTCTCCACGGTTCTTTTCTGGTGCGGCTGATGGCACACGCCCCATGAGCTCCCGAACCCAGCCCCCTTTCCTCGAAGGTGCCTGGGCTGCAAAGCCCTGACAAAGCCCTTTTTTCGACAAGTAGCCACGGGGCGAGTGAAGCATCGCACAGCTGGATGCACCCGGGGGCGCACAGCTGGATGCACCCAGGGGCGCACAGCTGGAGCGCTCCGCTCGCCGTCCGCCTTTTAGGGAACAACATCTGGGCTTTCCAGCTGGCTCCAGCCGCTCCTCCCATGGCCACTTGTGTAACTGCTGGGGAAATGGAGTGTTTTTCCTTGTCTCCCTGCCCTCCTGACCAGGCTCCACCTCTCGCCCACAACCCTGGGGCGAGAGGAGTCCTCCCTTCGCAGTCCCTTCCCGCACGGAGGTGACTCGGAGCTGGGTGGCTGGAGGTGAGTATTCCCAGAAAAACCTTTCCTTCCCTCCCTACCCCACACCCGGGCACTTGGGAGTTTTGGCATAGTGTGGCAGAATTGATATTTCTTGCGTGTTACTTCTCTGCAAGAAGACAGGAAGTCAAATAGTGAGTGTAGCTGGGAGCTGTTTGGGATATGAATTAATTCCCACCAAAAAAAAAAAAAAAATAATTAACCCCCCCAAAACAGTTAACAGTAAGCAGCTCGTGCTAGTGCTTTCTTTTTTTACAAAGGAAAAAGGTCCAGGTTTTATCCCAGCCTGGGAAAGCAGAGTATTCATCAGGTGTTGCTTTATGGCTGAAAGTTGAAATAGTTCTGGAGGATTTGATGGGCTTTAGAAAACACTGTGTCCAACCCCATTTTTTTGACTGGAGACTTCGTTTTGTTTTGTTATGTTTCTTTTTCCTGATGATTGCAACGTACATTGTGTCTGGTGGAAACCGAAAGCACTTCTCAGGCCAGGGGAAGTGGTACCACCCATAGTGACATCCTGCCATGCTGAATTAATAACTGGGATTAAACCACAGCTTGCAGCAGCCCCCCCAGGACACCTGTGTGGGGATCCTGGCTCTGGAATTGCCCAGCCCAAGGCACAGAGCCTGGCCATCACCCCTTGTTTTATTTAGTTTTATTTATTGTCCTGGCACTATAAGGATTAGGATCCATCATCCCCACTTGGAGTTTTGTAGGGCTGGATCTCAACCCAGGGGCTGTTGCCTTTCAAGCCCTGGCATGGAGCTGCTTTCAGCCCTGCAAGAGACACAAAATCATCCTCAGTCCAAGGTGTGCCACACCTGCAGCCCCTCTATCAGCCTCAGTGGCTGCATCAAAGTCAGCCTCATCTTCCCTGGGGATGGAGGACAGGAGCCTGTCAGAGAGGCAGAAACTGAATAGTCCCAGTGCATTTTTAATTTTTTTTTTCTTCTGAGAGAGGCAGGGGCAGATATCCCAAGATAAAATACAAATATTTGCGAGTCTGATAAGGCAGGAGAGTTTAAACCCAGCTTGTAAATAAGGCAGTGAGCTGTGGCTCAACTACATACTTTCAAAGCCAGTCTCCAGGGCAGCTGCAAGGGTTTGAAGGCAATCCAGGGAGTGCACTGTAAAAGTGGACAGATTTTGAACATAAAGGAGGGGGAAAACAGAAAATTATTATTTAAGACATTTAACCTAACTTGCAAATGAAGGGCCCAGAATGTTGATAAATGGAATGAGGTTTGGGGGTAACATATAGAGAAATTTGTCACTGCACACAGAGAGCGGCGAATAATAACGATAATGACTTCTTAGGTGAAAGAAGCATTGTACTGAAAAACTGAGCTATATTTATAGAGTGGTACATAAACTTTAAGTGGGACAGTAGTTCATTGGACAATAGGAGAAAACATTTTTTTGTTACGTACATTACGAACTGTCTCTCAGTTAACACTAGGTGCTAATTTCTGTTTATTAATTTTTTTCTATTTACAAGAAAGCTATCACCCTGGGAAAGGCTCGGGCTGGAGCTGAGAAACTGCCTCAGCCTGGGAAAAATCCTCCCAACTTGAGAAACAGAAAAAGAACTCAGAACCTGAGAAAAGGCCTGGCTAAAATCTGCCTAGGCCTTCAGCAGTGTCCACAGAAATTCCCTATGGAGGGCATGCCTGCTGAGAGTGATGATCATCTGTGGTTTCTCCCAGGTTTAACCCCGTGGACAGCCTGGGATGCCAGCAGAGGGCACAGGGATGAGAGTGGCCGTGGTGGGAGCGGGGGTCAGCGGGCTGGCAGCCACCAAGTGCTGCCTGGACGAGGGGCTGGAGCCCACCTGCTTCGAGCAGAGCCAGGACATCGGGGGGCTCTGGCGCTACACGGTGAGCCAGCAGGGTCCATCCTCCTCCTGGGGCAGCTTTGCAGGGTGAGGGGTGGCTTGGGTTGAGTGTGGGAGAGTTTGCAGGTATGAGTGCACTCCCTGGGGTCAAGGCTGATGCACTCGGGGTGCCGTGGCAGGAGCACATCGAGGCTGGCCGGCCGAGCATTTACCCATCACTCATCAGCAACACCTCCAAGGAGATGTCTGCCTTCTCCGACTTCCCCTTCCCCGAGCACTTCCCGGTGTTCCTGCCCAACGCCCTGCTCCTGGAGTACCTGCGGCGCTACGCCGAGCGCTTCGCCCTGCGCCAGCACATCAGGTTTGGGGTGAGTGCTGCTGCCCTGCTCCCCCCTGCTCCCCACCCCTGCTGCCTGCCTTTGGTGACTTTGCTTCCTTCCTCGTTTCAGAGCACCGTTGTGAGCATCTGTAAGCACCCCGACTTTGCCACCACGGGCCAGTGGCACGTGGTCACTGAGGCGGGTGGCAAGCAGACATCGGATGTCTTTGATGCTGTCATGGTTTGCAGTGGCAGCTTCTCCGAGCCATCCCTCCCCCTGCAGTGTTTCCCTGGTATGGGGCTTCCTGTGGTCCAGGGGCTTGGGAGAGAAGATTTAGGGATTATTTGGGGGAAATCCTCCCTTTCATTTCTTGCTTCTGCTGGTGTGGACAGCGATACTTTCTTGTGTCTCTGACACCCCATTTTGGTGGGGAAGCATCAATTCTGCACACTTGGGATGAAGGTCTGGACATCCCCAAGTCCCTTTCCCTTGCCATCCAGATTGTTTTGTTTTTTTTTTACACCCAAGAAAATCCACAGATGCTCCAGTATTTCAAAGCTGTTTTTCTCTTCCCCCCAAGGCATCGAGAAGTTCCAAGGGCAGTACTTCCACAGCCGGCAGTACAAGCACCCTGATGTGTTCCAGGGCAAGCGTGTCCTCGTGGTGGGCATGGGCAACTCGGGAGTGGACATCGCAGTGGAGGCCAGTCGTGTAGCTGCCAAGGTGCCACTGATGCCTTAAGTTCTGAGTTTTCTGTTCTGCTTGGGTATGTTTTTCCATTGTGCTTAGGGTGATGAAGACAAAATAGTCCAATTCCAGCTATTGATTCAAGGACAGTTTCTTCAAACTCCAGGCCCTAAGCATAAACAATGTGAAAAGAGGAGGGCGGGCCAGCCAGGAGGCGAGGAGGATTAAACCTTACAATTTGAGACTATTAATTGGTTGACTCCTGTATGCAAATGGACTGAAGTCTATAAAGATGTGAGATCACGTGGCCAAGCCCTCTTTTACTTCCATCTTGGAGCCATCCAGGCAAGGCAGGGGCCACACTGTGGCACTGGTACTGCCAGGGTGTGGCCTTTGAAGGCCTCTCAATAAATACCCATTTTATTCCCCTTAACTCTGTGTGATCTCTGTTCCAGCTCCTCAAGGCATCACCACCACCCTGCCACGCCAGGGCCATGGGGACAGGGACACTGGGGACAGTAGCTCAGTGCGCTGTCATCACAGGGACATGGCGTATTTTTGGTCCAAAAAAAAAAATTTGACCAAAAAATTTTGGTCAAAATTTGACCTGAATTTTTGGTCAAAAACCTACCTTGAAACTGAGCTGGTTTTATTCTTGTCTCCTGTTTCACTCCCATCACCAGGAGGTCTTAAAGATGCTCTCGCTGTTTTTCCAGTGGACGGCTGTTTGTGTTGTGCCCCTCTGAGTTTCTTCAGAAAGGAAAAGCAGCAAATTCATCACCTGAACCATTGATTCCTCTCTTCCAGGTGACCATCAGCACCTCTCAAGGCTCCTGGCTGCTCAGCCGTGTGTTTGAGTGTGGCTACCCCTGGGATATGGTTTCAATCACTCGCCTTAAGAACCTGATCAAAACCAGCCTCCCCGGAGCCCTTTCGTGGTGGTTGATTAATTCCAAGGCGAACAAGAGGTTCAACCACACAAACTATGGCCTTCAACCAGACAACAGGTACTTCTTGGTGCTTCCCATCCCATGCAGATGGGTGGGTACTCAGCAACCAGCATCTACTAATTCCCATGCTGGGGAGGAGAAAATAAGGTGTAGCTCCATTAAGTGGTGAAAGATTGGGAATGCTGGAAAAGCCCAGAGGAGTTTTCCTTGTGAGGGTCTCTGGGTAAAGAGGAGAAGGAAGGCTTAAAGCATGGATCAGTTCTGCAAAGAGATGATTTAAAGAGAAGCTGAGTGAAGGCAGCAGGAGATGTCCATGAGTCCCTCCTGCTGTGGGACAGGGTGACATCGGTGACTCGTGTCATTGTTTGGAGGTGATGGGCAGGGCTGCTTGCTCAGAGAAAATGACACCAGGAGATGTGAGCTGGTGAGCTGGGCAGAGGAGGAGCAGGGGACAAGGCTTGCTGGTGGTGTCCCACTCTCAGAGCCCCTGCTCTCCGCAGCTGGCGGGTCCGTGAAGCTCTGCTGAACGACGACCTCCCCAGCTACATCCTGACCGGCAGGATCACCATCAAACCGGGCGTGAAGGAGTTCAGGGACAACTCAGTGCTGTTCCACAACTGCCCTGAGGAGGAGCCCGTTGATATTGTTGTCTTCTGCACGGGCTACAACGTCTCCTTCCCCTTCCTAGAGGAATCCGTGCTCAGGATGGAAAACAAGCACGCATCCCTCTACAAATACGTGTTCCCAACCCACCTGCAGAAGCCCACCCTGGCTGTCCTCGGGCTGATTAAGCCCTTTGGACCCGTCATGCCCTTGGTAGAGATGCAGGCACGCTGGGTGAGCCGTGTCTTCAAAGGTAGGGGAGCAAATGTGAGCCCTCCTGTGCCCCAAAATGCAGGCTGGACACCTTTTATCCCTCCAGCCAGGGAGATCCCAGAGCTAAGAAGTTCAGAGCAGACAAGGGAGCATTTTCAAGGCTCAGACTTCCCCAGTTATTTCATTTCAGCTAAGCTAAAGCAACATGAATGAGGAAAGAAACCCACTGGTGTTTTGTTTGGGGTTTTTAATAAAAATAGTAAGGATAACCTCGTGGGTCAGGACTACCCCACAGAGATGAGAAGCTCTGGGGTTTCTCTTTGGGATGATCCTCTCTGGGGCTTGCACAGCCTATCTGACCCCACATCACCTGCCTGTGCCCTGACAGCACACATCTGTGAGAGCAGGAAAAAGGTGTGGGTGAATTTGGAATACAGGAGGGCTGGTTTCTGGCAGGATTGCCACTGCTGAATAGATTGCCAGCAATGAGACTTCCCTGCCTTCCCAGGGAAGGGATTCCCACATTTTGCATCACTGAATGAGCTCACAGTTCCCCCCCCCCAGGAGTTAAACTTGGCGGGATCCTCTCCTCTCTCTTCCAGGTTTGTGTCACTTGCCTTCCCAGTCTGTCATGGAGGAGGAAGTAAATGAGAACAAGAAAAACAAAGTCAAATGGTAAGTCGTTCCCCAGAGCCCCAAAGGTTTTTTGGTGGATTGAGAAATCCCTGGAGTTTTTGAGGCAGCAGCAGGCAGGCTCTCACTGTTCCTGTTTTGCATGGCAGAGGAGAGGGGAGGAGTCCTGGATCCAGCTTCCCCTTTACCCACTTGCAAAGAGCCATTAAACTTTGATTTAACACTGATATTTTGCCTGTTGGTGACAGGAAGAATTTAATTCAGGGTACTCAAGGCTAAAGCTTCCTTGGTAGTTGGGGAAGAACACCAGGATCCCTAGGGACTGAGAGACAAAATGGCAGAGAAATTAATGGTAATGAATGCAGAGTAATTCATCTAGGAGGAGAAAAATCCAACCCACAACCAAGGAGGTGTACACAGGGTTTGTCTCCTCTCTCAGCATGGAGACCTGACTCACTGTGAGCAGGTGCCTGAGCACACTGGTGTGTGGTTCACAGGCAGGCAAAAGGCTAAAAGGGATTAGGGAATGAATGAGTGAATGGGGTGATGCATAAATCCATGGTTCACTTAAATAGCTACAGGAGAATAGGTATAGATAGAAGAGTGAAATACAGAATTGCACAGAATAGCTGCTGGACAATACAAGGCTAAATGGATGTGGGTTTTTTCAGACTTCTGAAGGTGGGACATGAAGCTGTAAAGGTGAACTGGAAGCAATTCTCCAAGTCCCATGTATTCTTCCAATATTCAGTATAAATGAACGTGAGGGGTACTAAAGGGTGCCACCTTTCTCATGCTGCACATGACTTCTCTGCAAAAGAGCAAAGAGATTTGGGTTTGAGGGATTTTCTTATTTGTTTGTTTTGAAAAAGACACAAAACTGGTTTTGCCAAAGGGTTCACCAAGGGGAAGGGGGGGGACAGGTGCAATTTGTGGAATGAGCCAGCATCACTTTACAGGTGCTGTGTGCAGACAGCCACAGGTTCCCACTGCACATGCATCCAGTCCTTTCCTAAAAAGAACCCAGCTGCAATAACAACAAGCATGCAGAGGACCTCAGTTCCTCTGAGCCCTGCTAACACTGATCTTTCTCTTCCTCTTTCTCTTCTCTGATTCACTCAGGTTTGGCCTGACCTATGATGAAGTGCTCAAAACCGAGTGGCTGGTTTACATGGACACGCTGGCCTCCCTCATTGGTGCCAAGCCCAGTGTGCTGGGGCTGCTCTGCACAGACCCCAAGCTGGCCCTCACCATCTTCTTTGGCCCCTGCTCCCCCTACCAGTTCAGACTGGGGGGTCCTGGGAGCTGGCAGGGGGCAAGGCAGGCCATCCTCACCCAGTGGGACCGTGTCATAAAGCCCACAAGAACACGAGTCCCTGCTGGCTACTCCAGCTCTTTCCCTTCCCTCTTGGTAGTGGGATTCCTTCTGCTCCTGGCTGCTGTGATTTTTGGTTTCAAATAGCTTCTAGAGCATGTTTGTTTGGGTTGTTTTGTTATTATTTTTTTTGTCCTGAGAGATGTTGTCTCAGGTAAGAGAGTTCCTCAGTGTGCCATGGGACTGGGGAAAAGGATTTCATTTATATGGCAGCAAACTTTAATCTGCAACCTGCAGCATAAACCTCCCTCTGCTCCTGCTCAACCCCAAGAACAGCTCTGCAGACCTCATTAGCCAGGGATGGCAGCCTTGCCCAAGTGTCTGTTGCCCCTCTGCTCCCCTGCCTGCTGCCAGGAGCAGAGCAGAGATTGGTGCCATAATTGTGCCTGGATCACAGAAGACAGGATTCCGTGAGGACCAGACCAGCAAAAGTGGTCACAGGAGCAAAAATGCCCAGGAATTATCTGGGCTGTGTACACAGGTCAGGCTGTCCCTTTCTGCAAGCCTAAACACTGTAACCCCAAAACCCCAGATGCTGGGGCTGAATTGGTGTATCTTTGCAGGGCAGTGGTTGTGGTGGTTTGTCACACGTGAGCCTGTGGGGCTGAGCACTCCTGGCTTTGCTTCCCTGCATGCCCCACCACTGGGCAGTCCTGAGGCTTTGTTTTGTGCATGGAGAGACTGTAAATGAATAAAATCTCAGTGGCTGTGGCAGGAGTGTGCTGCAGATGCCTCTGTCCTGTCTTGGGTGCATGGGAAGAGCTGGGGGCAGAGGCTGTGTCTGAGTTGGAGCTGTGGGCTCTCAGGGTTTTCCCTGACTCCCCAAAATGAGGCTGCACAGTGCTCCATGTCCCACATCCACACTGTCTGCTGGCCAAGGCAGCATGTTCTGATCTCCTGGGGGTGCCAAGGGAGCACGAGCCCAGCACAGGCACCACAAAAGGGGATAGATCAGGACAACCCCAAGCTGCTGCCTGGGCTGGAGCAATGACAAGTTACACCATGCAGGCACATTCCCTTTGGGATTATCTCTGCATTTCCACCTGGCACTGCCCCAGGGAGGTTGGGAACTTTCTTCCAGTGCATTTAAGCCCACAAGGGCGGGGGAATGCAGGTGTAAAGGTCAGTGGTGCAAAAGCTGGGGCGAGCTGCCTGGACTTCAGCCTTCCCTTCCAACCCACAAGAGAGAAACTCAAGGGAAATTCGGCCGAGCTGAGCAGCGAAGGCACAGCACTGAACTGCAAGGTTTGCTCCTCACTTCTCCTGGATGGCTTTGGCAGGGTTGGAGAGTGGCCAGACAGCTCTCCAGGGTTTTGGCATTCACTGCTGGCTTTGCCTTGCTGCTGGTGGGGGGAGAGGGGTGTTGCAGGGAGCCTCTGGAGTAAAAGCAGTAAAAGTGGGGTGAGTGGAGTGCCCTGAGCTTGCCTGCCTTTTCCTGAAGGCTCCAGAAATGAGGCAGGCAGCTCTGGGCATGTCTTACCCTGTTCTTGCAGATCAAGGAGTGGCTCAGGCCGGGCTTGTGGATGCCAAAGGGGTTTTTTTGCACCTCCCTCATTTTTCCCTGGCTGTCTTCAGTTTCCTCCAGGTTCTATTTATGCTAACTTGCTTTTTGACATGAAACTGATAGAAAAAGTTACAAATTACTCTTTCTGCAGACTCTGCAGTAGGAGTATTTCTGACCAAATCAAAGTTCACATGGGTTCATTTTTTCCTAGTTTCTTTGCTTTCCAGTCAAGCTGGGTGTAGCTCAGTTTACACTCCCCAGCTTTGAGTTCCTCCCATTTATACCCAGCGTTTCCTGGGTTTCTTACTTTTTGTATATCCTGTAATCCCAGCCATGCTTTCACAGAGCTGTCTAACTTCTGAATGGCTGTGCTGTGCTCCTGCTCAGTCAGGCATTGCTTTGCTTTTTCTCCCTTTTTTTTTTTTTTTTTTACCTTCTTTTTAAATCCTTTTTGTTTTCAAGAGATTGCTCTTTAATGGGAAATTAAAAAGGAAAGTGTGAAAACGAGCCAGATTAGCTGGAGTTGTTTCTTACAAAGGTCTTAGGGGGATTACTTTGTACAGGCAGAAGAAGATAGCTGCAACTTCTTTGCATGCCCTGGTTTGGGCTGGAAAAGGGAATGAATGGAAGCAGCAGAACAGTGAGGTTTAAAAGCAACTCCTCTTTCCTCCCATGGAGGAGGGAGATTCCTGGACCCTCACTGTGGATTTAGCACAGCAGGAAGGGCAATGAGCAGTATCTTGAACCAGGAGCTGGCTATGGCTTTCTCCCAGGACACTTTTCCTTCATGGACACCTGCCAGAGAAGACCAGAGGTGTTTTGCTGGGCATGGCAAGAAGGGATGGGCGTTCCTGCTGATCCCTGGGCTGTGTTTGTGTTTGCAGCTGCTCTCACCCCGGGCTGTCGCCTGCTGCAGGCCAGCATGGTCCAGCGGGTGGCCGTGATCGGGGCTGGGGCTGGGGGCTTGGCCTCTGTCAAGTGCTGCCTGGAGGAGGGGCTGGAGCCCACCTGCTTCGAGAGCAGCGAGGACATCGGCGGCGTCTGGCGCTACACGGTCAGTGCCCGCTGGGCTTGTCCCCATGTTTGTCCCCTGCCTTGGAAGCCCTCAAAGAGGTGGCCACACACTCAGGGACTGTCCCTGTTCCATTCATGGAGCTCCTCCTGACTCCAAAATGGAGAGGAGGAATGGAGGGAGCAGAGATTGTCACCTGGTGTACCAAACCCTTGTACCGAAACGCGAGGAAGGAAAATACTCGTGCACCTTATGGGGAGAAAGTCTTTCCCTGCACATCTGGAGTCACCGCTGGCTTCACACAGGACTCCAGAGACAGCAGGAGGGTCAGCGTGTACCGCTCAGTCATCACCAACACCTCCAAGGAGATGTCCTGCTTCAGTGACTTCCCCTTCCCCCAGGACTTTCCCAGCTACCTGCGCCACGGGCTCGTCCTGGAATACCTCAGGATGTACGCCCGGCACTTCGACCTGCTGCGCCACGTGCGCCTCCAGGTGAGCAGGGACCCCAAACCCCAGGGGAGAGGAGCCATCAGTAGCTGCAGGTGCATGACCTGGCACCAGGCTGGGTTCCAGCCCACAAGGACCACCTGCCTTTTTTGTGTGTCCTAAACGCAGCCTTTAGCCCCATGTTTTAAACAAGGCTGCTCCAACACGGGCTTGCCCTCAATGCCATCAGCAGGGGAAAGGTGCAGGGTGGGATTTAACAGCTTCGGACCCCAGGGATCCAGCCTGATCCCAGCAGCCCCAGCCTTTGGCAGGCACATCTCTGAGCTCTGACTGCTGGTTTTGTTGGGCTTCTGTGCAAGACAAGAGTTGTCAGCGTGAGAAAGCGCCCGGATTTCACTGCCTCAGGCCAGTGGGAGGTGGTCACTGAGGCTGGTGGTGTCCGTGAGTCCCACGTCTTCGATGCTGTCATGGTTTGCACCGGCCATTACCAGGAGCCCTACTTGCCATTGGCTTCTTTCCCAGGTAAGCCCTGTCCCAGCAGTGGGGTTCCCCCAGCACCCATGGGTCCCCTCGTTGTATTTTCCTCTGCAAATCCAAATCCAGGCAGTGGAACCGCTGGGTTCCGTCCAGAACCCCTCATGGAGAGGGGCAGTGTGGGTGGGTGTCCTGGTTTGAAGTACAGGTGTCTGGTAAGAAAGACAGAAGCTTCTCTTTGAAATAGAGAATGTAAAACCCCGTCCCTCCAAATTATTATCATTTTGAAATTAAGGGGGCTCTCAGGCAAAGATATGGGAATTAGGAATAACAGCTCTTTACTAGGAAAATTAAAATAGAAATACAGTATTACAAAGAACAATCCCAAAACACTGACAGAGTCAGAATACAACCTGACACCCCATCAGTCAGTCAGGGTGTTGGCAGCAGTCCCATTCAATGGTGGCTTCATCCTCCTGCAGTGGCAGATGTGGTTCAGCTGGAGCAGTGCTCCTGTAGAAGGTGCAGTTTTCCTCTGAAGGTGCAGGGATGATGTGGAAAGGTCTGGCTTTCCTCTGGAATCCAGTGGAAAGAAGGTACCTTGGTGTCCAAAATGTCAGTTTTTCTCTGGGTAGGAAAGGCTTGGCTGCTCCCCCTGGCTGGAGCATCTCCCAGTGGGATGATGGAATTTTATCAGTCATGCAGTGGGACTGAATGGGCCAGCAGCAGATGATCTCTTCCTGGAGGGAGGATGGGCTGTGGAACAGATAAAGATGATTGCCCCAGCTGGTTTAAAGCTGGCCCATTAGCAGATAATGTGTGCCATGGAGATAAGGGTCACTGCCCCACCTGGCTGCAACAGATGGGGACAGAATTCACATTGCTGGTCACATCCTGTATGGCAACCCAAGACAGTGGGGGACATTTGACCTGCCACATTTTGGCAGGTCAAGGCGAGCTCTGTGTGTGGGAGCTGACAGCCATGAAGCCCCCACACTGGAGCAGGCAGGACCCTGACCCCATGGAAATGGTGGGGAAATGGGGAAAAACAACCTGTAAAGGTGCAGGCAGGATTTACTGTTAGGATTTGCAAAGCAGGACTGAGTTGAGGAGGTACAGGGGGGCTTCCACGGGCTTCTAAGAGGTGGGAGAGGGGAGATTTGGGGATCTGGGCATGAGACAGGGGTGAGTAAATGCATCTGGCAGTAAGAGATGCTCCCTGCCCTGTGCCTAGGCATTGAAAGTCGCTTCCAAGGGCAGTGCCTGCACAGCCGGGAGTACAGAGACGTGCAGGATTTCCGAGGAAAGCGGGTCCTGGTGGTCGGCATCGGCAACACCGGCGGCGACCTCTCCGTGGAGCTGAGCCGTGTGGCTGCCAAGGTACAGCTGCATGGTGGTCCAGAGACCCTCCAGGGAGACTGGGAGCCCAGGGGAGCACAGTGAACTTCAGCCCCAGGTTCCTCAATAAATTCCACTTCAGCTCCATGGTGTTCCAGACAGGGAGAGTGAGAGCCCAGGGTGGCACAGGGAGCCTCAGCCCCAGGTTCCTCAATAAAATCCACTTCTCGTTGAAGAAGCTTTGCAACTCCTGGAGAGTTTGGGCTGCCTGAGGACGGGCAGCTGTGGGAACTTTAGCAAAGCCACCACTTTATCAAAGCTTTATCCTTGCCTGGGGTTGTGGGATTTGCCACTCAGGGCCAAACCAACAAGGTGCCTGGGCAGGAGGCTGAGCCCTGCCTCCCTCCCCAGGTGTTCCTCAGCACCAGGAGCCACACGTGGGTGCTCAGCCGGGTCTCAGAGCACGGCTTCCCCCGTGACATGGTTGGCACCACCCGCTTCAACCACCTCCTGGAGTGGCTTCTGCCAGCAGCCCTCACCAGGAGGATCAAGTTTCGGAAGTTCAATTCGTGGTTCAACCACACAAACTATGGATTGGCTTCCAGCAAAAGGTGTTTTTTTTTCTGATTGTTTTGTTGGGTGGGTGGGGGTCTGTATAATGCTTAATTTTCAGTTTTGGGGGATATGTGTGGAATACCAAACCACTGGAGGGGAATTCCAACCATGTAAAAAAGTCATTTTAGGTCCCTCCCAGATGCTAACACTGCTGCCCTCTTTTCCCCACTGCAAGCTCCAAATTTAAGATGATTATCAATGATGAGCTGCCATTCTGCCTCCTCTCTGGGACTGTGGTGCTGAAGCCAAACGTGAAGGAGTTCACTGAAAGCTCTGCCATTTTTGAAGATGGGACAACCGAGGAAAACATCGATGTGGTGCTCTTTGCCACGGGCTACAACTTTTCATTCCCCTTCCTCGAGGAGTCTGTTGGCAGAGCCATCGATGACAACCGTTCCCTCTACAAATGCATCTTCCCTCCCCAGCTGGAAAAGCCCACGCTGGCCATCATTGGCCTGATCCAGCTGACAGGCTCCATTATGGTGGGGGCAGAAATGCAGGCTCGCTGGGTGACAGGAGTCTTTGCAGGTAGGAGATGGGGGACATTCACAGAACTCACAGAATTCACAGAATGACCAGGTTGGAAGAGACCTCCAAGATCATCAAGTCCAACCCATGCTCTAACACCTCAACTAGACCATGGCACTAAGTGCCATATCCAGTCGTTTTTTTAAACACATCCAGATCTTCTGGGTGGGAGGTTTGGGCAGCCTGACCTGCTGCCCACAGAGCTTAGGGCATATTTCAGCTCTGTGGCAGGCTCTGTGCAGCACCTGCATCCCTTTATGCCTGCTGTTCCACACCTGGGGAAAGCTGCTGGGACCTTGGGAAGGGGCTGAACATTTCCTCTGAAGGTGCTGCTGGAGCTGGCTGCTTCCTCTGTTCTCAGGCTGGAACAAGCTGCCTCCCCCCAGCAGGATGATGGCTGAGGTTCTGAAGAGCAAGCCAGCAGTGAAAAGGTGAGTGATGCTCCTGCACTTGGGATGAGATGGGCGCTGTGTGCCAGGATAATCTCAGGGAAGGATGGCAGATGTGGGAGGGACCTGCTCAGGACACCCAGCTCTGCATTTATTACCCCACTTCCTGCAGTGAAAATGCTCTGCTTTATGGAACAAGACACATGAGCTTCTCTGGAGCAGCTGATGACAAGACCAGGGCCTGCAGCTTCCCTCTCTTCCCATCTCCTTTGCTCCCTCCTTTTCTGCCTTTTCCCTGCCCAGCCTCCAAAGCTATGTCCTTGTTCCCAGCATGTCAGGATGGAAGTTTGCTTTCCTCCAGGCTAACGGTGCCATCTCGTGGCTTCTCCTTCCCAAACCCAGGCAATGGGGACCGCTGGGTTCCATCCAGAGCCCTTTTTGTGTCCCTTTTGGGCAGGTGAAGGTGAGCTCTGTGTGTGGGAGCTAACAGCCAGCCTTGTTGGCACTGGGATTTCACAGGAGGTTGTGTCCACAAGGATGTGGGATGGATGATGATGGAGCAAGGAGGGGACCTCGGGGTGCAGGCTGGGTTGGGTTGGCTCATGGGACACTGGGGAAAAAGCTGGGACAAAACAGAGCTGCAGGGATTATGACTAGGAGCTGCCACGATGCTGTTACACAGAAATATGAAAGACTGAGGTGCAAGGGAAACAAACTTGAGGGGCTGTCTCAAATTTTCCTGAGGCAGATCAGCACGTCCTCCCTGCTGTGAGGGAGAAAAGCAGAAAAATCCTGGGCCTCCCTCCCAGCACAGGAAGCTTTCTGCATTTCCTAGATTTTCCCAGTCCCCTTGGCATTCTTATCTCTGAAAGCCTACATCTCTACTTCTCCAAATCAGCCAAATCCATACCCCTGAACCTCAGGGAAGGACATGGCAGGGGTACTTGTGGCATTACAGTGATGGCACTGCTGAGTTAGAGCTGGTTTTGAAGCCACAACTATGCTGCAGAGACAAAACAAGCTTCTGCTTATCCCCTGCCCTGGGGAACTGCTGGGACCAACCCCATAGGGGCTCTTTGGGGCTGAGAACTCTGCCCCAGAGCCCGGGGCTCAGCTGATGTCCGAGCCCTTGGCTTTTGCTTTCCATGGAGCTGGGAACTGAGACAGGATGATGCCATCTGACTTTTGTTTCTTCCTTCCCCTCGAAGGAATCCATCTGAGAGGGAGAACCTGAAGATGAGTTTTATCGGCTACATGGACAAAATCGCTGCGTGCGCCGGCGTCAAGCCCAGCGTGGTGAGGCTGCTCCTGACAGACCCCCAGCTGGCCCTGGCCATCTTTTTTGGGCCCTGCTCACCCTACCAGTACCGGCTGGTGGGTCGGGGCAGCTGGAGCGGGGCCAGAGCTGCCATCCTGAGCCAGTGGCAGCGCACGCTGAAGCCCCTGAGAACGCGGGCGCTGGGTGACAGCTCCGACAGCTCCTCTGGCTGGTGCTGGATGTGCCTCCTGGCTCTGCCAGCAGCTCTCACTGCACGTTTTCTCTTCTCCAAATACCCCTGGGCAGGTCCCCAGCTGTAGAAGAAGCCTGGGGAGCCGCATTACCAAGTGATCTGGGGAGGGTGCAAAGCTGTGCCACCTGTGCCAGGTGCTGCCAGAGGGCTGGAGGTGGCACCAGCAGGAGCCTGGGGCTGTCCGTGTCCACCCACCTCCTGCTGATGTGACATGGAGCACTCACCCTGAACCATTCTGGGATGAACTGGTGAGCATGAGGCCAGCCTTCCTCCCACCTGCTCCCAAACATTCTGGCAAATCCACACCGCCTTGAGATTTTGTGAAACGTGAACTGTCAAGAGCTGCTTCTGTGTCTGGCAACTTTTGGGACACGAAGGAGGGAGCCACAAATAAACCTCTCGGATTTGGTCTTCGTGGATGGTTTTATTTATGGTTTATTATCAGTGGATCCCGAGCTGCAGCAGAGGGGAGAGTCTTGCCTTTGTACATATACAATCTATGCATTATATAGATAGAAATATCAACAAATATGTAAGAAATGTTATGTATGCTAATATATCAATATATAATAATAAATTGCACATACAGTGACAAATCCAAGCAAGCAAGCATCTCTGCCATTGCCCAAGCAGCCTTAGGATCATGGGGAACTCTGAATTCCCGAGATGGGACTGGGATGGGAACTGGGATGAGAACTGGTATGGGGCCGGGATGGGAACTGGGATAGGGCAAGTATGGAAACCGGGATGGAAACCGGGATGGAAACCGGGGCTAGTGCCGGGATGGGAACCTGAATAGAACTGAGATGGGAACCGGGATAGAACCGTGACGGAACCGGCATGGGGAACTGGGACAGGGCCGGAATAAAACCAGGATGGGGCTGGGACGGAACCGGAATAGAACCGAGATAGAACCGGGAAGGGACCGGGATAGAACCGGGATAAAACCGGATGGGGCCGGAACAGAACCGAGATGGGGCCGGGATAGAACCGGAACAGAACCGGGATGGGGCCGGGTCCGCGCGGCCCCGCCCTCCGCCCCGCGCCGCCAGGGGGCGCACCCATCCCCGGGAGCCCGCGCGACTGCGGCACGGAGCGGTCACGTGACCTGCGGCGCGGAGGCGGGGCCGGCGGAGCGCGCTGTGCGCGGTGACGTCAGACGTCGTTGGCGCCCGGCTTGGCCGCCCGCCATCTTGGCCCCTGTGTGCAAGCGGCCGAGGCGGCGGCGGCGCCGGGAGAGGCAGCGGCCCCGCCGGCACCGGGACCCGCGGGCAGCCGAGCGCCGCCCTGCGCGCCCGGTAAGCGGGGGCTCCTCCGCTTCACCGCGGCGGGCGCGGGCCCGCGTCGCGGCACGGAGCCGGCAGGAGCGGGCGGGCGGCCTGCGCCGCATGGCCCCGGGCGGGGGCGGCTTCCGCCCAGGCGGGCCCGCGGCCGGCGGGTGAGGGCGCCCCGGGCCGGCACCGCCGCCGGGCGGAGCGGGGCGGGCAGCGGTGCCGGGCGGCTGGGCCGGGGTTCGCCGGGCCGCCCCGCATTGGCGCCCGGGGCCGGCCGCGCCCCGCCGGGCTCAGCCCGGGCCGCGCCCGGGGCCGGCGGGAGGGGCGGCTGCGCTGGGACCGCTCGTGCGGGGGTGCTGCTTTCTTCTCCCGCCTCTTTATTGCCCCCCGCTTTCCCCCTTTTTTTTCACGGCGCTTGGTCTTTTTCTTCCTCTCTCCTTCTCTCCCTCCCTTTCTCTGGAGATTCCTGGAGGAGCGCGCCGAGCCCTGCGTGCGTTCGCGCTCACTTCGTGGCCGTGATTCCCCCTGCAGAAACGCGCGGGGGAGAGCAGGCTTATCTTGCGGGGTGCTGTAGGCGGGGCGCCTCGGTTTTCCAGCTCTGAAATACGCATCCATGCTTCTTTCACTCTAGGCCTACGGTAAAAGGCGGGTTTTGGGTGGTTTGATGCAGGGCTGAGTGAAGGAAGGCATTGTTTGTGCTCCCGGGGCCAGGATTTGTAGGGGTGGGGTGGTCAGAGCCAGGAGTGTTCTCAGGGATAGCGCTTAAAGGATGGTGAGAGCGTGCCGAGATGACACGGCTGAAATTCGGGCACTTGGTCTGCAGTGGGCATAACCCAGGGATGCAAGGATTGAAAAATGTTGAGGCTAAAAGTGCCCCGGATAATTTCCAGTTCAGGCCCTTTTCCGGAGGAAGGGGACATGCATGAGAGCATGGTGCTGGGCACTGAATGGAACATCGTGGTTTTTCCTTTTTTTGTGTGTTTCACGTCGATGTTCTGTAAATATATTCTTTGATGGAACATCTTTAATTCAGTATCTTCAAGGAAGGACCGTTTCTCCTTGTTGCCCTGATATTTGGGGTTAGATAGGTATGTCATTGGAAATTAGCAATATTTCCAGCAGAAGGAATGGGGATGTGATTTTTACTAAATTTTTAATAGCTTTATTTCTTGTGCAATGAGGCACCTGGCCTACTTGGTGTCTCATCTTAAAGAGCTCTGCTCACACAAGAAACTGCTTTTGAAGGGGCAGGAAACAGGACATGATCTCATTTATCCATGTATGAGAAACAAAAGGATTGATCTTAAATACTGCCTGCCAGGAGCTCTATATGGCTGTCAGGTTGGTTGTTTTTTTTTTAATCCTGTAGTCTAGAGAATTTTGCTTCTGCATTAATTTAGTTGTGTTTTGGTGCAACTCTGCAACCATTTCCTTGAGAGTAAAGCATCAAAAGTTTGGGGAGTTGCTTGGACTGCATAAATGTTCAGTGGAAAGGTGGTTTGATGATGTGGGCTTGAGAGGTGGCTCTTTAAACTGAAGTGAGAGCTTGATTCTCTCTTAGGCCACTGCTTGGAAGACAGGATTGAGGCTCTGTCTGCAACCTCAAACTCTGCCTTGGTGTGTGGAGACGTTCCTTGTACAAAATTCTTGGCTTTTGTAGATAATAGCCCATGAAATATGTATAATTCAATATACAGTTGCTTCTGTGAGTCTTGGTAATATAAATATTCTGTGTCTTGGCAGTTTAGTAGCAATTTGTAATATCTTTGTTCTCATTTAGACTTTCCATAATGGGAACGCTGTTTTTTTGGTAAAGCAGAACAGTTACATCAGTCTGCAGTTTTAACTTGGTCTCCTGGTCCAATGCTACAGATTTATGGGATGCACCTTCCATAGGTCCTGTTTCCCTAGGGAAGGTGAAACAAGCCCCAGTGAGCAAGGGAAAGATGATGCAATTCCGGAGGGAGCTCCCTGTCGGTTTGGGGCTGTCTGAATGAATGCTGGGGGGCAATTAAGGCAAAGAATGGAAGGATTTGACTTCAGCCAGGTGTCCTGCAGTACTGGGAACACAACTCCTTTGTTCCAGGCTGATTTGCAGGCTGAGGAATGGCAGGGATGTGAGAGTGGAGAGAGGGTAGGAAGCAGAGACTAAACACCATATAAGGGGTGGTGTGGATAAAACGAGGAGATAAAAATCTTGCAGGAGAATGAAAGCCTTGCACAGTTATTTTTGCAGAGGAGTAAACCCTCGTATAGTGGATTGGGGATGTGAGAGAAGGAAAAACACTTCCTATAGCTGATTTTTCTCAGAGGCTCTTACAGCAGTGGAGGGTTTGAAGGGGGAAAAAAAAAACCACATGAAAATGCAGCACCATCCCACTAGCTGAGGATGGATGTTGGGCTTGTAATGACGGGACTGCTGGTGGTGTTTTACTGGTAGAACCAGTTCATCTTCTGTAGGAAATTTTTCCTTTGCTCAGCTTCATGCTCTCATTGTTTCTTGCATTTGGGTTTTACAAACCCCAGTAGAAGCTTCCGGGTGAAAGTAGTGTAAAAGTAAAAGCTGAAATCCTTGTGAAGAGGTGGGAGAAAAGAATACTCTGAGTATTGGGGAAATGGAGTGCACAGGAGTCTTAAAAAATGCATCAAGAGCAGAGGAAGATGAAGTCCTAATAAAAATCAGATGAAGACAGCTTTTATGTCTATGAAGAACAGGCTAACAGAAATAGACTGTTTTTATTACAAATACCTCAGCCATTACATAACATTCTAAGTAAATGCTAACGAGCTCGTCTGTTACAGATTGCAAACACATACTAAAGGGAGAAACTGTTTAACATTCACATTGTTCATGGTTTAAATTATCTGACACTGTCTTGATTAACGGGAAAATTAGAGTGCAGAATCAGCCTTACATGTCTTCAGTCTGAAAGATGATTGGGATAAATTTTAGTTGATGTGTGTTTGAAAATAATGTGGGCTTCATTTTCAGGGTCTTCCAGCATCACAGTCAGCATCATGGCACTTTATTCAGCTGCAACAAATGCACAAGTACTGCCTGTAGAACTGGGGCATCACCCAGTCCTGGGTAACTGAGCAAAGAGGGGTCTCTTAAATACCAATTTAATCAATGTACAGTTGATTCCTAAGTGAACTGGCAGCCTTACTCAGATTTTACCTACTTGGGCTATAAATTGTAGTTTGGCAGTGACTAGGCTGCTCATTTTTTGCTGCACTGCTTGCTTAAGTTACTAAATCAAACTTTCTCTGCTTAGAAAAGCAGCCCTTTTTCAGGCTGTCCTCATGAAATAATATAAACCACTACACCTTGGTTTAAAACTTGTATTTTGTAAGCATGTGACTGTGGCTAGATTTTATTGTTTAGAAATTTTAACTTACAATTTCAATCTACAGTCATAATTTTAAGGAATGTTTGCGGGAGGAGTGATTTAAGATGTACTTAAACTGATTTGAAGCTTCAGCTAAGGTGGAAGGCAGCAACATTTGCTTTTTTGTTTGAGACGCCAATAATTTCCTCCAGTTAAAGACCTGATACTGCTTTAGGACTTCTGTTTCAAACTCACCAGATATTCCACTGAAGGACCTCAGTCTTAATGAATTGATGCTTTCATTTTGAAAAAAAATACAAATACTGATTTACAGGGCTTGTTTTTTAGTCATGTTTAGGACAGTCTGTGCTTTGTCGAGGTGTACAGCAGAAGTCCTCTTATGAAAAGGAACAACAACATTTTCCCTTGACAATGCAAATAAGAAAGATGTATTTTAGCAAGAAAAGCTTTCCTTTGGCTTGTGGCATTTATAAGTGGTTGCTTTGCTGGAGTCACCTTGGTTAAGAAATGATTTTCATGCCACAGATGAAGCTACCAGGATGGACAGAGCTTCGTAGGACACACAGAACTTTGGATAACAGCAGATTCTTTGATAAGTATTTTCATAATGTGTTGAGCCTGAATTATTTACTGCATCTTGAAAGCAAAGTGTCAAGGGACGTGTGGGTTGGAATTTTTTTTTTCTGAGCAGAATAAACAGAGAACCAAGAGCAAGTGAAGATGTTAAATCTCATCTGCAGCCATTTGGCAGATGCAAGTTAACTTCCATGGAAAATGGATTCTGTAGTGCTGAAAGACAGATGCATAAAGCTGGCTATGCTGATAAGGCTTTTTAAATTTAGCTTCTCATCTTTTTTTCCCTTTTTTTTGTGGTCAAATCCAGTCTGAAGCAGAGGTCTGAAGTGAAGCCTTACTGTAATTAGCCGGTGTTGTCCAGAGCTGTTGTCAGTGTGGTGTTGGCAGCTGCTTCTCTTCCATGCTGAGCATTCTTCATTGAACAAGATGTGTCTGTTCCAAGAAATTAGTGAGTCAGAGGGAAAAGCATGTAACCAGAGATCCAGAGGATAATGGGCAGCAGGTAAAAGAGACTGAGCAGTTGTGAGCTCTCTCCAGGCTGGACCAGACCAAGGAACAAAATTTACCACCTTTATATGCATTGGAGTGAAATTCTTTTACTGGTTCTGTCAGTGTGTTACAAGCTGGAGCATTTGGCAGCCCTGGCTCTCACTATCTTTGGGAATATCTTAAAAACCTTAAAAATGTGCTTTAACTTCTTCTCTTTAATACAGAGAAGAAATTGTTTATTTTTGATGTACGGAGTCAGGTTAGGAGTATGAAAGGACTAACAGCAAAGAATTTGGGCAAGGTGGGGAGTTTTGAACATGGTGAAAAGTAGCTTAAGTCATCACATAACTGATCAGAGTAACTGTTTTGAACTTTTAATAATAGGTTGTACAAGACTACAAAACTTTATTCTGTAGAGTCCCACTGTTAAATTCTTCCATCTTCAGGTTCCACCCTTCAAAAACAAAAATATCTTGAGAAGATGAACAGAAGAGAATTGAGGGAAAAAACTGACAAAGGGAATTAATTTTGGTACATGTGTTTGAAAGAAGAGGGAAATCCTGAAGGATGTAGCTCTAGAGTGGTTCTTGTGCACTGTCAAAATATTCTAAAGGAGCTGATGAGCAAAGGAGCTTGCCTGAACATGATTTCAAAGAAGCTTCTAACAAATTTCGAAAATAAAATCCCTTAGATGTAATTATTTCTTATTTAAGGATTAACTTATGAATAGGGGTTTTGGAAAAACAAGTTATGTATAGAAATTTTTACTTAATTGCAGATGAGGTCAGGGATATTTAGAGATGCAGAAACGCCTGATTTTTGTGGAGAGAAATCTACTGCTCAGCGTTGTTGTTCCCGGGGAAGAACACTGAAAAAAGGTGTCACGTCCTCTGTGAAAAAATATTAATTATTTCAGTGGGGCTTGGAAATTGTGGTAAAGGAGCAGAAAATGGAAGCTTTGAAAGAGATTCCTTGAGTTATTCCCAGCAAAAGAGTGGTTTAACTTTTTTTCTCCTAATCTATCCTGCTCCCTTCCACTGTCCCAAGTCTGCATGGGGTGGGTGGGAAGGGTTGAAAATGTGTCACCAGCTCTGTGAGGGTTTGTAAAAAAGTGCTTTTAGGGGTTTGTGATTAAAGGGGCTTTTGCAGTAAGTATTAAAGTGAAAAGGAAAAATGAAACAGTGCAAAGATGGGTATTGGCCGTAAATGGCTGCAACTTCAGCTCATCTGTTGGGAATCTTGTCTTTTTTCATGTACTTACTGATTTTCTTTCATCAACTTCCCAAACGGAAATGTTTTGCACCCACTTGTCACTGGGACCTACTTAAGGAGTTGCCTCCTGCTCACCTCAGCTGTTGTTCCTGGTAACTTCCCCCAGCCAGCTCCTGCAGCGCTGTGGATTTGTCTTTTGTCCCCCTTTTCTCTGCCTGACACAGCAGCCACTACTCAGGATGCCACCAAGGAGGAGTGGGACACTCCCCACATCACTTTGTCTGTGTGTGGGGAGAAGGGGTTTGCTGGTATTTTTTCCTTTCCAGGCTTCTTGCAGGATGGTGTGGTTCAGTTGAGCAAGAAACAAAGTGGTGCTTGTGGCAGTCTGCAGAGTGTGTTTGTAATTTTTTAGGGGATTGTTTGTGATCCTAACCATTAACAAATGCCTTTACAGAGAGCTGCTGTGGTCTGGGTAGACTGATCTAAATTAGCTATTAAGAAGCCTGGTGAGTAGTTGTAATTTCTTCAGTTAAATCCTTCTGACAGGTAAGACAGGTCATGGTAGTCTTCTGTACTCAGAGAAAAGTGCTGCCTACCAGGCTGCTGTTAAGTCCTGCATTTTGATAGCAGGTACACAGCTTGTTTCTGCAAGAATTTGCCTTAATTTATTCCCTTATCTTGTGCTCAGATAGGCAGTGATTCAGTTTCTTGAGCTTTGAAGTTTTCTCATTCTTCCAAATAATGGAAATTTCTTTAATAAATGGTTTTGCAAATCTTAAAAATAAGGCTCATTTGGCATCTGCAAGTTGAAAAGCTAATTGGGCGAAAGCACTTACATTGTTCTGTTCTCAGAAATAATGAGAATGCATATCATTATGATGCTCTCTTTAATTCTATAGAAACTGTTTGGGGTTTTTTTTCTGGCTCTGGCTTCCTTCCAGAACTTCAAAACTCCTGCCTCAATTAAAAATTCACAATTTATGAAAGTTTCTTAACCATCTGCATGAAACTGGAAAATCAGAAATCTGTCTTGGAAAAAATTCGCTTAATGCTTGATGTCAAAGAAGTCAGAAAAGACTTATAAAGACATTGTCAGGCTAAGAAGAAATAAAATAGCTTGCTCTAAAAGTGACCCACAGAGAAATCTGGGATGTTAGGTTTTCAGAAACTAATAGATTTTCAGTTGCAGTATGTTTGGTAATCTAGTGAAACATCTAAATTGCAATTTGTGCCTGAGGATTGTCAGTACATGGCCAGAGGAGCTGTGTTGGGTTGGTGCATTGGCTTTGTCCAGTGCTGCTTCTGACTTTGGGGGGACACTCACTGTCAGTCTCTTCACTGGAATGTCATGAAAAACCCTTTCTGGCAAAGAAACTCAGATAATTTGAAAAGGGCTGACACTTGAAGGAATATTCTAATTCAGATGTTGGTAGTTACTCCTCATTTGCACAGCTACACTTGAGCTGTGGTTGTGGTGTTAAGTTTCTCTCTACTTGTCTGGTTTGTGTAGAAGGAATGAGAAAATGAACTGGACACTTGCAGTACCAGTGAAGTCTGTGCTGTATTTACCTGGTCACTGTATTCCACTGTGGTGTTCTCATCCTACACTCAGGAGTCTTTTTGGCCTCTGGAAGCTTTTTATTCATGTGTCAGTGAGAAATAAGGTTTGTTTTGCATTGCTGCCTTGCTGGGCCTCAACCCAAACTAGGAGCTGCTGTAGAAAGAGCTGGACAAGTCTGATGGTCGTTACTCTTGGAATCTGCAAGCAGACATGTGGAGAACTATTTCATTAAGCATGATTCCACATCACCTCCATCAGCAGTGGGAAGCTCTCTGGGACAAATGCAGCCTTACAAAACTGCTGGAGTGATCTGGTGTGCCTCTACCTGGATCACTCTGGACCATTGCAGTAGAGGGGAGTGCTGAACCCAGGGTACCTTGGTCTGGTGGCACATCCAGGGTTTCTAATCCCTGTGATTTTGTGGTGCCTATGCAATCAGTTTCACACCTTCAGTCTTGAAGTCCCTTCTCTTTAGTATTTGATTACATGCAAATTCCATCACTCTGTTAGCCTAAAGAACTATTCCTCATGTTGCAAAGTAAAATTTCTAAACTCAAACACCAAATTAAAATCACTTCTATCTTTTAAGCCAGTTATCAATTTTCTTTTTTTGGCTAAAGACTTGAGCCTTAAGGCTGAGTCTGAACATCATGTATTTCACTTCTTCAAGGTAGTTAACTACCAGAGTAGGATTTCTGTAGGTGTCTTGCGTGCTTAAAAGTGCTCTGCTTGACGTGGCAGATATTGGGTTTTCAGTTCAGAATAGTAGAAGAGCTTTTGTTAAAACTCTCTGGTGGTACTTTTTCCTTCATTTTTCATTCATTTTTCATTCATTTTTCATTCATTTTTCATTCTCTAACCTCTGGAAATTGAAAGGATTACCAAACACAAAATTCACAAAATTCGGGGAGTTTCTTAATTTGACCTTGTTGGATACTCCACTTTGAAAATCAATATTTTTAAAAATCAATTTCTATTTTAATTGTAAAGTTATCATTAAAATACAAGTAACAATATTTAATTATAAAGCTAAAGCAGACAGAGGTATCACATCTTCTGCATGTGCAGTAATTGAGAACTGAATACAATTTTTAGGGAAGAACATTCTAATTTCAGCATTTTGTTTTAAAAAGAACTATATTTATACTTGAGTACATCTCTGAATTATCTCCTTAGCTCTGTGGCAGAAGTAAATATAAGTAAATATAAGAGGTGTCTTGGTGAACAGCTTCCCTTATCCAGTAGAAAGCTGGACACCAAAATTGGGCCATTGGTGTAAAACATGGAAGAAAGAAAGAAAGTCATTGAAAGCATTGAATTCCTGGATGACTGCATTGTTCTAGGTGATATTTAGATAGTATTTGTCAGATGCT
Organism: Muscicapa striata striata; assembly: GCA_030060385.1. Classification (NCBI taxonomy): domain Eukaryota; kingdom Metazoa; phylum Chordata; class Aves; order Passeriformes; family Muscicapidae; genus Muscicapa; species Muscicapa striata. The sequence continues at coordinate 1,687,123 of JAREIS010000013.1, read as the reverse complement.
GAATAGCTTTATTTGATGGTTTGAATATAAACATGCAAAAAATTTTGACTAAACTGCTTTGTTTCCCCCCCCAGAGTTCTTAAATAGCTGCACTGGCATCATTCTGCCTGGGAGGGGAGGGAATGGGACCAGAATCTCTGTTATCTGAGGTCACCTAAAAAGGAGAATTTAGCAGTAGAAATACCAGAAATTATCTTAGCTGAAAAAAAACCAGCTGTGTGACACATGAAAGTATTCAGTGCATTTTTGACAGTTTTATTGCCAGTGTGAGTTTAACCTGTCTGTGGCTTTTTAATCCCTTGTTATGTGGACACATTTAAGTCATGCTGATTCTGATTGATCCTACTGATGAAGCTTCTTCTGGCAGGGCTGTTCCACAGCAATATGGTTTCTGTGAAATACTCCTGCACCTACAGTTGAATGTGTATTAAAATCTGTGGGTACAGACAAATTTGAGGTTTGCTGTATTTGGATCTGTGGGATTTTAAATTATTTTTTCTTTTGTTCTCAAGAAAAAAAAAAAAAAAAAAAGAACTGACAGATAATTTTTTTCTGCAGTATGTGTCCTAAAACTTTGGTTAGTGCCATGTTAGTCTTAAAATGCTCCTAACAAAAATTCCCTGAGCTGCTGTGGTTTGTTGCTGGTTTTCCTGTTGGAAAGCCAGGATTTAGGTGATTAATATTTCTCCCAAAAAATCAGTTCAACAAGCTGCCTTGCAGGCTTTCTAAGGCAGCAGATTTGCTTGCTCCATAGATTGTTGGTTCAAAGTAATATATGCTTTGTAGTGAATTTAGTTTCTGAGTAGACTTTTTTTTGTGGGTGGCTAATTTGGGTTGTTTTTCATTGCTTAGCTTAGCAGCTCTATTTAGGCTGTTGGATGTCTGTTAGAATTGATGCAGACATATTTGTGGATGCTCATTTCTGGCATCCACAAACTCCATTTTTATAGATGCATCTGTGGGGATAATGCCCTAAAATGGCTGTCTTGGGTCATGGTGTGTTTTCTACCTGACATACTCATACTGGAAAGACTTTCTTAGGCTTGAAAGAGGAGTTATTTGAAGAATGTCTTGGTTCTGAAGAGCCAAACTTATTTTGACTTCTTTTTTTTCATTTGGTGGCTATTAACTCTTCTGTAGATTGTGCCCATCCTACACTGAGCTGATGGTACAGAAGAAATGGTGGTTAAAGGTTTTTCTTGTCCTTCTTGCCTACCAAGTCTCCATGGACTTTATAGAGTCCATGCAATCAGTGCTTTGTACCCTCTTTCAAGCTGTGCTGGAAACCAGTGAGCCCAAAATCTAGAGATGGAAAAGTGTATTAGTGAGACTTTCTAAGGAAATAAAACCCTGTGAAGGTCTTGTTCAAGAATGAATTGTACTGACATCTACCCAATAACTCATTAAAGATTTGAAGAACTTCTTGTAGGTCACAGAGCCATGATGGAAGTACATGAAAAAAGAGCTTGGAGTCCCCAAAGTTTTCCTGCAATTTTCAGCCTGCTTGGCAGCAATCTGCTTGAGAATGAACCTTGCTGCACGTGGCTCTTGGAGGGGAGGGAAATCCTGAATTGAGAGGCTTTATTAGATACTTAGATTTGACAGAAACCTCTTGGCTACCCAAGTGTTACCAGAGGTTCTCCAAGCTTGTTTTTGAGTCATATTAGGCTGGTAGTGCTGAAGTTCTTAAGAGTTCTTAACAGTGGGATAAATGGCTGAAAACTGTTATTTGTTTTGTTGTTGTTTTTGTCAATAAAAATTGGGCTAAAAGTGTTGGTCCCGGAGTTGAAAGGCCATCAAGAGGAGATTGTTGATGTGTATTGTTTATAAACATCCATGTCAGAGAAGTGAAGTCAGGCTGTTTAATTCCATTTATTTATTTGTGTGCAACTTTCTCTGTACAAAACCACATCCAAACCCCATGTATTCAGTTATTGCACACTATTTTGGAGTGTCCTTTTAAAATAATAGGATTCCTTGAGAATGGGCTACTAAAAACATGAAAAAGGCTTTCTTGGGCTCTGTGTACTTTGACTTCAGTATCCTCTGTTTCTTTGTTTAAAATTGGCATTATCTTTCCGTAGTTGATCTAAATTGGTCTTTTTTTTCTGAAAAATCACACAGTTGTTTTTCAAAAATTAGTGTCTAGCTGGAGATTATGCTTGGGGTTTGCAGTAGTGGTTAGTTCAGTTCTAGAATCTAAATATGCTAGCTAGACTTACAGCTGAAATGAAAACTTTGTCTGAAATTTTTACTGCCACATTTTTGTGTGCAGTGAAATTTACTTTTTTTCAATTACTAACACTAATTTGGGAGCATTTGCCTCTAAAACCTATGTAATACGTGGTAAAAAAGTTTAATTTTTAATTTTTTTTTAGTAGTTGTATTTGGTTCCATAATTTACCAGAACCACATTGTTCAGTGTCCCAGAAACAAAGCTATTCTTAGAAAAGTGAAGTTATGGCTGGATGCAAATAACAGATCTGTATATGATGGTTTTTACCCTTTAACTGCTTTCAGTGTGCTTAAAATAGCATATGAAAATTGTTTCTGGATTGGTTTCTTGGTTTCTGTTTTGAGAGAGGTGCTGATGTGTCCCAGTTAGGAATAAACTTTTCATGTAGTATTTTTTGTGATGTTTCCCACTTCACAGATGGGCTTTTGAGGCACTGAGAGTTCCCATCTTCAGCTGGTTTGAGTCTTGAATGCTGCTCTTTGCCTCAAGTCATTCCAGTGCATCTTCCTCCAAATTTGGCCAAAACACAGCCCTTGGAGTAGAGATGACAGGGACTAGATATCCTTGCTCTGTTGAGTAGGAATTGTGAGAATTATTCCAGTATTTTTAATGGTTTAAGACTTCAAAATCCAAAGTCTTGTACAGGTTACCTGTTCTCATTGAGTGCTTGTAGGCTAAAGAGGTGTGGGGTGGGGTTAAGATAAAAGGTATTAAACTGTATTAAAGCTAACTGTAATACTGCTCAAGAAGTCTCTTGACATGTTACAGTTAAAAATCAGAACTTTTTTTGTCTAGCTAGGGGTTTTAAAATGCAGTGTATAAAATAATACATGGAGAGAATTTGTCATCTGGACTGATAAGAATTTAGAAGTTAAGTTGTTAAATGTTTTATACTTCTTACCAGTCAGTCCTCAAAAGGGACCTCAAAATATTACATATTTTTAGCCTAAGTAAAATTTTTTTTCTGAAGCAGAGGTGACATCTTTTTGAGGCTGAAGTTGGTCCCAATGGAACACTGCAAAGTTTGCAGGCTTAATAAATTGTATCATTAAATTCTAAACAAATCATAGAGGTGAGTTCTGAAATGATCAGGAGAGCTGGGAATTTAGTGGAAAAGGCCTGTGTGATTTGTGTGGGGTTTTGTTTGCTGGGGTTTTACAATTAAAAGCATGTTTTTTGCAGTCTGGAATCCATTGCTTTCAGTTTGTTCTTGTACCAGCTCTAAATGTCTCAGAGGGTACAAGTAAATGTTCCTTAACAGAGACCAGGATACTTAGAATTTGTGGCAGCTACTTTGTGTGCTATTTTCTGTACACAAGCTTCTGAGTTCCTTGCAGGATCTAAATAAATCAACCATTTGGGAGTCTGAAAAGATAGTCTGGTACAGAAATTAGTAATGATTTTTACCCTAGTATCTTCAAGCCATAGTGAAGTAGAGTTAACTTAGTTAATGATCTTGCAGAGCAGCTGAAAGGTAAATTTTTGCTCCAGAATTCTGTGAGCATTGTGCTCTCTGCAATTGTGAATAATATAACTGTAATCATTCAGAATGAACAGCTGACTTGCTTAAATTTCTTAATGGTGCAGTGAACCCTGCCAAGTGCCATTATGGCTTCTGCTGTTCCTGTCCTTCTGTTGGCTGTCACCGTGCTTACTTAGCTTGGAAAGTGCTTCTGACATCTTGTGTGTGTTTTCAGAGGTGCACACAGCCTAAACCTAGTGCACAGCAGCACTTCACTTGTCAGAATTTGACTGATAATACCAAAATATGGAAATGTTGGGCAGCTTGGGAATCACCTGGGGAGGAAAGTGCTCACCAACGTGTTGTATGCACGAGTTAAATGTGTCTCATGTTGAAACACCTCAGAGGTGCTCAGGTGTAGGAATGTAGCATACACAGCTGAAGTTTGGATAAAAGGCAGGGGTCTTGGAGCTGGATAGTTTCACATGGCTCAAAATCCTGCAGCTATCTCTTCATACCTGTTGTCAGATGGCACTGAGTGGTTTAATGTGTGACTCGGCAGGATGTTTGTTCAAGGCCACATGGGCTCTTCAGAGGGAGGATTTGTCATCCCTGGCTTGAGTACCTGGTCTAAAGTCTATTTTTGCAAGAATACCTGCTTTCTGCTCTGTCTGTATCTCTTGGAGCATTGCTGCTGTTGAGAATTTTGTGGGTAAGAAATGACCCAAGTGTCTCTTCTGTTTATTTTGTTTGCCAGTTTCTTGTTTATTCACCATTGTGAAGCTGTTTCTTGTTTACAGACTCATGGTGGGCCAAAAATTAAAGCTCAGGATGGGTTGTTTGCACCTGAAAGAATGTGTGAGCATAGTGATTGTAGTGTATGAGTTGATACAGTTAAAGCTGGTTTGCCACCCTGTGCTCCTGACAATTATGGCCCACCACTTCTCTGGTGCTCCAGGATGATTGTGGTGGTCTCCTTATCATAAACACATGATCTGGATCCAGTCATAGACTTGGCTGCTAGGCTGTCCCTCATCCATCCAAAAAAACTACACTAAGGCCACAGGATTTTACTGGAAGCCAAAGCTCACTACTCAAATATCTTTACAGGGAAAAAACCACCCAGTCTAATACTTTAATTTAGGCAGGCTTATCTTTGGAGTTATCAGCTGAGCAGATTTCAAGCAGCCATTCATTCTCCAGCCTGCCTCCATACTTACTTGCAATTCAACACGTCAAGCTTTGCCCATCAGTATTATTCATGGGCAGACTCCTGCTTTCAGCCTGTCTGGAGACTTCAATCCAGGCAGACTCGTTCATCAGGCTGAGTCTAGATCTGACATGAGGCTCTGGACTGGCTTTTTCTTCTATAAGGAGACTCAGTTTACCATAAGGTGTTCAATAAAATGTCTGTGAAAGAACCTGGCAGACTCTTTCCCTTCCACTCTTCTGTTCCTCTCTGTTCTCAGCCTCATATTTATGGTAAAGAATCTACCACAATCATCCTGGAGTATCAGAGAAGATACTGGGCAGTAACTGGCAGGGGCACAGGGTGGCAAACCAACTTTAACTGTATCAAGTCATACACTACAATCACTATGCTCACAGGTCCTTTCAAGTGTAAAATTCAAATTTTATTTCATAAACTTTCTAGCCCGAGTCTGTTTTGCTTGGTGGGCTGGGTTCACCCTGCTCCCATCCCACATTTCATATTTTTGGATGACACATAGAATAACTGTTGGTGTGACACTTGCTGTTGAAAGAGCCAAATGCTGACTAATCTGGGACTTGCTGTCTTGTTCTGAGGGGGGAATATATTTCTTGGCCATGTATGTGGCCCCATACAAGGCTGGAGATTGTCCCCTCTGCAGCAGTCTGCATGGATTGTAATAGAAAAACTGCTAGCCCAAGTTATGCTGAACCTGAACCATCTCAAGGTTATTTGCCATCTTAGTCTCTTTTCAATCATGGCTTGTAAATTGAGGTAGAAGGCTGAGTAGGATGGAAATGTTACCATACCTGTATAAATGAAATTTGCATGGTCTTTTGACATTGCTGAATGTCTGTCATGACCAAGTAAGTGCTTTGTTCTTTAGACTGCTTGTCCTTGCAGACTCTTCTTAATCCATGAGCACCTTGAATGTCAGTCAAGTTCCCTTTGAAGATCTGCAGCTCTGAGTTTGACATGGGAGTTTGATCACTGAAGGGTTTGAGCAGGATGTCTTGCTTCTTGCTGCATGCTTTTAGAATGAAACACAAGTCTTTCAGCATATATAACTCTTCTGGAATTCATATGGAAATAGATAAAAAAATGTTGTTGTGAAGAGAGTAGCATGATTTCTGACTGTTAAGAGAAATCAACTTGTATAATTATGTTCTGTTTGAGTGAATGCTCACTTGTGTTCCTGCCTGGTGATGAGCAGCAGCTCTGCAAGTTCCTTCCAAGAACTTCTAGAGAAGTATCACAGTTAATTGCTGGGTTCTTTTTCTCAAGGCCTATTATTCTGGGGGAAGGAGGGAGGAGAGGAATGACCTGCTGCACCAGCCCTGTAATTTACTGCTGCAGGAAGAATAGTGTAACTCCTGGTTTAAGGAGTTCTCGCTCTCCCCATCTGAGCGTACTGTGTTCTGGTTTTGACAAACAAAAAATTCTTACTCTCTGTATTTAGTCTCCATCTAGTGTGTTTCATGATGGTTTTAATTGAGGAAAAAAGAAGCAAATTCCAGAAATGCTGTACTGCAGTATCTGTTAATTGTGTCTCAGTACTTGGCTTCGGGAGTGGGTGAGGTCATTGAGCTTCCCCAGTGGGGAAAGAGCTGCTGGTGGAAATTCTGTGTTTGTGGAGTTTGGGATTGGGTTTTTATTATTCATTTTCAAGTGAAATCATGGATGGTATTTACCACTTTCACAGTATGTGATGTTAATTAAATGCTGACCTTCCTGATTTTGTGACATTCATATTGAAGAGATAGAAACATTTCAGAATTCCTGGTGTTACATAAGGATGAGGTTTCTGGAGTTAATGCATTCCTTGGCATCCTGCAGACTGCTTAAATGAAACAGTGCTAATGGTGTTAAATATGCTGTCCACTGTGAACTCTGACTTAAGTGTTGGCTCCTGTTCAGATTGTTTTACTTTTCTGTTGTTTTTCTTTACAGGCAGATTTTGAGGAGTGAACGGGAGGTACCAGACTCGATGAGTTTCCAGCGAAATGTCGGAAAAGTCAGGCCAGAGTACAAAAGCAAAGGATGGAAAAACGAAGTATGCAACACTCAGTCTGTTTAATACCTACAAGGGAAAGTCATTGGAAACTCAGAAAACCACAGGTGAGTAAGCTCTCTTTAGAGTTGCATTCTTTCAGTTTCATCATTACTGCCGTGCTAATTAAGAGTGCAGAGTATATGAGCACTTAACCACAGCATGGTTTTTCATAACTGCTTGGTGCAGCAGTGAAGTGGAAGGATTGTGGAAGGCAGCATTCATTAGTTTCTGCTTAGCTGTAAACAAGGAGTGTCAGTTCAGAGAGACAGCATTTGCAGTCTAGTAGGAGGTAAAATGTGGGTTAATAAAGATGTGCCATTCCCCAGCTGTGCATTTTAGTGCATTAACATTTGCCATGCTGGAAGTGTTTAATTAAGGAAAAAGGAATGCTCACTTCCAGCTCAGCAACTTTGATTTTTGAACAACAACTGGATAGAACTTACACTATCTCAAATAAAGTGCTGTTAGCCTGCTTTTTCATGAGTCATTGAATGGAGAGCTGGGGGGAAATTACGTTCTGAAGGTTTTGAACTTGGCTTGACAAAGTTGCCTAAATTGTGTGTAAAAGAGAAAAAGTGCCCAAGCTTGTTGAAGCTTTCAACAATATTATTTTTAAAAGTTGAAGCTGAGCTGTTTGTTATGATACAGCTTACCCAGGGCAGTAACTCGTGCTTGTTCCCTGAGTTGGTTACTTGGTAGGTTGCAAGTCCTGTGGGGTACATTAGCTTCGTACTTGTGGTCTGGAGTAAATACAATTTGTAGGAATGTTTTTGCAAGGGCAGCATCTGCCAGCTGAAATTTGCAGCAAAAAAGAGATGGGCTGGACCCATAGCAGTATTCCTGGGTTCATCAATGTACATTAAGCTCCTAAAGAGCAGGAGAATAATGCTTGACATTACATCATATTATAAGTGGCTTCTTTAGCTTTCTGTCACTGAATGTTTTGTGTAAAGGTGGGGCCATATATCCTTTTTAATCTCTGGAATAGGCTAACCATAATGACTCACTGCTCAAAAAGTACTCTGGTTTTCCCAAACCAACTGTTTTCAGCTCCCTTTTTAAAATACTAAATTCTGAAGCCTTTTAATTTTTAACACTCCTAAATTTTTCTGACTTTCTTACAAAACATTTTTATGTAGCTCTGTCTAAACAGAGTTGTTAACTTGCACTTTCTGTTCTGGCATGCAGTTGCCGCACGCCATGGATTGCAGAGTCTTGGAAAAGTTGCTATTTCCAGGAGGATGCCTCCCCCAGCTAATCTGCCCAGCCTCAAAGCAGAGAACAAAGGCAACGACCCCAATGTGAACATTGTGCCTAAAGATGGCACAGGATGGGCTTCAAAACAAGAACAGCACGAAGAAGAGAAGTAAGTGAGCACTGAGCTCTGCTGTGATTTGCTGGGCCATTTCTCTCAGGTTTGCCCAAAACTTGGGTTTGGCAGGACTTGGGAGGAAATTGGCTACACTGGACTGTCCTTGGTGGAGCTACCAGAGAGAAAGTAGCACCACTGTTAATGTCTGTGAGGAAGAATCTTGCTGGTAGAGGGATAGATTAAAAAAAAACCTCCTCACAGATAAGTTGAAAATGGTCTGTTATAAATTCCATATGAAAGGAAGAATATTTCCTTGCACATGTAAGTTTTGATGTGTGCTGACATCAAATACTTTGCACATTTTTGTAAGATCAGTGTCATCACCTTAAATAAAATTGTCTTGAAACCCCAAGGAACACAGTAGGAAAATCACAGAATAGCTTGCAAGTTCACAAGAGCATGCAAAAATCTGCTTAATTGTGCTTGTGCTGATGTATGGCAGGGAAAAGTCCAAAATTCTTGGTTTGCATATGTTTGTTTAAATCTCTGCTTTATTTTCCTAATAGTTCTTAATGTTTGCACTTCATTTTTTTTTTAGAATGCCATAAATTCTACAGACTTTCAAACAGCTCTACACTATTGTTCCAGACTCCTCCAATACCTGATATAAAAGACAGAAATCGTGGCAGTGTTGATGCCCTGTATACATTGTATTAACAAATTTCCCATGCTTAGTGCAGTTTCATGTGCTAGATTTGTTTCACATTTGTACAGCTAAATAAAATAGAATTAAAGAATCATAGAATATGCTGAGTTGGAAGAGACCCATCACGGTCATTGAGTCCAACTCCTGGCCCTGCACAGGAAGAAACTAAATAGAAAGTGAAACTTCACAGTTTCTAACTGGAAAGTATTTTAAAGCAGTTCTATTTTGCCATTTAAGTTTAAAATAGGATGTGATTCTCACTACCTAAGTAGAAGCAAGGTTAATTCTTTTCATACAAATTGTTCTAAAAACCACTGGAATTTAGGGATAGTGGTTGTATGTTCCTAGTGCTTGTGAAAGCAAAATATGAAGCTTACAGGTTTCCTTCCCCATGTTTCTCTCCCTCTATTTTTCTTTATATGCATTCCTACATTTAAATACCAATTTTTAACATCTCTCTAAAAAGCTGTTAGACTTCAGGCATATTGTGTTGTGTTTAGCCTTTTATTTTAAACTTCTGAAACTACAGATTCACAGTTTTCTGCCCTGTTTTAACAACATCTCCCTGTACTTCAAGGTCACTTACACTTTGCCCTGTTAAATCTGTGTTGAGCTGGTAGCTTGTTTGACTAAAACAGACCTTTCCATGGTCATGTATCACAAGATACCAGTAGTTGTTCTGTTTACAAACAAATAAATAGCTGTCCCTTATCTGCAGCTGGAAGTTGTTGATGTTTTCACATGTATTAACTCTGATAAAGGCCTCAGAGTCCACGTATAAGTAAAACTGGTGGGGGCGAGATTTGTTCCCAGGAAGAGGTGTGTATGCCCAGGTCATGAGGATATTCTCCTAAATTTGAACCATCTGATGTGTTTGCTCAGATCTTAAGATCATTTGTTTGACTGCTGCTGTGTTTGTGATATTTCAGTGTGCTTGAAATGCTGCTGTTTACATGTGAAGTGTTTTATTGTTCCCTCAGAAGTGTTACAGATAAAGGTTACATCTTGATAACAGCTTGCTTTAGATTAATGCCCTTTCTCTTGTATCATTGCAGTGGAGTTCACATGAATGTGTTGTTCCCTGTAATGATGAAAATTATTTTAGTGCTTTCTCGAGTTGTCACTTGTTCTGTGGATATTGCCTCAGTCTCTTTCCTGGATAGTGCAGGCTGTTTGTTGTGTATTGGTTTGATTAATTCAGCAGAGTTCTTTCCCTCATCCATATTTGCAGGGCAGTGCTTGGATAACTAAAATTCTAAATGGGCTTGTGTTTGAAACAGAAATGCAGGGAGTAGCTTCTTTAACAGTCTTGTTCCTTGTTTTGTTTGTGTCTCAAAGTACAGGCATGTAAGTCATAAATTACCCAAAGCCTGCTTAGAAAATGTGCAGCTGTAAGAAAATACAAGTGAAAAACAGAAAGCAAAAAAAGAGAAGTGGGTTTTTTCTAGATTGTGGGCTCTCTTGGAACATGAAAATTGCATTTAGTTGTCTCTATGAGAAGCTTGTGTGTTTCTGCCCAGCAGTGATCTTTTTAATGATACTTGCTTCTCTGTCAGTTCTGAGTCTTGTGTAGTGCTTTGGGTTGATCACTGCAGAGCCCAAATGGAACTGATTTCTTAGTGCTGGTCCTCAGATTTAGGATCACTTTAGGATCTACTTGAAGCATTTACAATTGTTTCTTGTCAGTTAAATGACATAGTACCACACTGCTGCTCTCCTCACTGGTGTAATAAAGTGATTCTAGATTACAGGATTTGCCCCATAGTTCTATTTTATCAAAAATTCCTACTAAGGAGCTGGAGGGTTAGGCTTACCTATTTGGATACTAATGCTTTGAGTCTTGAGTTACCTGAATATGCAGATTTCAGAAATAGCCTTTATTGAAAGAAGTTGGACATTATGACTGAATCTGGAAAGGGCTTTTTTACACTGGACTTTTTACACTGGACAAAAAGAGTGCTTGTGCCTCTTGATTGTCAATATGGTGGGACTGGGACAGTTTCTTAAGACTTAAGGTTCTGGTCTCCAGTTCATGGTACCCATAGAGTTTTTCATGATGTCTTTAGCTTTCCTTATCAGTTCCTTTTATTTGGTAATTTCTGACATGTATTTGCCTTCTTTCTCTCAATTCATGGTGGTCTTGATGTGCTTTCCTCTGTTAACTCCCAGGGCAAGAGAACATTAATTAATCTAAATTATTCCCTTTGATGGTTGTAGATGGATTGTTTTTTTGATTGTCCAATACACTTCTTTAGAAGCTGTAATTCAGTTCATGCCTGGCTGCATTTTCTTCCCAGCCAGTTTCATTCATTCCTCCCTTTGGGAAATGGAATCTTGAAATAATTAGCTAATTTATTCCATTTTTTAACTGTTACTATAACAACAACTTTTATGTAAGAAAATGCCTTTTCTGAGGAAAGTAGTTATTGGTTCTTCTGCTGCACAAGCTCCCTTATTTTATTCCCTTGTTAGCAGTAGCCATCCTGACATTCTGTGCTCATCTTCTTGTATTCACAAGTGCTTTTCCTCTCATTGCAGGCAGCCAGACGTGCCGCAGACACAGCCAAAACCTGCTGTTCCTGCTCCTCCAGAAGCAGCTCCTGTTGCCAAATCCTGGGCCAACACCAAGCCAGGGGGACAAGACGGTGAGTGCTGCTCAGGGTGGAGGGGTTCTGCACTGGGTACCAGGCTGGGGCTGTGCTGGGAGAGACCCCCACACTCAGCAGTCCCCTGAGGCTTGGCCAGGCCCATTGGGACTGGGGAATGTTGTGGAAGCAGCATTCCAGGCTGGGAAATGAGCCCATCCCCAGTCACTGGACTTATCAGCAGCTCTGACTGACTTTCACAAAGCTGGTGTAGTCACCTGTTTTGAATTGACAGGGAAGTGGTGGTAGCACCATAAAATCTTCAATGTGGCTGTGGTGAGGAGAGCAAGTCACTGTCAGTTCTTAGAATGCAAACAATTTTAGCATGGGAAGAAGAGCTGTAAACAGTTGGTGGTCATGGTGAGCTTAGTTTTGGATCATTTTGTGCAAAGTGCATTTAGTTTTGCTTCTGTTTAAAACTGTGGAACAGCAATACTTTTCCCTTCATTTTATGAATTCCTTGGTTATTTTATTATCAAAGTGGTAGTGTTTAAGTAGTTTTCTTTCTGGGAAAAACATTAAAGGTGTTGTTTGAGGGTTATTTAACGTAATTGGATGAAAGGATGGAAAATTGTTTCCATCAGTGTGACTCTCAGCTTGAGTGTTTTCACTACAGACAAGAACTAAATATTCAGCAGATTTTCTAAAATGCTTGTAGAGTGAGATGTAACTTAAAATTTATCATAATGGAGACAGAGGAATGTGTTTTATTCCTTAAGTGTGAGACTTGTGAGCTTTCCATGGCTATAAAATGGAGTTTAGGCTTCCAGTGCGACAGTTGAGTTATTTTCTGAATAGTCATCTTAAAATAATAAAATATTAATACAATGGAGGTAATTTTGTAGATATTATATGGAGTTTAACATCACATATGTAATGATTTGGGCCTTTTCTTACATTGAGAATAAGAAGTGACAATTCTAAATTCTCCATTTCCTGCTGCTTATTGTTCATCATTTTGTTGTCAAATATAGGAACTTTTCTTTAAGCTTTTGTAGGAATTCTGTGGAATAAAAAAAGGATAAACACTGATGCAGAGTGATCTGCATAGCAGCCTTCCTGCAGAAGCTGATAAGATCATCTCCATGACACAGGAAATAGTGATTCGGCTCAGTAGCTTCAAAATGCATTTAGCTAATTATTTCATAGTTACCATGGCAGCTTGTGTGCCAAGCCCAGATAGCACCCTCATTTCATTCAATTAATGCAGCTCTGGGTTTGCTGTTTCAAGAAGCAGCACTGGGTGTGAATTGGCAGCAGCTGCTTGCTGTTCTGGGTTGGAAACCCAGGATCCACCTGTTGTGCTCCTGCTTTTCTGAGCTGCAGTTGGCTCTCAGAACTTGCAGTTTCTCCAGCTGCCTTGTGCTCTTAAGGAGCAAAAAAAAAAAACTTGAGTAAAACTTGAGTGGGGCAAAGCTAAATCTTTTCTGATCCTCTTGGTGGCCATGGAGAAGGGAAAGACTTAGGAAATGCTTCAGCTATAAGTTGGACTAAATTGCTACCAAGATGTCTTTGAATTTTTTAACTTCTTTCTGAACTGCTGGCTGCCAGTCTGGCTTTTTCAGGTTTGTAGCTTAAACACAGTCAAGGAGGTCTCTGGTGCTATTACTTTGCCATTAAAACATTCAGTTGTTCACTGTGTAGGCTTGAGCAGAAAGGATTTTTTCAAGATTGATAAAACTCATGAATGTTGCATGCCACAGGATCTCAGAAGGGGCTCCCTTGCCTGGTTAGTGGGACTGGTTTTCTTTCCCATTGAGAGGTCACTGGATGTAGCTGCTTGGGAACAGCAACAGTCCAGTGTCCTTTAAGAAAGAACAAATTATTATGGTCTGTAGTATGTGAAATCAGAATGAAATTTGAAAGAGTTCAAGGAAATTTGTAGACACAGGGATAAATATTGGTATTTGCTGGCATGCCTTTACAGAGCACAGAGTAAGGAATTTATCCAGTGTTTAACTCTTAAAAAAAAGACAAACCAACCAAGTAAAGACCCAGTGGGATCCCTACATTTTATCTTTGTGAATGATTCTTTCAGAGATTGGAGAGAACAGAAGTTTTTGTAATTGTTAAAAAAAAGCTCATAATAGGGATTTGGGGGGTTTGGACATCATAGATTCAGGTCCTTGTTTGTGAGTTTGCCCTCTCCCATAATCCATGTAGCCTTAGAGTAGTCAGTAGAGACAGGTACAGGCTGTTGGAATAGAAATCTCCAGTCACTCAGATTATTAGTGATTTGGCACAGAAATGCTGTTGATCTAAGAGGTCACTATACATTATGTGTATGGGGAGGAAATTGGTGCAAAGCAGATGCCAACAAAACCTTCTGACAAGGAAGACAACCTATAGATGTGGCTTCCATACCACAACAGAAGGCTTGAATTTTAATCTTGACTATGATGTCAAGGGTTTTAAAAATCAAAAGAATGTTGTTCTGATATTTTTCTCATAATGTAAAAGCTGTGGCCTTTTCAAGTCCTGGAGGTTTCTTACCAGAACAGTAATTAATCATAAATGTGTTTGCAATTACACAGTTTCCCATTCTTGACTATAGTTTTAGAGTGAAAAGAAGGAAATCTTTGTCTGGAAGAAATGGGGAAAAGTGTTTACAGAGCTGAGGAGCTCCAGGTACTCCCTGGGTTAAGTCTTGTTCCATTGTCCATTGTTGCTCTCTAGTGCTTCTGGATTTTTCCCAGCCTCTACAGCTGTGATAGTTGGTCTAGTAAATTAACCAACTTTGGTAGCAAATGTGCACCCTTTATATTGCCAGTAAATGATTGTGGCTTTAACACTTAAATGTTTTACTTACTTCTTTTAAAGCTTTAATGTTCACTTCTAAAGGATGATCAGGCTTCTGTTGCTTTCTGAACTGTTTTGACTACAGCAAGTTGTGACTCTCTGAATCTCTTTACTGTGCAGGTCCACCTATTCCAATCAATAGTTATTTCCAGCAAGAATTCCCCAGTCTGCCGGCAGCTGGGGATCAGGAAAAGTCAGGCAAAGATAAGGATGCAGCTGAAGATGGATCAGGAGCCAACCTGCGACCACAGAGTAAGTGTGAGCTCCAAATTGTTGTGAAATTGGATTGGTTTGTGTGGAACTTACTGCTTGTGCCCCGTGCAAAAGAAACTGATGGATATGTTGTTTCAATCAGCACACTCCTACAGGGAAGAATTGGATATCTGGGGCTTTATGCTGCTTTTCTGTGTCCCTAGTGTGTGGAAAATAGTGAGTTTTAATCCTATCATTTCCCATTTTCCCAATCTACTCTAAACTGTAGTTGTGCTCTGAGGAACATTTGCTAGTTACACAATACTGTGTCCACAGCAGGTGAGATACCTCTTTAAAGAACTCTCCTAGAACTAACTAATTACACAAATGGTGATCAGGGCTGGCCTTAAGTGCTTGGTAGTCATAGGAGTGGAGCTTGAAAATTCCTGAAGAGGAAGTTCAGTCTACAGGATGCCAAAAGAGTGGGTTGTGCCTTGAAAGGCATTGGCATCTTCAGCTCCTGGATGCAGTGCTCTGACCAGCTGGATCTGTTTCAGCAGTGAGGGATTAGATCTGGTGAAAACAACCATAACAGTGTTGGCTTTACATCTCTCAGGAAATAAATGTGTAATTCTTCCCCAGATCCCTTTAATGGGAAGGTATTTGGGACTCTGCTTGTTACCAGTGGAAAACAAGATTCCTTTCTCCCTCTAAAGTTTGGTTTAGATGAGGTTTGATGGACTGGAGGTCCTGCACTGTGGCTGGCAGTGTCTTGTGCCAGTGATAGGCACTTTAGAGGGCTTGGGCTCTCATCTGTAACTCCTTTCCTTGTTACAGGCCTTATTTGTTTGTCAGGTCCTGCAGACCAAGGTTCATGTCTTCTCTTGATTTTGGTCTAAATTGTCAGGAAATGGGAGAGATGTCCAGCACCAAGTGAGAGCAGCTACATGTCTGTTCAGCCTCCTGCAGGCAGTTAAGAGTTTTGGTCAGCACTGTACATGCTATATTAAGCCCTTCTTTCCTGTCTGACAGCAGAAAGCTAAATGAATTTGGCAATAGTCCCCCTTCAGCAGCTGTGCTTCCCAGCAAAGATAAGTGCAAGAACTGTAATGGATACTCAGGAGCAGAGTTTAACACTGCTTAAAGAGTTTGTGTCCCTAAAGGAGCATTTTTTACAGCGTGTGTCTCTGAATTTTTGTTGGTCTCCATTGATCTGAGCACTGCTGCTAAGTTTACTCTGGTGGGTTTTTTTGTCTTAAACTGTGCTCTGCAGGCAGAAACTGCTAAAAAAATGAAGTGCCTGGCACAAGTGATAGGTCGTTAAAATCCCTGACTTTCCCTGGACAATTTGCTAGGCACTCACAGCACAAGTACAGCCCTTATCACTTCTATGCCATCCTTATCAGGCAGAGATGCAAACCAGACTATACCTGTCTTCACTTGGAAATATATTTGTGCATTACCTTTCTTTTGAGCTGCTTGAGAATTTGCTGGTAGGCCTTTGCTGCTTAGGAACCTTGATCTTTGCCTTGACAGCATCTTCACACTGAGTCAACAGTGGCCCAATTAGCAGAGCTAAATCTGTTTTCTTTCTCATGCTGTAATCAGTATCCTTCCTAAATTGCACTGTGTTTTGGAAAGTAGAGTGGGACAACTAGAGCAGTCCATAAATTTAGCTCTGACCCTTCACGAACACAGCTGGACCTAGGGCTGAAGAGGATCAGGAAGCAGCTTCTGTTGATTCTTGAGTGGCCACTGCTTGTTTCAGTAGCAGAGAGGAACAGATGTGTGTGCTGTGTCACCAAGAACTGCGTGGGAACAACGTGTTCTTCACCATCCCTGGCTGGCAATCTGCAATTTAAAGTCTATTCCTGGCTTTTCTTGTGCTGATTCTGTCCATGTAGATGCTACTAGCTGGAGGGATGGGGCTAATAAGAGCAAATCTCCCTGTTCTCCAACAGATCAGGAAGGTAAGGCTCTGGGACAAGAAGATGGCAGCGCTACACCAGCAGAACAAAACGATGGCCAGAAGGCAGGAGACAAGAGGGATGTGCGGTTGCCACAGGTCCCTCAGCCCAAGCTGAATGGCCAGCAGCAGCCACCCATCTCATCCCAGTATAGAGCAATGATGCCTCCTTATGTGAGTGATGCTTGCATGAAACAACAGGGGTTGGTTTTTGGGTGGTGGGATTTTCTTACACCCCTTTCTCTCCCCTGTATGGAATTCTTGTCACTTCTGCTGGAAGGGCAGGGTTCAAAGCCAGCACCTCACAGGATGTGGCTGCCCTGTTGCTACATGGAGTTTGAACTTGTCAGGAGTTGATGAACACTTCCAGTCACTTGATGTTACCCACTTGTGATATTGAGCAAACTGTCTTGAGTAAAGAATCTCACTTTATTTCCATTACTTCTTTTGGTGGTCTCAGTGTACTTAATGCAATGATGCTTTTTAATGAATGGTTCCTGTTTTTGATCCCTTTTTAGATGTTTAATCAGTATCCGAGAATGGCATATCCTCCCTCCATGCAAGGTCCAACTAGATTTCCTAATTCTGAGCCTAGCAGGTAAGAGACCTACACATGGTGGTGGTTTTTGTCTGGGTGTGAATTCTGACTTAATTTTAAAAAGAAATAATTTGCACTGAGTATCTCGATGGTGATTACACACAGCATAAGAACTGGCACTGCTCAGTCTCCCAAGATTTGCTTATGTGGAACAGTGCTATGGAGTGTCTGGAGTTGGAGAGTTTTGAGAGCTCAACTGCAAAACTTGAGGCAGTCCTGCATATTACAGGGTTTTTGATTGTGAAGAGCAGGAGTCACTTGCAGGAACATCTTTGAAACTTAAACCAGTATTTTGCCCATAAAAGGACTTTTCCATTGTCACAGTGAAAGTAGTCAATTCCTGCTTCTCGACTTTGATGCTTTCCAAATAAAGTTGAGCTCTGATGCACTACAAAACTAATTTTACACTTTTCTCTGTGTTTTTCCATAATTGAGGATAGCTGTGCACATGCAAGAGTAATTGTTTGAATTCTGGTAGTTACACATGTGGATGAGAGTTCACTGTGCTTGAAACAACAGTGCTGTATATTTCAAATAATGGTCATACAAGTTGACCTTTTCTCTGTCATTTGTGGATAAGTAGTGACTGGCTTTTGTTTCTCTCATTTTTTAGAGGCCCAAGGGGAAGAGGCCCACCCTCATGGTGCTCAGAACCTATTGAACGCCCATCCATTCTTAGTGCTAGTGAGCTCAAAGAGCTTGATAAATTTGATAATCTAGATGCTGAGGCCGATGAGGGCTGGGCAGGTAAGAACATCAGATTAATGGTCTGTTATTTTGTATGCTGAATGTTTCTGAAGGATTAATTGAACATTTATTTATGCATCAGGTGCTCAGAGTGAAGTGGATTACACTGAGCAGTTGAATTTCAGTGATGATGATGAGCAGGAAGCAGTCAGAAGGAGAAGGAAAGTGGGTGAGTTGGTGTTGCCAATTAGATGTGAAATGTCACTTAACTAGACTTTGGAAAGATTAAATGAAATGAGTGCAAGTACTTGTTCCAATAGCACTAATTCCAGTAATTTAATACTATATTCAATTGCACAAACTGCCTGCAGACTCTAGTCAGCTGGTTGTGGAGTAGAAATTGTCCTAAGAAACACTGAAGCTAGGAGATAAATCACCAAATACCTGTATGGAGTATGCATTCTGTTTTTGTTTCTTTGCACATAGCGATGAACAAACACCATCAAAAGATTCCCAGAGTCCTGATGGCCAGAAGGAAACAGAGGAACAGACAAATGCCAAGTCTGCCACCCAGGTTTCCACAGCAGCAGCCAAAGGGCCTTACAGCAAAAGCTCTCAGCTTGATCAGGTTTGTGTGCTCTTCTCTTCAGCTCCTTTGGCAGCAGCCTTGTCAGGAGAGCTCTGACTCAGGTGTCTTTCCAAACTGTCAGGTCAGTTAAGGTCATGAACATGAAGGAAGGCATTAGCTGCTGAAAGCATTATCTGAGCTGTGCTAACTGATCAGGTGCTGCTCAGACAACTTAGCTGCCTCTGGTTGCAGCACAAAAATAGCCTGGCTTTATGTAGTGTGTCTACCCCACACCCCTGAGGGGTGAGAGCTCTTGGATCAGGCACTGGGGTTTAGCTGACAGGCTCAGTACTCTTGTCTGTCCATCCCTGAAACTGAATGTGAAGCCATTCTGGTGTGTTATCAGGTTTTCCAGTGGATAAATAGCCCACACATTTTTCATGGGTGTGGGGATTTTTTCAATATTATGGTCCACTTTCTGCAGTGCAGCTTAGCTGTAATGTGAGTTCACTTATCATGCTAATGGGTATTATACAGACCATGTAGAATTCATCAGCTCAGCCATTTTTGGTTTCCTCTAGGAGAGGATTATTGCCATCCATCTCAATTTGTGCCTGCTACAGCCTTATTTCCACCCCCCCAGGAAAAGCTACTGTTGGTTTTGAAAATTTCCCAGAAATATTTTCTCTTGATGCCAGTAATAAGGAAGATAGGAAATCTGGGACTGGTTTTACTGCACTTTCTCTCTGTATTAAAGATCACACTGTTCTTTAAGGTTTGATGCTACATTGAATCTAAGGAAAAATGGTGCAGGAACATAAATTGTTCAGCTCTCAGTACATAAAAGGGAAAATGTTTCTGCCCTTGTTTCGCATGCAGATTTGTGTTGAATGCAGGTGCCTAATTAGGTGTAGTATCTTAATGCAGTAGAAAACAGTAAATCTAAAATTCTTCAGCTTGGCTGTGGTTAGAAGCTTGCTTAACTCTGGTACTGTGTTTAACCCAACAGGATCGAGGTCCACCACAGCCTTCTATACATGAAAGAGGTGGCCCTGCTCCTCCTCCAAAATCTATTCTGCCACCGGTAAGAAAGATTAGAATTGTCCTTATTTCCTTGAGTTAAATTCTTTAATGCTGTAGTGAAAGGATTTAGAAAAAGAAAAGTAAAAATATGCTTCACACAATGATAAACCTTTCCTTAACAAGTAAAAGGACCATAGTGCCTAGGGCTGGCAGGAATGGGACCCCAACACAGCCATGCTGCAGTTGTGTAAAGCTGAATTTTGAGAGCTTTTAGTTAGCCAGCCCCACTTGGGAACTGGAGAGGGCAGGCACATGGGAACAGTTCTGGAGGGAGGGCTGCCAGGACAAGAGATGAGGAGATGAAATCCCAAATGAAATGTGAACTAAAATCTCTCTTATCCTGAGCTACCTTGAAATTCCTTGGCTCCTTGAGGGGCTTTTGTCTGAGATTTAGAGCTGCCTGTAACCAAATCTAAAATACGTTTGTGATCTTCACTGTCGCTTTGCCTTGATGGTGATGGGGAGGAGAGCTAACATGAGCCCAAGTGATTCTCTACCTCTCCTTTCTGAGCTCAAGTTGTGAGAGTCTCAACCAGATCAGGAAGGTGGGGACTGGCTTTTTCTTCCAAGTCTTGCTTTTTAAAGATGCCATGCAGATACACATGTGTTGACAAATAGTTAAAATGTAGTATTTCAGCCGGCTGCTTATATAACACCTGACTCATTTTTCTCCTTGCAGCATCCACCTCCCCCTGATCGCCAGATGGGCAGGCAGGGACCCTTTCCCCCTAAACCAGTACCAGATGAAGATGAAATCTGGAAGCAGAGGAGAAGGCAGCAGTCAGAGATATCGGCTGCAGTGGAGCGAGCCCGTAAGCGGCGAGAAGAGGAAGAGAGGAGAATGGAAGAGCAGCGAAAAGCAGCCTGTGCTGAAAAGCTCAAACGGTTAAACGAGAAATTCGGCTGCGTGACAAAACCCTCCCGGGAAGACCCTCTGAAAGAAAGAGAGAGGGAGAGGGAAAGAGAAAGGGAGAGGGAACGGGAGCGGGAGAGGGAAAAGGAGAGGGAGCGGGAGAGGGAGAGAGAAAAAGAGAGGGAGAAGGAAAAGGAGAAAGAGAGGGAAAGGGAGAAAGAGAAGGAAAAAGAAAAAGAGGAAAGAGAAAAACTGGAGAAGGCGAAAGAACAAGAAGTGGAGAAAGAGAAAGAAAAAGAGGTGGAGAAAGAAGAGAAGGAGAATGAGAAAGAGAAAGAAGAGGAAAAACCAGCACATGAGGTTCCTGAGCCCGTAGAACCTGTGGCAACACCTGTAGTAGAAAAACAAGAAAGTGAAACCAAGAGTAACAAGGAAGAAAAAGGTATGCTTGCACGCAAGTAGGAGTTGTCTTCTTAAAGCTGAGTCACAGAGCATAGCTGTTGTCTAGAAGTTTCATTTGCATACCTAATTAACCTAGTGCATCTAGACCAATTATTTTCCTGGCGCATTACAGCTGATAACTGTCCTTTGAGCTAAGCCTGTTTGCCCAGCTCAAAAGATTAGGGAGAAAAATGGCTTCTATGATTTAGGCTGGACTTTGAGGAATACAGAAAGAAAAGCAGGCTTTCTTCTCTTCCTAAAGAAGGGTCAGCCACCCATGTTGCTTAAAAATCAGTGTAAATTATTTCAGCTATTCTCTTCTTTCAGCAAGCCTAGAGAAGTAGACACAAAGGGCAGCTATTTAAATGTGGTTCATTTTTTGTACTGAAACTTGAATGCCATGAGAAAATTGTTAATATGCTTGGTGAGGTTATATTATATTGAAATGGATAAAATTGATTGTCAAACCAAACCTTAGTTCATGAAAAAAGTTGATCCAAATGCAGTACTGTGTCATTGATGCAGCACTTCTTAAATTATATAATAACTGCAACCTAAATGCCAATGGTTGGTTTCCCAAAGTATTTAAGTTTAAAAAAGACAGAGGTGTATTAACAACAGTTATTGTTTTGAGAGGTTGTCCTTGACTTTTTGTGCTTTTGCTGGTTTTGGAAACTGAGGCTGTGAAGTTAGAGAAGGCAGGCATATTACAATATTCTTTAGCTGACATTATGGTAAAATTGTTAGTTTTAAGATCAGCTGTTGTCTCACATGGGTGGGGTTTTTGTTGGTTTATTTCAGAAGATCAAGCAGTCTTCACTCGACAAGACAGTGGTCGGAATGAGAAAGAGGTTTCACAGGTGGTTCATGAGAATGAGCCAGACTCAGGATCTCAGCCTCGTCCTGCTGTTTCCTCGGGCTATTCTAAGCAGTTCCAGAAGTCATTACCACCAAGATTTCAGAGGCAGCAGGTAACAAACTACTTCATTAAAAGAAGCTTATTTAAAGAATGCTGTATTCTGCCTCATTCTGAAGAGGGTGACCATAGGAGTTTCAGAAATCCTGAGTTTTTGGTTTCCAGCTTCTAGAAAATGGTATTGGCAGGAATTGCTCTGCCTGAAACACTTGCAAGGCCTGTAAGTGAGCAGAAGGCAAGAGAGGCTTTAAAGCTGGCCCACTCTGGCATTGCCCTGGGCTTGCCTGTGGAACCTGAAGTCTGATGATTATTTTTGCAGCTTTTCCTAAAATGGCTGTGACACTCACAGTTGAACTTGGGTTCTGTGGTCTGAGGAGCACTTTGCATTAATGACATGCACAAAGTATAGGTCGTTCTGTGTCTCAGCTGCACACCAGTTAAGCTGTAGCTGTTGTAAATTGTCCAGTCTGGTTTTCTCCCTTTGCTTCCTTTGCATGTTTGCAATTAACTTTCAAAATACTTGCTCTTCTGGAGACAATTGTGCTTGTTGTTTCCAAAGGTTACTACAGCTGTGCTCAAGTCTTCATCTTACCAAAACGTCCTGTAATACTGGTTTTTGATTTGCAGGAGCAAATGAAACAGCAGCAGTGGCAGCAACAGCAGCAAGGTGTCCTTCCACAGTCTGCTCCCTCCCAGCCTTCCAGTGGCCCTGTCCCACCACCCCAGCACAGACCCCTTTACCAGCCCATGCAGCCCCATCCCCAGCATTTGGCTTCCATGGGCTTTGACCCCCGCTGGCTCATGATGCAATCCTACATGGACCCACGGATGATGTCGGGAAGACCTGCCATGGATATGCCTCCTATTCATCCAGGTAAAGCTGGAAACATTTTTTGGCTGTTTAATCTACTTGAAGTAGAATTCTTTCCTTAACCACGCTTGGTTTAGTGAATGGGTGGGTTTTTAAGAAGAAATCTACGTTATTTTATTGTTTGAGGCAAAATAGATAGTCGTCATATGTGACTAAAATTGTAGTCCTAAAAGAATGTATGCCTTTGACTATAAAGTAAAATCCAAGCTGTCACACTGCAGGCATGTGAGTGACAGTTAAGATGGTCAAGAATGTCAGCATAAGCCTTCTATTGTTACAGACAGAAAGCTGGCAAACATTAAGTTGAACAGAGAAAAAGTGTATTTACCATTTGTGTTTCATTACATCTTAGCACTTGGCAGGACATTGCTTCTTAAAAAAAATCCCATGAAACTTTGCTGTTTTTACATTACATATTAACAGCTCTAGAGTCTTAATTAGATTGTGATTTCAGATTCTTGACCCTAAAAAGTCCTTTTTAATTTGTGGAATAGCCATCTGATTTGCAGTTAGGAAAGCTCTTGGGCATAAATAATACAAGTCTGTCGTGTGATGTAATGGAGATACCTGTCCAACTAAAGAGCAAGGGATAGGGTATCTTCAGTGGGTGCAAGGAATGAATGGATGAAATACCAGGCTAAGCAGAGGAATTTCTTTGAAATGGTATGAGGGAAAAAGCTGGAATAATAGAGTATAAAAGCCTGCCTGTGCATGCACTCATCTTGATTTTGCTGTTCAGATGTTACTGCAGAAACTCCATCCATGAGTTTAGGGGTCCACAGGCCTGGTTCTTCCCATTATAGTGAAAGAAGACAGCCTTTTCCTCTTGGTGGGACATGGAGATACAAGTGTTGAGTGATTTAGCCAATGTGGGGTCAGCTGGCAGGGAGTAATTAGGTTTCAACATGGACAAAGGGAAAGAGATTGGAGGAAAGAGAATAGCATTTCTTGGTACCTTCTGACAGGCTTTGTTTGTATTGAGGTCGGTTTCTTTGCTAATGTTAAATTAGTTTCAGTTGTTGAACTTCACTCTGAGTTTCAATTGTTGAACTTCACTCTGCCACAGGAATTATGCCTCCCAAACCACTGATGAGAAGAGAGCAGCTGGAGGGCTCAGCAGCTGGGTCCGATTCCTTTGAGCACATGGCTCGCTCTGCGAGGGAGCACAGCGTGCCTCTGTCAGAGCCACGCATGATGTGGGGCTCAGACCCCTACCCCCACCCAGAATCTCAGCAGTCCACTTCTCCTCCCAAGGTCTTAGAGGAGCCTGATGATTTGAGGTAAGCCTCAGTTGTGCCACTCTCCAAGCCACACAGGTTGTAAAATGCAGTTTTGACTGACTGGGTTGTAGTTTCACACAACACTTGAAAGGAGAAGTTGTGACTGGGGGATGCAGAGTGCTTGGTGCTGTTGTACCAAACAGAAAACATGCCTGCTCTATAGATAATTAGAAAGACAATTTACTCCTTGTTTAGGATCATTACCCTAAATGAATTGTGACTGCCAGAATATTTTGAATTTGCAGTTCTGTAGAACTGCATTCCTACAGTATTCTCTGTTCTCCATTTGCTCTCTGCTCTCTCCATTTTAGAGGACTTTTGTCCAATTTGTATTTGTTTCAAAAATGGTGTGTTAAGTACAAGTGGTATTAAGCAAAAGTCCCTTTTTGGCCTTTATTCCATGGTGAATGATCAGGGTTTTCCTCTGCTTCTTAGAAGTATTCAGAAATTCTTTTTGCTCTGCTGCCATCTGGATAATAGTTGGCAGCTCCATTAAAAATTATTTCCTATTACTTCCCAGAGCCGGTGTGGATCCTTAATAGAAAATTATTTGATTTGAGTAATTATGTATGAATAAACTTTTCCCCCCACATGCTAATACTCTTAATTCCTTTCTGCTTAGGTCTGAAGCACACTTGGAGCAAGAACGAGTTGCTGTCCCTGCCAGTGCTTATCCTGTAGAACACAACCAGTTGGACTCTCATTCAAAGACGGAATTTTTCAGAGAATCGGGAGAGGTAGAGGTACAGAAGTTTCCAAGCAGGCCTTTGGAAGATGTACAACCTCTCCAAACTGACACACCTAACACAGCAGTTAATTTTGAAGGAGTGAGTGAGAAGGTCACACGTAGTTCTCCTGAAGAATTGGTGCCTGTGGGAGAAAGTCATTCTTCATTAAAAAGAAGCATTTCCCATGGTTCAAGTCACTCTCTAAAATCAGAAGAGCAGAGGAGTGAAACAGCAGCAAATATCCCTAAATTAAGTAACAGAGAGACAAAGGAGACAATTGAGAGACTTGAGATTAAACCGAAAAAAGAAATTTTAATCACTAATAGAACATCAGAAGGACCAAAACCTGAGAAAACTTTCAAACCTAAGTCTGAAACAAGATGGGGTCCTAGGCCGGGTTACGGCAGGCGAGACGAAGGTGGCGACAGACCGGTGAGGAGATCGGGTCCTATTAAGAAACCTGTGCTTAGGGATATGAAGGAAGAGCGTGAACAGAGAGAAGAGCGTGAGCAGAGAAAGGAGAAGGAAGGAGAAAAGACAGCTAGTGAAAAACCAGGCAAGCCTGAAAAAAGTGACAAAAAGGAAGCACCTCAAGTGCCACCATCTCAGGCCGAGCCCGAGAGATCTGCCTCCAGCAGCGCTCCTCTGGCTAAGAAGATAACCCAGGATGCTGCCCCAGCACCAGCAAGCCAGGAGAGCAGTCAGCCTGAGGCAGCAGCTAAGGCTGTAGTGCAGCCCCCTGCCCCTGCAGTCCAGCAGCAGCTCCCAGCTGCCCAGCCAGCCACTGGCCAGCTGCCCCCGGCCATCCCGCAGCCTCCAGCTGCCCTTCCGGCCACTCAGCCCCCGCCCCATGCACAGCCCCCTGCTCCTGCCAGCAAGGAGGACAAGCAGGCTGAGAAGGTGCTGAGCAAGGAGGTGGTGGAGAAACCACGCCTAGAAACCAGGCCAGTGAAAAGAGAGCCTGGCTTACCACCTAGGACATACTGGAAAGAAGCCAGGGATAGGGACTGGTTCCCAGATCAGGGCTACAGAGGCAGAGGTCGTGGCGAGTATTATTCTAGGGGCCGTAGCTACAGGGGTTCTTACGGGGGACGTGGTCGGGGCAGTAGAGGCCATAACAGAGAGTACCCACACTACAGAGATCCTAAGCCTAGATCAGAGCATGTGCCTTCAGGGCCTGTTAGGCAGAGAGAAGAGAGTGAAACTCGTAGTGAGAGTTCTGACTTTGAAGTGATCCCGAAACGGCGGCGCCAGCACGGCTCGGAGACAGATTCTGACAGCGAAGTGCACGAGAGCGCGAGTGACACCCTGCTCTCAGACAAAGACAGCATCATCAAGGGCAAGCACCCGAAAAGAGAAGAAAGAGCTGATGGCAAGAAGCCTCCAAAGCCCCTGTCCTTCAAACCTGAGAACAATATCAGAGTAGACAACAGATCCCTAGAAAAAACATACATCAGAGATTATGAGAACAAGCCCAAACCAGGATTCCTTCCTAAAGGAGAGCCTTCTAGACGAGGCCGAGGGGGAATGTACCGGCGTGGTGGCAGGGATCCCGGGGGACGTCCTCCACGTCCCTCCACAATAAGGAGACCGGCCTACAGGGACAACCAGTGGAACCCCAGGCAAACAGAGATCATTAAACAAGAAGATGGGGAGCCTCCAAGAAGAAATGAGCATTATGGTCCTATACCAATTGATAAAAGACCTCCAAAATTTGAGAGAAAGTTTGATCCAAACAGAGAGAGGCCACGAAGACAGAGGCCTGCCCGGCCTCCAAGGCAGGATAAGCCACCACGCTTCAGGCGCCTAAAAGAGAGAGAGGCAGCATCCAAGATCAGTGAGGTGGTGACCAGCTCCACGACCAGTGCCACAGTGAATAATGCAGTTAATGAGCCCTCCAACCCTGCCCTGGATGTGTCAGGAAGTAAGACACCAGACTTGTCCAACCAGAATTCTTCAGACCAGGCAAATGAAGAGTGGGAAACAGCCTCAGAAAGCAGTGACTTCAATGAGAGGCGGGAAAGGGATGAGAAGAAAACAGCAGATGCAGCAGCACAGGTTGCAGCAAAGGCAGGAGAAAACGCTGGAGCTCCAAAAAGGGAAATAGCCAAGAGAAGCTTCTCTAGTCAGCGGCCTGGAATAGACCGTCAGAACCGACGTGGCAACAACGGGCCAGCCAAGCCAGGGAGGAATTTCTCAGGGCCCCGGAGTGAAAGGCGGAGTGGTCCTCCTACCAGAAGTGGAAAAAGAGGGTGAGTACTCAGCCCCTGTGAGGAAGCACACAGGGTGATGGTTTTCTGTTGTCCTCTTGTGGCTTAAAGCCATCAGCAGTTAGTTTAGATCTGCAGAATGATAGAAAAGATGCTGCTATGTGCACCCATGGATCTCTACTTCCTATTTTTTCTGTTCATATACAGATGCCTGGAACCTGAAGCTGAGAGCAGAGTATTCTTGTGTGCACAATGCTAAAAAAGCCTAATGTAAAAAAAAAATGCAGTGCTGTTTCTGAGTTGAGCTGTTTCTGGTGATTTGGATGCAAGCAGAAATGTTCATGTTCGTATATAAATTGCTGCCTTGCATTTTAGATCAGTCACCTAACACACACAAGCAGGTTGAGAAATGCTTACCATTTAGACTAAAGTTGATTTTTCCATATGCTTAATTTGATGGAAAAATTAGCAGGGCATTTGGTATTTCCCCAAAACAGCTTTTGCTGTTGAGCTTCTTATTAGGAGCTGAAGTAAAATGTCTGGACCCTACTAAGAAGTCCCTAAACACTTAGAGCCCTACAGTGGGATCTGAATTGAATTATTGGCTCCCTCCTGAGCATTCTCTGTGGCTTAATTTTCAAATATTTCTTTTCTAACACAGGCCATTTGAAGAGCAAGCAGCACCTGTGCCTGGTGTTGATCCCACCAATGGCAATGCTGTACATCAAGAGGATGGAGGTGTCACTGCTGCAGGGCAGAAGACCACCAAGGATGCAAGTGGCAAAAAGAGAGAAGAGCCAAAGGCTGGTCCAAAGAAGCCTAAGGAAAAAGTGGATGCCTTGTCTCAATTTGATCTTAATAATTATGCAAGTATGTATTGATAATATCCTAATAATTTTTAATAGTTCTGCTAATTTTGTTGCATATAGAGCTAAATGTTTGAGAACTTTTTAGAAGGGGATTTTTTTAAACACCAGGATAATTGTACACTTGAGCATTGCTATCTTTGTGATAACTAATAATGTATGTGCCTCTAAAAGGTGGCAAACCTAATCGTGTTAGGTGTAGATGAGAACAATGTTGTACAATCATAACCTTTCATTCCTACCATTCTCCATCACATTCTCATAATTTAGTTAATTTTCAAAAGTAAAGGCAGAGGTTATCACTGTTAAGCTTAGACCTGATAACTGGGAGGGCTGTCCATTATTTATTATTGTGTTTTAGTAATTTCCTGGGGAGTCTGGTAAAGGAAGCTCGAATTTTTAAGCTCTTAAATTTGAGCTCCTTGCCTTCGAGCTCAGCAGCAAAGCACTTGGCAAGCAGAAGCTTGCCATTGATCAGGGCCCCCATCTGTCTGTGGGGAAGTAACTTCCACTCCAAAGCCAATTTTGGCTTGGTGCATTGCACCTGAAGCTGTTGAAACAGCAGCATCTATACCTTTCCTTTTCCTATAGGTGTTGTGATCATTGATGATCACCCTGAAGTGACAGTAGTTGAAGACTCCCAATCTAACTTGAATGATGATGGTTTCACAGAAGTGGTGTCTAAGAAGCAGCAAAAACGCTTGCAAGATGAAGAGCGCAGAAAGAAGGAAGAACAAACAGTGCAGGTACAAGACCAGCATTTCTAGTGGGGAAAAAGCTGCTTGCAGTACTGGGAATGTTGTCAAGGGTGCAGAAGCTTCCTTCCAAAAAAGCCATATTTTCTCCTTCTAAATATAATTACTTAGTTATATTTAATATTAAAGTTGTTCCTATTTATTAAATAAAATTAATTTTTATTTAGTCACCTTGGGGTTCTGTGCTTCTCAATCGGGCGCTGTCAGGTGGAATTGGCAAACTGATAAAAGCACCATTTTTCATACTTTGATAAAGATTTACCCTATTGCTTGTATAGCAGTTGATTCCAAGAATAAAATGGATGAGAAATCATTATTCCTGTGGTTAAATAGCCCCCATTCCCCCCAAAAAAAAAAATCTCCTGTAAGGCTGGGTTAATCAGTTTGCTTTTTGCACTCTACCCTTGCTGTCTGCTGGAAAAATAAAATTTACTTCTCCTTCCTTACAGGTTTGGACCAAAAAAGGATCGAGCGAAAAAGGCCGAGGTCAGAATTCCAAACTGCCCCCAAGATTTGCCAAAAAGCAGCAGCAGGCAGCAGCTGCAGCTGCACAGCAGGCACAGGCTCAGGCACAAGCTCAGGCTCAGCCTCCCTGCCCAGCCCAGTCTCCAGCCCAGCCACAGGCTCCTGTTGCAGCACAAAGCCAGGCTGCAGGAGGGACAGCCAGCACAGACTACACTGTGTCAGGCAAAGTCCTGCAGAGCAGCCAGCCTCACAACGGCCTGGGAGCTGAATTATGGGACAACAAAGTGCCTCCTACAGCAGTTCTGAATGACATCTCCAAAAAATGTAAGTGCTGCCTTTTGCTTTGGAGGTGGGGGGCAAGCAAGCATCGGTATTTAGAGAAAGCTGATTGCCAGCTGGCTCTCTGGGTGTCTTTTCACCTGCAGATGGATTCTGCACAGGGAATGAGGGCAGCATATCCAAGTGCAGCATAGTAACCTCCAAAAAGAGGGTTTTGCAGTATAATATTAGTTTGGCTCATGAGAAATGAGCAGCTGTCACTGCCTTGAGGAGTGTGTTTTGTCAGGCTTGGTCATTGTTCCAGACATCATTATTGGCCCCACTTGAAAGCAGCTGAATAGGTAGCACATTTTGAACCAGTGAATAGGTTAATTAAAGCTTACTTACTCAAGACATCTGTAATTTAATTCTCAGTCAGTCAGTACATTGATTTGAATATCTCTAGCAATATTTATGGATTTTTTAACTCTTTCTTTTCTTAATTGCCAGTGGGACCCATTAGCCCACCTCAGCCACCTTCAGTCAGTGCCTGGAACAAGCCTCTGACATCTTTTGGTTCAGCTCCATCTCCAGAGGTAAGAATGAGGGGAAGAAGAGTAGCTGTGTGTGAAGCTTACCCAAATTATATTTCATTTGGATTTGGTACAGATTATCCAGGAGTGCAAATACTTAAACTAATGTGTGTAGATCCATGAAGTCAGGAATTCTGACTTCAGAAGCATTGGATATAGGCTGGTGGTTTTATAATTGCAGCATGGAAAAGCTGTTCTCTTGATAATAACTCAGCCATTCTATTGATAGCTGTTACTCATTGTATTTCCAAAGGAAAAATGCCCAGTATGCCTGTTTGTGTAGGGTTCAGTAATGTAGACAGAAACAGGATGTCTCCAAGGAACCTAAAGGGTTCTTGTGTTCCTTAAATTGGAAATGCAAAAACAAGTCAATACTTTCTAACTATATCATCTGTGGATATTCCCATGGAATTTGCATAGCCTTAAACTTTACGTTTAAAGTGCTGTGGTTTTACTTTCCTGATACTTTCTTGGTCTTAATTGTTTTAAACTGCAAGAATGTGAGACAGCTGTTGCAGGAGACCATTTGAACTGCACAAGAGAGCTGGAAATACTTTTATATTTCTTACTGTTTCTCTTGAATTGAGTATTAAGTTGTGAACTTCCCACAGTGTGTTGTGAGACTGAATCTGAACTGCACTCATTCCTCTTGATCTTGATGGTGCTTACATATTTCTTCACTGTTTTTTATTTTGAGCTCCTTTAACAATAGAAACTTGGAGGAGGAAGTGTACATTCAAATATTGTTTATTCTTGTAAACCTGTTGCAGTCATGAATGTACCTCTGGCAAAAGATAAAAGTACCCTTCTGGTGGTTTTCAGCTAAGCATATTTTGGGCTCTTTTGTGTACCATTGTCATTGTGCTGATCCAGAAATTTTTCAGAATGGGTTAAATGTTTGCTTTTTAACCAGGGGACAAAGCCTGGACAAGAAGGTGGAGTTGATCTTGGTATAGAAACCATTCAGTTTGGAGCCCCAGCTTCCAGTGGCAGTGACAATGAAGTTGGTCCTGTGCTTTCTGAGAAGTCCACTGACAAATTACCAGAACCCAAAGAGCAGAGACAGAAACAGCCCCGGGCTGGACCCATCAAAGCACAAAAGGTAAAAGGTCATAATTTCAGTACAAGCTTGTAAACTTAAGTTCAGTCAAAAAAGGGTTACAAATAGCAGAATAGAATACTTACTGAGTTACAGCTAGACCCATAAAAATTGCATTCCCTTTTTATATTTCCTAAAGCAATCAGCAAGGTGGTTATTGTAGAGAAAATATGCTAGGCAATTAAACAGCATCCTAGCCCAGCAGAGGCTGCACATTGGTTCTGTGCTTGGGGCCAGGGATGGGAGTATGGATTTGTGATCTCTTTGTTGGGAAACTGTGGATGTGGTGGAGTGCTTTGGTTTTGTTTGTAGTTTGGGTTTCCTGTTTCTTCTTGAGCTTACTTCACTCAGGCCTTGAGAGCTGTTTGGAAGCAGCATTGCAGTGCTGCCCTGGCTGTGTCTGCAGGTGCATTGGTTCTTCCTGTCTTGCCCCCTTTAAGTGATGAATGATGCCCTGCTTAGTTATGTAGCCAGGTTTTCAGTTGATCAGTACATGAAGTTGCAGAAAATGAAGTGTTTTGAGGAAAGGGAGGAATGTTGGAGACATTAGTTTGAGGTCTCCAATTCAAATGTACAGATGTTTGAATAATAACATTTTTTGCAGCTGATACTAAACAGTTAATCAGACATATATCAGCTTAAAAATGTGTTTGTTGCTTGCCTTCCAGAGATTTTCTGTTATTTCCACCTCCAGTGCACACTAATCTGTGCATCACTAGCACTCAGCACCAGCTTCTAGTTCTCAGAAAGAGAAGGTTATAGCAGATAAACTTGTCTGGTGACTTAGAGCATCAGCTATTCCATTCCCTCTTGATGTCTGAGATTTGGCAGCAGTCCTGATGTAATTAAAGCCCTTTTGCCTTTCTAGAAGAGTGGGTGTTTCTTTGTGTTGGTTATTTGGATTTTGATTGTTTGTTGGGTTTTTTCCCTCCTCCAAAAAAAGAGCTGAAATCTGAAAGTTCAGCCACACATAGAATGAATTCAACTTCTGCTGTATGAGACACTGAGTGGATATGTTGCAGTTCATGGCTTTCATTGCAGAATATAAAACTTGTTCAGCAGAGAAATATGCATTAATTAAAACTGCTGGTGACTGGCAATAACCCAGGTCTCAGATACACTGCAGCACACCTAAAACTGCCCAGTAAAATCACCTTCAGATACTGAACTCCAAAATTAAGTATTTACAGAGACAGTCTACTTGACACTGTGTAGAAAGTTCCTTTTTTCTGCTTGTTTAGAGCAATCAAGACTTCTTCAGATTTTGTTGAAGGACACATATGTGACTAAATAGTAAATGTATTGAAGGGTAATATTTTGTACACTCCTATGAGTGAAGTGGCTATAAATCTTTTTAACTGTCTTGATGACAAAAAATAAATCTCAGCAAACAATTCTTACTCATCCACTCACCCACCCCTCTGGTTATATTGTTTGCTGTGAAGCCTAAATGCAAGCTTATGGTCATTGGAGGATTGGAGGTTGATATTATTGAATTAATCTGGGCAACGTGACCATACTTGAAATAAAGCAGTTTACCTTTCCAAGGGCAAAGTGTGAAGGTTTAAGTGACTGAAGGAATTTTAGCCTCTCTAAACTATTAGGGAAAAAAATTATTTGGGGTGAGGTGAGCCTGATACTCCTGATTGCAGCATTTCAGAGCTCAAGCATTTGCTTCTGCTGGTTCCTCCCTTCCCTCTGAAAGCCAGTCTCTGCTGGTCTCCTGAGGGTACCAAATCCTTTGGGAAACTCCACCTTCCCCAAGACCATCGTATTTTAGAAAGTCTTCATCCACTCCTGAACTGGTTTGTGTTGAGAAAAACAATTACCAGCAGCTTCTATCTTTCCACTATCAAAGCATAAGGAATTGGGTTTTCAGAACTGCCTTGAAGGGATTTTTGTGCTGCTCAGTAGTGAAGTGGGCTGAGAGTCTCAGCCAGAAAGGATGTGTGCTGTTGAAACAGCAGAGCATTCAGGTTCCCTAGGGCCCTTCATTCTGCTGTAATTCAGTTGCACAAAAAAAACTGCTGAATTGCAGCAGTGATCCAGCCATGGTGTCTGCAATATAATGCAACACTTGTGTGTAGGTGGGGTTTTTTTTTTTCTGGATCCTTTTAGTGATCAGTTTCCAGGGAGAAATGCTGCCAACATCCATACATCAAGATGATTTCAAATAAAGTCTTTTATTCTAGTGTCCTGGGGCTGCCTAAAATCCTGCATCTCTGAAAACAAAACTTTGTAGGTGTACAAAGTAATGTGATTTCTGTATTTTTTTTGTGCTTTTCATGTAAGGACAGTCAAACTGACATAGTTTTGTATTTTATTTGAACTCTGCCACTTCACATTAAAGAAATCATTGCTTGAAAACAATAGTTTAGATTCTTGATGTTCAAAATCAATGCATTTCATGTACCTATCACTAACTTAGTCTCAAATTCCTTATCTGATAGAAAATGCTTCCCCTTGGAAAACTTTATGTTTAAACAATGACTTCTAGCATGTTGAAGTATTGTTGTTGGTTAGACCACAGAGAGGAAGGCATGACTGACCAATTAACACTAACTTAGCTTCCAGACTTGAGCCCGGTAGAAAACAAAGAGTATAAACCCGGTCCTATTGGCAAAGAGCGTTCTTTAAAGAACAGGAAGGTGAAGGATGCCCAGCAGGGAGAGCCTGAGGGACAGGAGAAACCATCCCCCACCTCTGTCAGGAGCCCAGAGCCTGTCACTGCAAAGGAGACCAAAGCAGCAAGTGAACTGAGCACGGAGATAGGAACGATGATATCTGTGTCTGCTCCAGAGTTTGGGACAAGCACCAAGGTAAGAGAAATACTGCCAGAAAAAAATACAATAAAATATTACTGAGCACTCTGTGTGAAATGTGATTACAGTGAGGTGGTTGGTGTTTGGCTGCCTGCTGGTGGTGCTTGGAGCCCACTGAGTAGCAGATAGGAAACGTTGGTACTGCTTGAATTCAAAAGTGTTACAGACATGCTGTCTTGTCACACTCCTGAGCACAGATCAGCTTGGAAGTCTGCTCTGCTGAATGGGAAAACTCAGTCCTGAGCACTGCTGTGCAGAGTGGCACTGGAGCGTGGTGTAGGCAGAGTGTGTAGCCTCAGATCAGTGTGATGTATGCAAGATGACTTCCAGCAGAGAAGTGAAGTTGTGTGCATGATTGCTGCTTGAGTATATGGATGACCTCAAGCTGTGAATTAAGTGCTGTTCTGTGAAAAAAGAAATCTCTAAACTAGGAAAGTGCTAAAGCTTTGGATAAGGCTGGTTCTGTTTCCCTAAATGGTCATGTATATTGTCTTGGCTTGGATATTGTCCAATATTGATATATTCCTTTCAGAACTTCACAGTATTTAGGACTCATCACAGTCCCCTGTTTTCTTTTTACCTGCTCAGCAGTGAGATATGGTGATCTGGTGTGTTGGGATTCATTGTTCTGCAGCTCAGTTCTTAGATATGGCTGAAAAACATCCCCAGAGGCATCTCCTTTCTGCCTGTGTCTTGAGCAAGTACTCTGGTTGTCATCTCTCAATTGTAAAGAAACCCTGCGGTTTGAGTAGCAACTCCCTAATAATAGTTACACCTGCTTGGTAAAGGAGAAATGTTCCTTGTAGGTTTGAAAAGCAGTTTTCTAAGGGTAGACTCAGGTTGCCTGCTGTCTCAACCATCCTGGTCTTAAGCAGAAATCTTCTGATGCCATTTAGGAAAACTGATCTTCTTTAAGTGTTACATTAATAGTTGAAGAATATGAAGCATGCATCATTTCCATTTCATCTTTGTCACCTACAGCTAGGGAAAAAAACCCAAAGCAAAGAACAGCTTTGGCAACTTTTTGCCAAAAAAGATACTGTCTCAATGAAGTGTTGCTACAGAGCAAGTGTTAAGGGAGGATATTTGTGTTCAGCATGGAAGCTGCAGGCTTAAGAAAATTCAGTGCAGGGATTTCTCATCCTTCCTGCCATTTTCCATCTTGTAGGCAGATATGAGGGGTTTATGTTCATACCAGAAATTGATAAAGTGTTCTTGTATGAGAATCAGAGGTGTAGAGCAGTAAACACCAGCTTGCTCAGGTGTTTGGTGAGGCTGTTTGTATCCTGTGCTTCCCAAGGTCCCACAAACCCCTGTGACCAAAGCTCCAGACAGGAGAAAAGGCTTCTCCTAAGCCACAAACAGAACGGGAAACACAGCTTTGATTACTGCAGGCTGACCCAATGTAGTCAGATAGCTCTGCTAAAATCAGCAGAATTTCCTCTCTGCAGTTGTTTTTCAAGTATGAGTTTTTCAAAAGGAAAATGTGGACTTTGTGCCAGTCTAGGTTTAGTTTGACGTGGGTTGCCAAGGTTCTTTGGACTAAGTACTAAAGCACCAAGATTCTGTCTTCTGGAAGGAAGACCAGAGTGGAAAGAAGCTTTCCACTTTGTGCTGCATATGAAAATTCTCAATAATTATTGAGTGATTGCTTAAAGAAGCTTTTAATAGGCTTAAATACTTGTCTTAACAGCAAACCAGTTTTGCTTTTAAATTCCTTTGCTAGGAATAGTTCCTGAGGCAATAGTAAGTTGCTTTTTCTAGGAAAGAAGTGGAAGTTGAAAGAATAGTTATATCTCTGGATTTTTAACCAGTAACCTGCAAATTTATTGGATAAGATAACCTTCATCTAGGTTTTGCAGGAATAAACCTGCAATAAATGTCCCTTCTTTTTTAAGAGGCTTTTAAAAGGGGTTCAAGTACTGCTCCAGCCTTGGAGTCCTTGTACTAATGTCCATTGCAATTGCTTTTTCTTGTCTTGGTACTCTTTCCATTGCTAGTTCATGAGGGAAGAGGTGTTGACATCTTTAACCTGTTGGTTCAGTGTCAAATATTGAAATTTTGGCAAACCTAAATGGCTTTTCTTTTGATAGTCTTAAACATCCCTCTCAGAGATGACTGCTCAGCTTCCAGCAAGGCATGCTTGTGATGTGTTTGGGGATTTAAATGTCTGTAAAAGCCAGCTGTCTTCCCTCAGAAGCTGTGTAAGAGTACCCTCTCCATTCCAAAACAAGTATCTTGATAAAAGCATGTGCATTTAATCATACAAGACTGCTTAGAAACTGTAAAAATATAAATGATCTCCTACAGTGAGATGTTTAAGTTTAGTCCATAAGTATGATGCTCAGAAGCCATTGCAGCTGTTTCTCTTGGATTCTGCAGTATTTTTTGTAGTGAAGGCAGTCTGATGTGTTGAGTAAAACATCTTAGCCCTTGCCTTTCCCAGCCTTCCGTTTGAACCTCTCAAATCCCAGGAAGACCAGTATTTGGTTGTGGTCACCAGTGAAGTATTTGGACAGGTAGCAACAGCTCTGTCTTACAGATCATTTCTAAAAGGTCACACAGACTGGTTTTCAGAAGATTTTGAGTATATTTCAAGCTCTAATTTGGATGATTTATGTAAATCAAATAGCTAATTCATCCCATAAAGTAGCCTGATCCTTTACAGCAAGGTCAGCTCTGAGATCTGCCTTGTGCTTTGTTCATCAAATCACTTGAGGTTTTGTGATCTCTTCTTTTTGAAGGAGAGTTACAAAAAGTCTGCCTGTTCTTTTTTCAGATATAAACAATTTGTAGAGAACTCCAAAAAAAAGCATAAACATGAGCTTTTTTGCTCTAGTTGTTACTAGTTTATAATGAAGTAATCAGTTGGTGTCTTCAGTCAGACAGCTGTACAGGAGAATCACTACTTTAACTAAATTACAAAAGCTTGTGGTGACAAGCCACATCTAAGAGGAAATGTTATGGAGGTGATAACAGGAAATTAAGGATGGAGATTGATCTGCAGTTAATGGAGTGATGTTAATGTGGTTAAAGCATTGTCTTGTCTGTGTTCAGCACATAAACCACCCTTGTGCTTCAGCATTGCACATGCACTTGTAAGGGCACCAGAGCTGCTAAGTGGCTTGGGTTTAATTCTAGTGGAAAAGCTCTTTGTGTGCTGTGAGTTTGCAAAGTAAAAAGGTTAGCAGTAGTCTTGATCCATGTTCTTTCATAAGGAATTTCATTGCTGAAACTCTGAAGAAATTACATCCAGACCAGGAAATTTAATAAAAACACTTCCTCTTTCTTATGCAGTAATACATCCTTAAAAAATATGGATCCATTTAATTACTTCATTAGAAGGCCTTTGAGACTAAAGCAGCCTTGTGTGCTTGCCTTGTTCTACCCAGATGAAGTTTGCCTGTTGGAATCCAGTACAAATGTGCAACTTGCAGTGGTTGGGATTATGGGAAGCACCATACATCTTGTATTTCACCAGTTTAACAAGTAAAGGAAGTAAATAAATGGAGGAAAAAAGTTCTCAGTTTTCTTCAGAAATTGCAAAAAAAAAAAATCACTGTGCACATTGTCCTCTCTCACCCCGTTATGGTTTAGCTTGTTCTGGTCTTTTACCAAAATGAGCTCATCCTTTTTTAGGAGGATTCTTTGTCATTTGTCAGTTAGTATCTCAGTGCTCTAATTGCTTTTTTAGAGGCATTGCCACAGGCCTGAGGAGTAAATTGAGTGTGCACTTTTCTAATAGCTTGTTGTCCTACTGGTTGGATGCAATTAAACAAGCATTATATGGTTGTGTCTTCAAAATCATTATGGGTTGGCAAGTCCAGACACTCAGTAATAGTTCTGCTGATTTGTCTCTCAGTTCTTTTGTGGTGGTTGGTTCTATAAAGGTGATGGAGCCTTTCCTGGGCTTCCGGGATGTAGAACTTGAGAGATGTAAAACTTTGCTCAGACCATTTGTGTCTACAGCTGCAGGAATCACTGCCTGCAGCCAGCACTGACAGGACCTTGTTTGCTGGGCACATGAAGGGCCACTTAGCTGTGACAAATAAGTTTTAAGGAAAGCCTCTGAAGAGACTGAAAACCTCAGTCCTTTTCTTCCTTCAAGTCATTCCCCAGTGCAGAAATCAGAAGGTAGCCTGCACCATCCAGAGAGTCTGAGTCTTGCAACTTTTAGAGACAAAACTTCCAGGAAAGAAAATTGTTTTGCAAATTGCAACCATCCCTTTGTGTTTTTTAATCTGGAGGGCCTTTCATGTCATAGTAAAAAATTTCTGTATTTATTTAAAGCTACAGAAAGCTTTCAGCTAAGATACTCTACTTTTTAAGTAGACTGAAAGGGCCTGCAGGTGGCTGAAGGATCTTGGCTGACAAATGATAGTTGGTTGCACCAAGTCCAGTTTTACAGTGCCCAGGCAGTACATTGCTCTGTATGTTCTTGCCTTACAGACTGTATTTTGACTTTTCTCCAGATGTACACCAAGGTCATGAGGCAAACTGTAATCTTCTAGGAATCCTTCTGACCTCAGTAGCATTTTTTTGTAAGAGAAAACAGTGTGAAATTCTAATCTTCTGTTGCTTGGTGAACTCCTCCTGTAGAAAGGCTGACATCTGTCCAAGAAACTGAAATGGAATTTAGGTAAGGGAGATATTTTAATGGAATTGTTTTTCTTCACAGGAGTCTGTAACAGACTACACTACACCTTCTTCTCATCCTAACACAGTGGCTACTAGCAGTACAAAAATGGAGGAGACTTTGGTGACGAACGTAAGTCCATTGCAGTGATCGTCTTGACTTTGAAGATAAGAAAATATTTTCACACTTCTTTTAAAGCACCAAATAGTGCCTTCAGTGAACAAGTCCACAGGGTTCCTTTCATGTGAACTAGCTGG
Organism: Muscicapa striata striata; assembly: GCA_030060385.1. Taxonomy (NCBI): domain Eukaryota; kingdom Metazoa; phylum Chordata; class Aves; order Passeriformes; family Muscicapidae; genus Muscicapa; species Muscicapa striata. Next base: position 1,648,556 of record JAREIS010000013.1, on the reverse strand, counting down.
GCTTTTTCCAGTAATCTTACTCTGAAGGACATTTGGTTTGATTAGTACCTGCTCTGGAATTCTTCAGGTATTTTCTCGTCTTTTGAACAATCACAGTGAGCTAAAGAGCACAGAAAGTGGAGATGTTTATAGGGACAATTCTGAAAAAAAGCAAAGATAGGCATAATGAGGGAGTGTGTTCTTGGCAGCAGCTGGGACTTGAGCCTGGTACCACTACCAAAGCTCTGTAGGTTGAGTTTGAAGAAGGGCTCTGACAAACAAAGGAGTTTTGAACTGTGGCCTGAAATCACAGCAACTGCATGCAAAGGGAGCAGCTGAATGGTTGTGAGAGCAGGCAGCAGGCTTCCAGGTGCTCAGTTGATATGGAGATGAGATGTTTGCAGCCCTCAAAGCCAGTGCAGTGATCCTGACTTGTGAGCGTGGCATAGCAATTGAGAGAACCAGCTGGGTTGTGACTTGTAGCAAAATCAAGTTTGTCTTGAGTGTGCTGGGGCATCAGGGAGCTTGGATCTTGTGATTCTTGTTGTTTGAGGAACAGAATTAGCTCAGGGTTGAGTCACTTGTTGATGGGGGAAGGAAGAATCATACAGCAGGATCTCAGTTTTTTATGAGGATGTCTTGTGAATTCCATCTAAAAATGCTTTTCAGCTTACTGCAGCACCGTGTTGAAGCAGTACTGATTGAACTTCTTACTCTTCCGCTGGCTTTTCTGGTAGTGTTGTGGTTTTTGACTTTGCTGGTTAGTGTGGAAGACTGAAGTCTTTTGTGTTACTGATGTCCAATCCTTGTGGATGTTAGAGCTGAATTTCTAACACAGGAATTAGGGGTTCCTGGCCACAAAGGATCTGTGCCATCCCCTGCTTCAAAGCTTCAGATCTGTCTTTTGGATTAGCCCTATCTCATCCAGTAGAAGTCCATTGGCTATGCTATGAGTAGAGAAAGGAGTAGTTAGGAGTAACAGACTGGACACTGCAGTATTTTTGATTCATTTCCTTTAAAACTTCTAGGAAATCCATTAGAGTTTTCATAGGCAAAGATAGCAGCAGCATTATGTCAGGTTTATTTCCCCGAGTATCACATCTTTCATCTTTTGAAAGAGAAAATAACTGAATTCAATTATTGGATGGCAAATCTGTTGTAGTTTGTTTCATGGTCCTGTGATTTTGCAGGTCTATAAAAGCTTCATCTTTTCAGAAACTGCATCCCAGAACTCAAGGTCAAAAAGCCCCATGTACTGTATTGGTACAAAAAGGGACAAACCTGGCTTGGGAAGAATTTTTACATATCAGTAAACTGAAATGGTACTTGACATGAAATCCCCAATCAGACAATTGGTGTTTGTTTATGCAGAGGACATGGACACCTTAAAACCTTAATCTTCAACCTCTTAGAGACATGAGAAGCATCTTGGCTCCTGCTGAGTGGCCTTTCCTTGCCTACCAAATTTTCACCTTATTTTATCAGTCTCCCTGCCAAATGCTCAAGCCTTGAAGAAATTGTAGCTCACTTGATAAAGCTTGAGCTTTGCTTTCTGGGGCTTTTCTAGTAGACGTAGTTAGAATGTGATGTGTGTTGCCTGCCTTTCAGGTGCCCCTGCCCCACACCCTTCCCCTCCCTAGGAGGGAGACTTTACAACAGAGCTCCAGCCTAACTCCAGTTTCTCCCGCTACCGTCGACCTCACCCTCAAGGTATGTACCACATCCCTCTAAGGGTCATTTTCTTGCATGCAGGGGAAAAAAGTTATTGGAGAACTTGCTGGTGAACCTTTTTTTAGAGCCTTCCTTTGTTTCCTCTGCTGAACTGCTTTTGCATATAAATGGATGGCTGAAACACGAGACTGTCGAAGGATGCATTTAAACCATAAATTTCTAACCCCGTTTTGCATTAACACTTGGCATCTCAACCAATCTTGGCTCCCACTGCCCTGAAAAACCAAGATCCTAGAGTTTTAGCATTGGACCACAGTGCTCATGGCAAATCATCAGAATCTGACTGAGGTTTTTTTTGAGTGTTGAGCTTGAAATAAGTTGCCTGGTTTGGTGTAAAGGCTTGAAGGATTTGCTTGATAAACCAAGCTTAATTTCTTCTTAGTTCTAAGACTCTGGTGCAGTGATAATGTAGTTTTGAGTTGGATGGCTGAAGTTCCAAATAGTGCCTTGTAGATGGTGTGTTGGTGTCTCTGAAAGGCAGTTAGAGCAGTGAGTCAGAATGTTTTTGTTGTGTTGTGAATGTTCTGTTGTTTCTTGCTTTCCAGTGCAGAGCAAGTGTGGAGAATATTTTGAGTGCTGTTCTCCCATTCTGTTGGATTTTGGACTGAGTGCATCATATAACTCACTAACACAGAGTTGGGCTCTAGCTTTGCTATTGTATTTTTAGACGTTGTTGGGTTTTTTCTTCTTTTGGTGTCCTAGATCTGCTTTGTAATTGTGACTGAAGGTGACTGAGCCAGTAGAAGTGTTGTTGCTGCTTCTGGTATTAAGGAATAGTGGTGTTGGACCTTAGTTTGTCTAAGTTTTTAAAAGAAGAAATGAAACTTGAGGTTGGATGCAGAACTAGTGCTTTGGAGGAACTTGTTTGTCAATCCCAGTGAGACTTGTCTCACTGGCACAGTTTGACAGCTGCTTGCTTGTGTTCTGTACAAATGAGAAATATTCATGTTCTCTTGTTGAATCTTTGCTTTTCTTCTGTTAACATTTTATTTCCTCAAAAAAGTATAACACCTTTTGAGAACAGTAGACCTGCAGAAATGGGGAGAGCACTGTGGAGGCACAAGTAGTTTATAAAAAGCCTGGTTTTCTGCTGCATTCTTGTGTAATGACTTACCTAATGTGACTTTCTGGCGTCTGAAAGTGGCAACTGAAAGTGTGGTTCTGAAATAGTCTCTGCCTGTTGGGCAGCTGGAGATGGAATCCCAGGTCATGCAGGTAGGGCTGTACCTCAGAGCGTGGGACACTTACAGAGCAGACTGTGGTGTGTGTCTTATTCATCCTGCATTTTCCTGCTCTTGTGTCGCTGTTTTCTTAGGGGATGGTAGATTTTGGATGTGTGATAACAAAATGGGTCAAAGATCCATGTTTTGAGGCTACCTTGAAGAATCCTCTGACCAAAATCTGGATTGAAAGCTATTGGGAAGCAGCTTTGTCCCTGATTTCTTTATTCCAGCCACTGGAACTCTGCCTCCGTTTCACAAAAGCAGAAGGCAGCAGGCTTGTTCTGAAGCACACACTGAGGCTGTCACTGTCACAGCAGGCCTTCTGGCCCAGACACAGCTCTGCTCTTTGTCATCCTCTTCAGCAGAACCCTTGCATCTTTCAAAAGATACTTCTGGAGCAGGAGAGAGGAAAGGATTTCCTTCATTTTCTTGAAAGAACAAAATGTCTGGGTTCTGCCTGCATAAAGGATTAATCCTTGTACGTCCTCTTCCCTCCATCCCCTGTCACAGAAACCTGTCTGTGAAGAGACTTGTAGGGAACTAGGCCACAATTGCTCCCACTGCTTGACATCATTTTTTGGTGAAGGTACAAGGTGCTTGTATGGGAATCCTTGTAGAGATCTTGTTTCTTGGAGTAACTTCGGTGAGACACCTTCACTCAGTCATCCTCTGAAGAACTTGGCTCTTAGGGCTGTTGTAGGTAAGGAGCTGAGCAGAACAAAGCCCAGAGCAATCTTAGACTGAGCTGCTGGGCCCTCTTCATATCCAAGATTTCATGTGAGATTCCTGTGTAGGCATCTGGTCCAGAGTCTGACACATTTGGACTTTTCTTTCTCACCATTGAGACTCTGATATATTTAAGGAAAGGCTGGAGTTTGTCTCGAGTGGAGGGTTTGGGGAATATGGGCAGGATTTACTGCACTGTGAGGGCTCCAATGGATCAATGATGAAGAGAAGCCTCGAGCAGCCACAATCTCCTTGTTGCTCTCCTTTCTGAGCAGTGAAACTTCAGCACTGTCCCCAGTCTCACTTAGTTTAGAGCCTGTTATTCCTCTATATCTGGTCTGTAGATGGTGCTGCACAGGCATTCCTAGATTATCAATCTCTCTTGCATCTTTTTTTCTAGCTTATGAAAGTTAGAGGTTGCTAAGAAGTTTTCCAGAAGCAAAGCTGTTTTCCAAAAGAAAACTTCAGGACTCTGTTATATGCCAGCTAGGTGTGACAAAATGCAGTGTATAGCTTTTCCTATCAGTAGTTTCTCCAGGACATCATGAAACCCAGTGAACACAGAACCTTCTACACCTTCTCTAGTTTGTCAGTCACAGGTACTCACTTTCTCTCAGTGCCAGTGCATTACACCTAAACAAAATCATTTCCAGCACAATAGTGGTGAATGAAGTTTGCCTTGTCTCTAAGAATCAGAACCAGTTTGGAGGAGAATACTGTGGAGGGGAAACAGAGCGTGATTGCTGGGGAAGATGATCTCAAAAATGAAAATAGGTGACTTGCCCCCAGAGGACTTAAAGTGTAACTAAGTTTCCCTCCTCCCCCTTTAGTCTCTTCAGGAATCCAGAATCCCATTTTCCACATGGGGCTGTATTGATCACTTGTGACCCATTTCTTTTGATACTACTCTGCTTTTGTATCACTTCTGAAGCATCTAAACAAATAACCTAAGCCCTGTTTGGTCTGTCCAGATTCTGCCTAACTCACATAAAGCAGGGCAGGTTGACAAGTGTGACTTTGAGAGATTGCAGGTCCCGGCTAGGGGGGCTCTCTTGAATAGGCACTGAGAGCAGATGTGTGGTGAGTAAATATTTGCCCCTTAATCCACCACTAAAGACAGCACCTAGCCTCCAGAAATCTACAGTGAGCAGCTTCTGCTCTGCTAGCAGAACTTTTGTTTCCACTGGAGACAGCTGAAGGTTGTGCAGAAGTCCATGAACCATGTTTGAGCATTTAAATTAGTGAGTGTAGTCTAAACATTAATTTGTTCACTGGACCCTCAGAAGTGTCTCAGTTTAGATTTTGCATTGCATGTCTAATGTAGCAAGAATTAGATATTCTTGCCTGCAGTAAAACAGTGGTTGTTTCCACTTCTGGTGGAAGGTAGCTGTGTCTATAAAGTTTCATCTCCCTTGCTGTGCAAGACAAGCTCATAAAGATAGAAATATAGGAGCAGGAAACATTTTTAGCTTTAACATAAAGCAGCACACACAAGCTGTACTGCTTGTGGTTGCTTCTAGAGCAGCAGTTGTTTTGGAAATCTAAACTTGACTGCTGTCATGTTCACTGAAGTGTGCAGTAGGTATCTCTGGTGATCACTCAAAGTGGATGATTGACCAAGACAGAAAGCAAGGGGCTGCTTCATTTAAATGGCCCAAGTAACCTGAAAGTAAAGGACTTGATGGAAATATTTAGAGAGGAGTTCTCCCTTTCTTTTGCTCACTGTGTCTTTGCTCTTCATGTCAACCAAAACCAAGCCAAATTAGTGTGAGTGAATTCTCTTTTGAGCATTGGATGTTAAGATGATGAACTGTGCACATGGAACAGATGAGCAGCTCCAACTTCAGGCTGTTTGCTTTTTGCATGAACAGAGTTGCACGATTACAGCGACTTCCAAAAGAGGCTCGCATGAAGCCTGAATTGCCTTTTGACTAAAAAGAACTGTTAAAAAGGAAGGAGGACTGCTTGAAACTTCCTAATAGATGAGGAATGTTTTTTTTTCTTTTAAATAGATGGAGTCTGCACGCAAAGCATGGGAGAATTCCCCAAACATGGGGGAGAAGAGTTCACCAGTGACCTCAGCAGCGTCTCCCATTGCTGGTGGCAGCAGCAGCAGCAGCAGCAACACTGGGCCAAGCAGTGGCACTTACAGCTCTTTCTCAAGTGCATCAATGCCTCCTATTCCTGTGGCCTCAGTTACCCCCACAACATCCCTCTCAGGTACCACATGTCAAAGCTGTAGTGTCCTGTTGTGTTGTTCTTTGTCTATGTTTTTCAAGGGATTGGATTCCATTTGGAATTGTTTAATGCAAAGCTAGCAAAAGGCTTGTGCTAGAAATGGAATGTCAGAGCTGAACAGCAGCTCCCCAAATAACCTGTTAGCTGACTTCACCTGTTTGACTTCAGTCAGCTGAATATAATACTAAGAAGTCTCTCTGCCTAAGCTACTTATATTGAAAGAGGAGGTGAGCTTCTCTTGTCTGCTGGTTTCCTTTTGTTCAGCCAGATGGAAGCAAGCCACATAGATATTGTGGCAGAGGATAATTTGATGTCCAGCTAAGTTTTACTTCCTTTTGTGCTCTTGCTTTTTAAGTTAAAGCTTCAATAACTGATACCAAAACCTATTTGCAAAAGGCAAAGCAAATGTCCAGCTGCTCTTCACAAGCAGTGCTGGTTGCCACCTTGGTTCTTGGCAGCAAACAGAAGATGCTGTATCTTCATGTTAAATCTTCATGCCTTGGAATATTAAAATACATCTCCATGAGAGGCACAGCCACTGTGGGTTACAATGTTTTGTTGCATAACTGACCAGGCTGCCTCCTTCAGTACTTCTGTGTGCTCCTGTGCCTGAGAAGGGACATGTGTTAGGGTTGCAGCACTTCCCACAGTGAACTCAGCAGAATTGGCTCCATGTTTTTCTTGTGTTGGGAAACAGCTGCATTAGGTTTCAGTGTTCTTTACCAACTGTGGCTGTGCTTACAGAGCTGTCCCAATTGATGTGTGAATGATGAGGCTCTGAAATGTCTTTTGATTGATGCATCCTTTGCTTCTCACCTCCCAGGAGCTGGAACATACACAACCTCTTCACTGAGTACAAAGACTGCAAGCACCTCAGACCCTCCTAATATCTGCAAAGTGAAACCCCAGCAGCTGCAGACAAGCAGCCTGGCTTCTGCCAGCCACTTCTCCCAGCTGAGCTGCATGCCATCCCTCATTGCCCAGCAGCAGCAAAGTCCCCAGGTCTATGTGTCTCAGTCTGCAGCAGGTAATGGTGCTTGTGGCTTAGAGGCCACACATCTGCTTTTTTTTTTTTTTTTTTTTTTTTATTATTTTGAAGCTGGAGAGTTGAATTTGATTCTGGTTTTTCTCTGCAGTAAAAACAGAATGAAAATAGTGTTCTGTACTCAGAGACTCAATAATTGTCTTAGTCTAAATCTGTAGTGTTTTATCAGGAAGTACAAAGGTAGTGCTGTGTTAGTTTGTTGAAGAAAGTAATTTTGAGTCTCTTCATGTACCATTTTCCTGTTGCAGAATTGTAAATTGCTATTTAAGATCAAGGGTGATTTAGTTCTAATTTTTTTTTTCTTAAAATGCTCTAATGGTTGAGAGTTGTGACATTTTTCTTTAGAGAAAATCCTACACCTAGTTAACAACCTAGTTAAATTACATGACAAGTATAACAAGTTCTTACCCTTCCTTCATCCAAATGCCATTTTTTTTGGCCAGAATCTGGTTTTGTGTGTGATTAATGATACCTGTGCAAGACTGGTAGATTCTGGGGGTGAATTGGAAAAGGTACCAAAGCTTTTTGAGGCACCCAACTCTCCAGTGCTCCTTCTTCTCCCAAGCTCTCTGGTAGTTGTTACAGTGGGAAGGACTGACAGTAGCTGCATGATGAAAATGTTTCTGGCAGGGAGGTGTTGGGAATCAGGCACTAATTGTATTTCTCTTCCTGAGGTACTACAGCTCAAATCCCAGCATTTTATATGGATACAAGTCATTTGTTCAATACCCAGCATGCCCGTTTGGCACCTCCTTCTCTGGCCCAGCAGCAAGGCTTTCAGCCAGGACTTTCTCAGGTATTTGGGCATTCTTAATTCTCTTTTTTCCCCTCTCCCTATCCTTATTGCCTTTCAAGTTCTACCAATGATCTGATGGGGGCAGGGGAGAGTGAGACTAAAGACTGCAAAAAATGAGGTCATGCCTGCCCTTGCTGTCTGTTCTGGTGCATGCAGACAGTGTTTGATGGTTTGCCATGAAAGTTGAGAGAAAAAGCTTCCACTCACAAATATATGGGAAAGTTCATGTTCCTGGGAGGTGTTTCTGTGGCCATGTGAGTGCAGGCTTACTCACCTTCTGTTGTACAGAATTATATGCAATCTCAAGCAGTTGTTTTATATGCAGAGCTGAATATTTCACTCAGTTTCTGCTGGTTGATTGTGAGGAAAAGTGTGAAATTCAACTAGAAGGTAATTTTCATGAGGGCAGCAATACTAGCTCTGCATGCAGCCTTGGGATTTAACATTCTTGTTTTGCTTTTAATAATGCTGCACAAATCCTGGCACCAGTTTAACTGTTGCTTTTCTAACCTGACTGTAATGTTTTCTCTTTTATGCAGCCTGCTTCAGTTCAGCAGATCCCCATCCCCATCTATGCACCTCTGCAAGGACAGCATCAAGCTCAACTGAGTTTAGGAGCAGCACCAGCTGTTTCACAAGCCCAAGAGTTGTTCAATTCCTCTTTACAACCTTACAGGTAGGTAACATATGCAGATTTCTTTGGGGTTTTAGTGTCAGAATTACTGAATTTGTTTCCCTGCAGACTTGTTCTGTGCTTCATAATTGCCTCATCTTCCTGTCTCCCCCAAAATCCCTTCTGTCTGAGAACTCTGTGTGCAGATTGTCTGCCTTGTACAGATGTATTTGTGAAATCATGGGTTAAAAAAATGATGCATGATAGTTGTATCTTTAGGAACCCAGGCTGCAAAGCTGAAAGCATCAGTCTGTCATATTAAGAGAACATAAAATGTCTGTCCCTTTAGTTCAGCAGTTTGTTTTTCCTAATCAAACAAACAGTCTTGAAGCACTGTGAGGTTCCAGTTTGAACTTGTAGATGGTAAAAACCTCATAGCAGGTTTTGAGGGGCTGCATGGTGTGTTTTAGAATGTTTTCTGTTTTAGAATGTTCTCTGCTACAGAAGGTAACTGGTTGTAAAACCAGTATCTCTGCAATGGCACTGATGGCCAGACTTCCACTGTAAGCCTTTCCAAGCTTCCTTGCACTTCCTATCAAAACTGCTTCACAGCAGTATAATTCTAACAAGTGTTGTTAGTTCCACTTTGAGAAAAGCTGCTTTGGGAGTTTAATTAGAGAGTTTTGCATGGGCTGTAGTTAAATCTGCTTGTTGCAATGTAGAAGGCTGAGGCTACAGAAGGTTTAATTAACCACATTTGTATCCTGACTTTGGTGTTTGGCTGACTTTGTGGGACCAAATATTGCTTGTCCTGCTACAGCTGACAAAAGCTGTTGCAAACAGTTGGCTAATTGCAGAAACACAATCAGGCTGGCATGTGGTCCAGATTAAATAAATCTGATCACACACAAACATGGCATTAATGGAGTTCTAACAGTGTGAGTGCTTCTCCCACATAGAAAATGTGCAGAGGAGGATAAGCTTGGAGATGTACAAGTCACTGGTTTAAAACATTACAACCAGAAGTTAAAAGTGAGCTAAAAAAAAATTGTGAAAAAAATTCTGGCTCCATTGAAGCCAGTCCTCTGCATGCAATCTGGAAGAGATTTTCCAGTGCTCAGAGGATGCCTGTGGGAGTGTTTTGCAGTGAAGGAAGGGTACAGACAAAAGCTCCCCCAGGGTGGGCACAAGCAAACCCCAGCACACAGCAGATGAGCAGGATCAGTGCTGTGCTCAGACACAGCCAGCACCAGGTGAAGTAAAAGGTGCTTTCACATCAGAAACACTCTCCTCTGAGCTCAAAAGATTTGAGAGGAGCATTTATTTAAAAACTCTTCTGTCTGTGGTGCTGTGCTGGCTTTGGTCTGCTTTAACCAAACTGCAGCTTTCCCAGGCTGCTGACACAGGAATTGAATAGCTGGCTAAAATTAAAGGCTGTGAGGTCTTTTGAAACCAAAACACTCATTTGGAAGTACCATGGTCAGCATCCAGTGATTTAAGCTGTATTAGAAGTTGGACTGTGGAGCTCTGTGGAGTCAAGAGAACAAAGCAGTTCACTTAAAGACTGAGTGGGGCTTCTCACACGTGCTTTCCCATCCCACCTTGGAGCACAGGAGCTAAGAACTGGCAGCTTTTCTGTGTTAAGTTATCCAAGAGTTACTGCAGCATGAACATCTAAATAGCTAATTGTGATTTAAGATTTTAGTAAGAAGCCTCATCATTTTTTCCTTCAGTAGCAGCTGTTATTTTGTTGTGTGCAGAATAAATTGAAAAAAAAACCTACCATTTTCAGGTGAAAATATGTTCAACAGAGCTAAGCATCCTAATTCTGTTTAAAGAATATAAGCTGTGCTTTTCATTTTTGGTGGCTCTCTGTTGAGCTCTGTCAGAACTTTTATGAATGATACTCAAATCTCTTGCAGATCCCAGCAAGCTTTTATGCAGAGTGGTTTGTCTCAGCCATCACCAGTGGTCCTGTCTGGCACAGCCTTACACAACTTCCCAGCAGTGCAACACCAGGAGCTGGCTAAGGCACAGTCCAGCCTGGCATTCCAGCAGACTTCCAATACTCAGCCTATTCCTATCCTGTATGAGCATCAGCTTGGGCAGGCTTCAGGACTGGGAGGCTCTCAGCTGATTGATACACACCTCCTGCAGGTAGGAAATGCTCCACATTTCCACATGCAGACCTTCTGCAGTGGGCTAATAGAGGAAATCAAGTCTTGCTCAACTTGGGTGGCAGGAAACTTAACGCACTTGGAAGAGAATGTTCTTTTAATTTAATAAATGTACATTAGCATAATCTCTGAATTGAGACTTGTTCCCCAAATTACAGGGTTCCTTGTGCTTCTGTCATTAATTAGAGCTTCAGGTTTAATTTCTGTTAATGGTGATGAAGGGCTGTTCCACCACCTGCAAAATGAGACCTTGATCACAAAGTGAAACTTTTGCCAGCTCCCCATTTTGGGGTTTCTCCTGCACTGCTTGATGCACCAGGGAACTGCTCTCCTGCATGCTCCTAATGGGATGGTGTCTCTTGCTCTTCCTAGGCCAGAGCTACTCTCACTCAGGCTTCCAATCTCTACTCTGGGCAAGTTCAGCAGCCTGGCCAGAGCAATTTCTACAACACTGCACAGTCTCCCAGTGCTCTCCAGCAGGTAAACTATGGCATGGTAAATTTCCCACGTTGTATTCTTCCTAAAAGCATGTCGTGGTTGGTGGTGGTTGTTGGCTGGGAGTAGAGGGGAGGGCTGAGAAAACCCTTAGTTCTTCCAGAATAAAAATGCAATGTTAATAGTGAAGGGGGGCTGTAGCAGTGGCTCTGAGCCATTCAGTTTGTGCAGTAGTTGGATGGCCTGAGTTCATGTTGATTATTTGTCCCTGGCATCCTTCTCTTGAATAGTTCATCTTTCAGTGATGGGCAGATATTTAATTGGCCCAGTGCTGTTGGTAATTGACTGAGGCACATGATGCCTTTATGGAAGCAGATATCAGGACTGGTGGAGAGAGAGGGGCAAAGTTCAGGTGCTTGGTGCAGCCTGAACTAACTCCAGTTCTTACTGAGCTGGAACCCAGGAGTGCTCACAGAAAATAACTGAGAAGTCAGCAGATAGGTGATCAGTAAAAGAACTCCAGTGATTTGAAGGTTTTCTCATTCTTTTGTGAAAGAATTGCTAAATTCTCTGTGCAAGCATTCTGTCATATTGATACTGTGTAGTGGTTTCCATCTTCTGATTCTTTTTTTTTAATTGAAATGGCTTCCAAAAAAAAAGCTTCTGATGGATTGATTTATTATAATAACCCACCTCAAACATAGGAAAAGTTGCCAAGACAGAAATCTAGAAGAATAGCAAAAGATTGGATATTGTCTGTTGGAAATCTAACACAGTTTTAAGGGCTTTTTAGAAGAGTTGGTGCTTTCAGTGTGTTCAGTTCTGGTTGTCTCTCTGATTTCAGTCTGTTACCATTCAGAGCAGAATCCTAGTAAGCCTTTCACATTTGGGAGTCTCAGCTCATTCTCCTTGTCACACTCAGAATATAATTTTGCAGGTAGTGGATTGTCAGACCAAGACAAGCAGTAACTCCTGCCAGTCAGGTTACTGCTGTTGTATTTCCATGTTTACCACTCTGCTGTTTGCAGCCCACAGCACTCGTGGTAAACAGAACAAGGGACAGGCTGTGTATTTTTGGCATTGTTTTTAAGCTCAAACTGCTGGCTGTTGGAACTCCTGGACAGTAAAATCTAATTTTTTATCCCAGTGTCCTTTGATGACTAGAATTATTTGAAGTAAACAAGCCAATCCTGTCCTGTCCCCCCACCCCCAAACTGGTTATTTTGTTCTGCTTTTGTTTTCTGGGTTGAATTAAATTTCCCTGTCACACAGTGAAATGATGTTGAATGATGTTGGAGTAGGAGATCTCATGCACCTTTGTTTCTGAAAAGCAAATACCCCAATGCCATTAGAACCGATTGTAAAGGCAAACTGAGCAGTAAATTCACTTATTTGCTTGCAGCTCTCTGGTTAAATACATGAACCCATTAAGCCATTTGTCTGGGATAATGCTGAAATAGAGGTAGTAATGAGGGTGACGTATCTCTGTTACTGGTGATTTTGTGCTCTCTCTCTCCAGGTGACAGTACCTTTGCCAGGATCACAGATTTCTCTGCCCAACTTTGGATCCACAGCACAGCCACTGATTGCCCTGCCCCAGTCCCTGCAGCCACCACTACAGCACACCCCACCACAAGCTCAGGCTCAAAACCTGAGCAGACCTGCCCAAGTGACCCAGCCTTTCAGAGGATTGATCCCAGCAGGAACTCAGCACAGCATGATTGCTGCAACTGGAAAGGTAACAACACAAATTGCCACAGCTGCAGGACACAGATTCATGTGGAGCACAGCTGTTTGCTGGTTTATATAACCAGCACAGCAACTCACGTTGACTTCTTGCATCTTAAAAATCTGCCTCAGCTTTAAAAGATGAAAGACCCAGGCTGGGTTAATGCCTTAGGGGCTGGGTCTGTGCATTTAGCTGAGGTTTTGTAGCTAACTTGGTGCTGGTCCATTTGCCCTGCAGGAATGCCTGGTTTGACAGTGACACCATGGACTAGTAGGGGATTTCTTGTAGAAGCTACATGGAAAACAGTACTGAGGTGTTGTTAGAGCAGCAGGGGAACAGCACCACTGTGTCAGGGCTGCTGGCAGATTCTGGGCCTGCTTGAGTTCCTTGCTTTGCTTCGGGACTCAAACCAGAGCAAGTTATTTGGGTTCAGGGGTTTCCAGTGCAAAAAGGGGAGTTTTAGGGCTTCAGTGGACTCTGTATCAGCCATGACTTTAAGGCAGAATTAAACTCTGCTATTATTGCTGGGGGTCTGCCTTTCTATTCTGAATAGCACGGTATGGTGAATATTAAGAGTAGCATTGTGTGCAGGACAGGATCTTTCTGTAATGAACAAAGAAAAGGCTGGTCTTGCAGCTCAGGAAAACTGAGGGACAGGTCCAGTAAGGAAATTAAACAGTGCAAGAAACTTGAATATCGTGGGGGGAATTCTCTCCTCTCCTTTATGTGAAGCTGCTGAGGTAATTGCTGATGAGGGGATGTGTGGAGCTGGCTTCCAATCACAAGGTCTCTTGTCTTAGATGGAATCCCAGCTTTACAGGCACCGGGGATTTTCGGATAGTGTGCAGCACTCGGCAGTTGCAGTCCGCTTCCAGGTGAGCAGTGGGTGTCACCCTGCACATGGACACAGCTGCCTGGCAGGAGCAGCAAGGCCCTCCCACCTCAGGGACTCATCTACCTCTGCACCTGAAATCCCTGCAGCTTCTGGCCCAGATTTTAGGGTGCTTTGGAATATAAAAAAACCCCTCAGTCCCAGTGATTTGTCAGCTGCAATAAGAAAATCTCAGGTGTTAACTCCGCATCTCGGACAGTAATGGCAACCAGAATTTCAGAGCACCTAGATGAAGTTTGCATCTCCTCACCCCCAGAGTGTGTACAGTGGTTTTTGCACCATGCAGTTTTCCAGACTCATGGGATTTGGCCAAGTCTTTTCAGCTTTGCAGTTGTTGGAGCCCGTTTTGCAAGCAGCAGCATGTTTCTTGCTGCAGTTGTCACTGGAAAATGATTGCTCATTTCAGCAAAAAATGAGGGAAGAGCTGCAGTGGATTGCTGGCCTTAGATGACTTTCCTGCCCTGCTCTAAGATTCCCATCATGTTGCTGCTAAAGAAAGTCAGCTTAAAACAGCCTCTCATTTTAAAGTGATTTATTGTTGCTGTTTTGCTTCATGGCCATGTGTGGAAATACACTGTTCCAGAGACTAATTTATTGAGTGTATTTGCAAAATAGCATTGAAGAGTCATTGCTCCAGTTAGTCTGGAGATTGTTTTGCATGAATGACAGCTCCATTTTTGCTGTGCCTTGGGTTTGTTTATTTTTACAGACCTGGACTATTATGGTATTCTTCATCTCAGCATTTTGAGGATTATTTCTAAATATTTTCATGTGGTACCTGAGATGGGAGTCTTGGATAAGGAGATCTCAACTCCAAAACATACATCTTTTTTTCTTTTTTTTAGGGCCAAATAGATGAAATGACTCTCAAACCCCCTGTCATTATGTAGGAGGACCAAGTTAGAAAGCCAGTACCATTACTGCAAGTGCCAGATAGGGCAGGAAAATTGTACACAGAGGTGCTTGTGGTGCTGGGCCTATCCTAATTATAAGAGGCTGTTCTGCAGTCAGGCTTTCATCTCCACTTAAGTGACCTCTTTTCATTGAGGTAAGCTAACTGCTGCTTAGCAAATCTTAATTTTTTTAATTAGAATTAACATGTCATTTGCTGTGTTTTTCAGATATCAGAAATGGACCTGAAGGCCTTTGGAGGTGGCATTGATGTTAAACCTGGAACACCACCAGTTTCTGGCAGGAGTACTACCCCAACCTCCAGTCCCTTCCGGTAAATCTCCCTTAAGCTCAAAATTCCTTAAAACCAGAGCTAGAAAATGTACCTAGTCATGCATGAGCAGCCTTTTCTGGCAGGTATGAGGTGAGGGGCCACTGATACACAATACAGTGCTTAATCTGAGCTCATGAGCAGCATTCCAGTAGGTCATCACATCTGCTGTAGTTAAACAGAAGGAAAGAGCTCTGAAATAAAAAGTAAAAAATACTTTTTTGGGTAAATGAAACTAAGCAAGAAGTGGCAGGGAAGATGTAGTTTGGGATAAAACTGTAAGACAGGTTATCTGAATTGTAATGTTCAAAGTAAAAAAAGCTTAAAGGTTTAGACAGCAGTTGTGGCAACAGTTCTGTTAGAGGGGTAGGTGTTGTTGCAAGGTCTCTGAGCTGCTCACAAGTGAAATCAGTAAAGGAAACAGACTCCTTTAAGCTCACAAAACACTGGTTTGTGGAGCTTAGCTGGTGTCCCTGCCACTGGTGCCCCTCTGGTCATTTTACCAGGAGTGCATCACCCACACCCTCTGCACAAGAACTCTCTGCAAGGCAAGCTCTGTTTCCTAAGGAGGGCTGTTCACTCCTTTCTCTTTGGGGGCTGCTTGCTGCCCTTCCCCCAGATAACCAGTCAAGCTCATGTAATTCATGGTGATTCAACACCTTGGAAGTTTTAGCAGAGGGTCATGTTCTTAGCCAGATAAAACAGAGAGAGCATTTTCTGTGAATTCTTTAAGTCTGTTCAAGTGCATTTTGAAACATTTGACAACAGGTCAGAGTAGAAGCAGCTGCATGTTCACTGCCTGTTGTGACAAGCTCTGAACTTGCCATGATGGGGCACAGAGTGACTGCAGAGGAGCAGGACTGAACATGAGATAGCAGGGATGAAAACTGAATCTAACATCACAAACATCCCAAACCTAACATCAATGTTTGTGTCATGAGTGCTTGGGGGAAAGAGTTCTTTCATACAGACATGCCCTGGAATCTCTTCATAGCCTGAATATTTCTGATAATGCTTTCTCTTTGAATTCTGAAGTTCTGAGGTTTTTTGCACGTAGAAGCTTCTGTATAGAAAAAGTTTCACACCGGCTTTTCCAGGAGATTCATTCTTCCCCCCTTCAGTGCTGAGTTTCTAGTTAAGTTGTAACTAAGGCAGAAACATCCTCTGAATGAAAGCAATTGGTTTTAACTGGAGTTCTTTCTTTTAGGGCCAGTTCTACAAGTCCTAACAATCAGTCCAATAAAATGAACAGCATTGTCTACCAGAAGCAGTTCCAGTCAGCAGCTGCAGCTGTGAGAATGACACAGCCCTTTCCTGCACAATTTGCACCACAGGTAGGTGACTGGTGGCTTCCTACAAACAGATTTATTCTTCTGTATGTCCTGGTGGCTCTGACTCAACTGTGTCTCCTCAGGCTTTGTCATGGGGAGACACAAAATGGAATCCTGAAAATGAAATGGCGTAAGAAACCTAATGTCAAGATCAAAGCAAAAAAAAAAAATAACCTCTCTGATTTTGCTTACAAGTACTACTGATTTTGTGGTGTTGAGCTTTGAGTTCTGTGCACGCTGAGGAATTCAGTCCAAGTTGTGGATGATGTAGGACAGACGGTGGTGTGGCTTCCCCAGGCAGCTGTAATGCACCTCGTGCTGCAGAAACACATCATTTGCTTGGGAAGGGGAGAAGCTTCGTGTCTCAGAAGGGTCCCAGTGCATATTTTACAGGTGTAAAGACAAAGCAGGTTTGCAGCTCTGAAGTATTGAAGAAGGAGTTCAGGTTGGAAAGGATCTCTGAGGTCACACAGTCCATACAAGGCAGGGCTGGTGGCAGAGGGCTTGATTTGCTTTGGCATTCCAGGGAGCACAGCTTACAAGGGTGGTGCATCTCTGCTGCAGGTGACTGGAGCCAGGCTGCTAGGGAAATGGAGCTCTTTAAAAGTGTATTTCAGACAGAAAGGGTATTTGTCTTTCCTTCTAGCATTTGGAGTGTTTGACTGCAGGACTTGAGATTTGATTTTTGGGTTGTCACTGGCAGAAACTGCCTCACCTTGCTGGGGCTGCCATTTCCCAGTGACTGCTCCAGTGCCTTGTGAGGGTCTTCTCCCTGCTCACAAGCTGTGCTGAAGTTGTTGGTGCTGCTTTCATGCCCAGCAGCACTGCAGGGCTGTTTTGCTCTTGCAGTTCAAGCTGTTTCCTCGACATTCATTTCATAGCAGAGTAGCAACTTTTTCCCCTTTAAGATAAAGCCAACGTGCAATTGAGTTGGCAAATTTTCTAATTGAGAAATGTCTCTTTTTGTTGTTTTTCCCCCACTTAGATCCTCTCTCAGCCTAACCTGCTCCCTCCATTGGTAAGAGCCCCATTTACTAACACCTTCCCAGCGCCTGTTCAGAGGCTGCCAGTAGTTCTGCATAGTCAGATGCCGTCTCAGATGAGCACAGGCCTTATGAGCCACCCTCAGTTACCACGTGTGGCCAGAGGTCCTTGTGGATCAGTACCTGGAGCCAGAGGCACTCAGGCCAAGGCTGAACGAGATGTGAAGGTCAGTATGTGAACAGCAGTGCTGATACCAGCAGTGCAGTCTGACAGCTCCCAGGGCAGGGATGTGTCTGCAGGGCATGGCTTCAGAAAGTGCCTCTGGACCCCAAGCCAGCAACCAGGCTCTTAACAGCTGAACACAGACCTTCTCTACACCCTGGTGTTTTTTAATAAGAACTTTAGACTGAAATATTTGTAGGGAGCTTCCTGTCTCAAGTGGTCTTTTGTGGTCAGCAGCTGTGGAGCTGCCACTGCTGTCCAAGGCAAAGTGAGGTGTCAGGAGCCTGGTTACTTTTGCATGAGCAGTGAAGCTGCACACCTGGCTGTCAGCTGTCCTTTCACCCCCAGCTCCTCCTGTTCCAGCCAGCCTCACTCCTTGGGGACTCTGGAGAGTCCTTTCCCCCTGGTTTGAAGTGCCTGTGGTGCATTCTCTGGGCTAGAATGCAGTACCTGGTGCTCTCTGCAGAAGAGGGAGCTGCATTTCAGTAGCAGGTGATGACAGTCACCCTAACTTGTTATAGCACTTTGGGACCCTTCAGTTGGAGGCCAACTCTTCTTCCAAGGC
Organism: Muscicapa striata striata; assembly: GCA_030060385.1. Classification (NCBI taxonomy): domain Eukaryota; kingdom Metazoa; phylum Chordata; class Aves; order Passeriformes; family Muscicapidae; genus Muscicapa; species Muscicapa striata. The sequence continues at coordinate 1,630,648 of JAREIS010000013.1, read as the reverse complement.
GGGCTGCAGTGTGAGACATCTGTGTAGGGACACTGCTGGACACTGAGCCTGTTGGCTGCAGAAAAGAAGTTGCTTGGATAGATGGTGCTTAGGGGCTCCTTCATGTGCTGCCATTCCTGTAACCTGTGCACTGAGGTGTCAGCAGGAGAGTGTTGTTCTGCTCATGCATGGCTGGGGGAGGACTGATTACCCTTCAGTTCCAGGTGGTTAGTTCATTTTCCTACCACCACTTTGTGCAGCTTTTGGATGCCTACCAGGTGATGCTTAACATATTGTCCTGAGTGTGCACTGTGGGTTAAATGTAGCCAGTCAGAGCAAATACTGACACAGTTCTGGTGTCTTTAATCTCCTGCAAACACTGCTGAGAGCAGTGAGAGTTACTCTGTCCTGCTTGGTAATCAAGTCATCCAGCCTTAACCCCAGGGGATGGCTGAAATTTTGGCAAAAGGTTTCAGGTGTCTCAGGCTGTTTGCTGCAGTTCTGCAAACAAGAGTTCACAGGTTTGTTTTCTGTTCTGTTGCTGCTTGAGTTACTTGGAGCAACTGCAAAGTATGAGAGCCAAGGCCTCTTGTTCCAAACTTCTGCTGTTGTGTCTCCCCATTGTGTGTGTGTGTCCCAGCCCTGTTTTTTGTAAAAAAACAGAAAATATTCAGACAGGTCAGTGGAGGCTTAGTGCCTGTGTCGTAGTTGGGGTTCTTTGTGTTAAGATACTCCTTTTTAATCTAAAATAAAAAGGTGTTTGCACTGGGCTTTATTCTTCAGCTTCCAAATGATTGAACTCTTAATGGAGTCTCTGCAGTCTGGCCAGGAAAGCCAAGTGCTTGCTCTGAAGTGTCTCATCTGCACAATATCAAAACTGTAACTGGAATGTGTTCACAGAGGCTGAATTCCACCACAGGTGCAGGTCAGGGTTGCTGGTAGGATTCAGAGGAGTGAAGGCAGGCAGGCAGTTGATGCTGCCTGGGATGAGAGCCTGCTCAGAGGGGGGAGCAGATGAGGCTGCAGTTGACACAGCAGAGTTCTGAGCTGGTTCATTCCCATCCCAGCTGCAGGCTCAGTCTGTGCCCAGAGCCACAGGAGGAAACGGGGTGCTCAGACTGTGCTGCTGGGAGGGGCCTTGTGCTCCAGAGGGGCAGCAGAGCCAGAGGCAGCTGGACCCAGGCAGGGTTGTGCAGGCACAGCTCATGTCTGACCTGTGCTCAGGGGAAGCTGCAGCTGGAGCTGCTGTCAGCAGTGTTTGTACTTGTACAGCTCTGCGATGGTGATGGCATCATCAAAGAGTACAAAGAGGTTAGGTAATGCTTCAAACTGTTGTCCCTGATCGTGTTTTTTGGGGAAGGATTAGGAAAGAGCAAGGATGGCATGATGTTAAACTAACTACTGCTGAGGAGCCAAGCATTCAGAGGTGGTGACACCAGGGAAGCAGCAGGATGGACACTGCTTTTCTAGGAAACTGGTCACTGGGATCAGTCCTTCCCCTTTCATATGGAAAATACTTGTGTGTGAAGTCACTCCAGCTCCAATGCCCTCTCTTTAGTAAACTTATTTTCTCCCTCTCTTAAGGCAAAGCAAAGAGCAGAGGTCCTTCAGTCCACTCAGAGATTCTTTTCTGAGCAGCAGCAGCAGCAGCAGAACAAGCCCATAGGAGGCAAAGCCCCGAAAGTGGAGGAGAACGGGAGCAAACCCAGCGAGGCAATTGCCGACTCTGCAGGAGTCTGCCAGGACAAAGCCGAGGAAAAGCCCAGCCCTACTCCTGCTGCCACACCGAAACCTGTTAGAACTGGACCAATCAAACCTCAGGCAATCAAAACTGAGGAGACAAAATCTTAGAGGCTGTGTTCCCGTGGAGGGGGAGAGGGGAGGGTGGGCGAGGTGTCAGCAGTTGGTGGCCCGAAGGATGAAGAGCAGCCTGCTCTCCCTGCCGGGCTCTGAGCAGCCCCTCGGGGCATGGAGGCCAGCAGCAGCTGTGGTGGCAGCTGCTGCGAGTCCAGCTGAGTCCCAGGCTCTCGGGGCTCACCCCTGCTCTAACAGCATGAAGGCTGCTTTGGGGTGTGCACGTCCCACACGTGTGTGCCCCGTTTGGCTTGCACCCGCCTGCTTCCCAAAGCCACAGCACGGAGAGGTAGCACCGGTGGGGAGGCATTTCCTAGCTGACATAATGACTTCTCTTATTTTCTTCAGGCTCTGATCTTCAGCTGCTATTTATCTTTTTATAAACCCATGAGTATGAGAACATGCAGATCTGAAGATGGTGCTGGGCCAAGTAATGTGTGTTAAGTTTTTTAGTGACTTAAGAAGCTTCTATCTTGTATAAACAGAGGGATCCACATATTGCCACGCGAGGTTTAACCTAACACAGAGTAACACTGGCAGTGTTGGATTTCCCTCTGAAGGCAGTGCTTTGCTGGCTGCTGCTGCTTGGATGACAATTTACTGCATTTACTTCACCATATGAAAAAGCTACTTGGCCACCTGTGTCCTCTCCACCCGCTGCCCCCTCAGTGGCTCTCACCCCTGGAGTTGAAGGTTCGTTGCATCAATAGTCAGATTTGTTCCGTTCACCCCTGTCCAGCTGTCTTTATATGATGCGAGTGGTCCCTAAACGGTTTCCGGTTTGTCTGTAACACAGCAACGAGCACTTAAACTGTGCCACAAGAATAAAAGAAACCTTATCAGATTAACGAGAGTTTTATCTCAAAGGTGCATTCTTTATATCAGAGCTGCGTCGCACCACCTCCTTGCCCACAGTGTGCTGGAAAGTAGAATCAAGTCAAATAAATGCCTTTTTAATTGTATCCTCTAGTATTCTAGCTGTAGGACAGTACTGTATGATACTTCTGTGAATGTAAGATATCCTGTACCTGCTTATGATATGTAGTAGTGACTGTGCTATACTGGAGCTGTTTTTAATAATGTTATTCTAGAGGTTTTTTTCCAGACAATGATTGAAAAAGCTAATAAAAAGCACCAGGTACCACATCAGTAGCAGAATTTGCTGGTTTTTTCTGGGATTTTTTTTCTTTTTTTTTACGTTTTTTGGAAGGAAGAGTTGAAAGTCTAATGTGTATAATTTTGTTCAAATGACTGCAGAAGCTGGAAAGGCTGTTGCTGCTATTGATGCCTAGTGAATTGCTATTGGTTATCTTTTTATATAAATATATATATAATTTGAATTTTTGGAAACTAGCTGTGATGTCAACTTTGGAAAAAAGTATCCCACTTGTAGTGTGAGTTGGCATTGTACAGAAATTAACAGCCATATTGGTCTAGAAATGTTAAACTTAATTTTTTTTCCATTTGTACAGGGGTAACGCACTGTATGAAATATGTACGGTCTTATTTACATGGGTTTGATTACAGAAACTAATAAAGTATTCTCTAAATAAAGCCCCTGGCTGCTCTCATGATTGCTGCAGGAGGTGAGCAGAGCTCCCAGGGAAAGGCTCCTGAAGGAAGATGCTCCCAGAAGGAAGATGCTCCCAGAAGCTGCTTTATGTATCCCAGGCCTCACAGGACATGGCCAGAAGGACTCTGGAGGGGCTTGCTGGGAATTCCATCTCCATCTGGTGGAGCTGGGGGTTGTTCAGGCAGGAGCTGAGATGACTCCAGTTGTCCCATTGGCCGGTGAGTGGCAGCACTGGCAGAAGGCACGAGTTCAGGGAGCCCTGCCCTGGGCTGGGGACAGGCAGGACACGCCCAGCTGGCCACCAGAGGGAACTTGCTTCCCACAAACACCAGGAACCTTCGGTGTCTTGGTCTCTGAGGAGTAATTCCTGCCTGGGGAGAAGGTGCTGGCTGGCTCTGCCTCTGAGAAATAGGAGGATGCAGCCAGGAGCGGTGGGGTGGCTCTGCAAGCACCAGCAGGAGTTGGGCAGGATCACCTTTGGTCAGAGGTGTCGCTGCCAAGCCTGGGCTGGGTTGGGAAGCAGCAGCTCAGGGCTACTGGAGGAGCTGGAGTCGTTTCATACCCAGGTTGGTTTTGTTCAGGTAAAATTGCAGCAATGTGGAGTAAATCAAAGGTGCTGGAATCCACAATGCAGCCGAGGGCAGAAGGAACCTCTGAGCAGGTACCACTCAAGGGTAAATCACCTTTTTAATGAGGATCTGTAGGAGCACAGCTGCAGTAAATGCTTGGGAGGGTGGACATGGGGAGCTGAGTGAATGTGGATGGACACTGCTTCCATCTAGAAATGTGCTATAAAAGTAACTGAGTTGTGGTGATGTTTCCCTGCTTTGAGGTTGTCTGCAGCCTGTTTCATCTTAAAAGGACACCCCAAAAATGGGAACTCATTCACCAGACTGTTCTATTTTTAAGGAAACACTGCTGAAAGGAGTAATGTTATTTCTGTAGTAATAAAACCACTGGGAAGTCAGAGGAATTTCCCACAGTCGGCTGTGGGAATGTACCAGGCTTTGGACTATTCTGTGCTCAGAGCAGAGCAAGGGGAGCGTTTCTGCAAAAGTTTAATTAAAGTAAATGCTGGGGCATTTTGTGCCTCCAACTAGCCCAGGTTTGATGTGTGCCTCTCCAAAAGCCCAAACCACACCAGCTGCCTTTCAGGCCAGGTGGAGCTTTCAGTCATTGACCCCGGTTGATTGAATATTTTTATGACATTTAATCAGACAACTTGCTCCTGGCTATTTACACTGGAGTACCTCTTGCTTTTTTTTAATTTGAGTGGGATTTGATGTGTAATCTGTTTTCTAGGACTCCGGTCATCAGAAATAATTGTGCTGAACCTCCAGAAATTAGGGAACAATTTTGTTTAGGGAATTCAATTTCTTTTGCCTTAATAATGTTGAGGCTGTGAAAAGGTTGTAACTTTTCTCCAGGGCAAGAGCCCAGAGGGATGTTAAATGTGACTGGGGCCAGATCCAGGAACCCCCCTGGGCTCAGCCTGGCTTCTTGCTGGGATGTGGGCAGGGAGGGCTTGTTTTCCCAAAGCCTGTTAAGTAAAGCAGTGTATTCAGTGCTGTTCAGCTCCAGCCCAGCTTTCTGGAAATCCTGTGTACATTGGCTTGTCCTCCTTTATTTTCTCACTCAATTAAGAGATGATTTCCCGGCCTGCAAAGCCCTGGAGGGGTGGGAGCTGTCTGCCCTCGGTGTCTGGGCTCACCGAGGTGCTGCTGCTCCCCGGGGCTCTGCACAAACCCTGCCCTTCATCCCGGGGCTTGGCTCACCCCCCGGGGAGCTGAAGGGGACTCCAGCCCGGCCTCCCATCCTGTTCTGGGACAGAAATACTTTCTGCCATCCCTGGTGGCAGGTTTGCTGGGCATTGCTGGCTCTGGCTGCTGCCCAGCTCTGTGTGGGACAGTGACAGGGGTGATGCGTTCCTGCCCCACCCGGGCTGAGCCTTGCTGCACATCCTGGGGACATGACTGGCCACAGGGACACTTTCACTGGCCCTGGATCAGGTGAGATTCCCAGCCTGGCTCTGGGCCTGCCCAGGAACAGGATCCAAGAATGGATCTTTCAGCCTCCTCCCTCCTTCTGATTGGCTCCCACCTGCTGCCCACCCTGCAGCTTACCAAACATATCTTACACATATCATCTCACTTTTTACAACCATCATGTATTTTTCCAAAATAAAGCATGGGGATGATGGATAAACCAAATGCTTCATTGTGCTATGCAAATATACAGTGCTACACTTAAGACAACAGTGTTAGTGTCAGGACAGCAATGGGGTGAAGCATCCCACTGAAAATCCCTGTAGCTGCAGGTGATCATCACAGAAGTCCCACTCTGTCCTTTTCCACTGCTCTAATATCTGGTGTAGTGCTCTCAGGAGCTGCCTTCCAAAATGGGGCATTTTCATGCTCAAAGCTTCACAGCTCCCCACACCAGCACCTTCAGCCTATAGGTGCATCAAGAGGGGCACCAGCTCACCACACTCCTTGGAAAACAGGCTTGGAAAGACAAGGTGCAAGGCAGCAGTGGTGCTGGGCAATGTTTACTGGGCCAGGACCCGATGCAGCCCCTGGGGAACGTGATTCCTGCTGCCCTGAATGCCAGAGGGGGAAAGAAACCTCCTCCTACAAGCTTTCTACAATAAATAGATAAAACAGCATGCTCTGGACTGGTGTGGGGAGAGCTGCTGGCCTGGAATGGCCTGTAAAGCTGAAGCACATGGCTGGAAGGGCTGGGTACCAAGAGGCCACCCGGCTGCAGGATGCTCTGCCAGCACTCCTCACCCCTGCTCTCTTGGCCGATTTTTTTTCCCCTCAATAAAACAAGGCTTGTGCAATGCATGTCTGTCTTTTCTGCTGTTTTTGAGCCTACTCGATGATTTTTGGAGGTGGCTGAGCTCCAGGCTGCCCTTGGGCACTGGGAGTGTGGGATGCCAGTGGAGCCTGTGGGATCTCTGCGGGGCCAGAGCCTGGAAACAACACACCCTGACCCCACAGAGGGGATCGCTGCTCACAACGAGGGAATAACGTTTATTTTAAGGCAGGATCTTCCTGCACAGCTCTTCTACTACCTGCTGCCCAGCCCTCACCATGCCTGCTCCAGTTTTGGGGTGGCCAGGCTGGGTGCTGCTGTGACGCATCCGAAACCCACCGAGGCTGGTGAGAGGCATTTCCCTGGCTCTGCCAGGCTCTGGAGCAGCGCTTCATCTCTCTCTGCTGCACTTGAGAACAAGGGGATGTGGCTGGGCTGCGTGTGGCCCCCGGCAGCACCCCAGGAGGTGGAAATGGGGAGGGAAGCAGGGTGTCAAGGCACGCACGGGGTACCGGGGGCTGAGCCAGCCTCGGCTCACGCCCGGGACAGGCGGACGGGGTAGGTGACCATGTTGAAGCTGTCCCAGGCGAAGAGCTGCCGCTCGGCAGGGTTGTAGTCCAGCATGCTGAGGTAGCGGAAGCGGTTCTCGAAGGGGATGCTCAGGGCCCGGCTGCTGCCCGTGGCAGTGTCGTAGGCAAAGTTGATGGTGGCGTTGGGCGCCGAGTAGCTGCTGACGGTGTAGAGGGTGCCGCAGATGAGGAAGGAGTTGGCCACCGCCCGCTTGCGGATATTGGTCTCCCAGGTCCGACGGATCTCCAGCGTCTCGGGGTCCAGCTTGGAGAGCACGATGGCTCCCCGGGCCTTCTCGGTGCTGTAGATGACCCAGAGCCCCGTCTCATCCACAGCCAGGTCGATGTCGGTGTAGCCCCCCCAGGAGTAGGGGTATTGCCCGTGGTAGCCGGCGCCGGGGATCTCCCTCTCGGCCGTGATGGTCTCGCCCCGCAGGTCGTAGCGGGCCACGGAGCGGGAGTGGCGGGGCTGGAAGAAGAGCCCGCCGCGGTAGATGACAGCCCCCGTGCTCTCCAGGGGCCGCGGCAGGATGTGCACCTTGGCGGGGTAGCCCCGGGCCAGCTGCTCGGCCTCCTCGTACTGGAAGAGCTGGCGCACCTCGGTGCCCACGGTGTCCACACGCCAGGTGTTGTCCCGCGTGAAGGGCGCCACGGGCTCGGGGTCCTTCATCCACACGCCGTACTTGCCCGCGATGGAGTCGGCGCGGCCGAACACCACGGGCTCTCCCACCCACACCAGCTGGCCGCAGCCTGCTCGGGGACAGGACGGGACACAGAGGGGTCACCGCCAGCCCCCCGAGAGCAGCGGGGCGCGGGGCCGGCCCGGCGTGCCCGTACCTGAGTCCTCCTTGCCCGGGCGGCCGAGCGCCGTCTCGTCCAGCAGCCGCGACACGGGAACCTCGCTCCGCTCCGACTGCAGCTCCTGGTAGCTGAGGGGCTGCGGCTCCCAGCGCGGCGCTGCGGCGGGGGCAGGCACAGCCTGAGCGGGGCTCAGCCAGCCCCCCTCACCGCCTGCCTGCTCCTGCCGCCCTCGGGGCGCTCCGTGCCGGGCTGCTGCCCCCCGAAATGCGGGTGCCTGGGGCAGCAGCCCGCTGCTCCATCCTACTGCAGCGCGGCACAGCTGGGACCATTCTCTTCGGGGGAAACTCCTAATACCCCAGATCAGCAGGGAACCCTACATCGCCCCTCTGCTGCGGGGCGGGGCGGGAGGCACAGGGCAATGGGCTGAGCCCACCAGGGTCCCCAGGAGCGGGGGGCAGCAGTGGGAGCACAGCATGGGGGTTGCACAGGGACTCGGAGCCGGCGGCAGGGACGCGCAGGGGTCCCGGCCCCGGCACTTACCCTTGGCGGGGGCACGCAGCGTGTCCCGGCCGGGCCCCTCTCTGCCGGAGGGGCAGCGGGCGGCCCGCAGCCGGGTGATCTCCTGGGCACTGCTCTCCAGCCGCCTGCCCAGCTCCTCTTTCTCCCGCTCCAGCCGCCCCTTCTCCTCCTCCAGCCGGGACTTGGCCCGCAGCAGCTCGCCGTAGGCAGCCTCCAGCTGGGAGTCCCGGGCGCCCCCCGGCTCGGCTCCCCGCGGCCCCGAGCCCCCCGCTACTCGCTCCCGGCTCTCGAGCCGACTCAGGCGGGTGGCGAGGGCGGCCAGCTCGGCGCGCAGCTCGGGCACGCCGCCGGCAGCCTCGGGGCAGGCGGCCTCCACGGGGCTGGCCACCGTGAAGGAGTAGGTGCAGTGCCCGGAGCTGTCATGGGCGCGGCGGAGGAAGGCGGTGTCGGCCCGGCCGCGCAGGGCCACGGAACCCCAAAGGAGCAGCCAGACCCCCAGCATGGCCCCGGCGCCGCCCCTCTGAGCGCGCCGGCCACCGGCGCCCGCATTTATAGAGGAAGAGGGTCGGGGCGGCGGGGGGCGGGCGAGCCGGAACCTTCTCGATGCCTGCGGGGGCACCGGCACTGCCCCGGGGCCGCTGGCCGACGCCTCGTGCCAGCGGGGAGGGGCCGAGGGCCGAACACCTCGGGGGCCGGGACAGGCGCCTGAACCGAACCCGCCGGCCCCGGCCCCGCCTCAGGGCAACCCCGCCTCAGAGCGGCCCCGCCTCGCCCCAGAGAAGCCCCACCACAGGGCGGCCCCGCCCCGCCTCAGAGTAGCCCCGCCTCGCCCCAGAGAAGCCCCGCCTCAGAGCGGCCCCCGCCTCAGCCCCGCCCCAGAGAGCGGCCCCGCCCCGCCTCAGAGCGGCCCCGCCCCGCCCCAGAGTGGCCCCGCCCCGCTCCGCCCGCCCGCCATCGGTAGCTCGGCGCTCGGCGCGGCGGGCGGAGCGCCGCGCACTCGATGTGACGGGGGCTCTCCGGCACCGGCCATTTCCCGCCGGCCCGGCCCGGCCCGCTGAGCGCGGGGGCGGCGGGTCCCGTCCTGGGCCTGCCGGGCGCTCGCTGCTCTACCCTCCAGCCTTCTCCTCCCGGACACGGAGCCCCGCGGCACGGAGCGGCCATGCCTCCCAAATTCAAGCGGCACCTAAACGATGACGAGGTGACGGGCTCGGTGAAGAGCGAGCGGGTGAGTGCCTCTCCTGCGGGGCCGGGCTCGGTCCGGGTCTCCCGCAGGGCCGGAGCGCGGTGCCAGCGCCGTTCACTGAGCGAGGGGCTGTGCGAGCGGAGCCGCGCTCCCTGTGTGCCGCAGCAGCCTCGGTGCGGCTCTTCTGGAGCCTGTGCGGCTCCTTCGGGCTGCAGTCATGGCCAGGAGATGCCCGTGTGCTCCGGCCTCCTGCCCTTCCGCAGAGCCTGGCAGGGACACGGCCTGGCTCTGCTGCCCACGTTGGCTGAAGGACTTGAGTGAAGTCACCCTGTGCTTTACAGCTGATTTTTTCTCCTGTCACTGAGGTCCCCTCACATTTGAATACAGTTGCCTGGTTTGGACAGAAAGATTTAAGCTGCTGTGGTCAGGCTGTGCTAAAGCTCACGTTAGGCTGTGGTCAGAAATGCTGCTGCAGATCCCGACAGCTGTCAGCGAGACCAGGAGCCCGAGCTGCCAAGAGCAGGTTGCTCCTCCCTTGAGGGAAGCAGTGGCTGCAACTATTGCATGGTGTAGCAGGTTTGCTTGAGTTGGTTGAGCAAATGTGACAGGATGGAAATGTAGGTGGGCTTCAACATCGGAGCATCAGGCTTGCAGGTAGGAGCCAAATCTAATATGGGAAAGCAGCAAGTGTTGGTACCCCAAGGAGCATCTGCTGGTCCCTGGGCCCACACCTTTAGTGTGTCACCTTCTCCTCTTGATTGCTTTTGACCCTAAGCAGAAATGCTTTTGTCCAGAAGATTCAGGCTTCAGTGGGATTGTGGGGTTGCTCTTAAAAATCCTCTCATGGAGTGTAGTGGATCAGCAAATGGGAGCCCTTTGGGGTGAAGCAGAGGAGCTGCCAGACCACTCTGTCCTTCAGCCCAAGGAAGCCAGTGTGTTCCCTTACATCTGCTGCCATCAGATGGTGGAGAAACCACGTCCTCCAAGCCCAGAGTGGATCTCATTTCCTGGGCTGTGTGGATGGGACAGCCCAGGCTGGCTGTGGGTGATGCTGATGTTTTTGGGTGCAGGGCTGGAGACCCAGAGAGGGTCTCCCTGTAGCCAGAGGATGCTGATTGCATCTTAAGAGCAGGAAATGTGTGTGTGAGATGGCGGTTGCTTATTGATGAGATGTTTTTTCTGTGTTTGCAGAGGAACCTGTTGGAGGAAGACTCTGATGAAGAGGAAGACTTTTTCTTGTGAGTTGGAATGCAGTGTCATACCTGCCTGCAGCTCTGATACTGAGGGCTTGGGAATGAAAACCTTTGGGATGACCTTCCAGAGCCTTGGCCTTGAGCATGAATTAATAGGTGTGACCTTTTGTAAGAGGGAGATGTCCCATGGATCCTAAGATGTGGGAGGGACCCATGGGAGGTGTGAAAACAATCCTCTGTGCACAAGGCGTTGGTTCTCTCTTCTGTATCTTCTGGATCTGTTTAAAAACATGTTTTCATTGTACCTTCTGTCCTGATTACTCTTTTCTGCCTGCAGGAGGGGGCCTTCTGGACCCAGGTTTGGACCCAGGAATGACAAGATCAGGCAGTAAGTTGTTGTTCTTTAGTGTCACAGAGAGAATAATTTATTCTGGCACTGTGAGCTCCTGCTGCTGTCTTGTCAGAGAATTTCTGTGCAGCTCATCATATGAACATTCCTCATGGCTGTGTTCTTCTAACATGTCAACAGCTAAAGGAAATCTCAGCTTTGATGCAACCTGTCAAGAAATTGTTTGTTGACAGAGGGATAAGATTACATCACAGGAGCTTATTGGAGTTTCTGAAGCCCTTGCTGTGTTCTAGTGGTGACCTGTTCCATTCTTTTTGAGACTCTTTCTCTGTAGTATTAACCCTGAATTTTAAGCTTTCCTAGCACCATTTTTTAATTTTTGAGGCTTTTTTACCTTATCCTGTAACATGCTCCTTAATGTTTCAGGAAAGTAGGTGGTCAGGAACACACCAGGACCACAGGTTTTGGGCAGCAGCTGCTCCTCTGACATCTTCTTCTCCAGATAAAAACCTGATAGAGGTGACCTGGGATGAGCAGTGACTCACTGGGGTCAAAGCAAATGGAAAACAGGAAACCATTACAGCTGGAGGAGGAGTGGGGCAAGAAGGAACACTCTGGATCCTTCTCCCATCGAGTCATTTCCTGGATGATGCTTGTTCAGGGCTCCAGTTTTTCCTGTGAAGGATGTGGTGGTGGTACTCAATCAGAAGTGTGGGGATACTCACAGCCCCCTGGTCTGTGTTACCCTGTTCCTTTGCTGATCTTTGTGGAGCCAGGATAGAGATCTGTGTGGGAAATGCTGCCTGGGCATTGTTCAGACTGGATCATGTTTGGAGCCTGAGTGTGGCTCTTGGTTGGGAATTTTTCCATGCCAGGAGGAAGCCAGCACAGCTCTGGGATGACTCATTGCCATCAGCATTAGGCTGTGCTTGTTATCTTGAGGAGTGAAGGGCACTTGAGCTGCACAAGAGGCAGAGGGCAGGTGGCTGCACCCTGAGTTTTCAGGGCATCTCTGTTCCCTCCAGAGTGTGAGGGTGCTGTTGGTAGAGAGGAACTGCTCTTTGGAGTAAGCCAGTGTGGATAGAGCCTCCCTTCTAGGGCACGATCTGGAATGAATGAGAGAGCTGAGAATTGGGTTTATGAGTGGGGGTCTCACCTCCATAGAGAGGTAGAGATGAAGTAATGTCTATCCCTTTGTTCTCCTGTGCTAGACAACACCCACAGTGGCTGCTGTGTTCCCTGTTGGTGGGAGAAAACAGGAGCCTCCTCTCCCCTCCCTTCCCCTCCCCCTGTCTTGGCCTGGTAGAAGGGAGCAGTGGCTTAGAGCAGGACACTGCACTGTGGAAAGGAAGAAAAGTGAAAGAAGCATTTAGCCAGGAGCTGGTGGGTCTGTAGGTGTGATGGGACTAATGGCCCACACATGATGCTTGCCCATTGCCAGAGATTGCCTGTATGTAGTGGACGTGGCATGGAGTGTGTCCCTTGGGAGCATCTAGAGCATCTGTTACAAAACAGAATTTATTTTCTGCTGTCATCAGCGTTGATTGCTTTGTTTAATAAGTGCTTACACCATGCAGTCACTTCTTGTCATGGAGATCACTATGAAGTTTCTGATCTGTTCAGCCCTTGTGCTGTAGGGATCAATGCCTGGTCTCACAGTGAGTCAGTTTTCTTTGTTCCAACAAAGAATTGGGTTGCTGCTAAAAACTGTAAGGAAAAGACATTTTAAGGAGGCATTTGGAGAGCTGAGGCATAGCTGAGCAAAGCTGGAGAGGCCATGGCAGTAAGGAACGAGGTGTGAAGATGGGCCTAAAAGGAAAGTGGGTGGAGGATTGGGTAGAGGAAAAAGTGATGGGATTGTGGGAGCAAAGGTGTGGAACATGTTAAACGTGAGGGGCCAGACTGGAAAGTTTTTCTGGTTGTCCTTGGCAGGAAAGGGAGGTGGATTGGGTCAGTGTGGAGTTTGGCAGCAGAGACCCTCAAGGCCAGCTCATCTGTGGGGAACACTGCAAACCTTGTAGGGAAGGAGGTGAGTTACAGTCAGCAACAGTGAGAGGAGGAAGTGTCAGTACCCTTCAAGCTGAGCTTTGCCATGATGTGTCTGGAAGCTGCTTGGTTGGGATGGACTCTCCTGTGGTAGCTGAGAGAAGCCACTTTGGCTTCCTTTGAGGCCTCCCATCCCCAGGGTGGGCTGGAGCTGAAATGCAGCTTTTGAAAGGTGCTTACCCTTTTCCCCAAAGGTACAAAGAACAGGTAAGGGAGAGCTGATCTTTCTCTGCCTTTGCTTTGGGGCTTTGGAAGGAGTGCTGAATGTGTGCACAAGAGCCTTTTCAAGGGAAGCTGGGATGTTCATCTTCCAGCTGGATTTCTTTTATTTGGAAAAGGAGCTTCTCATCACAGACCATATTTTCAAAAATTCTGCTAAAATCAGCCCCTTTTCTGCTCTGCTTGACTCACTTCACTGCTGAAGTGTTTGTGCTTTCAGGGAACTGTGCCATTGGGTTCTTGTTCATGCTGCTGCTGAGGCTCAGCACAGTGCTGGCTTCCCCAGGAACCTCTTGGTCTCTGTGAATCCCCCACTGTGCTGCTTTGGGGGGTCAGCATTCCCAGCCCCAGTGGCTCTGGCTGGCTGCAGGCCCTGAGCAGGGAGAGGGTCTGGGGAATGGTTTGAACTCTTGAGGCAAGAGCTGACTGCAGCTTCCCAGGGCTCATTGCAGGTTATGCAATGACCCCAACCACAGTCCAGACTTTCATCTGCAGGTGATACCAAGGCCACATTGACAGGTACCATTGTTGGATGCAATCCATTCAATGACTGGAAGGCTTCAGGGAGGTATAAACTGCTCTTTTCCTCCCAGCTGGGACTAAGCAGCAACTTCAATCCAGGGCTTTGTGGTATGGTTCAGCACTGTTACCCTGTTTTTGGGAACAGCAGAGCTCTCTGCAGAGCTGGAGTGTGCTGTGCAGCACTGGCCTCCTGCCTCTGTACCCTCTGTCTGCCTTGGCTCTCCCTCCTGTTCCCTCTTCCCTGGGTGGCTGCCACAGTCAGGGGTGTTTGGATGTAATTTGCACCAAAATACACACTATTAATATCACTGGGGTGGAAAACTGGAGTGTGTCATGGCTGCAAACAGCCAGCTTGGAGACAAGCAGCAGCCTCAGGCAGCACATCCCATGGTGTGTGCACAGGCTGTTTACAGTGTCTGGAGAATGCAGCACTGTTGTTAGCCCAGCACCCTGACCAGCCCAGGCAGGTTTTCAGTACCTAACCCAGTGTGGCCAAAATGGTAAAGCTTATTCCTCCCACTCTGCAACAGCAGAGCACAAGAAAAGAGGAGTCTAAAGCAGGCTGAGTGCCATTAGATCTCGTTGCTTTGATGGTGTACACTTGCTGTCCTTGTTAGAAGCATCAGACTTGCAGTAATTACTAAGAAAAAAGGTCATGGGAGACATATTTAATGTTTTTGTCTTTCTCCCTTTCCTGGCAGATATTTATTCCACTTTATTTCTCTTGGAAATCTGGCAGGAGTAAAGCACATGAAGTGTATGTGTTAAAAGGCCGTAGCTCCCCAACAGGAAATACACTTTGTATTAGAGGACTCATTCCCTCTTGCCAAATACAACAAGAAAATATTTTCTTCTTGATGTGACTTGAGTTTCCTACCTCAAGCATGCCAAACTAGTGGGAATCTTTGAATTTGTTCTGAAGCTGCTGGGCTAATACATAGGCTGAGCATTTTTCAGCCCCCTCCTGGAGAGACAGCAGTGGAGAGTGGGAGAGAGCAGAAAGAAAAGGCTGGCTTAAGGTCTGGGTAAGGAGCTGTGTGGAGGTCTGAACTTCCCTGACTTGGCCTCTTCCCTCCTGTTCTTTGCTGTGTTGTTCTGTTGGGATTTTTCCCCAAATGGCAAACCATGCTGCCCAAATGCATCTGTGTTCCATGGGAGTCAACACCTCAACATTTGTGGGAGTTTAAAAGCCTTGATTTCTTTGTGCCTCCATTCTCTATCTGTGCTATGTTTTGTTCTCTTGGGGACAGCTGACAGCTTGCCCAGGGTGCAGGTAACAAGGGCCCTTAGCATTTTGCCAGCAGTTCAAGTGAGAAGAGACAGGATGCTGAGAAGCAGCTTGGGCAGTAAGGGTCTGTGCTCTGTAGCTCTGCCCCAAATGCTGTTAACCACCACAGCAGCTCGAAGTTACCAGCCTGTTTTGCCTCCAACACTTTGGGGTGTCCCAGGACTCTGACCTGCTCTGGCAGGGATACAGGTGGTGTTGCATTGCTCTGCAAGTTCCTAGATGCACTGTAACCTCGTGTGCTCCGACTTGTTAGTTGTACCAGGATAACTTGGTTACAAATCTGTTGTGGGAGGAAATCATTCTATTTTCAAGCCAGAAAATGATTGTAGAAACATTTCCATACTGCAAATGTAGATTCTGCGTGTGAAGCCGATGTTTGAGGCTTGGAGCTTTTGCCAGGTTGGCTCATCTGGGGTAGCAGATGTTGGTGCTTTTCCTCTCACCCCAAGCTGTAGCTGCACTGTTGGCAGCTCCAAGCTGGGACTTGTTGTGCCAAGGTAAGGAAAGCTCCTTGCAGAACGTGCCTGCTTATCACCCAGTGCCCCAGGGATGGGCCATGGGGCTGTGTGTTCTGTGAGGGGGGACACTTGGCTCCACAGGGCACTGCTGTGTGTTTCCTGCTGCCTCCTCAGTGCCACCTTCCAAGCTTTGCCACTCCCTCAGACTATGAGAAACAAACAGTGGATTAGAGCAGGCTCCTGGGCACAGGGCACTTTTCTGCTGAGAGTTTTTGGGGATTATCTGTGCCCTTCCCCTCTGGATGAGGAGCTCCTGGAAGGCAGTTCCTGTCAGTGTGGAAGGCGGGAGCTGCCACCACACGGTGTAGGTGGGTTCAGAGAGATGCTGCTCCCACAGACTCTGTGATGCAGCAGAGAAGGCAGGTTCTTTTTCTATGCTGTCCTAAATAAAACACATTTTTATATGTGCTGCTGGAGTCCAGCATGTGCCTTATCACAGCTGTTGACTCAGAAATTGGTTTCAGAGGAGCTGCCTGGCTCTGGAAGCCACAGTGCAGTGGTGCTGGAGAGCTCGACATGAAAGGCTAAGATGGGAAACCCCTTCATATTTAGAGATGTGGAACTCTTCTAGAGCTTTCTGGGGTGAAAAATGTCTTTAAATGACTATTCTCACCTGTATTTGGAACAGTAGGTAAATGTGAGCAAGTCATGTGACCACTATTGCTGGTTGCAGCTGCTCCTCATCGGCACAGGTGTGTGCTTGGTGAGAGGCACATAGCTGATAGGAGAAATAGGTCAGTGTGAACCTATGTCTCTAATTAATTAATTAATTAATTAGGTGTGGTGGCAATGACAGAGCCCTGTTTCTGGTTCTGCAGTGCCCCATTGATTGGCCTTGAGTCTGTCTTGGCCCCAGTGTCCTGGCCATGGGGGAGGATACGCTGTTTCTCTTTGGAGCTATTTCTGTTTTTGTTGCCTCCAAGGTCCTGCTGTTGCTGTTGCCTTTCTGGGAACAGTATGTCTCAAGCAATGCATTGTTATCCCCTGGGCCTCAAGAAAATCCTCATTTCTATCTCCAGGAAAATAAACGTGTATTAGCTTCAAAATAAAAACCAGAACGGAGCAGTATTTTTCCACCAGGAAAATTTTTCTCTCTTGCCAGTGTATCTTTTTTTTTTTTTTTTTTTGTGGAGTGAATAAATGCATTTTTAATAACCCTACTGGTGTGATTTAGGCTACTGAAGGCTACCCACAGAGTTGCATAACCTATGAGAAGATGAATTATAACTTGGTTTAGTTCATATCAGCCATTTCTTTGCTATCCTCTTGATGCCCCTGGCAGAGTGGGTTTAATTTAGCAACTCAGTTCCTGGAGGAGGGAATTGATTTAATTTTACACCAAGTTATTGAGCAAAGGTGTGATGTGGAGTTCTGTGAAATGTAGAAAGATAAGGTATGGTTTTTATACTTCTTCTTTCCCCTCTGTGAGCTCTTCTGTAGCAGAGGTGCCCACCAAGAGCAATTAGTGCCTTTTCATACTTTGTGTTTTAAAGGTCTTAGAGAGGGTGTCCCATTTCAGCTGACTTCCCGTGCTCTCTCTGAACCCCTTGTGTTCCCTGCCCCTCCTGGGATTGCCAGAGATCCACCCCATGGAATGCCATGCCTCTGGCTTTCTCTGCATCCCATTAACCTCTTCCCACTGTTGTGCCCTTTCATTTTTGTGGGTGAGCTCTCAGATCCCACCAGGCTGGGCAGCTCTGGTGCTCACTTCTGCCCCTCACACTGCCTTTGCTCTGCCTCAGTGTCCAGAACCAGGTGGATGAAGTCATCGATGTCATGCAGGAGAACATCACCAAGGTGATCGAGAGGGGCGAGCGGCTGGACGACCTGCAGGATAAATCAGGTGTGATGTCAAACACTGCTCTGCTGGGCCAGGTTAACCTGGTTCAGTTCTGAAAACAC
Source organism: Muscicapa striata striata (assembly GCA_030060385.1). Lineage (NCBI taxonomy): Eukaryota > Metazoa > Chordata > Aves > Passeriformes > Muscicapidae > Muscicapa > Muscicapa striata. The sequence goes on along the minus strand of JAREIS010000013.1, from coordinate 1,613,316 downwards.
TTCATGTCAGACCTGGGCTTACATTTCTGTCCTTCTTGAGTGCAATGTTGCTCAGCCTTGGGCTGCAGATCTGACTTTCTGCTGATTCTCTCCACCTTTACTTGCTGCTCTGTGCAGAGGCATTAGTTTGGAGGTGTCTCGGTGCTGGGATCTAGTTGGGTGCTGGGTCTTTCAAGCAAAGGTAGATTTGTCTCTCTTCTGGCACTGTCCAATGGCTTGCAGAGCAGGTTCCTGTCCTCAGAGGGCAGCCAGTACAGAGGGAGCACAGTGGCACTTGTCTGTACGCTCTGGTGAAGGGGGTCATGTTGACCCTGCTGTGGCTTTGGTGAATCATGCTGTGGTTGGGTCTTTATTGCACAGAACTTGCAGTTAGAACAGGTGAGTGTGTGCTCTGACAGTGTGTGCACCACTGAACTGACTCTTTTCTTTCCTTTAACAGACAGTTTATCAGACAATGCAGCAGCTTTTAGCAAAAGAGCCAAGCATCTCCGGAGACAGATGTGGTGGCGAGACTGCAAGGTAAGCACGAAGGGGAACAAGCAGGGCTGGGCTTGTGGAAGGGTGGTGATGGTGGAGAAGCTCTGCTTCCTAGCTAAAAACATGCTGGGAGGCAAAGGCCTCCTTTCAGGTGGGAGCAGCTGCCCCTGGTACCCTGTGTAAGGTGTCTGTGTGCTCCTCTTGCAGATGAAGGCAATCATAGCGATGGTGGTGCTTGTTCTCCTGCTCGTCATCATCAGTGAGTAGCTCCACATCACCCCAGCCATGTGTGATGGACAGACTGGTGGCACTCCATGCTGTGAGTGACACCCTGGTGCTGTTGTCCCTGAGGGACAGCACCTGAGCCACTCCATGGGCTCCACTCTGCCTTAAGTCACCATGAGGAGTGCCTGCAGAGCATCCTGTGCTCCTCTTCTGCAAGGCTTAAGGGTGCATGCAGAGCAGCAGGCTCAAACCAAGTCCTGCTGACTGTGGCCAAAGAAAGCCAGCAGTGCCCTGCCAACCCTGTTCTGACCCAGGGTTGGCACTGACTGATCCCAAGTGGATGGGAGCACATGGAAAAGTTTCAGGCTAGAGCAATGTCTTCCAGAAACATCTACACATGTATCAGCCACCTTGCAATGAGCCTGCTGTGTACAAATGCTCTTTCCCAAAGTTGATGTGCTGCTTAATTTCCATCAAGTAGCTGTTGTGGCTTTGCCATTGGTCTCTTCCTGTGCTCTTTGCCTTTCCTGGAGCTCCCCAGAGCACAGATGTCACTGCTTTTTCTACCAAACAGCTCATAATGACCAGAGCGTGTCTCTTCCAGGCAGGAATTGCATGTTATTGCAGAATGACATGGTCCAGAGATCCAGGCAGCCCAGCATGGCAGTGCAGCTCTTCTGTGCCACTGGGTCTGGAGGGTTTTCCTTCCACTGAAGTGTCCAGGGGCAGCTCTCTAACTGTTCTTGTTCCTTCAGCAAAGCCCTTGAGGCTGTTGTCCTCCTAACACACAGCCTGCAGTGGGAGAGGCAGAGCTGGCAGCAGGGTTGAGAGAGAGACTGATGGAAAATCCCATCTGGTTTAGTTTTGGGAAGCTGGAAGGAGATGAAGGTAGCAGGATATGTTGTCTAGCATGTGTGCAGACAGCAGATTGCTTTAGCTTGGGGCTGGGAACACACTTCTGCTCACAGCTGCTGGGTGTTTGTTACTGCAGAGATGGGGGGACTCCCTGGCAGGGATGGGTGTGTGCTGAGAGCTTCTTTCTTTGTGTTTTGCAGTCCCCATAGTCCTGAAGTACCACTCCTGACAGGGCAGCTGGAGGCTTCGGTGGAGCTTTCTCTGGGATAACCCAACTGCTGTGTAATTTAAGTGAGATATCTGTATATAGCTTGGAAGTTGTTTTTTCTCCTGGGAGCAGGAGGTGGTGGCAAGCAGCCAGTTCTGAGGGAGTGTTTTAAGAACTACCAACCAACCTTTTTCCAGTCCAGTACCTGTTCCTGCTGTCAGACTTTTTTTCTTTTTTTATAACACAAGATTCAGATCCCAAACTGCCTGTTTTGTGGAATTCTGGGTCTCTGGTTTGGAACTGGCTACTTGCCCCTATGGTCTATCTGTATATATGGTTGAGTTGTAATATTAATATTAATAATAATAATAATAATATGTTTTGAGCAGCTCCCTGCTGCCTGCTGTGGAAGGCAGAGGGGACTCTGTCTTTGAATCAGAGAAAAGGAGGGGATAAATGTCTGAAGGGAAATATACCAATATATTATAGGGAACGGATTCTTATGAGGGCAACTTGTAAAGGTGTTGTTTTTCTCTTGTTAAAAAAAAAAGAAAAAAAGAAAAGAAAAGAGAAAAAATGAAATTAGGTTTACAATCCAGAAGACTTTCTGGTCCTGCCATGGGAATGCACAAGGCTCAGTGTTTTCAGTATTGCTGCTTACAGCTGTGACTAAAGACATTCCAGTAAACCTATTTTTGACTGTACATGTGGAGTTTTTGCACGTCTTCATCAAGTTTTGGAGGACATTCAGGGCTCTCTGAGGCTCGGAGTCTCTGTTTCTGTGTGTTCTTAACCAAAAGTAAGAAATGTGTGTAAAAGGCAACAGGCAGCATGATTATATAAAGACACAGCTGGAGAACAATTCTCCTGACACCCACCCACAGTGAACAAGCTCAGTTCATGTTCAGAGCCCCTCACTGTGATGTGGTGCTTGTGGTCCTGAATGGCAGCTGATTTTGCTTCCTTGTGATCCAGGGGGAGGGGATTATTCCCAGACATGGGCACTGGGGAGCTGTAGGGATCCCTGTGCTGGAATGAACAGGAACTGAGCTCCTCTAGCCGTAGGTGGGACTGTGGTGTTCTGCCTGTTTCCAGTCTTGGTCTCAAGTGCTGGTGGCATTTCTGTCAGCCCTTTATTTTGGGAGCCTTCTCCTTTCCAGCCCTGAGCCTGGCACTTTAGCTGAGCCAAGCTCTTCTGGTTCTCTTTTTTGGTCTTTTCTGATGAGAGAAAAGACTTCTGCTTAGCTGTTCTGCTAAGCACATGTTTGAAATAACTCTGGAGAGGGGAAATGGTGCCTCAGAGAATTTCTAGTGCCATGACCCAGCTTCCTCCTCTGACCCTGCCCCCAGGACCTTGTAGTTTCCACCTGAGTGCTGCCCCATGCAGAGAAGGGGATTAGGAGTGAGCACAGCAGCCTGGAGGGTTGGATGTGGTTACAAGCTGGAATATTAACAGGGCTTTTGCCCTCTGTGGGACCTGATCTCACCAGGTGGGAATCAGGAGGGCAAGCTAGGTTTTTCCTGCTGAGTATAGGCTGAGTTAACACCATACATTCAGTGGAAGGGACAAAAGTCATCCTGCCTGTGCCTTTGGCTCCTCTCTGCCATCAAGGGATGGTGAAGGTGGATGAGGAGGGACTTTGTCTGTCGGGGGGCTGCAGATCCTGCTGAGCTGTTTGGTACCATGTCCTGCCAACTGGAAAGTGTGTTAATTCACTCCTGCTGCTGCAGAGCCCTGCCAGTGCCTCTGCCTTTCTCCTCCAGCCCAGCCTTGCCTTTGCTGCTGCTGCTGCCACCCACAGCAGGACCATGGTGCCACAGGAGTCCTGGTCAGAAACATCATAGGCATAGAATTTGCTAAGCAAGTTTTGCAGATTTTTTTTTTCCCCCCACAAGGCTGGAAAGACCATTAGGAATGTCTGCTCTTGGGGTGGTACAGAGCAGTCCTCCACATATTACTTTGGTTTTGTGGTTTTATATTGCAGCCTGGACTGGTGGTAGAGGGAACTGCAGTCAGCAGAAAGAGGTGTTGTTTCCAGCACTGTCTGCATGCTTGGGGATTGGTTTTCACTTAGGAGATGTTATGAAGGAGATCCTACAACAAAAACAACTCCTTCACCCAGGCTTTGGGTCTGTTTTACCCATTCCTGCATTGTGCAGAGCACGGACCATCAGCTGCTGTTTTCAACGTGATTTCTTTTGTGCAGGGAATGGCATCTTTGGCACAAGCAGTGCATTCCTCCTCCTGGGATCGCTGCTGTGCCTGTGGTGTGACCCTGGTGCCCATGAGGGAAGGGGGGCTGCAGGCATGGCACACAGGTGTGGAGGGGCTCTTGGCTGTGGCAGCCGGGCAGCCTGAGGGGAAGGAGGTCCCTCCTAAGGAGTCCCCGTGTGAAGCAGGAGTTCAGCAGGCTCTGGCAGTGAGGAGGGGCCTGGCTGCACGGCGGGAGAGCTGGGACTGTGCTGCTGCTCCTTTCCAGGGCTCTGCTGCCCACCGGCCCCGTGGACAGAACTCTTGAGGAGATTTAGCTACAGCCGCCAGCCGGTCCTGCATTTACCCGAGATGCCACAACCCAAGCCATCAGCGCACTGCCCTGAGGAGCTGGAATTGGGTGTGGATCAGCTGTAGGTTCAAGTCACTCAGTGCTGGGGTTGTCCTGGGCACAGACGTTCCCAAGGGACAGCTCTGGCTGTGAGAGACAGCACCAGCAGCAAACCAACAATGATGGAACTTGATCGCTCCGACCCCTCAAACCTGATGGCAGGAGGCGCAGAGACGCGCCAGAGGTCGGAGGCTGAACAGCAGCAGAGCTTGGAGCACAATCCCCTTCCCGATTCCACACCTACGGCTGATTCTACTGCAGGAAAACCAGCGCGGCATCCAAAGGTCGGGCTGTAAACAACTGCCGGAGCCGTGAGGGGGACAGGTTGCCATGACGACCCGCCCTGCCCTCAGCGCGTCTCTCGCGAGACTTACCCGGCGCGCCCCCCGCGGGCCGGCAGTTCCCGCCCCCCTGGCGTGGGCGGGCGCCCTCCCCATTGGCTGAACGCTGCGGGGTGGGCGCGCTCCCCATTGGCCGAGCGCTGCGGGGCGCGGCGGCGCCGCGGGCGCTGATTGGCTGCTGGGCGCGCAGGGGCGGTGCGCGTGGTCAGCATGGCGGCCCCGGCGCGGCGGAGTGTCGTGTTCGTGACAGGCAACGCCAAGAAACTGGAGGAGGTAAGAGCGGCGGGACCGGGGCCTGGCCAGCGGGTTTGCTCCTATCCCTCCCCCTCCCTTTTCACCCCCTTCTCCCTGTTCAGGTCACGCAGATCCTCGGGGACTCCTCTCCCTACACGCTGGTGGCGAAGAAAATTGACCGTAAGTTGTTGGCAGGGCCTGGCGGGATGCGGCGGCCCGGCCCGGCCCTGCTCAGCTCCACTCCGTCCCTGTGTCCGCAGTGCCCGAGTACCAGGGGGAGCCGGATGAGATCTCGGTGCAGAAGTGTCGCGAAGCCGCCCGTCAGGTCACTCGCTCCTTCCTCTTTCCCGGCGGGGTGGGTGCGGAGGGACCCCAGACAGGGGCATTGGAGCATCCAACCCGGCCCCAGCTGGTCTCGCTGCTCTCCCATCTCCCGGCTGTCCTGGTTATGCTGTGTCCCTCTAGCAGCGAGAGCTCACGGCAGCTCCCTCAGTCCAGGCGCGGTGGTGCAGGACAAAGAGTTTTATGTCTGCTGAATATTCCAAAGCTGTCTCTGGGAGGGGTGTCTTGGAAGAACCAAGTGAGGGCTGAGACTGGAGAAAAATGCAGGCATCGTCTGGAACGCAGGCTTTCCCTTTCCTTGTGCTGCAGGATGGCAGGAACTATTCAGTTCTGCTCATTTTCCTCCATATGAAACCTTCCCTGCAGTTCTTCATCCTCTCTGGCCTGTGTGGGGAGAGTTTGGGTTTGATTGTGTCTGTCTGGTGTGGGTTGCTTTTAAGGTTAAGTGGGAACCTGAGGATGGGATAGAGCAAGGGAATGGGTTTGGAGGCAGTGCATGCATTTAGGTCTAATGTTCTCCTTCTCTTGGGCTGTCACTGTAGGTTCAGGGACCTGTTATAGTAGAGGATACCTGCTTGTGCTTCAATGCCCTGGGGGGCCTTCCAGGACCCTACATGTAAGTAGGAGGGAAGCTGTTTCCCCTTTCACATGCCAGGGTTGGGGCACAGGCTGGCAGGGTGAGCTCCATACTCCAGGAGCAGCAGGGCCAGGGAGGTGATTGCTGCTTTGTGCCCTGCTCTTCATCCTGCACACCAGGGGCTGGACTGAACTCCTTGAGCCCTGCTGGCACCCAATCTGTGGTGCCTGTTCTGGCAGCTTGGGAACCTGTCCAAAGAGCAGGCTCTGTGCACCAAACCTTTCAGCAGGAGTCTGGCATGAATGCCCCATAGGCTTTAATCCAGAAGATAACAAAATTTTTACGTATTTCTATGAATGCAGTAAATTAAATACCCCACTGCTGTTTTTGCTGTGTCCCCTTGAAGTTAAGAGATGAGTCTGTCCTTCCTGGTAAATAGCCCAGAATGAGTGATCTTACAGCACACTGAGAGGGATTCAAAGGCCTATGAAAATGTAAGCAACAGTGTCACAAGGATCCCTGTATTTCTGAGAGATAATAGCAAAAATTGATCTTTGCCCTTTCCTTCCTTTTCAGAAAATGGTTCCTGGAAAAACTCAAGCCAGAAGGTACTGCTCTCATTTACTGCTCTGTGTGTAACCCACTCCTTTGCCCCTCAAGTGGCTACCTGCCCGTGCTGGGGGAACCAACAGGTTCCTCGAGCCTCTTCTGGGCCCTCCTTCCCGAGATGTTGTTTTCCTCAGTAGTTTTATCCCTGGATTCCCAGACTCTTGCCTCTGCAGGCTGGTGGCAGGGCTCATGGGAGCATCTTATTTGCCCTCAGTGTGACCTGGAAGACCTCCTACTCCCTGTGGCTTCAGGGCAAGCCCCTCTCCACTAATGCTCCCCTCCCTGGCTGTGCCTTGATCCTGCAGTTCAGAGTGTGACTGCAAATCCTGTGTTGGTCACATTAACATGAGCATTAATCACATTCAATCACTGGGGGCTTTATTCCTCCCTCGTGCTGCATGCTCTGTTGCTTCCTCTCCCAAATTCACAGCAGGGCTCTGGAAATGAGATCTGAGGCTCTGGCTTCAGTCACAGAAGGGATCCTGCCAAGAACATCCCAGTGCCTGAACTTTGTCAGCTCCTGTGGTGCTTGGGAATGCCATGTGGAGCTCTCCCCCCATCCATATGTGCCTGGTGGGTGTGCTGCTCCCCCAGGGAGCAGCAGCACCTCCAGGGTCCCTTCTGTGTCCCTCAGGCCTGCACAAGCTGCTGGCTGGCTTTGATGACAAGTCTGCCTACGCACTCTGCACCTTCGCCTTCAGCAGCGGGAACCCAGAGGAGCCAGTGAGGCTCTTCAAAGGCCAGACCCATGTAGGTGGGGTGTGCCTGGGGAAGGCAGTGTGCTGAGGGGGGAGGGCTGTGCTGTGAGTTTATAGCAGCTCTGGCTCTGCTGAGGGCAATTTTGACAGCTTTTGGGTCACTGAATGTTGGGAACAGGCTCAGGGAGAACGCAGCTGGTGGGAGGTGGGCACTGGGCGTGCAGCCCTTTGGTCAGTGGTGCTTCCTGAACTCTGCATGTGACCTCAGCCCCCATCTCCCTCTGACAGGGCTGTATTCAGCTACAGTTCTTAGCTCTGTTATTTGGAGAGGTCAAAGCACTGTCAGCATAGGGTACCCTAGTGAGTTTGGGGCTGTTAATTTTGGTCACGCCCTGGGGAGGAGCTGGGAAGGGGGACAGCACCCTGCAGAGCCCGTGGTGGCTGCTGTGTCTGTGTTTGAAATGTCACTGCAAGGGAAGTGCAGTCTTTAAAGGGTTTTTTTTGTACTTTCTCATGCAGGGACTGATAGTGGAGCCCAGAGGCCCTCGGGATTTTGGCTGGGATCCCTGCTTTCAGCCGGATGGCTACAACCAGACGTAAGTGGTGTTTTACCTACAGCTCTTTCTGTAAAGCAAACCTTGGTCAAGTGTGTCCAGAGGAACTTGCTTGTGAGGAAGGGCATCAGGGAGAAATGTCCTCCTGGATCAGAGCACGGTGGGTGATGGGAAGCCTCCAGATCACTTGTGTCACTACAGACGCCCCGCTGAGCCAAGCAGGGAGGCAGAGGGGAGTTTTTGGTACTCAGGGGATGCGCTGTAGTGTCTCTGCTAATGACACGTGTGGTTTCTGTCCCCTGCAGCTACGCTGAAATGCCCAAGGCGGTGAAGAACACCATCTCACACCGGTACAGGGCGCTGAGTGAGCTCTCAGCCTTTCTTCAGAGCAACTCGACAGAGCCCCGCCCCGCTCCCAGCTAGCGCCGAGCCGTGGGGTCTCACATGCACACACAGTTATTGGGGTCGGGAAGGACCTCTGGAGATCACCCGGTCCAAACCCCCTCCAAGGCATGTCACACCCATCCGCGGCAGAGACTCCCTCCGCCGCGGGATCCCATTAAAGCTGCTCCTTTTGAACCCACCGCTGCCTCCGTCTCCGCTCTTTGATGCTTCAGCAGGACCGAGACCGGGCGGGGGCGCGCTGGGGCCGCTGCGCCCTCCCACTGGCCAATGGGGAGCGGGCGCGCCGCGCCGCGCAGCCGGAAGCGGTCAGCTCGGGGAACACGTGGGGCTGCGGCGGTGGCGGGAGAGGGGACCGGCCCGGCCCGGTCTGGTCTGGTCCGGCCGGTCCGGCCCGGCCCGGCCATGGAGCTGCTGCCCCGAAGGCCCGCCGAGTTCGGCGCCGCACGATACTGGGATCGCTTCTTCCGCCAGCGCGGGCAGCGGCCCTTCGAGTGGTACGGGGCCTTCCCGGAGCTCTGCCCCGTTCTGTACAAGTATGTGCGGCCCCGCGATAAGGTGAGCCCCGGCTGGTACTCAGCGCTGTGTCCCCTCCGGCGAGCTCTGAGGTTGTTTTGCCTGGAGAAGAGGAGGCTCAGGAGTGATCTTACCCCTCTTTACAGCTCCCTGAACGGAGGTTGTAGCCAGCGGGGGGGTCGGCTTCTTCTCCCAGGCAACAAGCGACAGGATGTAATTACATAGTCTTAAGCTAGTCACTCCAGGGAGGGTTTAGGGTGGACATTCGGAGAATGAATTTCATCAGAGAAAGGGCGCTTAGACATTGGAATGGACTGCCTAGAGAGAGCTGGCGGAGTCACCCTCCCTGGAAATGTTTAAGGAAAGACTGGATGTGGCGCTCAGTGCCGTGGTGGTGTTTGGTCATGGCCTGGACTCTGTGTTCTCAGAGGGCTTTTCCAATCTAGTTGGTTCTGTGTGTGAGGCCTGACACAGATGATGTGAAACTCTCAGTGTGCCTTAGCAAGAGGACAAGAGAGACCTCTGGCTGGCCCTGGTCTGGGGAGCTGCAGGGTTAAAACATCAGGGCCGTTCTCAAAAACATGCAGCAGATACACCACTTCTCTGCCCATGGCACTTTTCTTTGTGGACATGTTATCTTAGGCTATGTAGAACGAGTTTGGAGACCCTGAGGATGTGGTTTTCTCAGAGGACTCCTAGACATGTCTGGTATTTGCTCCTAAAATGGTGTGGGGGGGGGGTGTTTCCAAGGTGTTCTCATATCATGCTGCTCTCATGCTGCTGCCCAGGTTCTCGTGGTGGGCTGTGGGAACTCGGAGCTGAGCGAGCAGATGTACGACGTGGGCATGTGCGAGGACATCGTCAACATCGACATCAGCGATGCCGTCATCCGCCAGATGCGGGAGCGCAGCGCCAGCACGAGGCCGAACATGAGCTACCTGCTGATGGACGTGCTCCAGATGGACTTCCCTGACAGCCACTTCCAAGTGGTCCTGGACAAAGGCACGCTGGATGCCCTCCTGACCGATGAAGAGGAGGCCACTTTAGCCAAGGTGGACCAGATGTTCGCTGAGATCAGCCGGGTCCTGCAGGTAGGAGGGCGCTACCTCTGCGTCTCCTTGGCTCAAGCCCACGTGCTGAAGAAAGCCGTGGAATACTTCTCCCAGGAAGGCTGGGTCGTGCGTGTCCACCAGGTGGCCAGCAGTGGGGATAAGCAGCAGTTTGTCCTGCCAGTCTTTGTGTATGTCATGACCAAGTTCAGGAAGATCCCTGGCTCAGCAGCACAGATCCTGGAGATCTGCCCTGAGGAGCAGGACAAGCCAATGCGGGTGGAGAGCGTGGAGCGGCTGGTGGCAGCAGTGAAGGACAGGCAGCATTATGCCCTGCTCTGCAGCCAGATAAGCAAAACCCCCTGCAGGGAACAGGTTTCCTTGGATCTGTGTGACAAAGAGAGCGGGAAGCCTCGCTACACGCTGCATGTGGTCGACAGCCCCTCGGTGAAACCTTCCCGGGACAATCACTTTGCCATCTTCATCAGTGAGTACAGCCTGGCCAGGCTGCTGTCAGGTGGTTGCCCTGGCCAGAAGCTGCAAAACAGCCAGCCCTTCAGGGCCTGTTGAATCTGGGGCTGGAGAAGGAAATAACCAGCCTGTGTGGGGTTGGGTTGATTTTTTAGTCCTGGCTTGGTGGTGGGATATGTGCTTGCCTGGTGGTGCAATCAGGGATCTGGCACAGAGCTTTTTGGGCAGAGGGACACTGCCTGCCCTACCTCCAAGATGGGGATTCCTGCCTGGATGCTGGTGACAGCCAAGTTAGCACAATGCAGTGGGAAGGCATCACTGCTCTGTCTGGGTGCTCTGAGGCTGCACTCACAGAGATGCATCGGCCTCTGCCAGCAGCACCGTTCCCTCCCTGCATGCCTGCAAAGCTGGGGCTTAGCACACCCTGGAGACAGGTCAGGAGCCTGTTGGATACCCCTTTCTAATGAGATGTGGCTTTTCTAGCTTCTTGCATGAGCCTGCCTAAAACAGGGGAGATCTTGGCTCTCCTGATGGTCACAGCCAAGCAGCAGTACCTCCCTTAAATGTCTTGCCATTCCCTGTGGCTCCTCCCTGGGAGGCTGCAGGGCCAGGAGCAGCCCAGGCTGATGGCAGCCCCTTGTGCAGTCCCACAGGGCAGAGAAACCGAGTGGCTCTTTGGGACGGAGGAGGGGCGGAGGCAGCTGGCGGCCAGCGCGGCTTTCGGGCGCCTGGTCACGGTGGCCCTGCACAGGGAGCAGCACTACGAGGGCATGGCCAGCATCCAGGCAGAGCTGTCGGGGAAGGTGATGGAGCTGGCCCCGCCGGGCCTCCCTGCCCGCCAGCAGGTGAGCCCCCCCTGCCCAGCCCCTTGGCTAGGCTTCCCAAAACAGGGCCAGGCTGGGTCTGCCAGCTGGGAAACCCTCTTCTCCAAGGGAGACCGAGCTGCAAGGTGTGAGCTGGATGCTGTGGTGGGCAGGAGGTGGGCCTCAAAGCTTCTCTTGGCTTTCCCTCCAGCTCTCTGCCTGTGCTTGGAGGCAGGATTTGAGATGCTTCTGTGGTAGGATTCAGTACAAAGTCCTTGCCCTCCAAAACCCAGCATCCCAAGAAAAGCAGAGATCCAGAAACCCTGAAAGCATCCCTGGCTTTAACTTCTGTTCCTTCTATCTTCTCCTTCCTGCCCCAACTGCACACATCTGAACTCTTGCAAAAAGTCTTGCTGTGTTTGCTCCCTGTATTCCCTGTGTTGGAAGTGAATCTAGTGCAGATCCCCAGCTCTCCTGTGGCATCCCACTGCTTGTCTATTTTGTCCACTTCATCCTGGCTCTGTAGCCATAGTCAGGACAGTGGGAATGCCGAGCTCTCTTCCTGCAGCCTTTCATCCTTCAGAGCAGCCCCTGTCCTCCCTGCAGGTGCCCTTCCTGTCCGTGGGAGGGGACATCGGGGTGCGGGCAGTGCGGCACTGTGGCAGCAGCCCCCTGAGCGGGGACTTCGTGGTGGAGGACGTCAGGGGAGATGGCACCTGCTACTTCCGCCGCCTCATCTTCCTCCAGAACAGGAACGTGGTGCAGTCAGAGGCTCGGCTCTTGGCCCCCACGCCTCTCCCAGGTATGTGGGGCAGGGGCCAAGGCTGATTTTTGGGGGTGACAGAGAGTGAGAGCAATACAGAAAGAAGGTAGAAATCCTGCTGGGACCTGCCTGTTGTGTCCCAGAGCAGCTCTGGGAGTGTTTTTACACCATGGGTGGGACAGGGCTGGGGGTGGCTGGTCCCCAGAAAGCACCTCCATCTCCCCCTTGCCTTACTGGCTGGTGTCTCCTGTGACTCAGGCCACAAGAAGCGGAGGAAGGACAAGAAGAAGCCCAGCCCCACTGAGCCACCTGGAGCCATCGACAAGAGCTACCTGTGCTGTGAGCACCACAAGGCCATGGTTGCGGGGCTCTGCCTGCTGGGGGGCCCCGACGCCCTCCCAGGTGACAGTGGGAGGCTGTGCTGGGGGCAGGTGCCCCGCACGCCCTTCCCAAAGCGGTTTGGGGACGGTGGGTGGGATGAGCAGTGGCACTGCAGCGTGCTGGTGGCTCACTGGGTGCTCTGGGTTGGCAGGAGAGCTGGCAGTGCTGGTGGTGGGGCTCGGCGGGGGCAGCCTGCCCCTCTTCGTGCACGATTACTTCTCGCAGGCCCGTGTGGCCGTGGTGGAGATCGACCCCTCCATGCTGGAAGTGGCCACGCGCTGGTTCGGTTTCTCCCAGGGTGACAGGATGCAAGTGCACGTCTCTGATGGCCTGGACTACGTGGCCAAGCTGGCAGCTGAAGGTACCAACCATCTCACAGAGCATTTCAGCTGCTCCATTGAGCCCAGTGGGTGCCACACTGGGTGGGTAGCAGAGCCCATGGCTGTTGTCACCACCTGCTTCCTCTCCCTGCCATGTTTCCCAATCTCCAGCCTCCCCAGGTGTCTGTAGCTCACAGCCTGTCCTTGCCAACCTGTGTAGAGGACCTGAGATTTGTTGCCTCCTCTAGCACCTAGGGCTTGTAAAGAGAAACCCAGCAGAGAATTCACCCATAACATGGTAGAAGGGGTGTCTTGACCATCCCCCGCTTTGTCCTTCCCACATGTGTAGCTCACCTCTGTCCCATAGGATAACAGCTGTCTGTGCTTCATCCTGCAGCACCAGCCCAGTATGATGCCATCATGTTTGATGTGGACAGCAAAGACCTCACAGTGGGGATGAGCTGCCCGCCCCCAGCCTTTGTGGAAAAGCCCTTTCTGCAGAAAGTTAAAACCATCCTCAAGCCGGAAGGTAGGAGGGGAGATCTGGCCATGTCCCTGTGGCCAGGCTGCTGGTTCTCTGTGGAGTTGGGGCTGTGCTAGTTTTTCTCATCCTGGAGAACAGTGGCCACAGCAAGGATTGCTGCATAGCATCCCTTTCTGCATCTGGCTGTTTCAGTGGGTGCTGTTGCAGGAACTCAGGACTTAACCAATGTGATTAAGCAGAAGCCACTTTTTTGTTTACATTCTAAAACTACTGTCCACACGTTATTTGATTGGTGCCTCTGTCTTGTCCACGCGCTCTGCACGCACTTTTCAGGAAATAAGATTGGTTACAGTCCAGTGCTTCACCTCCCTTCTTTATCTACTTCTTGCACTCCTGGTATTCTGTTTCTCAGCCTCGTCTTTCCCAATTTAGCACAACTTGTTTCAGTAACCTTGATGAATTCCAGAGTGTTTGGTAAGAACAACTAAAGATGGTTTGGCTGGAGCACTGTGGCCTGAGCTGTTCAAATATATTGCTACACACTGTGACAGCAGGATGGAGAGGGTGGCCTGCAACACTGCTGGCTCAGGCAGGCTGAGACATCCCAGGGGGCCAGCAGAGTTTTCTGGAAGCAGAAGGTGTAGGCAGTACCTGAGAACAGATCTTGTGGCCATCCACAACCCGTGGGGCACCGAGGGGACATTTTCACCAAGGTGGCAGTGATGCCTAAAGGAGCTGAAACAGAGACTAGACAGAGTTAAGAGGAATAAAACTGATATTTATTGAGGGCCCTTCAAAGGCCACACCCTGGCAGTACCCCTGCCACAGTCCCTGCCTGGATGGCTCCAAGATGGAAGCAAGAGGGCTTGGTCATGAGATCTCACATTTTTATAGGTTTTGGTCAATTTCCATACAGAAGTCAACTGTCCAGTTAATAGCCTCAAATCATGAAGTTTCATCCTCCTTGCTTGCTTGTTTGCCTGCCCTCCTCTTTTCACGTTGTTTATGCTTAGGGCCTGAAGTTTGAAAAGATTGTCCTTGAGTCCCCAACTGGAATAGGACTGTTTTGTCTTCACCACTGTCCTGGTTTGAAGGATGGGTGTCTGCCAATAAAGGCAGAAGCTTCTCTTTGAAATGGAGAATGTAAACCCCCTTCCCTAAAATATTATTAGAATTTTGATATTAAGGGGCTCTCAGGCAAAGATACGGGAATTAGGAAGAACAGTTCTTTATTAGGAAAATTAAAATAGAAATGCAGTATTACAAAGAACAATCCCAAAACACTGACAGAGTCAGAATCCAACCTGACACCCTGTCAGTCAGTCAGGGTGTTGGCAGCAGTCTCATTAAATGGTGGCTGCATCCTCCTGCAGTGGCAGATGTGGTTCAGCTGGAGCAGTGCTCCTGTAGAAGGTGCAGTTTCCTCTGAAGGTGCAGGGATGATGTGGAAAGGTTTGGCTTTCCTCTGGAATCCAGTGGAAAGAAGGTACCTTGGTGTCCAAAATGTCAGTTTTTCTCTGGGTAGGAAAGGCTTGGCTGCTCCCCCTGGCTGGAGCATCTCCCAGTGGGATGATGGAATTTTATCAGCCATGCAGTGGGACTGAATGGGCCAGCAGCAGATGATCTCTTCCTGGAGGGAGGATGGGTTGTGGCAAAGATAAAGATGATTGCCCCAGCTGGTTTAAAGCTGGCCCATTAGCAGATAATGTGTGCCATGGAGATAAGGGTCACTGCCCCACCCGGCTGCAACAGATGGTGACAGAATACACATTTCTGGTCACATCCTGTATGGCAACCCAACACAACCACCTGTGAAAAGATTCTAGTAACCCTTAACATAAAACTAAAAGCTGCACAGCCAAGCAGAACAGAAAAACAATGCATCAGTTTCAGCAGGGTGGGGTACACAGGCTGCTCTGAACTCCCCTCCCTCTCTCCCTGCTGCAGGAGTCTTCGTGCTCAACCTGGTGTGCCGCGACGCCGGGCTGAAGGAATCCGTGCTGGCCACCCTCAGGGACGTCTTCCCGCTGCTCTACGCTCGCAGCATCCAGGGGGAGGTCAACGAGATCCTGCTGTGCCAGGCAGGCCCCGCGGGCCGGCGCGGCCCCGCTGAGCTGGGGCGCGGGCCCGGGCGCTGGAGGGGCCCTGCGGCAGCCGGGCCGGCCCTGGGACAGCTCCTGGGCGCTGGCAGAGACGCTGCAGGCCGTGCACATCCTCTGAGGGGGCTCTCTGCTGCTGGGGCCCCGCAGCAGGGCGTCTGTGGCTGGCACTGCCGCACAGTGCCGGCCCGGGCCTGCTGGAGGGGCAGCAAGGTGGTTCCTGCAGGTGGGGTGAGGTGAGGGAGGTGCTGTGGGGCTGGCAGGACTGCGAGTTTGGGTCTGTCCTCATTGTTTTCCCACTTTGGGGAGAGCATCCCTCCGACTCTCCTTCCCCTTCAGCACGGCTCCTTTCGTTCTGATGGTGTCCTCAGCCCTGCTCCAGGCCTGCTTGTGGATGTGTGTGGGTGGGCTGCGAGCTGTGGGAATAAAGTGCTCAGGGCTGCTCTGAGGCCCTTTCTAGTGCTTTGTTAAGGCTTATTTCTGTAGCACCCACACCCCTGGAAAAACTACATTCACCTCTGCACTTCAAAGGCATGTCCTGGCAACAGGCAGCTGGCCCTTGAACCCCACTGCCCCACTCATCCTCCCCAAACTGCATCCCACAATGTTTCCCCTCTTCTGAATCTCTCCACTGAACTGAAACCCCTGAGCTCTGAGCTCTTCTGCCCCAGGGCCAGCAGGGACCCAGCCCTGGGCTCAGGCTCCTGGCCACACCAACCCACTCAGCCTGCTGCTGCAGGTCAGCCTTCCTGCAGGATGAAAGGGCAGCCAGAATTATCCATTGGGGTCTTCCCACAGCACCACAGTCCTGCCAGACAGCCCATTCAAGAGCTGACCTGTGTGTCCTGGCTGGTTATAGAACAGCTCGCCTGTATGACCAATTCCTCATTCATTCATCAGAATATATTTTTGGGGGCTTGGCTTTCTCCCCTGCAACAGCTGGTACCAAAATGAGCCTGAGACACGGTACCAAAGTGACCATCTTGCAGACAGCAAGGTGACAAACAGGTGCTTTGCCACAGATCCTGCACCCTCACTCCGTGCTCCTTTCTGCCACTGGCAGCCTGGACATCTCTGACAGCTGCTTCCCAAAGCAAACCCTCCCCAGCCACCTTCCACAGCCCAGGGAGCTAACAATGCACCAGAAGCAGCTCCAGGAGGGATCTGTGTCTAAGCATCACTGCTGGGGCCATCTCCCAGCCCTGCAGCTCACACACCCTGTCCCTCTTTGGCCTCTCCTTGCTTGGAAGGAGCCAGCTCTCCCATCTGTGGGAAAACCACTTCAAAAGTAGAGTGAGAAGGTGGGTGAGCCTAAGAGTTTGCAGTTCCCCACTTCCATGGGGCCATAGAAAGTGATGCCTTAAGTTTCAGCTTTTATATTTCCCAGACTCTGCACTGCATTGGGGTGTGACTCTGAACTCCATATAAAGTGTCAGCAAGTTCTCCTCACAGCTCAGGCACACAAAACAATCCTTTTCCAGCCCCAGAACCAAGGACACGCTGCAGCTTCAGCCTCAAAAAGTGCAAACAGCAGTGAACTGAGGAGAGAATCTGGGAGGATGGGACTGCAGAACCTGCAGCTGGAATTGTACAATTAATCCAAATATGGAAATGGACCAAAACTTTAAAAAGTGTGAAAACTCATGACTTGGAGCCCATCTTGGGTGGAGCCACGGCTGGGCTCTTGCACTGCCCAAAGTGAATCTGTTGAAGGCCTTTTAATAAATCCCTGCTTTATTCCTTTAACTCTGTCTAGTCTCTGTTCTAGGCAGCCTTTTAGGCATCAAAAGGACACCCCAAAGGCTCTCAGCCCCTGAAGCAGTGGGGACCATGTGGGCACTGCACCCAAGCAGGAGATGGGGCTGTTGGTGCCCAGCCACCATGGCAGCTGTGCTGCCAGCAAGCACCTCCCTCTGATCAGCAGCCGGGCGTGTATTTTCATTTTAATTTGCCAGCAGGTTCTACTTTGGGAACTGCTCTGTTCAGATCCTTTCTCTGATGCTTCCTCCCTTGTTCCCTCCTCATCAGAGGGACAGATGGGTGCCCTACTTTCTCCCTGGGCCAGCCTGCATCTATGCAGAGGGTGTAGATGCTTTTTTTAATAAGTGCTTTTGATGGTTCCTGGGCCCAAGAGAGCAGGGCTGGTCTGCTCCCTACCTTAGATAAAGGCTGGCAAGAGTGAGTTCTGTGGTGAGTTCAGGACAGCACAGGGGAGAAACAAGGCTGAAGTGAGCCTGCCCCCATGCAGTTTCTAAAGCTCCTCTGTGATGAGCACTGTTTTGAAAGATATCAATTATCCACTTAGCTTAGCAATGGCAAATTTCTCAACTACATCAGCACTGCTGCATTTACTCTGGGTTTTTTTTTTAGCTTAGTTTGCAATTCTCAACATAATCTTAACGACATAGGTTTGTGTGTGCCCTTTATTTCACCGAAACCATCTCCTTTCTTCCCCAGGAGCTCATACAAAGGCTGCCTTTATCCCTCCCTTGTCCAGTCCTGCCTTTCTGTTGTGCTTCCAAAATGCTGCATAACGCCACATCCTGGTGGCAAAACAAAAGCCATCTATTAGAAACAATGTAAGGATGAAATCTCAGTTCATTGCAGCTGCTCTTGCAGCTACTGATAGCCTGACAATTTTGGTCTGGAAATTAATTTCTGCTGGAAAACTAGAGTGCTGCAAATCCTCTGCTGCAGGTAAAACGCTCCAAGGCTGCAGTAATTGACACATAGTAAATATTCCTCTGCTAGCAGCCAAAACATGCAGCTAAATGTGTATGTTTGGAGAGGGAGATTCTGTCGAGTGTTTTGGCAATGTACTCATGTTTACATCCCTTACTCCTCACTTCCTCCTCTCGCAGCGTAGGCACGCTGTCAGTGGCGGGATAGAAACAAGCTCTGCCATCACTTAGCAACCTCCTGGCGCTGAGATGTTGACTTTTTCCTTTTCTGGCTTTCCCAGCACAGAAAGAGCCAGGTGTAACTCATCCCCATGGCTCAGGTGTGAGGTTTTAGCCAGCTGGGGATGCTTTGGGCTGGTCCAGCACCTTCTCAGAGAATCACATCCATGTCCTGCTGCCACTCCAGCAAATGAAACACTGGGAGTTGGGTCAGCCCTGAGTTTCCTGAGCTTGGGTGGAAGGATGCAGAGATGTTTTTATGGCCCAGGGTGGCTGTAGGCAGGCACTTTGAGGCAGGCACTGATGGGATGCCACACGTACACCCCATAAGGTGTCACAGCCCAGCTAAGTTGAAGAGAAGAGAAGAGAACTCCAGCTCCCTCTCAGGAACAGGGTGGAGGTGGATAAGGGACATACTGTCATCAGCTCAAAGTACAGCAAGCAGCAGGGAGAGACTTTGCAGCAACAAAAGCTGCAGGGACTGAGCTCTGGGCTGATTCCCTTCAATCAGCTGGGCAGAACCTTGGCCCCACTTCCTGGGGACACTGCATGGCATGGTCCAGCACAGGCTGCAGCAGCCACTCCCAGAGGCTGGTAGCACATGGGAAGTGTTTTGCCCATGAAATCTTCCCTTGGGCAAGCACTTGGCTTGTCAGGCTTTGTGGCCAAGGAAGCAGGCGTGCTGCCAGGCTGCAGGGAGGGAGTACAGCTCTTTCCTGGGGTGCTCAGGGCTGCAGGGAAACATCTCTGCAGGCTGCAATGCAGCACGGTGCCCTTTTTCTACCCTGCGACTGGATGTACCCGACTAAAGAATGCAGCTGGAGGTCGCAGGGCAGGAGAGGGGAGCGATGGGACAGGGATTGGGCTGTCCTGCCATCAGTGAGTCAGCAGCGCCCCGGGCTGTGGGGGGAAGGCACGGTGCACATCCTCTTTGCATGGAGAAATGCTGCAGCCGCTACTCTAATCACAGCTCTGCAGTCACTCCGGCTTTCTCTCCCGGGCTTGAATTCCATCTTTTGCAGCTTCAAGGTCTGAGCTGTGGTCCTGGCAGATGCACAGGCATAATGCTGACTGGTACCTTCATTGCCGAGCCAAGAAGCTGGGAGCTCCCCCTTGCACGGGCTCCTTGCCCACATCTCCTCCTGCTCTGTGCCCATCAATTGCCTGGAAAGCTCTGCAAAAACTCCACGTTTGTGTCCAAAGCCAGAAGGATGAAGAAGGTCCCTGGAGAAAAGGAACCTACCTGTTCTCAGGGGAGAGGATGCAGCCTCTGCTGAGCTCTGCTCCCCCGGGCAGGGCAGCGTGGCTGGCTCTTCACTGCAGGCATCTGCTTTATATAGAACTCATTTCTCCTGGGGGGAATTGCACTGGTGTGTGCTTATGGAGCAGCCTGGGGACCTGGTCCAAATGTCCTCAGTTTTAGCGTCATGCTGCCTGGTTAGGGAAGAAGTGTCTGTGCGTGAGTTTGTGGGTTCAGCTGCACCCTGGAGCCAGGCTATTTTTGCCATCTGTTTTTCTGGAAGTCGTGGTAGGACAAGCTTGCTGTCTGTAGCCTTGATCTGAAAGGCACTGGGGGCTGTGCTGGTGACATGTGGCATCAAGCCACGCTGTTGGAGTCAGGATGTCACCTTGGGGAGCAGGGCACCCACCCTTCCTGCCATGCCAGGAAAGGTGCTTGGCCGAGGTTTTCTCTCCTTGCTGAGCCTGGCACGCAGCAAAAGGAAATGATAAATATTGTGGGGCACAACTGAGCACAGCAGAGTAAAACCAGTTTGTGTTTAGCTGTTTAACCAGTGAGCAGCACAGCTCTGTGCTCCTGGGGATTGCACCTACTGCTCTCCCAGAGTACAATCTCTAGCATGGTCCCCTGGCACTGATTTGGGTCTTGTATTTCAGGGTTATTTGTTACAAGAAGCTTTGCAATGGTCTCTGCTAGTAGCACCCCTGTTTCCTTTGATTTAGCCACTCTGAATCTTGGCAAATTCAGAAAGCCAGGCTGGGCTTTGCACGGGGCTTTGGAACAAGCTGCCCAGAGAAGTCAGTCAGGAAAAGCAGAGGCCTAAAGACAGGCTTCTCCTCTCTCCTTCCCTGCTCTCTTGGAGTTGTTGGGAAAACCTCTCATGATGACACAAGCATCCATAATGGAATTGCTTGTGTTTATTTCTAGATAGTGGGGAATCCATACTCGGCTGCTTGTGGCTTTTTTTTTTTTTTTTTTTTTTTTTTTTTTTTGAGGGGGGAGATTGGATTTTTTAAGTGAGAGAGTTGCAGGGTGAGTGTGGGCACTTAGTGGCTTTAACTCTTCTTCACCAGACAAAAAAGTTTGGTTTGGAAATTTCCCAGACTTGGGGGAATAACTCAAACTTTTCCTAATCTTAGTTGTTTTCCTAATTTATTTTATTTTAATCATGGAAGCAGACAAAACTGTAATTTAAAGACCTCACAAAGAGGACAGTTCCCCAGCTTATCACTATGAAGGTGTGCATGGTGCTGCTCCCCAGGCATCGTGCCTTTCTCAATCTTCATTTGTCTCCTGTGGAGATGCAATCCTATGGCCAGGCTGCTCTTCTATGGATCTTAATTATTTCGTGGGGACAGCACAAAATACTCTGACACTCATAATGTTCTTCCCAACTTCCAGCCTCTGTAGAAACCCGTGAACTGGAGGAAGGCCAGTGCCTCCTGGCATAGCTTGTGGGGAAAGAAATAATCATGCTGCTAATTGGCATAATTATGTCAATAACTCCCAGGCTCCCAGCTAGACAGAAATGATGGCAAGGCTTTTCCCAGAGGCTCTGATCTAACTGCAGCAGCGAGGAGAAGCCGTCTCCGCCTCACACCGATTAAAAGCTGTTACTTGTTTCCAGAGTTATGGGTAAGGCTGTTGTAGAGTAATTTTTTTACACTTATTGAGAGCTCTGGCCAAGAAGTTTTGATAATCCTCCAGATCGTTAGTCTCCATCAGCCTGCAGGATGTTCACAGATCCCTTTTGTTTTGCTTTTCACGCTGAGTGAGGCCAGAGTGTGCTGTAATAGAGAGGATAACTTTTATCACTGCAGGATTCCACAGCCTGCGTTTTGGATATTTTCATGATGTGATTGCTGCCAGTAATCGCAGATAAATCTCGCCTCTGTTGTGTGCCCGAGCTTTGAGCTCAGCTTCAGTGTGCATTTTTAATTGAACCCGCTGCAGTGACACAGTGACATGGGCTTGGACCCCCTGAGCCATCCACCTGCTGCCAGCCCTGCCTGGATCCAGCTCCCCCTTGGAATGTGCCTGACCTGGCAACACTCCTGCTAGACAGCTAGAACAATTCTAAAATTCATTCTAAATGCATAAAATCAGGCCTTGCTCTGCTGGATTATTAGCCAGCTTGTCACTTCTTCTAAGTGCAGCTAAGTTACAAGTTCCCATATGAAGCTGTTTTGAGAATGGGAGCTCATTAACAGAACAATCTAGTTCTAGGGTGGAGGACAAGTGCACCTGTGTGAGCAGTGGGATCTGTCCCATGAGAACCAGTAAAGAATATATGTAAACAAACTTATGAATAGAGAGATTTGATGGACAGAATCACAGAATGGGTCAGTGACCACAGTGGAGGCATCTGGTCCAATCTCCCAGCTCAAGCAGGGTCATCCTGGAGCACAGGCACAGGATTGTGTCCAGTTGGTTCTGGGATATCTCCAGTGAGGGAGACTCCACAGCCTCTCTGGGCAATCTGTGAGAAAAACAATGCCTAACAAGCAAGCTCTAAGTGTGTCCAGGTGGTAGAAAGACAAATTACTTGTTGGGAGAATTGCCTTGTTAAGGTTTAGGGCTTGACATGTTTCAGTTATCTCAGACCTAGCGGGAGGTTACCAAAGGGAAGAAGGCTGTACCACTCTTAGTTGACACAAAGAATGCAGAATTTAGAGGCTACAAGGATATTTGGCAGAATACCCAAGATAAGGAAGAAACGGATAAACACAACTGAGCAGCTGTGCTGAAATCAGCTCTGGCAGGGGCAAATTGTGACCACTGACTCACAGACCACCGATCCAAAAAACCCCCTAACCCAAGGAAAAGACTGATTAGCATTGGAAGCAAGAGGATCACTAATCAACAGAAGACAGAACACTAATTAAAAAGCGAGCTAGATACCTTGTAGCCAATAACCACCAACACCTGGGTTTGTTAAAACCCACAAAAAGGGGAAAACTTTTGACACTCGTGTGGACTTGCCACCCAGCCATCTTTCTGCGCAAAACTATAAATAAATCCAACCCAGTGACTGTGAGCGTGGACGGGCCTTTGGCACAACGGGGGAAGAAGCGATTTGGGGACAATCATGGGACAATCGTCGGAGCCGCACGGGAGGGGGCGTGGCCGCCCTGCGGAGGCCACGCCCCCAGTTGGCAGAGGCCCCGCCCCCATCCCGCGGAGGGAGGCGCGCATGCGCAGTGCGCCGGCCGTTACCTGTCAGCGGCGGCGGGCGGAGGAGGAGGCGGCGGCGGCGGGATGGAGGGGCTCATCCCGCTCGTTAACCGGCTGCAGGATGCCTTCGCGGCGCTGGGCCAGAACTGCCTGCTCGACCTGCCGCAGATCGCCGTGGTGGGCGGGCAGAGCGCCGGCAAGAGCTCCGTGCTGGAGAACTGCGTCTCCAGGTGAGGGGCGGCGGGCACGGCACCCCCGCCCCCCCTCCCCATCAGCGCCCCCCTCACGGCCCGCAGCGCGCGCCCCCCCTCAGAGCGGCGATGGGGAGCGGTGGGGGCGGGGATGGACGAGGAGGGTTTTTTGGGGGCTCCGAGCCCGCCGTGGGGGCTCGGTCCCCAGCGAGGATGCTCGCTGTCCCTCCCCCTGCGGTGCCTCGGGGGTGGCGAGGCGGGCCGTGGCCCGGCAGCGCCCGCGATGCGATGTGCGCGCTGCGGGGAAGCGGCCGCGGCTGCGGGGCGAGCGCGATCGTGTGCCCGCTCGGTGTGTGCGTGTGTGTGTGTGTGTGTGTGTGTGTGAGCGCTGTCTGAGAGGAGCGAGGTGTTTAAAGCCCCAAACCCTCATTTCGGTGGGCTGCTGGCTTGGGGCGGCTCATTCCTCCCATCCCATCGCACATAAATTCGCACCGTCCCAGCGCGCCTGTGGGTATTCCGATCACGGAGTCATTAAGGTTGGAAAAGACCTCCAAGATCATCAAGTCCAACATGCGCATCGTTTCTAACAAATCACTGACGATTCAGGCTGGAGACGTCCCGAGGTAAACACGGGCTTCACGTGCTGTTTGATGAAGTTCCTGCTGCGTTTGCCTCAAAGAGCTGCGGGCTCCCAGGGGCAGGTGATGCTGCGGTCCTAGTCCGGATTATGGGGTCGAAATACTGTGGTGTGTCGGTGATCGGGGGACTTTGATGTGCAGAGATCTTCACCGAAGGTAATATTAAATGCTGTGACACTCCACAACCTGGCCGTGTGTCAGGCTGCAGTAGCTTTTGATACAAAATACCGTATAGTGGTTCTTCATCTCTCCTTCAAAAATGACTGTGTTAAATGTCAGTTCTTCCTCTTCTTTCTCCTTGAAGACTGTAGCTAGCTGCTGGTGTTGACAGTACTGCCAAGTCTCTCGAGTTTGGAAAACATAAATGAGATCTTCAGAAAGCATGGTTGGCCATCAAATTATTACTGTTTTCTCTAAACAAATCCTTAAAAAGTATTTTGGTAACCTTTTGACGTTTTGAGCTACGTGTCCACACAGCTGTGCAAAACGTGTGCTGAGGGGAAAAAGCACCTTCATTTTTCTCTTCAATGAGGATATTTTGGTCCCTGGGGTCGGGGCTGAGTGAGGTGGGCAGATGTCAGTTTCTGGATCCAGCTGTGCCGATGGAAGATCGTGCTGCTCCCAGATGTTAGTCGCTGCTCGGCTGCCGGAGGGATCTGCTCAGTCTGATCCGCAGGTGGAGCTGTTCTTTCGAGCCGCCGGGATGTGCCTGGCTGGAGCAAAAGGTGCAAATGAGGAGTTTGTGCTGATCTGGCCTGTTTGGCCAAGAGGCTGGGACCAGCTGCACGAGTGAGATGTGGGCACTTCTAGAAGAAATTCTGGGGGAGAGCTAAGGGCAATAACTTTTTTCACTTGTGTAGTTACTCACTGTGCAGCCTGCAGATGCTTCAAGACAGTCTCTTCAGAGAAAAGATTCCAGGCTACTGTGAAACATCAGAATGTCTCTGTCACATGGGATTTGGAATTTGGATTCTTTCAGAGTTCCTCATCGTTGTTTTATGCAGTAACTTCTTGAGATTCAGCATGAACCAATCTCTAGTACCTCCCTACTTGCAACCTTGGAGCCAGTTGCAAAAATGACATTAAACTCATTGCTTCAAACCTATTCCATGAGACTTGAGCATGGATGTTTTACTTGTGCCTTTCCTCGAGGCTGAGTATGTGTGGTCAGCAGATGTGCCCTTGCTAAAGCTGTGAGAACTTGGTTGTGAGCCCTCAGAACTAGATTAATAAATATCCATGAGCTCAGAGAAGGATTTTGCTTGTTAGATCAGCAGACAAATGGCCTGTGTCTCTTTTTAGTAAGCCATTGGATATTCCTGTTTTTATGAGATAATGCAGCTGCTCTCTGCAAACAAGTTTGTTTCATCCACATCTGTCTTCCTAGAGCTTGTAGAGGTAGCAGGTCTCCCTGCAGAGCCATGCTGCACTCATTTCTCTTTGTTACTGGTATATTGCATGCCCTCTGGCAGCCACGGGGCCAGCTTTAACTGATGGTAACACAGCTCTGAAATTGACATCAAAATAAAGCAGTTTTTGCATTGCTCTCAAGTTTGAGGCTTTTGTTTCGTTTTTTTTGGTTTGGGTTGTTTTGTAGTTGTGGGGTTTTTTACCACATTAATCATTATAATTAGTAGATTTTAAGCTCTTAACCTTCAGAGAGACATGGATGATCTCTTTTCTCCAGGGATAGCTGTACTTGGTATGAGGAAGACATGATATCCTCCATGTGAATGGCAGGGTCTTGCTACAAACATGCTGCTGGTTGTTAACCTGTATTTGTCAGTGGAGCTGTGGTGAGGTTGGTAGGTGGTTTTAGCTCTAGGATCAGGTTGTTCCCTGCTGTCTGCAGCCACTGTAGCACTGTGGGTGTTTCAGTCTTCACAACATCTTTGGTTGTGCAAAGATTAATGGGTTTTTTTGCACTTGGACAGTAGAAACTATTTTCTGACTTGCAAGAGTTAGAGCCTCTTCATGGGTCCTAGGAAACATGTTTGGCCATGCAGGGTTATCCACCATCTCGTTTATGCACTGCCATCATTTTCTGAAGGGTTGTGAGGAATCTGGTGCTGGCACAGTTGTGTGGGCTGGCAGATCCCACAGGCCCTGCTGAATAACACATATCCATCTCTGCCTCCAGGGTAGCACCAGGGGCTGTTTAGGTGCACACAGGATCCTTAATGACTACCAGCAGGCAGGGGGTATGCTGGGATTAGTTCACATGTATTTTGCATTGATGGTGGTGGTGATTGAGCAGGAATTGTGTGACACTCAAAGCTACTTGTCTCGTTGTAGGCTGGCTGTGAACTAAGCAGTTCACAAGTGTCCATTGTGTTGCTATTTGGATTAGCATCCCCTGAGGAATTTGGAGGATTTTGTCTTTACCTACTGCTCCTCTGTGTGTAAGGAGACAGTCAAGGACTGTGTGTGAAGGTTTTTCTCTCAGGATTCTGGTTACATTCAGATGGAAACAGAGATTCCAGAGAGCACCTGAGGACAGCAGTCATTTCCATTTATGGGTTAGACCTTTATGTGTTCATAACTGGAGCTCGTGGTATGTGTTTGAGGAAATGAATTTGTCTGAAGAGCAAATGTTCCTCCTACCTCCTTCTGCTTCCCTTTGTAACAGGAGTAAATGTGCCCAAAATGTTGAGGCAGTGTTTGAAGCAAAGGATCTAATGCAACCTTCTGGTAGAGGTTGGTTGGAGAGTGATTCAGGAGCACAAAGGGGAGTCAAACAACAAATGCCAGCAGATTGCCAGTGGGAGAAGCCACTTGGCCTCTCTTATTCCCTGAGCACTTCAGGGCCAGGAGCTTATATGTTGTTTGTGCTTTTCAAACTCACTTTTGATAATAATAGCGTTACTTAAAAGAAAACTAATGGCAGGAAGCAATCTCTGTAAACTGTATTTGGAAAGAAAGCACTTGCTATTATTTCATCTATATCCAAATGGGTTTTTCAGATAACTGAAGGCACAGACAGCAAGCTGCCTTGTCAGGCTCTCCTTCTTCAGCAATCAGAACCTTGTTTTACTCTTAAAAATAGCAAAAAATTAATAATTAGGTTTCCAACCTGAAAGCTCGTCACTTCCCTTCTTGCTTATTATAATACAAACTGCATGTGGCCAAATAATTGTTTTATAAAAGATGTGAACTCTTCATTGTAAGCCTGTCAGTCACAATCAAACAGGCACTTTCATTTTAAGAGCCCGAGGTCTGATTGTGTAATTCAGCTTTGCAGCTTTTTGATCTGAGATGCTTTTGATAATCTTAGGGCCACTGTATGTAAGTAGAGCTATTTATTATGACATATGTAGTGATTATTTCTTTTTGAAATTACTGCTCCTTGTGTGCTCAGCTCCTTCTGTTCTGCTTGAGATGGCGGTTGTGAAAAGACTGCGTTGAGTCATTAGGAGAAGAGAAGGGGCTTTAACTCTGGCTGCTAGAGCAGAAAATTTTTCTGAAGAATGTAGACACATATTTAGATTGATGCTTCCTGGGGGAGATGTATTAAGATTGGTGTAGGTATTTTATTCTTTGAGTTACTAGGCATTGACAGAGAAACTTCTTTACAGAAAATCTCCTCTTTTGTGAAACAGGCATGAAAAAGCTAAGCAGTCAAAGTGAATACAAACTGAGATACAAATTGAGACATGGTGCTGTGTATTCTTTTTTTAATCTTGAGGATATTCTGGAAATGCGAGTCAGCCACTCCTTTTCCTGACTAATTAAGCCGTAGTACAGCTTGGAGTACAGTATTGAGTGTATTAGTCCAGTTATCAAAATACTCTGGTGCAACAAAAGCAAAAAGTTTCCAAGTATTTCATTAATTAGAAACAGCAGCAAATGAGACAGTGGCTCGTTTGGGTTTCTTCCCTGAATAAGTTTTTGCATTTATACATTGAAGAACAAACTGGCTGTTCAGATGGGATACAGGTGGCCTGGTTTTGTCCTTAAATGTAATTCCATTGTGGACTTAAATTTCTTTATTATTTTCCTTCAAGTCTTGAGAATTGGTATGTACAAAGTAAAGGAAATGTGTATGAAAAAAACAGGCATGCAAACAAATACGCTGTTTTTTCACCACCACCCCACATGTAAAGTAATTTCTTTCCTTTAAAACTACTTTGAGGATTTGTCTCTTATTTTTGGCATTTAAATTTTGCCAGTTAAGAAAAGCTGTACTCTGCCTTGGGGCAGGCACAGTGTAGGGAGCTCTGACCTTTATTCTGGCATTTAAGTTCAATGTATCAAGCAGTTTAGAGATGCTAAATCAATAAGTAACACTTCACTTTTGTTAAGTGTACCTATGAGAATACATAGTCTTACTCTAACTTCAGCGTGCTGTGTACGATCAGGGTATTGTAGCATTTAGTGAACACAAGTGTAGTATTTGATGTCTGTGCTCTAGACTTCAGAAAAACTTCAAAACCCTGCAAAAAGCAATGTTCAAAAAACCCCAGTCTTGTCTTGAGTGCCTTGTGAGAAATCAGTGCTACAGATTCAGTGGCAGCTGTTATGGGAGTTCAATCCATCAAGGTACTGCAGGTGGCTGCACTCCTCTGATCGTTTTTAAAGGAGAGCAGTCATCTCAGGAGAGGTCTGTGGGTTGGGTTTTTTTTTTTTCTTTTTTCAGACCATAGGAATCTACTTAACTTTATCCAGACTTCCCTGGTTTTTAATACAGAGGCACTTATGAAAGTTTGACAGAATGCCTGACTCTCTAGACTCTTGTGTAATATTATAAATCCTGTTACTCACTGCCTTCAGGAAGGAGCTCACACTTGAGATTTTGTAGTGTTGAAATCAACAAATGACCAACACCTTTGTTTCTCGATGGGCATTGCTGCTGATGTTTCAAGTTTATGTCACTTTCCTGTGTAGATGAAATAGCAAACAAGGATTTCCAGCTTAGATAACTGGATGTTATCAATGGCATTGTTTGGACATTCACCAGTAAACATCAGGAGTGATGCTGCCATGGATTGCAGCAGAGATGTGGAAGTATGGACACTGCTCTCTGCTACTCTTTACTGTGTGACCTCAAACTGCTTTTTAAATATCATCTGCACGTGTATCCACACATGCCTTAACTATGTAGAATAGAGATTTTTATTCCTTGATTTTTAACTTGCTTTTACCTATAAAAAAAGATGGTAGCATATAATCTTAAAATCATTGTGGGATAACTGTGATTGTTGTCTAAAACTTGCTGTTACACATTTCTCTTGTTTGAGTGATGGCTGATTGGATTTCTATGTGGAACCAAAACTGAGCCTTGGATTCTGCTTTGAACAGCAGAGATACAGCAGTGTTTCCTCATCCCAAAAAGGCACCAGCATTAGCTTAGTCATTGAGAGAGAGAGATGATGTTTGTGGTTTTTCTTCCCTCAGCTGATCACTGAGCAAATTGATGATGCTCCTCCAAGTATTTATGGGTTTCTCAAACAGTGCCTGGATTGCAGGCGTGAGGGGGAGAGAATTTTTTGCTCTTTCTAGTTTGGTTTTCTTACTGTTTGGGGGTAGGTTTAAACATAACGAGGCCTTCCAGTAAACATAGGTTTGTGAATTCCCCAAGTTTGCTGTGCTCATGTAATGGGCTATTGGGACTCCCTTTACTCCTGTGTGTCTGCAGTGTAAACCTGTAGTGTAAATATGCTGAGAACAGGAAATGAGCATTATTTAACTGTGACCTGGCATCCTGTTCTTCAGCAAGTTGCATCGAGATGAACAAGGCAGCATTATTGAACTAGAGAGGAGCAAAATCTCATTTAACTGGTGCTGGGCTTTTATGTGCTGCCAAGCACTGTTGTCTGTGATAGCCTCTGGGATGTAAAGGAGACTGTAGCTGCAGATAAGAGGGATTTTGAACCCAAGTGTCTGCTGATAATGTCAGCTTTTATAATTTGTGTGTGGAAATTACGCTTTTAATCCAGTACCTAGCATGGTATTTCTAACTCCTGTGCAAAATCACCAAGATTTCATTGTTCAGGTGTGCAGGAGATTCTCTCTGTGCTGTAATACAGATTTCAGCCCTCACAGATGAGATCATCAAAGCCCCAGTAACCTCAGGCACTTCATCCCTTGTTTACTCTGTGCACTGCCATTCAGTGGTGCTCAGCTCTGGAGGATCCTCTGAAGCTGCCTGTGTGTAACTCACCTGCAGAGAGCACAGGGCTCTGCATGGCAAGGATAAGAACCAATGAGAGACATCTCTGCTCATGTCAGGGGGAAAATGGGCTCTCTTCCAGCCATGCTCATCAGCCAGGCTGAAGCTGGTGAAGAAATTTTGGCATAATCCATCAGAGGCAGTGTTGTGTCCTTGTGTGCTCACCTGTTTATTTGTTCAGATGCTAAACAAACGTTGACAGAAGATCCTCTGTGTCTGTGAGATCTGGGAAAGAGGCTGAGAAGCTTAGGAGTCTGGATTGAGACCTGCAGCCTAATGACTTTGTTAGTGTTCTGGGAAGTAGCAGCACAAAACACTCTTTTGGTCAGACTTCTAATATAAATTTTTCTTCTGGTAATAATGCAGTTTCTGGTGAGCAGAGAGATGGGAGATCATAGCTGATATTAAATTTCACTTTGAGCTAAACAGACGTCACATTGTCCTGGACAATATATTAATTTGCACATACCATGGGCTCAGGGAAGGATAAATGGGCAGGTAGAAAAGGATAAAATGGTTGGAGAAGAGAAGCTGTTTGAGAAACTTGGATCACTTGTTTTGGAAACAATCTCCATTCCCCCTTCCTTCTGTAATTGTCTTCCTGTTGATGAATTCATGCTCTTTTTACTGCAGTTCCCACTGTGTATATACTCCAGAGGGAGTACAGGAATTGAATCCAGTTCCATTCCAGCTCTGCAAAATGATCTGAAATGGCTTGTATTGTACCAAAAAAGGTAATTATACAGTTTGACACCTTGCCTACTACAAAAGAGACATGTATTTTCACAATGCTTCTGAAAAGTTTTGGATTTACTAGGATGTGTCACAGCTGGTTGTATGCTGTGCTACTGTTTAAAAAGTCTATGTTGATGGATCACAGTTCAGGAGAGAGGGATTTGGGAGGGAGAGCAGCAGATAATTTTTTCTGGGTTTTTGGTATCTACTGGAATCCACAATATGTAAAAGTTTTGTCTTGACAGAGTGTCAAGGGGTGAATTATTTGCTAAGTGCAAGTATTTATGTAGTATTTAGATTCATTTAGCTGATATGCCTGGTTTGTTGGGACATGTTTTTTTTCTGATCCTTGCAGTCAGATTTTTCTCTGATTATATTATGGAGGAAAACTTACTCAAATCTTTCCAAAGAAACATTGTTAATTGCATTTGGCAGCTGGAAGCGATTGGAAAAAAACTCAAACAGCCATGGTCTATTTAGAGCACTGACAACAATTTAAAGTGAGTCAAGAATTTTTGTTGTTTGTTTCTTGTGTTGAGATACAGAATCTTGCTGCATTAGTATTCATCCTGAGAATGGATGGGCTTTTATGCACCAACATCCTGTGCAAATGAGTCCTCTCCTAAAAGCAAACATATCTGATTAGGGAGAATGAGTTGTCCTGCAAAGTTCCCTTTATTCTTTTTGACACTAAAATTCTGAGAATTGTTGGGCTTTCTTTGTGTTTAGTGCTTCCTTTCTCC
Source organism: Muscicapa striata striata (assembly GCA_030060385.1). Taxonomy (NCBI): domain Eukaryota; kingdom Metazoa; phylum Chordata; class Aves; order Passeriformes; family Muscicapidae; genus Muscicapa; species Muscicapa striata. The sequence goes on along the minus strand of JAREIS010000013.1, from coordinate 1,582,515 downwards.
CCCTTCCACCACCACTCGGAATTGACGGGGAGCACCGTTGGGCAGGAAATAGCAGGAGCTTTTGTAAAATCTTAAAAGGGGCAGAGGAAAAAGGACATTTTCACCAATGGAAGGAGGATGATGCAGCAGAGTGCTGGCTGGCTGCCAGGGAGGACAGATGCATCGTGCATACCGTGCCTTGCCCACGAGCCTGCACATTGGCAGCTTCCCTCTCTGTTCATCCAGCTAGCCCAGCGCTGCAAACAGAGCACTCTTCATCTCACACTCCTGGCCTTTTGCCTCGCAGGTTTTCATGCCTGTGTATGGCAAGTTTGCAGTCCTGTAAGCATTACTGAGATTTTCAGACTTTCTGTTTTCCTTAATCCTAGGGAGTGCATTTTCTTTCCTTGGGTCAGTGAACAGTCTCGCCTTTTTCCTGTGTGAATGTGATGTGAGGTACTGTCACTGCTGTCAAAATCCAGCATTAGATTGGTCTAAGAGGGTCTGTGCCTTCCTAGACTTGAGTTCAAATAGCCCCTACTTTGGAGAGCCCATTGATTCCCATTTTGTTTGGTGGAAGACTTTACCATTGGGAGCAGGGTAATTTTTGGCACTAATTTTCTCATAGCCCTATGATGTCTAATGGGGGAGATTTAATAACTTCTGGCAGCTTGTTGGGCAGAAATGCTGCTGCAACTTACAGAAAGCATCTTCCAAGTCCAAGAGAAGTATAATGACAGGGATTTCTGAGCCTGCTCTCTCTCCAGTCTTCTGCATGGAGAGGAAATCTCAAGCTTTGCTTTCTCACCTAAGCACTGGCATTGAGCATCCCTGTTATGGAGGTGCCCAGTTAATGTGATTGGAATCCCTTGCTGGCTTATTTGAAGTTTTTCAAGGGCTTTTCAAAAATACCTTTTTTAATCATATTTAGAATCAACACACCCATATTCCCACAGCTGGGTCTTTTTGGGTAGACTTTTTTTTTTTTTTTTTTAACATTGCCCTCTGGGGTTTTTTTAATAGTTGCTCTCAATTCCATAAAGGAGTGGAAGGGAAGAGGGACCCAAAGAGACATTTTAGGCTGCTAGCTGTAGTGCTGTGTAAGATTTTCAACACTTTATTTTTTATTTTTCTTAATTCAACCTGTGTTCTTACTGGAAAGTGATGGATAGGATAATTGGGGTGTTCCTGCTTTGCTGTCGAGGTCCAGTAGTTCAGCAGTGGTGGTGATGGACATTGATGGGTTGGAAAATGGCTTCACAAAAACACCAAGTTTATGTACCCTGCTTGAGAGGAGGAGGAGTTGACAGCCCTAAGATGTCTGGATATTCTGTTTTTTACCCCTAAAGCCCTGGGAAGGGGGCTGAATGTATGGTTACTGTGCTTGATTGAGCAGGTTAATTAAAATAATCCATCAGTAGAAGGAATATTTACCTTGAAAGAATGGTTGCTACAAACTGAGACCAAACATGAACTAAGCACCAGCCATCTATGCTGTGTGGTTTCCAAAAAAAAAATTTGGAAAGATCAGTACAGAGCTTCAGGAGCTGATACATCTGAGATCACTGAAAATCTACAGCCTTGAAAATGCATTTAGCATGCCTAGTAGGCCTAATTAAGATAGATATCATTGGTCTTCAATAAAGGAGATTAATTGTCTTGTACATCTTCCTGTGAGGCCCATTATGTTAGGCCATTGAACAAAGTGTGGGAGACCCTTGATTGACAGACATTGTTCCAAACAAAAAACCATTTACTCTTCTGTAACTAATGAAAGGAGGTGAGGGATCAAGTGGTGACTGAACGTAAGAGCTGGTCTCTGTACTTGGAGCTGATATATGGCCAAGTATCAGTGTCATGTAGAAACACTGGGGTGTGACTGAATTTAAAAAGGCTCGTGGTTGACAGCATCAAAGCACAACTGAGGCAGTGCCTTAAGGAAACATGTTCTAGAGTTATCTTTGTACTGTCACTTGAAGGGTAGAGAATATGTGCTTCCAAAGCCACTAAGAATAAATACAGTGGTGGCTTGTGTCAGTGATGACAAATCTCATGGACTTAATTCCTAATGCAAAGTGCATTTCCCATCTCTTGGACGCACCTTGCTTTGTAATGAATTAAAAGTGAGTGAAGGATCTGCTGCTGGGTCCTCTCTGGGGTTGGTGAGATAGAATGAGCACATCTGCAAAAGAGGTCTGCAGATATATGTTTTTAGCATTAAGAGTTCTCCAGTTACAAATTAACTGGGTGTGTGTGTTGGGTTGATGTGGCCAGAAATGTGTATTCTGTCACCATCTGTTGCAGCCGGGTGGGGCAGTGACCCTTATCTCCATGGCACACATTATCTGCTAATGGGCCAGCTTTAAACCAGCTGGGGCAATCATCTTTATCTTTGCCACAGCCCATCCTCCCTCCAGGAAGAGATCATCTGCTGCTGGCCCATTCAGTCCCACTGCATGGCTGATAAAATTCCATCATCCCACTGGGAGATGCTCCAGCCAGGGGGAGCAGCCAAGCCTTTCCTACCCAGAGAAAAACTGACATTTTGGACACCAAGGTACCTTCTTTCCACTGGATTCCAGAGGAAAGCCAGACCTTTCCACATCATCCCTGCACCTTCAGAGGAAAACTGCACCTTCTACAGGAGCACTGCTCCAGCTGAACCACATCTGCCACTGCAGGAGGATGCAGCCACCATTTAATGGGACTGCTGCCAACACCCTGACTGACTGACAGGGTGTCAGGTTGGATTCTGACTCTGTCAGTGTTTTGGGATTGTTCTTTGTAATACTGCATTTCTGTTTTAATTTTCCTAGTAAAGAACTGTTCTTCCTAATTCCCATATCTTTGCCTGAGAGCCCCTTAATTTCAAAATGATAATAATAATTTGTAGGGAGGGGTTTTACATTCTCCATTTCAAAGAGAAGCTTCTGCCTTTATTGGCAGACACCCATCCTTCAAACCAGGACAGTGTGGTTTATGGGTTTTCTAAAACCTAATGAAAGAAGTTAGAAATTCTTCATGCCTCCCATCCACAGGCTTACACTGGACCATGCTTTTTACTGTTTCTGGAGGTTTTTAGCACTTTGCTTTGAGGCTTACTATGAGAAATGGAAGGAAAATGAAAGCTTTTTGAGTACTTCTGTGTGTTTTCCACAAAACTTGGAGATGTTGTATGGACATGTGTCAGTGTTCCCTTGAAACTGTGTGGTCTTTTGCAGCAGGCATGGTCATTCAGCTGCTAATATGGGCCACAAGTGCTCCTGGTGTGCCAGGCTGCAGTTGTGTAAAACAATAAACACTGCTGGAAAAAGGCCCAGGAAAACTTTTGACTTTGGGCACAATTGCTTCCTATTGCAATTAAAGCTGTGTTGCATTCCTTGGCAAAACTTGTGAATAAAAGCCTGTGGGGAGTGCTACCAATGCACTGGTGTTTATATTAGCTGCTGATGGATCATGGCCTTTCTGCATTGGAGGGTGGTTTAGGGTCTTAGGGTGGACTTTGTGTTACTGGGGGAACTTTTGTGACATTGCTGATGTTGTCTGGCACTCAAAAAAAAAAAAAAAAAAGAATCATATCTGCTTCTCTGTAAGAGAGCTTTGGCTCTTGTCCTGAGCCTGATATGTTTCTACCCTTTGTGAAAAATATGGAGGATTTTTCTCTGGAGGTAATTCTGATTTTTTAAAACAATTCATCACTATCAATTTGAAGTGTTTGTAGCTCTTTAATTAATGCAGTTACTGTGTAATTGTTGACATTTTCCTCAGTTATTTGATTTTCTGCATTCCCTCTATGTTTTGTATGAATTAATTTTATTGGATTGGTGTAAATTAGTTACCATTTATCCTATGTGATAATAACTATGTAACTGATCAGAGCACAGTACATTTCTCAGCCCTATACTGCAAAAGAAAAGCAAATAAAAGTTACTCTTTTGAAACTACAAGTAAGTTTTAAATGGTGATGCATCATCACTTTTCACACAAACTGGGGATTCTTCTGTTTTGTTTTGCCTTTTTTCTTTTTTTTTTTTTTTTTTTTTAATTATTATAAATACTGTTACTGTGCTAGAGATCTCTTAAATGGAAAGTCTCCCTGGAAATCCTTCTGAAACCTGTTCTGTTTATGTTTTAGTTGTTTGATGTGTTTTTCTTTGTAAGCTGCAGTCCTGCATCATAATGAGACCACCTCACTGATGAGCTCCTGTCTAGTTTGCTTTTCAGCATTTCCCTGCAGTTTCTGCCCTTCCTGAAACTTCTATTTCTTCAATTAATGAATGATATAATTACTTTTTCACCTTAAAGCCTGAACTGGCTTGTTATTATAAACTGCTGAAGTGTTGGTATGGCCATTGATAATTTGTTCCACCATCCTAAGCATAAGTTTGAGACCTGGCTTTTAGCAAGTCAAATTCAAGCTATTGTCTGTTCCTTTATGCATTAAATAAAGAGCAGACACCAAACTTAGTAAATACACTTGTCCAGGTCTCTGATACTGGGAATGAGCAGTACTAGAGAAGATAACACAGCTTGTGTTATGCAGTAAGACAGAAGTAATTTTGTAGGGTAAAAATTCTGTACACTTGAGAATATTTTGCTCTTGAAGGTATTTAATGATATTCTAAGAGCTGAGTGCATTCCAAGATTGACAAGTTCCTGAAGGATGTCCTGGCAGACCTGGCTGTTTGCCTCTTATTTGCATTTGATAAATTCAGCAGTGGCCAGGCCTTGCTGCTGGAGTGTCCTGTGACTGCAGAGCTGCTGCTGAGCTGGTATAGCTGCTGTCAGCACAGTGCTTTGTGCTGAAAACGCTCTGAGAGTGAAGATGCAAAAGAAGTTGGAATCTTAATGCAGAATGAATGTTCTTAAAGCAGCAGGGCTTTCATTCCCAGCTTGATTCTTGCACAATGTGTTTCTTCTTTCCTGTACCTCCTCGTTGTTAAGTGGTCCTGCAGTTGTGCACACAGGTGCTCCCAGGCTCACTGCTCCCACCACAGAAAACAGCCTTTTCTCCCCCTTGTTTGAGCACAAATTTCCAGGCATGAATGTTTTCCTAGATGCATTTCTTTGCACCTCTTCAACTCTGATGTGGATTTTTTTCTCCCAACTCTCACTAAACAAATGTGTATGTAATGCTAACCAAAAGGTGTGGGTAGCAGCTGTCCCAAGTCTGTCCTTAGAAGAATGTTAGGATGTGCCCTCAGGACATGGAGGGCATTGTCCTTTTTGTCAGAAGGAAGCTTTGAGACTTGGCTCTGTTCATTCTTGTTTAATTTTCCATTTCTTGCTGCAGTTACTTGTATAAATTGTGGGACCATTTCTAATACAGAGCCATTTTGTTCAGCACCACTAACAAACCCTTTAGCAAATGCTTTCTGTTCTGAGGGGAGGGGAGGAGGAGCTGCATCCTGTCCTGTGGTTGTCACAGGAGGCATTTCTGCAGAAGCAGCTATACAGCATTTAATCTGATTCCCTGCTGTGTGCTACTACCTTGCTTTTCCTAAAGATGTGCAAGCCGTGTTTCAGATTTGACTTATGTTTGTGTGTTAAATTTTTTTTTTCCTGTAAGTAGAATTTATGTATTTATTTGTAACATCTGATTTGAGCTGTACAGAGAATGCACACAGGTGCTGTTGCCTTGTGACTGAAGCTTAAATTTCAAATGTTGAAAAAAAAATCCCTGTGGGCAGATTGTCTCTTCCATAGAGGTAAAACACCCATTCAGTGGTTAAATGGGGGAATAATTTTCTCGTGAACTCTCCCTGTGAACCCCATTATCCTCATTCTTTAACTTTTTCCCTCTTCAAACTATGCATTTCTAGCAGAAGTTTTATGTTCTGCTGCTGCACTGTTTAGTTGGTTGTGTGATCAACAAAGCTCCAAGGAGGAACCTCTCTCTGCTGATGTTTGCTTGAACAGAAAATAGTTCAGCCCATTAGAGAGGGTTAAAGAATGCCATCACTTTTGGACATACTAAGAGGGTGTTCTGGAGGCAAATTGTCACCTTGCGTTTCTTTGCAATTTTGCTGTTGAGGAAAGGTCAGCGTTGTGTACACTGGGAGCTGCATTAATGCAGTGTTCTTTATCGCTGAATGTGCTTAGTCTGAAGCAGAAAATCAATACATCTTTTCAGCCTTTGACTCCCCAAAGGATTTTCTTGTCTCCTGTGGTGCTGTAGAGGACACTGGTTTGAGTGACCACTTTGTCCTGAGTGGCAATTCATTTTAGCTTCTTGATGGGAATATATATATATTTATATATTTAAAAAACAGATATTAAGTGCTTGAAAACCAGTGTATGAAACTGTAATCTTAATGGGCATTTGCTACCTCCTGGGCTGCTGTAATTTCAGTGCATACAGAAGTATGACCATGTTCCCATTACTATTTTCTCTGTTTCCCCATGAGAAAATATCAGTAGGTGTTCACTGAGGGGCAACTTTCTCTCCATTAGTAGATACTGAAATTATGATAGAGACCTATCTGAAGGCCCTTGCCATCTCTTTAAGCTCATTCCTGTATCCTGTTGCTGTCTCAAATGTTAAAAAGCATCACAGCAGATTTAAATCAGTACACCTGATGTTTTTGCAGTATCTTTGCTTTAGGGATTACTTGAATTCTGAATTAATTGTACTGCTGCCTGCAGGTCTGTGTTTGAGTAGGGAAGTTAATGAGAGAGCTTGTGTTTGAACAGCCTCCCCTTTCATGGAGGCTTTGGGTTTGCAGAGTAATCACACTGTTAAGCACACATTAACAGGTACTGAGAAAGGGAAACACAATTTAGCTAGAAATTAACACTGTTTCATTCAAAATGCTGGGGGGTTCTAGAGTGGTGTGGGGCACAGCTGACAGCTGGTCTTGTTCCTCAGAGCCTTAGAGCTGCTTGCATATGTTATTTTTATTTTTTTTTATGTCTAGATGTTAGGTTGAGAAATAAACCTTCAGGAGTCATATCACAGGTAGAGTTGCTGTGTTTCTTTTCTGTCAAAGCTTTGTCACCTTGTTTGTGCTTGAGGAAAGAGGTTCACTGTGGCACTCCTGAGCCTGTCTTGGCCTGGGACTACTCAGACCTAATATCTTCTGGTTTGCACCAATAATGTCCTGCATATTTGTGTGGTTTATTTTTCAGAGATATATCTTCAAGGCCTGTTTTAAACCATGCAGGTTTGTATGCAGCCTTTAAAGGAGCTGCAAAACTGAGGCTTCCATTGAGTAGTGCAAGGTCAGTATGAAGATTCTCAGTGGTTATAGGCAAGAGGTGATTTCCCAAGAGGCTTGAGCAGACCTATCTTAGCAGTTCTGTCTAAAGGGCCAGCGGGGCTGTGCTTTGTTCCTTTGGCTGTTGTCCTTCTCCCCATCCCTCATAAAGACACTGCACATTCCTGCCTCCCCTTTGTACAGGCACTTAGGTGTATAACAACAGGCACCCAGATCAGCCCTGCCCTTGGATGGAAAATTCCTGCCCTAATCTTTTGCTGCATTGCTTTTCACCTGAGCCACAGAGGTGAGTTAGCAGTGCTGCTAAGGCAGGCAGGCAAGTAATTCAGCATCCCTTGTAAGGCAGGAAAAATGAGGGGATTTTGATGAGCTTACACTGGTTGTGCAACTCTGTTTACCCCTGAATTTTATTCCTCTGAAGATGCTTATTTCAAGGAAACATTCTACAAAGATCTCACTGAACCTAATTTCATAGTTTTTAAATGTTTAATAGGTCTGGCAACTGGGGAAGACACTGAGAAAAATGTGTTCTTTTGCTTTGGATTTCTTTCTTTTCAGTTGCATAGGGAGTCTCCCTGTCTTTAGAGAAATGGAAAGGATCATGGGGATGCATAATGATATGGTAGAACTGGTCTTTGTTTCCTTGCTTGCTTTCTGGCCCAAGGACACTCTCTCCCCGATGTCCCACAGGACTTGTTGTGTTCTGCTTTCACTCAAAAACTTTGGGCAGATGTGTTGGTGGAAAAGTTATTTGGGAATTTGAACTGGCAGAAGTTAAGTGTGTGAAAGAGTGCTGCCAGTTTGGTTTGTCCAGAGCTTTGGTGTGCTGTGTGAGTGTGTGTATTCCTGTGTCCAGATCGTCTTCAGATTCAGTGTGCACTGATGACAGTCATTTGCATAAATCTGTTACTGTGCAAGGTGAGATGGTATTTGTGATGGTATTGAAGAGGCTTGGTAATGCCCTGAGACAGTAATTTAGTTTTAATACACATTTGTCTAATATGTAATGACCTACTACTATCTTGAACCAAAATTAACAGCCCTACTTTATAGGAGTATTTGATATAAATCTATCCACACCAACTTTCCATTTTCATACAGAGAAGATTCCAAATTAGTCCAATATCTTATGTAACTGCACATTACTTCTGGCTAGTAACTATTTTTTTTAATGTTTCCAGGGATTTTCTTCCACGAGGCTCTGGAATTGTGACAAGACGACCGTTGGTCCTACAACTCATCACTGCCAAAACAGGTAATCTCTTCCTCTTTTTGGGTCAATGCCAGGCCAAAGTGCTGTACTTGAGCAGGAGAAGAGCCTTCTCTAAGAAGACATGAGAATGTGAAGAAAGATGCCACTAGACTGCCTGGAACAAAGGGCTGCTGCTCCAGAATTGTGTTCTCAGGACCAATTCACCACATTTCCCATTGTGGGAAAATGGTAACATCTATATCCTAGAGCATGTGGTGAATTGAATCCACATTATTACATGCAATATGCTTTGGAAATTAGCTTTGATTTATTCATTTCTTGATGAATTTTGCAGTTGTATTAGTTAACACACCAAAATTGCTGCACTTCTACCTTTAGCTCTTGCTCCAGTGCACACAGATTTGATTCCACACAGGCTGTTTTCAGAACTTGTCTTTTTTGGTTGGGCTCACTGCACTAAGTAGAGCAGAAGGTGGATTGGGGGAAAACAAGGGTTCTGTATACTTCTCTGGTCAAAAATAGAAATATTTTTGGGTGTACCACTAAGCTATGGGGCATATTGAGATCTTTCATGGGAATTCACCACTCTGTACTCTTCCATGGGGCACTTGATCTGCTGTGGTGTAGCTCAGTTCCCTGGCATATCTAAAAGCAGCTATGGTTCACCATCATTCCAGTTTTTGGTGTTGTTACTTCTAAACCAATATAAGCAACACAAATCACTGGTTTGCTATTTACTTCTGCTCAAAACAGTAAAAAAAAGAAACTAAATAACATCCAAACTAGCACTGAAAACCAAAAAGTGGTCTTTGAATTATGGACTGTGATAAAACTGGGGAAAAAACAAAATTATAGCTGCCTGTAAAACTTCAGTCTGTCCCTGTGTATGAAGTTTCTGTGTGTATTTCTTTCCTGGAGGTCTGTGCATTGTTTGACTGGAAGGTGGTCTGCAGTCTGCCTGGGCTTCAGGTTTTTTTCTGAATTACTGCTTTTAAAACACCGTTGTACTTTCACTGCCTCTATGAAATTTTCCATGGTGGTTACACTGTGGAGGGGAAAGGAAAACCAGTGGAATTCAGTATTTCTGCATGCTCAGTTTAGAAACTTTGGGATTGTCAAGTGTGTTATACACTTACAGTGCTTTATATATTGTAAATATTAACATTTGTTTTAGTTGGAGAAATGAACACTTGCTATTTCTGCAGATCTGGCTTTTGGCCCCTGACAGATAATGCAGAAATACATGAATAAGGCTTAGCTGGGGAGAGTCTTCATCTGACTTTTCCAGCACCATGCAAGAGCAGAAGCAAGAAAAGCTTAGAGCTTTGTGCTGGCAATCCTTTAAAGAAGACTCAACTGAGGGGACCTGTCAGTAAGTGAGCACTTAAACTCTGACCTCATGTGGTTCAATACTTATTCACTGACACTCATCCTAGACTTACCTTGACTGCTCTGTGTTGATCTCTTTTGTAAGATCATCATTATCCCTTGGTTTAGGGTTTTTCTCTATCTGTTTTTTCTCATTACTACGTTCCCAAAGCATTAGTGGCTTTAGGTAGGCCTCTAGGTTTCATACAGGTACCTTCTCTGCTGAGAATTAGCTCTTCATTATAGCTTAAATAACACAACAAAAACCTTAAAAAATTCAGGAGAACTGTGTTTCAGCCTAATTTTGTATTTCCTGGATGTCAGGGTGTATTTCTCCCTTTGGGAAATGCTGTGTAGTTCTTGTTTGGGATTAAATGCCAAGGCCTTTAAAATGCAAGCTTTAATTATTTTGTTACTTTCTTTAAACTTTGTTCCACTGTTATTGTTTTTGATGGTGAAATTCCAAGTAACTTTATCTTTAAAGTCACCTTTATCTTTATGAACTAATTTTAAGAAAAGAAAATAAAGAAAACTGCTTAGAGAAGCACAGTGTTCTTTTACAGGAAGCAGATGCTGGGCTGATTTCTATGAAGCCCATAATTATCTAAAATGTTATAGCATAATTAGAGGGCTGTATCAGCTTCTTGTTGCTGTAGTAAACAAAACTAATTTTTAATCCTAGGATTTTTCTTGATTCTTAAAATTAACTATTCTTAATCTTGGAGTATTCCTTGGGAGAGAGGGGGCACTTTCTATACAGGCATGCACAGATCATTGCAAGATACTTCTGCAACATTTTGGAAGTGGCTGAGAATAGTTTTGGAATGTGAATTTGATTGACAGAGAAGGTTAAAGCTTCATTTCAGTCGTTACACTAAAAGATGAAAATTAGCAGAGGAGATATTTGTGCACATCACAAATATCACAAAAAGAAAGAGAAAGCTTGGCCCATCCATTGTTAGGGTCAGACATAGCCTGGAAGGGTGCAGCAGCAATTGGTTGTGAGGAGTTACCAGGGATCCTCCAGCATCTGAGAGATCTGGCACATCTGGGTAAAGAGCTGGTACCCCTGCAGGGGTAACATGAAACAACTCTTACATGAAACTCAGTAAGAAATGCATCTCATGAGAGATATGAAGTATATAGGTTTTTTTTTTTTTTAGAATTTTGTTTACCTGTTCTAAAAGTTCTGTGCAGTTTGTACAAAGCTATTTTGGCCTCCTTTAATCACTGACATGTTTTGGTGGTACCAGTACAATTCCTAAATGGCTTGATGGCATTTGCACTCCACATTCCTGCAAATATGTATTCTGCTGAAATATTGAAGGCAAGGACTAAGGTTTTAATTAAATATTACAAGTAGCAAGACAGTCTTTAATAGTCTTGAGTATTTTTCTCTTTGATAGTGTGAAAAATTTTGTGTCTTTAAGATGCAAGTGTTGGTGCACGGCTGACCTGGGATGAGAATTTTGAGTGTGCATGTGAGCTGGTGGGTTTTTCTTCCTTTGAGTTGGTGTTCCTTAATTTTTACATAAAAACTTATTTCTTCAACATTCAAACTTTTTGTTTCACAACTTTGAGTATACTTCTTAGCTTGGTGTTTTTTTGATCCGATACTGCAGTAAGATTAAATAGTTTTTCTTGGAGTTAATAGATATTTGAAGAGCTGCTGCTGAGTAGAAGGCAATTCTAATTTTAATTGCTTTAGAAGGCAATGATTTGAAATTTCTGAGATCTTGAGAGATGGGTTTGTTTTTGTTGTTTTTTTTTTTTTGTTGTTGTTCATTTTGTTGTGGGTTTTGTTTGTGGATTTTTATTTTTTTCTCTCTGCTGCCACACGTTCTCTATAACCTTAGGCAATCTGTTCTTACTGTGCTGTCTTCTGCCTGTGCAGGTGAGATAATGACTAGATTCTTGGAGATTAGGTAGTACATTGTTTTGGAACAGCAGTGGCAACAAAAAATGTGTGAAACCTTTGTAGCAGGTCTTCTCTTTGTTAAAAATACATTGCCTGCTGTATAAATAATGTTATTTGTTATTTACATCTTAAATATCCTCATTCTAGGAGTGTTATTTTCCTCATTTTGGTAACTGTTTCTGGAGCAATTTCAGATTTTCTTGCTTCAGCAGATCAACAGATTTAGAAAATCATTACTGAGGTGGACATTTTTTAGATAAATGACTCATATTTGCAATATCCAGATTTGTTTGAGTTCTGTTAATTAGAATACTAAGTGGAAAGTAAATCATAAGGTTCAAAAGACATTCTGAAGTCTTACAGATGCTCTTTCTGTTGAGGTTGTTGAGCTTTAATCAGAATTTCGTGTATTTCAAGACTACTCCTCATAGACAGCCATCTTCTGTTGCCATCTGGTGGCAAAAGCAATCCTCTAACAAATAATTTAGACTGGTTATTTCAGCTAACACAAATGATCTTAGGGACTTCATCAGCTGGAAGGCATCTGGAGATCTTCAGGGACAAAAACGAGAAAAATGCCACAGTGCCAATGGCAGGAAAGAGAACGGGCTCTTTACAGGGAGGAAGGGCAGACAGTGGCTGCCATTTCCTGGATCTCACTCTCATTCAGATGATGAACAGGGATGCTGGAGAGATGAGTAAAATTACTGAAGTGTGTATCCCAAAAGCTAAAACGTGCCACCAGCAGGAGGAAAAGGTGATAACGATGGGTGACCCCTTCCTAAGCCAACAAAAGGCTCGTCCCCTAAACAGGACTGACATCCTGGAAGAGAGACAGTGCTGCTGGTCTGAAACCTGAATTTAAGCTTGTGTCAGGTCAGAGAGACTTCAGATGTTCCTTTGCACCTGCAAACCTCCCTGTTGTTGCTGTCTGTACTGGTAATCTGAGCTGATCCCAGTGACTGCTGAGGTCTGGCAGCAAGGTTTGGTGGGCTCTCAGCCATTTGTCTCCATCAGGACCCTCAAAATGTGATATGAGCTTCAGCTCGTGTTGGGACAAATTATTGGTACCCACAAATACTTGGTTTTACCAGTGGGTTTGCCTGGAAGCTTTTGTTTCCTTGATGATGCTCAGTGACATGAGGAAAGATGGAATCCCCTCATTAAGATTGGAAAATGGCTCTATATATGCCCATCTTCATAAAGGTAATGAAGGAAAGTGACAAAAGCATCAGTCAAAGTTCACTTTTAGGATAAAGAAATCTGTTAGTAGTTATTAACTAACAAATCTAAAAGGTATTTGAGATGAACAGCAGCCACCACAAACTCATCAAGGGAAATAACCCTGTCTTATCAGTGCAATAAATTTTTTTATTACAGAGTAGCAGGCTTGTAAATTAAGGTCTAGTGGGTATCTTATCTTGGCTACTGTAAAGGTTTTGGAATTATCTTCCTTTTTTTGAAAATATCATAAGCAATCTTGGGAAACATGATTTAGCAAGGACTCCTGTAATGTGGATGCACAGCTGTTTACAGAGTGGAAGGGACACCCCTCCAGGTTGTGTTCAGTGTTTTGTATTACTGATGAGATGACAGAATGGAGTGTGTTTATTAAATTGGTGTTTGGCAAATACAAGCAAGAATATGAAAGATGCTGGTGGGCAGAACTGGAATTCAAATTGCTTACAAAAGAAGAGAAATATCTCCAAAGTAGGAAGCAAATCAGCTGGGATATGATTTTTTTTCCTGTACTGAAAGGCTGGTATTTGAGAAAAAGGTTGGCTTTCAGAAAAGGACGTGGTGCTCACAGTGGGTCTCTGACAGAGCATCACTCCCTGATGTCGTGCTGTTGTAAAATACAGAAGTAAACATTTGTACAAGATGCAACACAGAAATGGAATCTTACAAGGTTCTGCTTTTTCTCAGCCCTGGGAAGGAGAGAGCTCTGCTGAGAGCTCTGCCTCTGTAAATTTAGGAGAAAATGCCTGGAGGAGGGTTATGTGAGGGCTTGGAACTGTAGAAAGCATCTTCCATAGGAAAAGGTTGAAAAAACAGAGAGAAATTCCTTCTACAAACAAAAGCTTTCAAGGTTGTGGAATGTTACTGCATCCAAAAAAATGCTTTTCCTCCTCTGGCACAAGTGTCTACCCTTCTAATGAACCATTTCACTGGTTCCCAAAAGCATGACCTGCTATCCTGTGGTAGTTACTTTCATCAGATCTGCACTGTTTTCCATGTTATTAATATCTTCTGCTATGATGTTCTCTGCTATGTAATTCTCTGCATTGCCAGGATTTTCTGTTTTGTCTTCAGGAAATACCAGGGAACTTCTATTTCTTGTAGCCTTTCTGCTTGAAGGTTACCAGTGGAATAACTCAGTTTTGAGTATTGCATCTTCAGCTTGTTAGAAAAGCTACAGAAATGGCAAAGCAGGAGAGGGATTGTAGATTGGGTAGGACAAGAAGGGCTTTTGATACTTCCTCTCTGTTCAAGGAAGCACCATTGAATGATTTGCTATGGTCCAGATTCACTTAAATGCATTTACTTTGTTCAGAAAAGGCTGTCCATCATCAAAGAAAAAGTGAAGTATTTTGGCTGATGATGTTTGTTTGTTTTAAAAGCACCCTCTTGAAATCAGTCTTTTGGAAAGAGATCTGAGGCTTTGGGAGATGCATTATTGAAGGTAAAAAGTGTTGCTTGAGTGGTATCTCCCCATGGGGCTGGCAGATAGAAGGTACAGTAATAGCAGATATTCCTCTTGTGCTGCAAATGTTTAAAATGTTTGCTACAGGCCTACAATTTAATGAACCACCTTTCAATCCCTTTTGAGTACTCTGCACTGGATACTGCCACCAACTTGGAGCAGCTCTGCTTGAAATCAGTTTGGGAGCAGTTCTGAATCCAGGTCTTGGTGAATTCCTCACCTCTAGTAACAGATTATTCTGTACAGAGTAAAATCCTTAGGCTATGTAAGCTCTTGGGCTCAGCCTGATGTGGATCAAGGATGTTTTCCAAAGCATCCCTGATGTATTCCTAAGGGCTGATCCTTGTCACTTGGCTCTCTTTAGCTTAGAGACAAATTTATGAACTATCTCAAGTGTTTATATAATCTAAATAGTTTGAGAACAGCAATGGCTGTTTAGCACTCATAACAATATATCATTGTGCTAGATTAAATCATAAAGGCATAGGGAGATATAACTGACAGGAAAAATAAGGAGCATTTAAAAAGATGTGATCCCATATCACGTGTTTGGATGATTTGTCTAATTTAATCAAAACTAAAGAGGTAATTAATCACTTGTGGATGAACTGAAGGAACTATTTTAATTCTGTGTTATCTAAGGTGCTTTTAATGGGTCTGGAGGGAAAAAGTTATTTTATGTACAAGGACTGTTTTAATTTTGTATCCAGTTTTTCTTTCTCTTAATGTAACTTCAATTTTATACAAAAATGCATGTCTGAAAGCTAGACATCAGTCAGGATTGCTTTTTCTTGTCTGGCTTTGTGTCCATTCCCACAAAAATGTAAATAAAACATTTTCTTAGTATTCTTCTGTGCATGAAAGCTGGAAAGGGAAGGTTGCATAAAGCATGTGCTCCTGCAGCCTGGCTGAAGGCATCACTGCCAAGGGCAGGCTGAGGGCTGAAAGGAGCGGAACAAAGCGCTGCTTGTCCCTTGGAATTCTTATTCTTGGCACCACAGGTTAGGAGCCACCGTGGAGTTTATTCCTTCAGCACTGCTGGCACCACAAGTGGCACCAGGAGCTAGGAGTTTTGAGAAATATTAACCCAGCTAAAAAGCAGCAAACATTTTTATTTGGATTGCTTTGAAGCCTTGTCAGATAGTGAATCTGTTACTGAGTGAAGTGGGACAAAGAGAAAATCCTTGGCTACCAACAGGATCAACTGATTACAGCTGGGTACCAACTATTAATTACTGGAATTAGAAATAATTTCCTGAGAAAATCTGATGATCCACTGGAAAAAAAAAAAAATTAAGGAGAATATGTGTGAAGCAGGATAAAGTATGAACCACTTGTCAGCTCTTTTTTTCATTGGGTATCAATTTGCCGAACTTGAGGTGAGAAATTTTACAAATGTAAATTCTCAACTGAGGTATTTTATTGTGTGCACCATGTTATTTTGCTTTTTGAAATATTTGAGTATTCCCTGGATTTTTTTAATAAACAAAACTTCTATTCATTGTCATTTTGCTGCTGGAGCTGAAAAAAAAGGATATAAAATAAGGTGCTTTTCTGTTAGGTGCTCTCTTGTTTTTAAAATAAACAATGTATTTTTTGTCTGAACAAGGGTGAGTTTCCCTGTTCCTCACACACTGAATCTGGAGGGATTATGATATTGTAGCACTGACAGATGGGTATTTGATGTTTGCCCTTCCACTCTGTCCTTTTCTTCTGTCAGTTTGCTTTAACTATTTATTGTAGTTTTGACTATTTATTACTTTTGATTTTTTTGGCAGCTCTGTCAGTAATAGTAACAAAGTGACTTCTGCAGATCAGGCTTCAGTACTTATACATAAGGTCCTCTTTTAATCCATATTTTCACATTTGGTGTTCTTAGCTGCTGTTCTTTGCACTGGCTGTGGTGGGCTTGTTACCAAGTAACATTTTCTGAGGAAGAAACTTCTAAAGGGAACTTGGAGATCAGGCCTGGATTGCAGGATGAAATGAACTGGAATGTGCACAAGTCTTTTCAGCCTTTCTCCAGTGCTACTGCTCAGGCCTGCTGAGGACAGGATGTGAGCTGGTGTCTGGAATTACTATGTGTGTCTTGATTTCTGATGGCAGCCTCACTATGGAGATAAACTTTGGGTTTTACTTTGAAGGAGGAAACTCCAGTTTTAAAATCCTGGGATGTGCTTTTGGTCACGCAGGCAACCAAAAGGTTGCAATAATAAGTATCAGTATTTGGATTCAAAAATCAAAACAGGGACTTAGTGTCAAGTTTGGGTCTAACAAATTATCTGTCTCTGATTCCTGGTCAGTGCTCTTCTAAGGTAAAATAGCAACTTGCATGATATTAAAGACTTGGGAATTATTTGGGTTCTCCCACTTCAGCAAAATCACAGCTATTTCTGTAGACACTTTTGCAAACTTACAAACATGATTCATATTTAGACTACAGGAAACTTTTAGAAAATGAGAAGCTGTTTTAAAAACATTACAGTGTTTTTAAGTGATCTTATTTTCATTTTGAACTTGTAAAAATTTACAGAATTCCTTTACTAAATTCATCTCTAACATGGGATGTTAGTTTTTGAAGCAAATGCTAAAAGTCTTTCACAGTGCAGAATTTGAATTACTTTTCCACTTAGGGTGTATTACAGGCAAATGAGATCAGGTGAAAATTCAGAATCTCATTCTTAATCTGTTCCCTATTCTATTACTGTAAATGGCATCTAATTGAATTGTTCACAATTGTTCCAGAAGATGATGTGCTAAAGATAGGAGCAGTAAATCATATCCAGTCAACTTGACTTTTAACTGAGCCTTTCTTGTTGAGGGCTGGTTTTCATATGTGCAGTCATAATAACACTTTCCTGATAGCCATGATGACCAACTTCTGTGCCCACACATCTGAAGAGCACTGGGGGCTTGAAAGTGGGTGTGCAAGTCAATGAGCCTTTGAAATACAGAGTTGTTATTGATATTCTTGACAGAGTATGCTGAATTTCTACACTGCAAAGGGAAGAAGTTTACTGATTTTGATGAAGTTCGTCAGGAAATTGAAGTAGAAACAGATAGAGTAACAGGAATGAACAAAGGCATTTCTTCAGTTCCTATTAATTTAAGAATATATTCCCCACATGGTAAGTAAATTACATTTATGTCATATAAACATATTATGTAGCTCTGTCTGTGTAGCCATCACCTTTTGTATCTGTTCTATTGCCTGATCTTCTGGGCTGGAAAAGGTTTGAGGCTGAGTTAGTCAAGACCAGTAATAGGACTTAATAACAAAACTTCTTTTTGTCACTCTCCAGAGGAATTCCCTGATCTAGAAAGTTTCTGTGTCTCCCTGCCTGACTGGAAATTTATTGTTTGCTGTCACTAAAAATATAGTCAGGCAATAATAGTGTTTGAAGTTGCTTTTTGTTGAAGACCCCCTGTATATATCAAAGTTGGTTCCTCTGGTTGCCATCTGCCCAGTTTAATGAAGACAATCTAGAGAAAATGTTTTCCATTGAATCTGTCTTTGATACAGGACAAAAGTGGTGTGTTTGGCTGAAGCATGTGATTTTTCTAACTGCAGAGATGCTCGACTAAATCCCCTCCCTCAAAGTTTTTTTTGTTGAACATGCTGACTCCAGGAAAAAGTGAAAATTTCCTACCTATTGCTCTTGCTTTGCTTTATTAGGATCAGTCTTTTAGTTCAGCCACATTGTCTGTATGAACCAGACTCCAGATACACTTCTGGTGTTTCCTTCCTAGGAATTGTGTTTTTCTCATTTGTCTAAAGGATGCCCTGTTACTCCAGTAGCAGGATACTTACCCCAAGCCAGGATGCCTCTGGTTGGCACTGTGGCCTTTACTGGGGAAATCATACCACAGCAAACCAGGTTTTCTTAGTGATTTTTTTTTTTCATTTTTCTGACTTTTCTGAAGATGTTACAGATTAAATAAAAGCAATAAAACAAGAAAACCCCAAACCAATAACATATTCCCAAAGCCCCTTAACAACAGTTATGCTTTATAAGTTAGGCTAGCTATTGATTGTTTTTTGGGAATTTCTTAATTGGAGACATGGTTGAAAACATGGTCAGAGAAACACTATATTAAAAAAAATTCAAATAACTGTTTTGATTTATTTGGAGGATACAATTAGCGTCATCTGTTGCCTGTGCTCCTGTTGTTGGACAAAGCTCAGAAAGCTATTTCATTAGTCTTAGAGCCCTCAAGGATATTTGATACAAGTATCATTTTATACCAGTTACAGTATTTCAAATATTAAATAGTTCTAATAAATCCAGAGATGTAAGACCAATGGAGAAACAAGTCTTTGCAGATTGTCAGGCATTTTGCTTGAACTGTTGACAACTGTTGGCATATTTATCTGCCTGTGAAGGGCTTTTATGTGGGGTTTTATGTGACCAAAACTTGTCTGCAGCCATAGGTGTGTTGACTTCTGTCATGTGTGGTGTGCTAACCAGTTTCATGATCCATGTTGTCCATGTAGTCTTAAGCCTGACCCTGATCGATTTGCCGGGAATCACTAAAGTGCCAGTGGGGGATCAGCCTCCAGATATTGAGCAGCAGATCAGAGACATGATAATGCAGTTCATCTCTCGAGAGAACTGCCTGATCCTGGCTGTGACTCCAGCTAACACTGACCTGGCCAACTCAGATGCCCTGAAGCTGGCAAAGGAAGTGGACCCTCAGGGTAAGCAGCATTGAATGTCACCACTTTTTGTTCTCAAGTGTAGTTACTTAATTGAACACAACAGGCCAATTCTTGTGGGAAATTCTATAATTTATATTATGTAGTGTAGATGTGTATTTACATTCATCTTCAGCATCACAATATAACTGTTTATTAGCTCAGCATTGTTTGGGTATGTTGCTGTAAATGAATTTTAAAAATGTTGTCACTATCTCTTATAAGCAAGTACAGCAGTGCTTGTCTAGGAATTTTTGTAGTACTGGGCAAAATGGTGCTGATGGGAGTTCATGCTTACGTCATAAATTTTATACAGTTGTATTGTTGGGATGCTGAGCCTTGGTAAGGAGTTTTGAGGAACACACTTCAGCACTGGCAATTATGTTCCCTTCTTTTCAAGACATAACTTGAGTTGGAGCTGTTATTGTGCAATAGCTTTAAGAAGGGCACAGATAGGTTATTACATAATTGGAAGATGTAATTCTTCTGAATCTAAACAATTCTTCAGTAACTTTTTCCTCCTGCTTCCACTCCGGTCAGGCCTTAGGACCATCGGTGTGATCACAAAATTGGATCTGATGGATGAAGGAACAGATGCAAGAGAAGTTCTAGAAAACAAACTCCTCCCTCTTCGTAGAGGTGAGAATGTACAGTTGCCTTTATTCTTTGCAGTCCAGCAAGTGGTTTGGATAGAGGTGGTGTTTGGCAGTCCAGGAGATGAACCAGAGTTTGTGCTGGACTTGATGTGTTCCTTGCTTTTGCATTTATCTGGTCAGCAAACATAAAGGTGGCTGTGCTAAAAATGGACCTGGAAAATCCTTGCTTCTTCTGGAATATGCAGTGTAATGCCAGCACACGTCATTAGCCAATATTTTTCTTCTCTGCCAGGTTCCTTGTAACAAAAGAATGATTTTTTTTTGTTTGTTTGTTTGTTTGTTTTTTTCTTTGCATATGACAGAAGCAAGCACCAGAGCTTTGGTAATCTCACCGTAAACCAGTTTTGATCTCTGCCAGAAATTTTCTGTGTTCTGGCAGCTACTGCCACATTTGCTAATTTTGTTAATAATATCAAGAATTTTGATGCTAGTTGTAACTTATTGATGAGAGTACTGTCTCTTCCCATGGAGCATGTTGGTCCAGCAAATGATAAGAATTTTTTTCGTATTTTGTTCATGTCATATCATTTATCTGTGTAGGCCTGTGTGTGTATTTCTGTTTTATTTTGGGTTTTTGTTTGTTTATTTTTGAAGTGGTTTCTTTGGGATTCAGCAGAGTTTGAGATATTTCTCTATTTGAATTGATGATTTAAAAGGAAGTCTATCTGTTATATGTAAACAGAATGAACAATTTAGACAGTGTCAAGGTTACTTTTCTACTTGTAAACATGATCTGAAATGCCTAAATTGGAAAATTTTGTTTGAGCAGAGAAAATCTCGTTCTATTTAAGATCAATTCAGTGGTTCAGGCAATAGCTGCATTGATTTACCCATTGGTTTTGTCTTGTTTTAGGTTATATTGGTGTTGTAAACAGAAGCCAGAAAGACATTGATGGGAAGAAGGACATAAAGGCAGCTCTTCTAGCAGAGAGGAAATTCTTTCTTTCTCACCCATCCTACAGGCACATGGCAGATCGGATGGGAACACCGTATCTCCAGAAGGTTCTAAACCAGGTAAAACCTGAAGCCTTTGTGATGAAAGGCAGCCTTGTAATGATAGGGCCAATATAAAAACTGTATTAAAATGAAGTTGGCCACTGAACCTCACTCATTCTTTGCTGCTTTCAGTGTTTTTAATTTGCACAAGATAAAACAAAGCTGTGTATTACATGTAGCATACAAAAGCTTGCTGTGAGCTGTAGTTTCTGACTTTTACTGGCAGTTCTGCTCTCCCCTGTTCTTTAGAATACTGAATATGAACATCAAAAATAAGATTTGTTTCCCTCCCTGGAAGTATACGGTCCTATTCCTCAATTGTTACATTTAACTTATCAGTTTCCTGGTGTTTTTGGCATTCCTACAAGTCTGACTTGATACTGTTTTTTCCAGCTCACTGTCAAATTGCAGCTTTTTGTCTGGAATAGACAAAGACCAGGTCAGCCTGGCTTTGGACAGCAGCTGGAAACAGCTGGAATGTTCCTGATTAAAGCAGAAAACTAAGTGGCTGCTCTGCTTAATTTTCTTTGCTACAGTGACTTTGCAGCTGTAACTTGACAGCCAAGCTATGGAATGCTCTGGGCTCACTCAAAAAGGCTACTAATGCCATTTATTTGTGCCTCAGAGCTAAAGTCTTCATCAGGATGCAAGAACTTGCTTGTACTCTGCATTTTTATCTGTGTTTAGAATGTTTTGCCTTGTTTTGCATCTTGGAAGTTTAGTCCATGTGTCTTAGTTTTGAGACTGAAACACAAGCTGCTCATACCTTTCAACTGTCTTGTCTGTCCTGACTTGCATTGCTTTATATGCTGTTAATTTTTTTGAGAGTTGTTTTGAATATTTACCTACTTTGGTAGGAACTGCTGATCTTCTGTTGCTTGTACTGTGTGTAAAATGTTAGATATGGGAAGATCTCCATAAGTTCTGTCCTCAAGGTATTGGGGACTCTATTGTGGTTTCAGGTAATATTTCAGTTTCTTTGTATCCACAAGGTGGTGCTCCAGGGAAACTCCAGCTTTTGATTTTGTGCCTGTCAGTCTACTGAGCAACTTTAAACTTGAGTTTATATATTTTGGTATATGACAGTTTAAATGTATAGCTTGTCTGGCTGGGGTTGGGAGGAGAGTTTGGGGCATAGTGGAGGAAGTGCAGTTTGCTTTTAATTAAGGACTGTGTACAACACCTGAGAAATTTCTGGCACAGGTAAGTCATGGACAGTGCTGTCCTAACACATTAAAAAATATATATGTGTGTGTGTGTAAAAACATGCTGTGGGTGCTCAGAATCCCTTTCTTCCCCACATTGCCTTGTGGCTGTAGCATAAAGGAGTTGCTGTGCTGAACAAGTATGTAGGGAATTGTGAAACACCATTAAGAAAAGCAGCAAAATGGGAGTGTGGCATCAGCACTGGGAGATGAGGAGTAATTTTAAATTACCTATGTCGCGTGTAACTTTTTCAGGTGTGCAGTAACAGGGCTCAGTGAGTGAGAGGATGAAGGAATTTTTTGAGCCTCCTTACAGTGTGTGTGCACCAGGAATACTGGATTGTTCTTTAAAAGTCTCCATTGCATCAGAGATCAAAAGGAACTGCTCTAATAAACTAGCACAGGTCATGGCTGATATGGTTGGCAGTCAGAAGGAAATGGTTGTGCTCCTGCTTTCATCTTTTTAACAGTATAAAGAAATTTTTATTTGCTTTTCAGCAACTTACCAATCATATTCGGGATACCCTGCCAGCCTTCAGAAGCAAACTCCAGAGCCAGCTGCTTTCTATAGAACATGAAGTAGAGGTATACAAAAACTTCAGACCAGAAGATCCCACCAGAAAAACGAAAGCCCTGTTGCAGTGAGTGTCTTTTGTCTGCCTTTCCACTTTGAATGGGTTTGTTTTGCCTTTTTTTCCCTTTCTTTCTGATTGGTTTAAATTTAAACATTAGGATATTGTTAAGGATTCTTTACACAAGCTCCAAAGAATTCTGTTTGATGTTCCAGAACACTTTATTTATTCTACAATTTCAACAGAATTTTCCCTAAATTAATTTTAGTAATCCTAGAAAAGGGAGAAAGCAGAGCAAGGAGAAGGCATGAAGATGGGCAGCAGAGATGATCAAAGGTAAAAAACTGCTTCTGATTGTGTAGACACATTCTTCTGTCTGCCAAAAAGATGACCTCAGGCAAGGGAAGGACACTTTGCTGGAAGTCTGTAAGATTAGGAAGCTGATAGAAGAATAAAGAAAGCTTATTTTTCTAGTATAAAAACTTGGCTGTCCAAAAGAACCTAGAGATGGCAAGATCAAAATTAATCAAAGATGGTCATCCTTCATATGTTGTGCACCTAAGATCCAGAGATCTTTGCTGTAGGAGTTGTCAGTCAAAGTTTGTTGCTTTCAGAAAGCAGTGAGACAAATTCTTTGGGGATTATCGTCATCAGTTCTGAACTAGAAAGCTTTTTAGGGCTGAAGTCACTGTCTGGTTTGGGTCTCATCCACAAAATAAGTGTGTCTGATGAGACTTTGATAACAGTGATGGAACAGAGATGACTGTTCATCTGACTTGGAATCAAGTGGAGGAGGAATCACTGCCCTGTCTTGATTGTGGATTCAGCACCAGGGAGGAAGGACAATACTCATGTGGATTGAACACCAGCTAGCACCTGCTGCTTTGCTGCATCTGCTTCCTTCCTTGGCCTGTTTCCAGGGGTGCTGGATACTCAGTACTGCCTGTCTTTTCACCTGAAAGATCTGCCATGTTCACTCTCCCTTTTTTTTTCTTTTTTACTTCAGTTATAGCCCTCTGTGCTTATATGCAAATAAAA
This sequence comes from Muscicapa striata striata, assembly GCA_030060385.1. Classification (NCBI taxonomy): domain Eukaryota; kingdom Metazoa; phylum Chordata; class Aves; order Passeriformes; family Muscicapidae; genus Muscicapa; species Muscicapa striata. Next base: position 1,558,953 of record JAREIS010000013.1, on the reverse strand, counting down.
TGTACCTCTTAGAGAGGAAGCATGTGAAGGAAGAAGGAGAAGTGTAAAATGTAGCCGGGCTCTTCTCTCTTATATGCCTGTTGTCACATTCCTGCTCTGACTGATTGCAGAGGTTTTCAGCATTCTCAGTTCTCTGGTAGAGATGGCAATAGCACTGGATTGTGAGAAAGTGTAAGTTTGGGGCCAGATTCATTCCCTAATTAAAACTTTGAAATTCAGAGGGGAAAGTAACCAGCTGAGCTAGAGAAGCTTTCTTGGGCCAGATGAAGACTGATTTACTCTTGATTTTTGTAACAACTGAACAACTCCAAAAGAGTAGACAGTTCCTTGTGACTTTGCTCCAGATGTTTTGGTTGCAAAAACAGAGGGACGTCACCTTTGACTTTTCAAAGACTGGGAGAACTCTCCTGTGGGTTTTTCTCAATGCTCCTGCTGCAGCAGTCAGAGCAGAGCCAAGTAAACTGGAGCCTGTGGTCCTGACACATCACCATGTTAGTACTGGTTCTTGGGCTTGCCTTTTGGCATGGGGAAAAGAAGTTCCTTCCCAATCTCTTCTGAATTTTCCAGCACTGGATTCACAGCATGCTATTAGACTGTACTGCAAGACAGCAGGGATGCAGGGGGATGTGTGCAGGTAGGGATTCTGTGGATTGGCAACTTGGCTGAATCAATTGTACTGGTACTTTTGGCAATTGCTAAACATGTTTAAATAGCAGTACTAGTTGCATCATACTGGAATAGGAGTTGGTAGTTAATATGCTTAAATTGTTTTGGGTTTTGTTTGGTTTTTTTTCCTTTCCTCCCCTCCTTTGACATTTAGGATGGTACAGCAATTTTCAGTGGACTTTGAGAAAAGAATTGAAGGATCAGGAGATCAAGTTGATACACTAGAACTTTCAGGAGGTGCCAAAATCAATCGTATTTTCCATGAACGTTTTCCCTTTGAACTCGTGAAGGTATTTATCCAGCTTGCTGGTGTGTTTTATTTTATTTATGTATCCTTATGTTCATACTGATAGTAGTGTAGCCAAGAAAAGATCTGATTGAAAGAATATGCTTCTAACTGTGGAAGAAATTGCATGAAGTTATAAATGAGACATTCGGCTTAATTTTTAGACTTGGATACTGAGACATGCTAAGAATTCTAAAATATAAGAATTAGAATATAATTATAGTCCCAGTTCATCCTATTTTCTGTGCTCTCCTATTGTTTTATCACAAATGGCATCTTTCTTCTGGTTAAATGGGGCAGGCAAACAGTTACAGTTGGTAAATTTGACTTGTGTTCAAGTAGTTGATATCTATTAAAATGAGAGTTATGGAAAATAGCCCTTTAGATCCCTTCCAACCCAAATCATTCTGTGATGGTTTGACTTAGGTAATGACCCTTTCATTTGTGACAACACTGACTTCTCTTCCAGCTAGCTGGCTTCCAGGAAACTTAAAGAAAAGCTTTATAAGCTCATAATTGAGACAACTCCTTTCTTAAATTTAGTTGAGAACTGTAGAATGGGGTGGGGAGGATAAACAGATCATAATCACAGAAGTTGCACCACTTTAAGAAACCAGGCTTTAAAAAAAAAAAGTGGAGTCTTCCAAATCCTGTTTCTGGCTTACTCTGTCAACTCTTCAAAATCATTCCAGCTGTTGGGATATCTGGAATGGAAGAGAGTCTGATTTTCAACAATATTTACTGCTGCCTGTAACCTTAGTGCTAAAACATTTTAAAATACTTACGCATTGTTTAGTGTAATTAGAAAGGGCTATTTTAACAGCTGAACTTGCTTGTCTTATGGTTGTACAGAGAGAGAGGATATTTTCTGTTTTGTTAAAAACCTTCTCCTAATGTGCTCTCATGTGCTGCTGTTCCTCCAGATGGAATTCAATGAGAAGGAACTGCGGAGAGAGATAAGTTACGCCATCAAGAACATACACGGGATCAGGCAAGTCCTCCCATGTTTTCCTGCCTGCTCACATGACACAGGTGCAATATCTTCCCAAAGCATTGCCTACAAGCTTTGTTGTTCTCAGTGTTTTGGGAAATGTTTCTTGTTTTACCTGATTGGTAAATTCTCAGATGGTTGACACTGGTAGCTGTGGTGCAGTATTTGAACTTTCCTTGGCTGATTGCTGGAGAGGTTGTGATTTATCATAGTGAAGTGATAGTTTTGGGTGTGCTTTTATAGTTTGTTTTTTATCTAATTTATCTGCCAAGGTAGACCTTGGAAAGAGTATTTGAAAGAGAAGCAAGGCCCATTTGTTTAGAGCTGGATCTGTGGGGTAGCTGTTTGTAGATTCATGTACTCTGCAGTGACCAGCTGTGAAATTCTCCATGTCTGACTCTGAGTAGCAGAACCTCATTTTCTGGTGTGAGTGAAAAGTGCAGCCATAGAATTCTTATGGATTTGCTGTGCAAGGGGTTGTGCATGGAGTGTTTGCAGCTACCACTCATCCCTAAGGTTTGATGCACTGCTGCTGAGGCTTTACTGCATTATAGCAGTACTCCTTAGAGCTTTTGCAGTCCTCTTGAAGGAGTTCCATCTTTCAAGCATGTTTCTACTTATATTCTTATATTCTAAGTATATTCTTACTCAGAATGACACTTCCTTTGAGAAAGAAGCAAATTTAGTTCTGTGGAAGCCTGTTAGTGTAGGGATTGTTATTACTCAGCTCCAAAAGTGAAGATTTGAGCAATTTAATTAAAAAAAAAAAATCTTCCTTGCCTGATGTTTTTATTGCTATCTTACATATCCTTTTATGTTCACAGAACAGGTTTGTTCACTCCAGATATGGCGTTTGAAGCCATTGTTAAAAAGCAGATAGTTAAGCTGAAAGGACCTTGCTTAAAAAGTGTGGATCTGGTGATGCAAGAGTTAATCAACACTGTCAAGAAGTGCACTAAAAAGGTAGCTTGCACATAGATCTGGTAATGTAAGTAAAATGTAATGGTATAGTACATAATATAAAGCCTGTCTTGCATTTATGCTGTTACAGGAGATTTCTGATTCAGTCACTTGTTGGACAGAGTAGGACTTCCTCAAGTAATTATAACTTCTGCAAAGCTCTCAAAACAATGTAATGATTGAAAAGTTATTTTTTTTTATTCCTTTGTTTTGATTCTTGTGGTGGGGGGTGTTTTTGAGTCAAGAAATGCCCTAGGTTTCTTCCTTAAAACCAAGTTTTCACTTCTCAGCTGACTAGCTGCTTTTGCTGTCTCACCTGTCCATCCCAGTGCAGGGTACCCCATAGTAGTAAGTACAGGAGTGGTTCTGGGATGTGAGCACAGGTATGGTGAGGTTGTTGAAAAATATTCTTTTGCATTTTTTCTGGAAAAGAGCAAATTTTTTTATACCAATGAGGAAGTAAAGGAGATATTTCTTAAGACTGGAAAGACAAAGAACATAGAGAAGCAGATTCTGTGGTCTATTTTCAGCAGAGTTTCCAGGCTTTTTTCATTTTTGTCAAAGTCTGGAGGACATGTCACTTGAATTAACTGTGCAGATGCTCTTCCCAGTGGTATTGGCCAAATTTACCACTGTATCTTGCTTTTTTCAGTATTATTATGTAAAGATGTAGCCACAAGGTGGAGCCTTTAAAAAACAAGAAATTTGGAAATCATTTGGAGCACCACTCTGGAATTAGGCCCAGTAGAAGAAAGAGAAACCTCACCCCAGATAGACTGTGTTTTGTATATCCAGAGTGTCTTTTCCTCAATGTTCCCTGGAGGAAAAGAACAGCAACAATGCAAGGGTTTAGGTCTCTCCAGTCTCTGAACAGCAGCAAAGAAGGCTTGCTTTGCAGTGTGCTTATTTCTAGTCTCCCAAGCATTTATAATATTTGCTTTCTTCCAAAGAGGAAAGCTGGAGGCTGCCCTGTTTGTGTTTCACTGAAGCCCCTCTGCAGGTGTAAATTTCTATTAATTTTCTGTTTCAGTTGGCAACATATCCAAGGTTGTGTGAGGAAACAGAAAGAATTGTTGCTGGCTACATTCGTGAAAGAGAAGAGAAGACCAAGGATCAGGTGAGAATAAATAGGAGATGTGACAGTTTGGGGAAGTGTGTGAGGGAGAATAGTTCTTATATCCAAAGTACAGTAGGACAATGAAAGATTTTCTTATTTTTTTTAATAGGCTGCACATTTTAGAGAGGAAGAAAAATTGCTTCTTTACCACTGAGCTTTGACAGAAACTAGAACTGTTACAGAAAGGTTAAGTAGTGTTGGCTTGTTCCTGTACCAGTGTGCCAACTTCTTAGCTGAGCCATTAGAGCTGTTTGTGGGAAATCAATATTGATTAAACAAGTGCACACAGGAATAGCTCATTTCTACTTTGTTTCCAGGTGTTTTTAACATACCTATCCCATGCACCCACCTCTTGTCCTAATTACAGTGAGGCTCACAAACAATTGTACTGGGACCCTTGAGGGACTGACAAGCCTTCCTTCAAAGAAAGCTAAAAAACAAATAAAAATTCTGAGAAATTTGGTGAAAGCATTCATCACTCAGCCAAACTTTCCAAATGCAAGAAACTGCAAATCTGAGATTACATGTGAGAAAATCCAGTGGAAGTGAAATCAGGAATTATGGTCTGGAGAGTGCAGAGTGTGACAATAGAAATATTTGGGGAAGGGGAGCTCAGCAGAGCTCCTAAGCTGTTCTGGACTCCTGGCTCTCTAGTCCTGTCCCTGTACAAGTTAGGGACCTGTGCAGCACATACTGCTGCTTTAATCTGTGCTGCAAATGTAAACATGAAAGTAATTTAACAAAAAAATTTATTAGCTGGGCTTGTACTTGCAGAGACTTCTAGTCAGAGCACTGCTATATCAAAATTTTGGAGAAAATACAAGTTGTTTAAAATAATTGAGTTTTATTTTCCTGCTCTTCATTGTATGCACATAACTGACTATTTCTCAGAACAAAGAACAAAATATGGGCTTTTTGTAAATGCCAAAAATTGATCAAATAGGTCACTGTCACATTCACATCATTATTTATGATGTTAGCAGTTATCCTTAATAAATCCAAACACTAATGAGAATATTTTCAGAGGTAAGAGATGGAGCAGAAACATAGTAGGGATTTGAGTCTAAGTGAGGCATCTGATATCTTCTGGAAATTGTGAAGAATTTGGGAGTGATGCTGTATTGTGCAGCAATAAGGTTGAAGAGATTAAATGCCAAAATTTGGTAACAATAGGTTCCTTCCTTGCTCCCTCTGATAAATGAAAGTCTGAAAAGACAGGGGTGAAGTGCAGTCTCATGCATATTCCAGAGCCTCTTGGAGGGTGGGAGGGAATTTTTACTGGTACCTTAGCAAGTTATTTGCTGAGTTAGATTGTTCAAGTTGAATCAAATTCTCTGTGGGCTACTGAAGGACTAAAAAGTGGTAGATATGCAAACCATTGTGCTATTTTGTTTGATAGCTCATCTCTCAATCCAGATGTGCACACCAGAATGACTGATTGGTACCTGGAATGGACATTTTCTAGGCAGGGCTGAATTACTTATCACTTCTTTGTGTGGTACATAAAAAAAGTGTAGGTACCTGGATTTTAGTTTAAGGTTTAGGTTCCTTGCTGGCTTGGCTTGAACATTCCAAATAGACAGAATTTTGCTGAACTTGCAAAATGCAGAACTGGAATCTATGTTATATAATTATTAAAATTCTCTCTGCCCATGTATGATTGATCTTAATGGAATGGACAAGGGCCAAGAGAGTAAAAAATTAGGTAATTAGGTCTGTTAGGAAAAAAATAGGAAGAGGGAACAGGACTTCTGTAGTGTGACTTATTAAACAAGCACAGAAACAGAAGCAGTGGAATTTAGAAAATATTGCTTTTGGCTTGAACAATTATGAAAACAGTATTTGGTAATGCAGAGAGCTCAAGAGTTGTGGTTTTTCTTCTTCCCTTCCTTTTCTTCAATCTCTCTCTTCCACCTTACCCATTCTATTTTGCTCTCCTGTCTCCTGTAATAGATGCTGCTGCTCATTGATATCCAGGTGTCTTATATCAACACCAACCATGAAGACTTCATTGGCTTTGCAAAGTAAGTATATGGAAAAACTTATTATAAAGACACTGCCAGGCTTTTTTGTTTATTTGCTTGGGGTTTTTTTTATTATGTTCAGAACACAAGTCCTGAAGTGTGACAGTGAAGATCCAGGCTGCAGAGTCCCATACATGCAGGACCATGCTCTTTCTCAATAGCCACAATGTTAAACTCTGTCCCAGTTGCAGGGGAGTCTTCATCCAGTTCACAAGCCTGGTTTCAGTGAAGCTGGAGCTATGTCTTAGTCTGGAATCACACGTATTTCAGGACCACAGAAATGGATATTGGTGGTCTTTCCACATTGTTATTAATGCATACTTAGGGAGCTGTGATTCTGTGTGGAACAGTTTTGCTCAGAATAATGGATGTCACTGAATTGTAAGTGTGCCTGCTGTTTGGCTGCAGAGAATAATAGTAGCAGAATGCCCTGCAGGGCCTGGTTTGACGTTCTCCTCGCTTAATTGAAAAGGCTGTGAGAATATTTTCCAGAATGTTCTCCCTCAGTTTCCAGCGTTTTTGTGCCTCAGGGACTTCATACCAACATTTTGACACTCGTAAAAACATTGAAGATGTCTTCACTCTTTGAAGAACAAATGTTCCTTCAGACATATTCATGCCATATTTGCCATAACAGTGGTTGGAATCACAACAGGTTTCGGCCGTGTGAGATGCTGGCAACAAATTTTGGCACCACAGTACGTATTTGACTCTGGCCAATTCTAGCTAGCACTGTAAAGGAAGGTCCACATCTTTGGCAGTGTGCCTTGAGGGTTTAAAATGAGGAGTTCAGTAATCTGAGAAGGGAGAAGGCAAAGCCAGGCACTGTTTATGTGTTTGGTTTGAGCAACTTTCTCTAGAATTGTTTGTGGGTCCTAGATACCGTTATCAGTTCTCTTGACAAATGACAGGATGTTGTAGGAATGGTGGCTGGCCTTCTAGAGGTCAAGATAACAACCTGCCTGCTATTTACTACTCTTCATCCTTTTCTGACAGGAAAAAGGCTGCTAAAAACACTGCATGTATATTCATGGTGTGTGTTGTGACCTTGGGAAGTCACATAGTCCCTGCTCAGAGGAGGGTCCATGCTGAGTTCAGACCAGGCTGTTCAGGATTTTGTCCAATCAGATCTGGAGAATTCCCAAAATTGGAGATTCTCCAGCCTTCCTATGCTAACCTCACCTCACTGTGAAAAGACTTTTCCTTCTGTCAAGTTGGAACTTTCCATATTTTATAGTACTGGATTCTGGAGTTGCAGGTGTATCTGTAGCTATTGCATTATGTCTCTCCCCTGGAAAAATTCCCCTCATAGGTGCTGCACCTGCAGCCTCCATGGTCCTTGCTGCTGTGTCTTTGCAATTCCCAAGTTCAGTTTCTTGGGAAAGCTGCTTCCTCTTTTGCCAGCTGAGATCTGGAAATCCCTAAGTGCTGTGTATGGAGCATAAGCAGATAACAAGTGACTCTTGGCTTAAGTTCAGTGGTAAGTGAGCAAGGGTTTCTGTAGGTTGGAACAGATGGGAAGGAAAGTAGCCTTGTTGACTTCTGCTCAACTAAAAGAGAAATTTAAATAGCAAAGAAGAATTTAAATATATATTTGCTTGAGAGACAAACAGGAGAAAATACTAATTTGAAACTGTATTATTGTTGCAGCAGTTATGTTAGAACTGGTTCATAAATGAAATAAGTTGGGTAACACAGGAGTTTCTGCAGTATCTAAACATCCTGGACTAGAAATTCCCCAGATTCCCTGGTGTTTCCTTTCCTTTGCTGAGCCTTCTAGCCCCTTGTCTCATGTGGCTGCAGTAACAGTGTTAGTGCTGTGAACCTTGGTCATAAGAATGAGAGCACAAGACATGAAACTACCCTGCAGCACTGCAGGACCTGAGGCAGGTACAGTGCAATGTGAATTGTCTTGAGAGGGATTTAACAATGCCAGTATTTAGAACAAATTTGCATAGTTATAAAATTGCAAAATCTTAGAATATTATTGTTTGTCTTGTTTGGCAGAAAAAATGGCAAAATTCTGGGCTTGGCTTTGTGCCCAGTTGGTACCACTCAAGAACAGCTACATGCTTCAATCTGCATAAAGAGTAATTTGTATTTAGAACATTAAGTAGAGGGCCAATTGCTGGGCTATTTCTAAAAGGCTTGAGTTTCTTAATTAATGGTATAATTAGCTTTTCTAAGGTGATAAAATTAAGAAATCAAACCAGAGATTAGTGCTATGCCTTCTGTGTGCACTTCATTTAACCATAATTTATGTTTCAAAGCTTATCAACCCAAAATTGGATGATGCACCAGGGACATGCAGTGTTATTTGGTCAAAAGGCTCAGGATGATTGAGCTAAAGACAGTGAGTAGGCACATGGAGTAAATATCCTGTGGATATCCTCCCAGACTGCATGTGGACTGCTGGTTTGATAGTGTGGCCCAAAGGGCAGGATCAGAATTTGGACAAGGGTTGAGTTGGGTGCTTCATCAGTTCTTTGGAGCAGCAGCTGTGCACCAAGCAGCAGGATTGGCCACAGGCTCTGATCCAAGCACACCTCTCTGCCTTTGGAACTGCTGGCATATGGATGCTTTTTTCTTCAGTAAATCAGTGCCTGGTGAAATGGTATAATCTAATCCAAACAAAACTTCCTGTCACCAGAGAAGTGCTGGTGGCTGAGTAGCCAAAGCCTGCTCTCTCCTTCTTCTTCTTTCCAGCAATATTTTAATTTTGTGGCCTAACACAAACCACCACATAATGCAGATGCTTTTAGAATTAATGGCAACTTGTTTCGTTTTGAGACAAGGAGTGTGTTTTGTTTCAGGAACTGGGAATACCAAAGTTCAAGAATCGAGAAAAATATTTTAAATATGGTTTAATTTCAAATGTGCTCTATTCTTATAAGATTTCAGCTTTGAACCAGCTTTATGATGGCTTCATCCATTGGTTATATTTACACCCTCAAAGTGCATATAAATATTAGAATAATATCCAAAACAAACTGTCAAGACAAAGCCATTAAGGAGCCTCCAGCAGGGGAGGATTTTGTTGTACTGCTCTAAATAACAGAAATGGCTTGCTTTTTGTCTCTTCTGAATATTTATAGAGGCTAATGTTTCCAAAGTTACCCACATGAGCCATAATTTCTCTGTGCTTTTAGTAACCTTTACCAATGCAAGAAGGATGTTGTTGGAAAGGAGATGATTGGTAGGAGCTGTCTGCTGTGCATGTCCCTTCTGTCCTTAGCAGGCAAATATAATCAGAAAAGCAGTTGAAATATGCATATAAGTGCAATGATTTTCCTGTGTTTCTTTTGCTGTGTTAATCTAGCTTTCTCTGCTGGAATCAAAAGTAACTATTGCTGCTAAAATTATTCCTCAGAAACTGGCTTAGTTCAAGTTTCTTCAGCATAACTCTTTTCCTCTGCTTCCCTTAGTGCCCAACAAAGAAGCAGTCAGGTTAACAAAAGTGCAGTGGGAAATCAGGTAGGCACCTAACAGAGAATGGATAATGGCATGTGCAAGTTAATCCAAGCTGTTTGGTTTTCTTGGCTGCATTTTCTGTTTTAAGTGTATCATTTACCTTTGTTTGCTTCAAACATACATAAATGTGTCCTCATTGCCTTGTTTTGCTGAACTTTTCCAAGCCACCTGACTTCCACTGTTATCATCATTTACTGTTTAGCATTTCTGCTGCTGCTTGCACTGCTGTTGAGTGTCTTCCCTCCCATGCTGTTCAGTGCCTTGAATCCCTCCTGTTACACAGCGGTGTTTTGTCATTAACTGCAAACTTGTGAATTTCAGAGTCCCAAGTGCTGGTGAGTACTTGCCTGTGTGTGCTTTGTGTCTTTTGCTACTCCTGATGTGTTCACAGCTGAACAGCAGCAAGTCAGCAAGCAAATGTGGGTTTGCCTTTACCTCTTCTGAAACCTTTCTGCTGACATCACACAGTTGTTGACTATGTACCATAAGTCTTTCTCAAAATAAACTAAGTGGTTGATGCTCTCAAATTAATTTGCATCTTCACTGAGGATTCATTAATGAAATTGTTTCTTTTTATCATGTAAGAATATGGGATTGATTCTGCAAGGTGCTCAGAGCTCCTGAGCCCACCTTCCTCCTCTGCTTTTGTGTGGGCCAGGGGTTCTCAGTACTTGGCAGGATCAGTCCTCTTCTAAATATAAGATGAAAATAAGGAAAGTTCTACAATTTGGAGAGTTTCTGAAAATAAGCAAAGTGCTACAATTTGGAGAGTTTCTGCTCACTTTGAGGTTTTTGCAAAGTTTTAAAGAGAAAAAAATTGTTATGGAATTAGTAGATACTTGAGAATGAAATAAAAAATAGTAGTAAAAATAAGACTACGAAATTTTGTCTAATTATTGAACATCTTCCTGATATTTTCACATGCAATTTGGTCAAACAATAGTCAGGATGTTTCACCTCCTGATCAAGGTTTTCGAATGTGACTGCTGAGTTTAGATCCAAACGATAAACCTGGGATTTCACCAAGTCTCCTATACTCTGCTGTTGCAGACTAGAGTTCTTGGCAAGAATTCTGGTCATCTTTTTGGGGCTAGAAATTCAATCTCTTCTTCTCACCAAGAAATTGCTGGTTATTTTCAAGATACTTCTTAAAATAATCCAGCAACTTCTTGGATGTGATGGTTCCCCACAGCCTGACCAGCATGAGTGACATTTTTGATGTAATATATGGTTTGGATTAAAATGAAAAAAAAAAAAAGCAAAACTGGAAGGTCTAAACACTGCAATGGCTTCAAAGAGCAGCCTCTCTCCTCTGAGGAGAGATTTCCTTCTTATCTAGCTGTGCCGGAACATGTGTCAAACACAACGACTGTCATCACTTTGGAGTGTCCCATAAAAGGAAAAGCAACCAATTATCTGGCTCTTGAAGAATATACAAATAAAATGAATGATTTTTTAATTGAGTGAATGTTTTCTCTCGAAAGAAGTGAAGAAAAAGCTTGGCATTTTAAATTCAATGTTGAAACTTGGTTACTTGTGGTATAAAGGACTTTGCTGAACCTTTTATTGTAGAGATAATAAACAGATGTTTGTAAGTTGATTGTTTGGAGTTGAAAAGAATGAGAAAATGTTTCTGAAATAAAACTTCATTTTTGCAATTTGCTATTTCAGGGAACCAATCTACCGCCTTCAAGGCAAATTGTACGAGCTAAGTTCTGTAAGCTTTATTGTTGCTTTTTCATTTAGCTTCTCAGAGGGCAAAGTTTGTCTCTAACTCATTGGTTTGTCCAATACTTGCTGCTAAACTATTTAATGTTAAGCTGTCTTGTCTGTAACACTTCCTCAACAAAGTGTAATTGCAGTTCATCACTTAACTGCTACTGACCTGCTGTTACCAGTCTGAACTAGTGTAACTTAAAATGTTGTAGAAGACTTTGCATAGAATTAATATTTTTATAATTTACCAAGTTTCTCAAACTAAAATGACTAATTGGTGTTTATTTTATGATATAACTGGGAAGCAGTTTTTATCTGATGTAAGTGCCTCTATTCTTAGTAAACCTCTCTTTTAAAGGTGAGCAAATAAGTTTCTGGTAACCAAAAGGAAACATTAGCTCTGGTATAAATGAGTGTGCTGTTTATGGATACAGGTACTGTTCTTGGTGGTTTGTTTATGTCAAGGAATAACTTTGGATAGAAAAAGTGAGTTTTATGAATGAAAATATTTAAAGCCTTTTTAACATTCTTTTCATAGCACCAGGAGGATCAATATATCACAGACAGACTCTTTTCTAACCCTTCCACTTCATGAGTAAATAAATATGTGAATGTCTTTAATATTACTAATTAGAATTAATTGTCTAAACTGCAGTTAATTTTATAACAAGTTACTACCAGTTCAGTGATGGCAAGGTGTAAGAAATAAATTTCTTTACTGTGTATATTCTTTGGCAGTATCTGTGATAAAAATGTACATTTTTTCAGTTTGTTGACACATCAGTGAATTCAATTAATTATAATTTTAAACTAATGTTTGGTTATGGAAAAAGGACTAGGCATCACTGATTTTAGCAGCAGTTGAATTGAACCCCTTGGGGAGATAATTCAAGAAAATTCTAGATCACTGAATTTTCCCAAAACAGTGAGATGCTCATTTTCAATACCTTGCTTTTCTTTTTTAATAGCTTGCTTTGGACTGGAGTGACGCAGATAACTATTAACTATTGCTGTGTATCTTGGAAACAAGATGAGCACAGCAACACCCTATTTTTGGACAATAATGCAAATTCCTCTTAGCATGTTTTTCTCCTTTTTCCTTTACTACTAATTTATCCTCTCACACTTAATCTTTGGCCTTTTTTGTTTGTCTTTTCTTTGCTACCGCCTGAGGTTTTGACCTGACTCCACAAAGTTTCTTTTTAAGCCACAGGTTAGTTTGTCTTCTCATTTGCTTGAAATAATCTGTGCAATGCTTGGTTTTACACAGCACACCAACAAGGTTTGGCTCCTGAAAGCTGACCCACTCTTAATTGTCTGTGTTGTGTGCTGAGATTTGTTTTGGTGACTAAAATTTAATGTTTTAAGCTCCCCTTCAAGATAAAATTTTAAAGATGAAGGTGTCATTGCTCCATGTGCCCAATTGAAGTGTGTGAGAATGCAAGATGCTCAAATTATAGAGGATTATATGTAATTTATAGGAGATTCTGTGCTTTGCATCTGTGGCAAAATCTGCTGCTGTGCTTGAAGCAACCCTGTAAGTGGAGAAGGGGCTTAATGTGAACTGTGATTTTCAAGGCACTGTTCAGGTGATGTGGAGGTTTGGGTCTGATGGCTTTGTTTGACCTGCCTCTCTTCAGTGTTACACCAACAATCTGATTAATTTTCTGATTAATTTCTTCTGGACACAAGTAGCATTCAGACCCCATCAGCTGGCCTGAACTATTGTTCTAATAAGTGACTTTTTCCCTAGTAACCCCTTTTTTATTTTTTTTTCTTTTAATCCTGCTTTGTAGCATACTTTGCTGTTTCTTTTCTTCAGATATATTTAAATCCTGTTATCTTGCATGGCCCAGGAAAAGAATGTTTATAGAATTTTTTTAAGCAGCCAGCTGGAGATGGAGACTTGTGCCATTGGCAGTGAGGTGTCATGAAAAATCATGACAAAACTGTTCTGTTAAGAAATGTCAGTATTTCTCTGAAAGAGGTGGTGCCCATGAGCTAACACATTCAAAAATATTTAAAAATTTAGCAGCATGAGACCTGCTAGTTTTGAATTTTCATGTTATCATGTTTAGAGGAGTATTGCTGTTCTAAATGGCCTGTAACTATTTTTTAGGTTAATATCCCTTCATATTTGACTCAGTCTTTGTTTAGCTATATTTGGAAGCATACTTCAATTTTTTACCCCTAAGAGCTTTGCTTCAGTAAAGACTAAATTTTTCTTTAAAGCAGACATGATTTTAGGACTTTAGCCACTGTCACTAGTTTAAATTGGGTAATACATTGTGCAGTGGTTTGTAGGGAAGCAGGTATCAGAACAGATCTGATCAGTTTATGCTGGGACATTTGGCAAATCAGTGAAATTCTGTAGTAGGTTTCCCCTCTCTGAGGCATCCTTAAAAAGAATAAAAATATTATAAAAAACAAAAGGAAATTTTATTCTCTCAGTGTGCTAACTGTTCGGTAGCACATGTTGTAATGACAGTGATTGGTGGTACTGGGAGTTGTGGTCTGTGTTCAGAATTATTTCAGTGGAGTTACACAACCCAGTTTTAATGGTGTTACATTAACAAGTGCTGCTGCTTGTGTTCTTGTGGGAGTGTCCAGTCTCATGATTCTCACACTTGTGGTTCTGTTTGCCCGATTTCATGTTTCTCACTTATCTTGAAATCCTCCTTCAAATGCTTCTTTAAAGAATCAGAATGTGTCCCATTTCTTTAAATTTCTTTTGCAAATGTCTTATTGGATTTAATGCAATTAAAGTCATGCAGCAACAAATGAAATGTGCTTATTGTGTCAAATCCTGCTTTCCTGTTTATCCATGAAGCGGTGGAGAATAAGAACAACAAATATGATTTGGATTTTGTGCAGCTGAACTATGAGAAAATTATTTCCTTCTGGCTTGTTCATGTGCACTCAGAGGCTCTAAGTTTCATTTTTCAGTCACCCAGATTAGGTATCAGGATCCTGAAGGAAGGAACTGTGTCATCTCTTGTTCATCCTGTGCATGGAGTCCAGCTACCAGTCAGAATATTGTCTCCAGTAGCTTCTGGCTGTGCCCATATTTTTCACCTTCCTGAGGTTCACAACTCATGTCACTAACATCCTCTCTGCACAGAATGACATTTAGAAATATGATAGAAAATAGTGAAATGCATCTCTTAGATACAACCCAGTGGGAAAATGAACTAGTGAGAACAATGAAACACAGTGCTTTCATTTTTCAAGCTGAAGTACTATAGAACAAAGCTAACACAATGGTTTAAAGAAACTCCAAAATAATAACTCTCTATCAGAGTTTTTTTTAACTTCAGAAGTGCCTTTGAAAAATCTTACCTTCTTATTGCCTGTGGAGGAGCACTTGTGTGAAATATGGCTTGAGGGTTTGTGATTTTGGCCAGAGTCTAAGGTGTCATTCAGCTTCTCTGGAAAGTGCAGCTATGTTCCTTAATCTCACTTTTTCTAGCATTACACCTTGATCCAACATCTCCCTCTCCTTTACATCCAACACTGATGCTGAGTCTTCTGTAAGTGTAGCTTTTTATAGTTAACAGAATGTGCCTGGGATACAGGAAAATTCAATGAAAAGGACATGAGGCTTAGTACACTAAGCTCATCTTCTCCCTCTTGGTGTCCCCTGGAACAGCTTCCTAGTATTTTAGATTGTTATGACCTGTTGTAGAGTCCAGGATATTTTAGGCAACACAGTATGCTGTTTTCCCAGAGGGTATTGATAAACAGGTATAGAAATTTCATATGAAAAACACACCCCCAGAATATTGCTGCTCTTCCTGCAGGGTTGTGTGGGAATGACAGCTGGATCTAATCCTCAGCACACAGGATTTTTGAGGAAGCAACTGGCAAATTCCTTCTTTTACAAGACAGTGACCAGAGATTGTCCTAGCAAGTCAGTTTGTTTCTGTCCACACCCTGTGATAGTGGCACATTTATGGGGAGATGTGTTGGACTGGAGCATGACACAATTTGAAGTATTGAAAACTTCAGTGCTTCTTAAATGTATAGTTCAGTTTTTAAAATGTTGGCATGGTCTGTTCTGAGCCCTCTACCAAAAATGCTTTCTTGTTGAATTGAGTAAATTGGACTCTTATTAAGCTGTTACAGAGCCTGTGGTAATGGTGAGGGAGAAGATGGAATAAGCAGAGAGTGCTCCTTCCCTTCCCTTCCCTTCCCTTCCTTCCCTTCCTTCCCTTCCTTCCTTCCTTCCCTTCCCTTCCCTTCCCTTCCCTTCCCTTCCCTTCCTTCCTTTCCTTCCTTCCCTTCCCTTCCCTTCCCTTCCCTTCCCTTCCCTTCCCTTTCCCTTCCCTTCCCTTCCTTCCCTTCCTTCCCTTCCCTTCCCTTCCTTCCTTCCCTTCCCTTCCCTTCCCCTTCCCTTCCCTTCCCCTTCCTTCCCTTCCCTTCCCTTCCCCTTCCCTTCCCTTCCTTCCTTCCCTTCCCTTCCCCTTCCCTTCCTTCCCTTCCTTCCTTCCCTTCCTTCCTTCCCTTCCTTCCTTCCCTTCCCTTCCCTTCCTTCCCTTCCTTCCCTTCCCTTCCCTTCCCTTCCTTCCCCTTCCCTTCCCTTCCCTTCCTTCCCTTCCCTTCCTTCCCTTCCCTTCCCTTTCCCTTCCCTTCCTTCCCTTCCCTTCCTTCCTTCCCTTCCCTTCCCTTCCCTTCCTTCCCTTCCCTTCCCTTCCCCCTTCCCTTCCCTTCCCTTCCCTTCCTTCCTTCCCTTCCCCTTCCCTTCCCTTCCCTTCCCTTCCCTTCCCTTCCCTTTGAAGTGTTCATCACCTGTAAGGTTCCTGAACCTGCTGCTTAGGTGTTTCTGCCTGGTTTGCTTCTAGAAACCACCTCTTTATCTTCACTGACATCTGTGTTCAAATCTTTCACTTTCCCTGAGATATTTCTCCAAAACATTTTTCTCCAAACCAGGTGCTGGCCAGGCTGCCTGGGCTTCCTGTGTGCAGATCTGAACTTTATATGGAGCAACATGGCATTTTCAATTGCAGACAATGTGGTTCAACAGCATCCTCTCTCCCAGCTTCTCACTTCAACTTCTTTATAGCATGGGAACATGTACACATGTGCTGTGAAGGCTTTAGTCTGCTGCACAAATACAGCTCCCCTTGCTGCAAAACTAAGGTCAGATGAATGGAGGACCTTAATTTTGTTTTTTTTCCCTTTGCTTTTTTATACTTCAGTGCAGAAAGAAAACAGAATTAGCTTGGTTCTACAATTTTTCCTGGGGCAGCTTCCTGAAGGCCAGTACACTGGCTGTATCTGCATGTAATTTGTTTCCTGTAAAAAACTTACTTCAATAAACATCATAAAATAAAATGAGGATTGGATGGATAATCAAGCTCTTATCAGCATGTTTCCCTTAATTTGCACTTAGAAAAGCATTCCATGTGTGCTTGTATTCACTAATGCTCCTCTTTGCTTAGGGTTTTTTGTTTGTTTGTTTTTTGTTTTTTGTTGGTTTTTTTTTCTCCCCAATAAACACAAATATTAAAAGTCCTGACCCACTTTTGTAGAAACCTTTGTGGAATGGGCTATTCTATCTAATCTGCTTGTGCCATACCCTTGAGTCTCTTTACAGGAATCATGTCCAGTTCTCTCATCCCTTACTGTGGCTTCAGAACCAAATCAGTGCTATCTTAGAGATTTTCTTACAGGCTGAAAGCTTACAGCCTGTTCTTGGATCATCAGGACTGTTCTTACTCTGCTGGCCTTGTTGGTAATGAATGGGAAAACACATTTATCTTCCTTGAAATGAAACTGATTCTCATGGATTATGTGCATCTCTGATACAATTTCCTGCTTTTCAGGTGCAGCTTCTTTGGTTTAGTTATCAAATATAGTTCAATCCCTTACCATGTACAAAATCAAAGCTGAAGTTTTTTTACATGAACATCCAGGCTGAATAGGAGTGAATTCCAATTCTGAAAATCTTACAGATGAGACAGAGAATATAGATAGGTGAAGAATAGATGGTGAGCCCTGTTCTTCTTTGGTGAGTTGTTGGTATTGGAGTTACTGGTCTTATAAAGCCCTATGGGAGGAATGTTGGTCTCAGATTTGTTTAAGTACAAGAGGAAACTCACATTTGATCACACAATTTGGTGCCTGTGGGGCTTGTTGGGGGTTCTGAAGGCCTTCTCTGAGCACTTTTTTCCATCTCAGTATTCCCTTGGCAAGTGAAAGATGTTGCTCTAGGGAGAAGAGCTGAGGTTCCTTGCATCTCTGATTGGGAGAGTTCTGTTGTCTTCTTCAGAATATGACAGGAAGGAATGTTTGCTTTCTCATTTATATTGGAAAACAGTATAATGACTGTTCCAATAAAATTGTCTCCATCCCATCTGTAAATGAGTTTTTATGATTATTCTCTTCTGCTATGGAGTTGCCTCATTTCTGTTAGGTTTCTGTTGTCCCCCTTTCTCTGTGTATGATGTAACTTCCTGGTCTTAGTATTTAGAGGTATGTTCCCATCTCTTCTTTCATCTTTGTCTTGTATCTATTTTATAAAATTTTGCTTTACCTATTTTCCCCCTGATTTTTATTGCTGCCTAAGGGGGTTTTTTTTCCTCTTTTCTTTCTCTCTTCTATCCCTATGAGAAGAAAATGGCTCTCACATGCCTCTCCTTACGGCTTCCTGCCTTAATTTTACCTTAACTTTAGAAGACCTCTCCCCTTTGTCACTCCATACAACCACATCTGAAAATTCCCAGTGTCAGCTGCCAGTCACTTTACCAAAGTTTAGGTACTTTTTCTGGTATCCACGTTTAGAGATGACCTTAACAATTAGACCACCAAGATGACCACCAATTAGAACAGTGTAGTCAGAGATTAAGTTGTGTGGACTTTCACAATGTATTCATATACAGCAAATAAGTATCTTCAAGCTTTCATGATCCTTAACACACTCACACTTGGTATAAGTACAGCAGTTAGGCTTCTCTCTTTCTCTAGTCTTCAGACTGAAAATGTTATACTCACTTTGTTACTTTTTTATTTTTTTGAATGCTAGAAACCTGCAAAAACTCTTGAATTTCCCAGAGACTGAAAAAATGCACCTGTTCTTGTTTCATGTAGCAAATCTTTATTTAAAAGAATGAATGCAGCAGCAGAACTCTGTCAAGTGAGTAATGAACTAAACTTGTACCTGACTGCACCTCTGCATAGGTCATCCGGAAAGGCTGGCTCACCATCAACAACATTGGCATCATGAAAGGAGGGTCCAAGGAATACTGGTTCGTTCTGACTGCAGAGAGCTTGTCCTGGTATAAAGATGATGAGGTAAGGAATAAAGAACTTTTTTTTCTGTTGGGGAAAAACCCTGTGTTAATAATCTGATATCAGCTAAAAATATTTAGTTTGTGTCAACTTGAACTGAGAGATTGTTTTAAGGTTTTTGGCTGTGTTCTTTAAATTTCTGGTTTGGTTTATGGAGGACTGTTTAAGACTTCTGTTGAAATGCTGGTGACAAATACAGGGTGTGATGTGGGGTACTTTTGTTTGTTTTACTTCTCTTCCTGTGATTTCCACACATTGCTTTAAAAAAGAAAAAAGGAAAAAATCCCAGGTTGTTTTGAAATATTCTGCTTATTGTCCTATCCTTGCTTGGGTTGCTCTTATACATCCACTGCAAGTTGATCATAAATTGTCTGGGTAAATTTACTTCTGAAAGTAACTACAGCAACTGATTTAATGAAAACAGCTATTCCCCAGTCTTATGTTCTGAGAGGATGAAAAGCCCATCTGCAGGGTTATGTAGCTGGTTGGTGTGGATTTTCAAGTTTGACAAAAATGGAACTTCATGGGTGATCAGTAAATCTGAGGTGAGTAATTTGGAAATAAAGAAAAGGACAGCCACGTTGTTCACTTTGTATGTATTGTTAGGCAGCTTTTCTGTTCTGTTTAATGACTTTTTCAACAATATGTTGAAATGATGTAATGATAGATTTTATCCAAGGCTCCAGCAGTATTTTGAAGGTTAAAACAGGATTATGTGTGATATCAGATTTATGGTAAAGCCTTTGTGAGTTTTTTGATGGGTTGTGTTGGTTTTTGTAGAAAAATTGGGCTACATTTTAAAAAATCCTAGTATTTCCTATTTGGGTGTCCGTCTCCCCCCACCTTGTTTTTTTTTATTTAAATGTTTTTACTAAGAAGTTAGTGCTTTTTAGGGTGAACCTGTTCAATGGATGGAAGAAGCACAGGTAAAGAGAAAGATTTAAATGAGCTCTAAAACATCACTCCATGTTTTCATCTTAGTCTAAGTTATAAAATACTGGTTGATCCCAACAAAACAGGTTGAGAGGGACTGTGCAAATTCATATTCTGTTTAAACTAATGTGGTATTTAACTGCAGTGGATTTTCTGGAAGCCCTGGGAGAAGGCCTGCAGTGCACAAGGCAGAGCTCTCCCAAGTCCTGCAAATCCAAGATGTGGAATTCCTTTAGTAATGCTGAGGATGGGAACTGTAATGCTCAGAAATCGTTATTTTTCCCTCTTATTTTGGGGTAGACCTTAAGGCAGAGGGACAAATTAGATAAATCTTGAAGATTTTGCCCCCTGCCCTTTTATTTAAGTTTTAAAGCCATACAAATTTAGTGGAACAGAAAAAGCAGGCAGAGGAGAGGAGCCAAGAGACAGGTGTCAAGAGAGGAAGATTTGCTTCTCTGCTGAAACAGAATTTGAAAAAAGTGACTTTATGAACTTAAAATTTTGAAGCTGTTGTTTTTTGTGATCTATCTTGAAGTTACTATAACCTTTCCTAGGTAAGATAAAGGCAACTGTAACTAAAAGAAACAATGTGGTAAAATGAACACACCTGCTGTGTTTTGTCTCAAGCCCTTGGAGGTTCATTGAAGATAAGCTGTGGCAATTTTTTAAGGTAGTTTTGGTGGTTTTTTTAAATCTGATTTTTGTTTAGTGTGAAATATAAAAATTCCTGACAATCCTAATGGTAGGTCTCGAGCTGTGCAACTTTAAAAATAAGCAGTTTTGATAATCTGCTGAGGAGAGTCACCTGGGGAGCTCACGGAAGTACTCTGAAAGAAATGGCTACTGTGTGATTTCCATATGCATATTTAAAGATAATGTCTCTTAATTGCCAAACAGTTGTGTTTTGAGAGTCATGAAAATGTCAGTGGTTAATTCAGGCCATGGGAGGTCACTCCAGAATTTCGTAGAGTGGTAAGAAGATAATAGCACAGGGTAATAGCAGAGTACTGTTCCTTGCTCTGCTGGTGAAAGAAGTTGCTCCTTAAATATAGATTAGCTGTATAATTTGATTATTCTGTCCTGGAAAAGAGTTTATAAAGTTAAGGTTTGTTTGTGTGTTTTAAATTTTTTTTTTTTTTTTTTTTTTTTTTTTTTGTGCTGGACCTTCTGAGTAAGAGTGAAAAATCAGCAAGGCTCCTCAGCTGCTGGCTGGTGTGGTGGTGGGGGTGTTTCCCTGCAGTGAGATGTGCAGTCTGCTGATGTGAGAAGTGAGCCCTGTGTTTGTGTGTCTGGCTGTGCCCTGCAGGGTCATGGGGAGTTCAGAGCCCCCAGCTCCTGCTTGGGCTGCCCAGGAGCCTTTCCATGGCAGCTGGGGCAGGAGCAGGGGCAGCTCTCACCTTGCTTCCCTTGCCATGCTGAGCAGTTTGTGCTCTCTGTGCCTGGAGCCAGCGCTGCAGCAGCTTTGTACCAGAGAGCTCTGACAATGTGCTTTGCAAAGTTCCAGTGCCTGCTGGGGCCTCCAGAGCTGTGTACCCCCTCTAGTGTAAGCTGAGCCTGTTTTCCAGGCTGGAATTTGCTCTGAGATCAAAATCACTAGTGGTGGCTTGCTAGTGCTGTTAGAAGGATGTAAATTCCTTTGTGAGGTGCAGCTTTATAAGTGATAAATACGCAGTATAATGCATTTAGAAGCAAGTTGCTTTGGCAAAAGTTTTCAGATTTGGCTGTATGATACCAGTATTAGAAAAGAAACAGTTGTTTTCTTCGCACGGTTTTGTTGCTATCAGACATACACCAGAATTTTATTCCTGATGAGAGGGATTCAGTGCCTAACAATGCTTTTTAGATTTGTAGTTATGGAAGTGCAGGGCTGGTGTTTGAATGGTGTGCTTAAAGCAGTTACAGTATCAGTTCTGTGAGAAGTAAGGTGGATTAGTTTCTGATCCTGCATGCAGTTGTTTCTGTTTGTAACTTTGCCGTGTGACCAATACCATGACTTTGTGCTTTTCTACCTAAAAACCAAGCAAGGGAAATGCTGTGTACTGGCTTTGAGGCTGCTGTAAACAAGTGTAAGATCAGCACACTCAGTGACCTCACAAATACAGATTTATTTCATAGAGTATTCCATGTTATCCTAGCTGAAGCATTGTAAGGCACACCTACACACAAATTATTAAATCTGAGCATTTTAGCTCTCAGTTGTTACTATTTTGTTAAGTAGCATTAACTAAGGTTCATTTGAGAGTCAACCTGCAAATCTGAAGTTTGTGAATTAGACAGTTCTGCCTTAGGATGAAATGTACTTTGGGAATGTGGAATGTCATTTTAGCTTGTGAATAAAAAACCTCTCTACTGTAAGGATATGGATGCCATTTGTAAAGTGGTGTAGCATTGTTACAGTGCATGGTCATAGAATGCGATTTTATTATTCTTTCTAAAGCATCCAGAGATTTCACTGGCATTATTGCTGTGCAAAGGATGCCAAGCTGGGCTCTAGGATTATAATTCCTAAAAATGTGGAATTTACATTGATGGGGAAAAAAATCCCCTTTGGTCTTATTTCCAAAGAAAATATTTCCATTCTGTTTCAATAGTAAATAATATTATTGTCAGCATCCAGTGATGGATGCAGTCTATGTTATAATTTCACAGTTTGTATTATAATTTCACTGTTTGTTCCCAGTTGTAAAATCATGTGAGATTCGAGACCAAATTTACAAAAGTCAGTGAGGAGATGGGAGAGTGGACAGGGGAGAAGTTACTCTAAGGTCTGACATTGTGTGTGTTTACAGAATGAACATGCCACACAATAAGCTGCTCTTGGCTCCTGTGGCGAGCAGCAATGTTAGGGAGTTTTGTACAGCAAGAATCGAGCGATGCCTGGGAAGCAAACGGGAGGACAGAACATGGCTGTGGATAAATCAAACCTGCTGTTAGTGAGCTCATGAGAACAACTAGGAACAGAGTACTATAGGAAGCACAGTAAGAATTTCAGCAGTGGGTTTTATTGTACTTCACAGGCAGTGCTGCTTTGCCTCTGGGCTTGGTGACTGACCGGCCGTCTGAGGTCCAGAGCGACTCTTGGCTGGAGCTGGTGCTGCAGATGCTCTGGGCTGTCAGTGGGGTCCCACTGGCGGCTGTCCCTCAGGCTGGGTTGTCATGCGACTGCCTGTCTGTGCCTGCTGTACAGGTGAGAGGATGTTCTGCACAGCAAGTGTAGACAGGCAGACACATGACAACTCCGTCCAGCCAGTCCCTTGGAGCCATCGCCGCTGCTGTGCAACACTTTGTGCCAGTCCACTTTGGGGGGTGTTTGTTGGGGGGAACACACATAACAGAATTAAACTTTCAAACATTGGCAGCTGCAGGACAAGAACAGAACTTGATTTTATTCAGAAAAGAAGCTCGGTACATGAGTTATCATTGTGCTGACACATATCAGGGATGCATTTTCAACAGACTGCTCACGCTGAACATTTGGAAAAGCAAAAAGAACCAAAGCCACGGTTTATTTTACATGCAATTGATACAGGGTTTTGCCTGCATATTGTACTCACACATAGTAATTTAACCAGATGTTTTTACTCTTCATGGAAGCACAGAAATACTGAAGTTCAAGATAAAGGATATGTTTATACAGTGCATATTTTCTAGGAGAAGATAAGTACAATAATCTGGGATGTTAAAAATAAAAATCTTGCTGTGTAAATGGAGGCCGCCACTTGCACATTAACCCCGTTGTGGGGAATGTGCTGGAAAGAAAACTGGTTGCATTTTGTATCCATTTTGCTAATATGTGGTAGCTGTACATGTATTATATTCCTTCTAGTATTTTGGTTTGCATGTTATTTAAATTTTGCTTTGTCTCAAAAATCTGTACTTTCTGACAAAATAAATTAACTTCATAAAACTTCAGTAAGTTTTTTTCAGTTAAATATGGACTATACTAGAGATAAAAGCATGCGAAGAGCATCATTTCACATCACAAGATGTGCTGCTTTGCTGAATTTTCTCTATACTGAGTACATGGAGTGACTGTAATCCAGTTTTGCTGTGACATTTGCAACTTTGCTGGGGTATTGTTTCAGAAGGTATAAAACCCACTGTAATTTTAAAGGGGGAAAAGAATAATTGTATTAATTTTCTCTCCAGATTAAATGCTTCTGGTTTGTAATGGTGTTCTTGAATCTCTGTTGCTCGCTAGTGCCACCGTAGGTAAGCAACAAACTCGTGCTTTCAAATCCTTCTCAGGCATATCCCATTCAGAATAGCAGCCAAACAAATTTAAATCCAGCCTGAAAACTGATTGTAAATTACCAGAGATTAAAGGTGGGGATAGTGCTGAGGTTTGATATTAAACTAATGATAAATCAATATGGCATTATTCAGGTGTTCTGTCTCTGATAATTTTGCCGTATGGAATAATAAGCATTTTAGTTAATGTACAAATTGACTATACAAGTTAAGTTTATCAGTTATATGAACAAAATTTTCCTTGAACCTAACAAGGGGGAATAAAATGTCTTAAATAAATGAATCAACCACAAAACACAGCTAACTAATTCAGATCTGAAAAGTTAATTCCAATACGTTAAATATTTTGTCTTTATAAAATGCTAATTTAAATTTTTGTAGCTCAAAGTAAAATTTTAAGAGTATGCTTTAAGTTGATATTTCTTTCTACCCACTTGAGCATTTTGAAGACAAACAGAAGTGGAAAATTAGAAGTATTTTTAAAATAAATATGATACACTGATTGTTTCATAGATTTAATCAGATTTAACTCCTGCATATAGTTGCTAAAGAAATGAAAAATCTTTAGTCTGAAAGAAAATTAGGTCTCACTTTCTGTGTTATTGGATCCTTCTTGAAATAACAAAGAATTATATAGTCAAAATCATTGGCAACCTACAGAATATTGGAATAGCAGAAGTATTAATTTGCTAGAATAAGTTTTCTGTTAACAAATGTCAGGGAGGTTGTGCTGGGAGGAAAATTTTAAGTGGAAACTTTGTGCCGTCTTTCTACTAACTGTACACAAGGAGAATTCATCAAAGAATCAGCAAAAAGCTTTACATCTCAACAGAGACAAGTTTGTTTTCCCTTCAGTTAATTAACTGGGTGCTAGTAGACATGACTAGATTAATATCTCTGCCTGATTTTTATTTAAAACCTGATATTCCTTGAATTTGTAGTTGCTTGCTAAAAGGGCTTAACATTTTTGTGTGCTGTGTCTGATTGACACATTGAGTCAGGAAAGAGCTTGAGAATATTTTAGAATACTCGTAACAAAAAAAAAAAAATCTCATGATTGCCAGTATTATATTTGCAGAAACTTATGTTAAGAACCTCACTTTAAATAATGGTACCCTGGAAACTGAATTGAGATATGTATTCCCTCCAGTAGTGATCAGGACTCTTTATTTAAAGCAAGGCTGTTATTTTTAGATACTACTTTGCAATGCTGTGTAAAATGCAGTACAGATCTACAGTAGAATAATTCAGGAAAGTTTCATTCTTAACTGTGGCACTTCCTGTCTTTTTGTAGGTTTAAAACCTCACCCTTAATAGTATTTCAATTGAGATTTTTTTTTTTTCTAAATAAAGTACAGTTCAGGAAGCAAAGCCTTTTGCAAGTAAAAGTAAAGTTATGCTCTTGATTAAAATCTATTGTTTAAAAAACCCAACACATTAAAGTTTAGGGCTTTTCATTTTCCTATCTGCTTAACATATTTTGATGGAAAGATTATAATAAATTCTGTATGGAAGCCTGGAATTTTGATGTAGGTATTTTGCTATTTTGGTTATAATATTTTCCATCTAGAAATGATACTTGGGTGGTCTGGAGGCACAGTGGTAGTACAGGAAGGGGGGCAAGGAGCATGGAGAGGGTGGCAGTGTCTGTATGCTCTGAAAATACAGATGCACTAAATAGCACTGGCAATGGGAGTACAGGAGACAACATGCAGCTTAATGACAAGGCTGAAAGATGGCAAATGACATGTTTGTTTTTTTTTTTTTTTTTAAGTAACTAGTTTTTTTCACATTTGGATGCCTATTTGATCTATATTTATTTCTGTAAAGTTAACTGACTTTCCCCCACTCTTCTCTCTCTGTTCCTTTTATTTTTAACATTAAAGGAATCGTTAGAAAAGGTTTGAATTATTTTGTTCCTCTTCCCTATTTAAATTTTTGAGTGCACTTAAAAAAATACACTCCCTAAAGATGAAAAAAAAAAGTCTATTATTTTGAAACACTCACCTATTTAAATGTTTCTACTGGCCTTAATGTGCATTTTATGGTAATATGTATCGGTTCATATGACAGGCTTAAGCATTGGTATCGTCCTGGCTTTAGAGAACTCTCACCATCGTTAGTCTGCATTGGGTCCTGCTAATTTTTTTAATTCATTACAAAAAGTAATATTTGATTTTTTTTTCTCTCTTGAAATATTTATATGCAGCCTATTTGTGTTTGTTGACATGCATGTTTAAAGCATCTTTTTTTATAACTATTGAAATCTCTTCTCTGTGATTATGACCTACTAGAAATTGTTTCAACTAAACCAGCAGTGTTTTAAGAGCCACAGAATCATTTAATTCACTTTGAAAATGTTTTGATTACTGAGCTGAGGTCGATATACTTCCTTATTCATTGCTAACAATAGAGCCTTTCTTTCCATATCTGCTGCTTTGCACTCTGCATTTCCCCCCCCGCCTCCTTTCCAAGCCCCATGCCAAGGGGGCCTCCTCAATCTCAGCCTTACAGTCTAAAAATGTAACTTTGAAGAGTCATGGGTGTATGGGAGGGGAATCACTTCCTAAATCCAGAAAGGTCATTTAAAATAAAGATTAATGCAAATAGTGGACTAGAGATAAGAGAAACACTCGTTCCATATGTTTCCATCGTCCTTGCTTATTTAGCAAAAGTTAACACAGACTATCTGCAACACTGTTTTCATGGAGAGCCTATTATTCCCTGGATAACAGTATTTCCTTCCTTAATTTCTAGAATTAAAAAAAAAAGTAACTTTGCAAGTAAGCATTAGAGAGCAAAAGAAATTTGCAAATGATTATATTCCCCTTGAAAGCAAACCTGAGTGAATTTCTTAACAAGATGTGGAAACATTTTTCTACCGCTTAAGCAAAATCTGTCATAAAACTTTTCAGATTTGCAATGCCTAAGACAGGAATTGTATGTAGAGATTGAGAAATATTAACGCCAATTTGACTCTAGTTCCATTCCTTTAATTTCTTCCTGTTGCTTCAGATTTTCTCTTGCAACACACAGTTAAATGTGGTTATTAACTCCACTTTAAAACAGAACGAGAATAAAAATTGCATCTACTCATACTATAATGGATTAAGCCCCACTAAGTTAATAGTAAAAATAATCTTCTGCAAAAAAAAGCTTACAAATATATATACACATTTAAAAAGAGGGTTTTGGACAAAAGAAAAGTTTTGCTGGGAGGCAGAGGGAAATGACAGTGCTAGTCCTTGCTTTGTAAGCTTTAAGGCAGCCAGTCCAGGCACCATCACACCAACACTCCATGGCCAGTTCTCCCCAATAGCTCCTCTATTGATTATCAAAGGAGCAATGGAAAAGGTCAGCATAATATACAGTTTTGTTTTGGTTTTTTTTATAGTATAGCATGAAGTATAGCTGTCTAAAATGCAGCACACATTCTGCAAAACCGGCTGGTAATAATACTAATGGCTGCATATTTATGCTAATTCTTTTTGCAGTACAGCTATTCCAAGCCTTCCTGGTAATAATGAGCACCATATAGGTGGGATTTTTTTCCTGTTGCAGTAGTTTGTTACAACTGTTAACTTTAGGGGAGCTGACTCTGGACTTCAGCTGGTATCAAATTGCAGCCCAGACTTTTTGTATTATTTTGTCCGTGGGGATTTCATTCAGCCTGAGGGTTTTTTTCCCCTACTAGGACAGCTGGAAATTCACCAAAGCAAACTTCTGCATTGGTTTACAAATTCCATTTTTATCAGTGGGATTCAGGACAAAGTAACTTATCATTTTGAATGGTAGAAGAATTATCAGTGATTCAAAGTACACATGAGCGCGGCAACAATCAATCGGTCCTGATCACACTCCCATGCAATGTCCAGCCAGGCATCGGGTAGGAAAGCTCTTTCTCCCCTTTTATTTATTGATTTTTTTTTTTCCATCACATCCTGAACTTTAAAAGGTAATTTTTCCTGACAATCAAAGGTTTTGTATTCTACAAGGCAGCAGCCTAGCATGGAGTAGTCAGTTTTTCTATGATTTCCCTCCCAGTTTTCATTAGCACATCTAGCATAAGTTACTTGCAAAGAAGTTTCAACTGCATATAAAAAGCTAAGTACATTTTTCCAAGAGGTGATATAATATATTATACAATAATTTAAAATATTATTCATGCATTCTTTTCTAGTATTTTATTACTTTAAGCAAAAGTAATTTTTAAAAATTGATCTTCAGACCATAGACCACAACAGGAGCTATTCAGAACACATACTTCTAGCAAGCCTAAGAAAAAAAAAAATATACTTCTTAAATATTTATACTGACAGCTACAAGTAAAAAAAATTAAATTTACCTTTTTAGTTTGTGGGGGAAAAAAAGCTTTATTTTAAATTTAAAAAAAATTAAAAAGAAATGACCGACTAGCTTTACTGTTGTACACTTCTCTAGACAGTGTACCTCTAGGCAATATACCTCTCTCATTTCTTGCATGGCTTTTAGTGCACCATCAGAGCTCCATCTTTCTTGCAGTGATGACTGGAGGAAGGGGGGAGGGGAGTCACCTAGGTTCGCCAGGTCATAGGCCAGGTGTTCTTCCAAAGTAGGCCTTACCAGAATGTCTTCCCCGCTTTATTCTGCAGTCCTCCTTTTTCACAGTGTCCCTTAGCGTTTCTTATTCCCTAGTGTGCAAAACCTGTGAAGAAAAATACTGGATATGAGATCTGAAAGGAGCAATGAGTGTCTTCTCCTTGGCAAGAGCAACTTGCGTCCCCAAAAGTCCACGCCGCCGCTTTGCCTTGCCCAGTCTAACCAATGTGCAGACTACTGTACAACAGCATTGTCCTGAACAGGTAGTCTGAACACTGGGGCGACGGAGCAGGATCTCCGGACGCGTCTATTTATTTATTTTAAATCCTCTTTTAGTCTCGGGGAAAAACTGCCTTCCTGCATCACGGGTTGTGCTCGGCTCTCGCTCACACTCTGCAGCACTCACTGAAACACACTGAAGTGCTGTGATTTCCAGTCTTGACGTGGCACATTTGCAGCAGACTGGGGATCTGGCAATGAATTTAGGACCAGGAAAAGGGGGAGGGCTGGGCCTGAGAGTCCATATATGGGATGATGTCACCCTGGGGAGGTTTGGGTATGCACTGTGCCGCTGGTGAGACCGCTAGAATTGCCTGCTCTCAGACATGGGTCTGTGTATAAAATGGTACCAGATGTTTTAGTGTAATGTTAAGCAGTCATTTCATCTTCAGGCCAGATTTTTTTCTTCAACTGGGCAGGAAGTGGGCCCCAGTATGGAAAAGCTGTAAAAAGTCAAGATGTACAGTTTCACTGCAGCCAACAGAGAGCGAGTTAATGTAGACGCAGAATTTGCTCTTTTGTGAAGGCTGAAAAACCGAATTTATAAAAAGGATTCTGCTCGGGAAGCTAGTGTAATAAGCCAGTGCTTATTTTCTTTCTTTTTAATGACTCTAGTTGTGCTTTTCTATTTTGGCATTTCAGACCAAGAAAAGGGCAAATAGGTTCATTTTTTCTTGGAACTGTCAGCGGCATGCAGGCTGCCGAGACTTGAACAGTAATTAGAGTTACTTCCTGAAAGTGAAGCCCCCATGAAAAGTCTGGAGAAATGTTCTTTGTCATAGCCTCTACATGAGTAATTAGTTCCACATGTGGCCTTCCTATTTCCCTTCAGCTATTTTGGCTGGCTGGTTGAATACTTTGCTATAGCTCAAGACTTAAAGAAGCTTTAAAGTTTTCATTTCAAGCATCCACTGTGAAAATAGCTATTTCTGGTGTCATAATAAATTGCTTCTGGTAGATCAGTGCTATTAGGCCTGGCATTGTTTTTCACTGGTAACCCTGCTGGTCCCATTTTTCTTTTAATGGTGCTTGGTGGAATTATTCTGCTGAATTTTATCTTTGATGTTTACCAGATCTATTGAATTTTGCCAACTATGACTTTACCGTAGATTTTAAGATATTCTCCCTGCAGGCAACCAGCCTTGTTCTCCGGTAAATTTTTTTTCCTTTGTTACTCCTTCTGTAGAATCTAAGTGTTGTACTTAGATTGATTTTGTTGTGTGGGTTGTTTTTTTTTCCCCTTTTTAAAACCTGTCTTAGCCCATGGTCTAACACAACAGCTAACAGAACAAGTTAGCTCTTCTCGAATTGAACCTGGAGGTGATTGTGTCTGGGTCTGGATATGCACTGCATGGAATTGGTCCCAGCAGTTCTTTTTCTGCCTGGAATTCTGAGGCAAATATCAGTACCTTGAGAGGTAGATCTCCACCAACTTCCTGGACAGGACTGTATGTAAATCTAAACGTGTGCTGTGAGCTCTGGTGTCCTAAATAACTTCTGCATGATTTGGTTCTTCCTAGGTGCTGGCAGATTCTGGGAGAGCCGAAGCTCCTAGAGGTGTGCACAGGGCAGGTTGCAGAGCTCTCACTTCAGGGAGAGTGAATGCAACAAACTTGACTGCTGGGGAATTGGAATTGGAGTCTCAGTCCAATGAAAAGGAAAAGTGACCTTCAGGCTGCTTTGTGGTGGTGTCAGGCCAAGCACTGGGTGTCTGTTTCAGAATGTGCATTCTCCAACTCTGCCATTTGGGTCACAAGGGGCTACATATGTCCAAGCAGTGCTGGGGCTTCTTTTTTAAATAGCAGAGGCAAAGGTTTGGAGAGGTTTAATGGGATGTGTGCTTCACTGTCTTAAAACCAGCATCAAGTGTGTCAGAATGAGCTGGTGGGCAAGGGCTTTTGAAGATAAAACTGTAAGAAGGGAGGAAGTAGAGCACACCATGGATAAACCAGGAGGGCTCCTTGTCTGTGTATCACTGCATGTGTAGGGGCTGGCTTTTTTATGGTATCCCCACTTGGCACTTGCCTTGTGGAAGAAGAATACAATTTTGGAAAGACTGAGGAGTGATTTTTTTGAGTGGGACCCTCAGTAGAGTAGTCAGATTTTCCCCAGTGAGGAACTGTCAGAGATTAATTATTGCACGTTCCACCAAGAGTAAGAAATTATGTTGTCAAGAAAAGACAGAGTTCCAGGGATCTTCTTTCCATACCAGCAGAAAGGGATGTAGGCTGGATAAAACAGAAGGCAAAACATTAATGAACCAAGCAGGTTTAGGGCTGAGGGATGGGAAGTTGGGAGTCTTGCTGCCAAGTGCAGCAGCATTAGTCTGTGAGGTTTTTCCCGAGATGGTTAAATAGAACCAGAATAGTTCCCCACACTGCAGCCTGAAAATTTGTTCCCTGTGAGTTTTGTTTCCTGGCAAAAGCAGAGCTTCGAAGAACAGGGGGTTTGGGTTGTTCTGGGAGCCCAGGAAATTGCTAAAGCCTTGTTGGGGAGAACCTCTAATACAGTGCAAAGCTAATCAGACCTCTAATGCACTTTTTCTTTCCTTCCTAAGGGCTGCTCAGCTGCTCACAAACATCTGTGTTAGATGGTTAGACCAAATCCCTCCTCTTCCACTTGATTTCTGTTTGGAAAGGAATAGGCTCAAAAAGCCATTGACATTTCCATTCCTTCTGATACCAAATAGAGACTAGACTTGAAGCATTTGAAATCTTTCACTAAATAGCTCCCCATCTCTGGGGGGTTTGAACTGCTTCCAGTCAGCTTCTGAGGCTGTCCTGTGCTTTCAGCCATCACGGCAGCAGCATGGCAGGCTGCTTTCATGGTTGCAGTAATCTCCACTCAGTCAATATCAATAATAAACTGTTACCCATAGTTTATAGTAAGTTCCTTCCAAAAGTAGTGATAAACTTTCATTTTTCACAAGTTTATCATCATGCTGACGTTCCTGCCGTGCCTATGAACTCAGCCCCCTGATTAAATTATTTTCCACAAGCTGACAATATTCTTTGATTTTTAACTTGGAGGAAAGTAAAGATTTTGAGAAGTCCAACTTCTTCATTAATGCTTATTTGGAGGACCACTATGAAAAAGAAGAGGGCTGTATTTCTACTGGATTGTTTTCTTTTCCTGGCAGAGAGCAGTGTAGTGCCAGGCCATTCTTTGCAGTGAACAGGATGGACACCTTTGAAATGGTTGTGAAGTGTGTGGGTAGCACAAGAACTGTGTGGTTCTTGTTTGTAAGACATCCCACATTGCATTTACGTGGTGAAGTGGCTGAACTGCCATTAGTGTGCATTTTTGCATTAAAAAGTTACTGTAGTAAGTGTCTTTCTTTCAAATATTTCGTATCTTTGCTTTGTAAAAGCACTAGATATGATCCAGGGAACTCCAGAAGAGTAAGTGGGATGTCTGCAGCTGATAAATGAGTTGAAATAATAGCAGGCAATTGTACATAGCTATTTTTGAAATTGTCAAAGAGAAGGTAGTCTGCCATGATTTGCTGTAGCTGTTTTTGCACATCCAGCAGCAAAGATTAATCCTTTTTGTCACTCAGTAAGCTAAATCATGGTTTGAAAGGATTAAAAATAGGTAGCATAAGATACAGGCAAGAGTATGAGCAGGCTGTCGTTGCCATCAGAGCAAAAAACCCCTGCAAAACTACCTCCAGGGTCTATTTTGGAGCTGAGTGAACAAAGTGAGTAGAGAATTAAATGCCAGTGATAGTGAACAAATGCAATCAGCCTCAGCTGTGTTCACTTCTATGCAGAATTCTTGGGGCATGGATGAAATAAGGAAGATGAGGATAATATAGGGACAGAAGAGGTGAGGGTGGGGGAAGCAGCAGCACAGGAGGTGAGAGGATCTATTTCTTGTTTCTGTGGAGTTTGTGACCTTTCTATTAATGAATATCACTTATGGACAAGGTCTAATGCAGTCCTGCAATCCTGTTGTTTCTTGGTCTTCCACTGCAATCAGACTCATTCTTTTAATTTTAAATTTACAAAAAAGAAAATGTGTCCCGTAGCAATATTGTTGCTTCTGGCCAATGCATGTAGGCATGATTTGTGCTTTTAAGTAGCTGTGCCCATTGTTATGAGAACATGCTATTGAAGTGTGGTGCTCATTTTCAGCTTGTACCATCATCCTCGTGTTGTTTTTAGCATCAGTCATGGTGTCTGGAAAGACTGTGAGGCTGGCAGGAGTTTGGCAGTGCTAACTGAAGCCCCCTTTGGGTGGGACCCCTCTGTGAAGGTTATAAGACTGCTCAGAGCCACATCTTTGTGCTGCACAGTTTTCCAGGCAGTCTGGCCTCAGGATTGCAGTCAGTGATTTGATCTTTTATAAATTAGTTTAGTACAGCTCTGGATAATGTTCCAGCCTAATGCCCCTCTGTTGTGTAGTTCCTGTAGCACATAATGGACTGGTGAAAACCACAGTCTCTAAACACTGTATTCCCTGTTCCCAGTACTCTTTCCTTCCTCTGTCCCTTATCACTTGTCCCCCTGTCCTCTCCCTTCCCATCAGATATGTAGTTTGGATGCTTTAGGATATTTACTCTTTCACCTTTCTCTGCCCAATTCCACATTTCTGCTCTATGTGCTTTGTCTTTGTTCAGGTTTATGGGAAAGACACGAATGGGGAGAAGGCAGAGCTAGAGGGGCTCAGTCCAGCTATTTTGGATATCTGAGATGAAATTCATAACAACCACGTTCAGGAGCCTGTGTTTCCTTTACCTTTGGTGTGCAGGGGACAATTCAGCACCTCTGAGGTGGACACCTGTAGAGAGCCACTGCTGATATCTGTCCTCACCACTGAGGAGCCCAATAGGAGATTCAATATTGAATCTTTTTTTACCTCTTCAGCAGTCTGGGTATATTCACCCTGGTTGTAATATGTGCATCACTTTCTGGTCTGTATTGTTCAATATTTTTTCTGCCCTTCTAGCCATTGGTCAAGGTTTGTCAACGAATAATCTGAAACATTGGAAAAGAACCAGTGTACTACTGGTACCTACTGAGCAGGTATTTTCATGTACAGCTGACTTTGAGCTCACTGTGCATTTTTCAGTTTAAATTGTGTGTATGCACTCATGCTCATATCTAGTATAATATATGAAAAGAATATGTTATTATATATTATATATATTTGAATATCTAAACTGGTATTTGGGTAGTAGATTGGTTTGGGGGAGCCACATGTGCCCAGCACAGTGGTAACAAGTGATTATAATGACTGGCAGTGTTTAGATTGCATATAGGTTATTTCATTCCTGCTGAAAAAAAAAAATAGCTGCCTTGTTGAATTGTTGTGGCCTTAATAGGAGGTATCCTCTCTGCCTGTCATGTTTTTCTTCAGGAAAAGAACAGGATATGGAATAGCTTTGACATTTCCTTAGTCATTGCTTACTCATACACAACACACAATTAGTGGGGATGCAAAATTAGCTGAGCTAAGTTAATTTTCAGAGCGGTGGTGAAGAGCATGATATGCCCTGGATTAACACTGTCCTCTTTCTTGACTGCTGTGATCTCTTCAACTGTGTTTTAGCCCTGAAGCACGTTAGTGTTAAGCTTTTGGACCCTTTATAAAACCCAGATGTGCAGCTGAATCGAGTGTTCCTTTTCCCCACTCAGGCTCAAATGTTTCAGTCAGGTTACCACATCACTGGAATAGCATTGCCTCTCTCACAGGAGATGTCACTTTTGCTGCAAAGTGATTGCAGCATTCAGTAAAGTGAAATAACTGCACAGTAAGGGGGTGCATTTGAGGGAATGTAGGAGCCTGTTGTTTACTGCTTAACGAAAGCCAGGATATATAATGGATAAACTTGTAGTGGTTTATGTTTCTTTTTCCATTCTATTCTAGAAAAAATTCCCCGTGAAAAGAGAACTGCCTGGGTGACTGAAAAAAGTGTATACTTCTAGAAGTTTCTAGTTAAAAATCCTGTGTCTTGTTGATTTAAACTGCTGGTTTTGTCTAATTAGACTTTGGGGTTTGATTTACCCCTCTGAAATATTTTTATGAACATTCTTTCTTCTGCCCAACTGAGAGACAGTTTGTTGTTACTTTTGTGGGTTTTTTTTCTGGCAAAACTTTGTGTTGCAGCTATTTCTATGTTTCAGTAACATAATACACTCTGGGGGCAGATCTTGGAGATCTTTGACTCTAATGAATACCAGTCACGTGAGAGCAAATACATGATTTATTGCATGAGTATATTTTCGATAGTAATGCCTGGAGATTTTTTTAGTGGGGGGAAGGGAGATCAAGAAAGAGAAGGATGCAGTTGAAAGAAATTAGTGGCAATGTGATGTTAACTCTCACCTCAGTTCAAGCCTGTGGTTTGCAATTCCAACATTGTGAATGATCCCAAAACAAAAACATCCATCCTTTTCATATTTAAGAACAATCTTAAGGGAATTGTGTTGTAGAAGCAGATCTTAAAATGAACACCAGCAATATTGCTCAGGGCCTCTAAAACTGAAAGCCATTTCTTCTAGTATTTATTGTCTTTGGCAGGACTATTATCCTCCCTTTATATTAACTGCTGCGTGAATTGTCGTCTTTGTCTTGCCAAAACTTCTGTTCATAACATAATTTATTCATAGGTTTCTTGCTTTTGATAAAGACTTAACACTAACGAGCCAGGTTGTGGAATGTGAAACCCCGAGTTCCCTTCCTGAAGCTGAATGCAGCAATCTGTCACTTGTGCTGTGCAGGAGTGTGAACTCTGAGGAGAGGTGACTCTCACAGCTGCATTGCTGCAGCTCCATGAAATCCATAACAGAGCAACTCATCCTCATTTATAAAATCTAAATCTGGTTTCCAAAGATTAAAAAGCGATATCCAAGGAGTTAGTCGTGTCTTTTTCTGCAGGTATGAAGATGTAATCACCTACTCTTGCTCCCTAATTATGTAGATACAAGCCTTTAAATTAGAATTAAGGAACAACTTAAAAGCCTTTTGATTGCTCAGAGATTTTGAGATCTGATTTCTGCAAAATTTTCATGGGAACTGGTGATGATAGTGCTCTCAGGTGTAACTTACAACCTCCGAAAACGTTAAATATGTTTCTTGAAGATGTTGGAAACAAAGAGTTAACAGGTCAACAGAATGTTACAATTTTTGTTACATTGTTCCTAGTATTTGTAGTTGTTTTTTTTTTAATCAGTGTCTCCAAGGAAGAGAGGTTTCAAAATTCCTCATTACCACTCTATGTATCTCCCAATTAAAAGAAACAGAAATTTTTGTTGCTTGAGCTTCTGGAGCCAAAAGAATGGTTGTGTACTGCCTTCATGGCACTATGTGTTAGCTGTTCTTAGTTAACCAAGAGATGATTTATCAGTCTAAAATTCTGATAAAGCTGCGCTACTAACAGACTTTCTCTGTTATTTACTTCACCTGTCTGCTTTACAAATAAAGTTTTAGTGCTTTGCCTTCACTTTACATGCAGGGCAGGAAAATGTATTTTTATTGTGATTTTACTGATGTTCTCTTAGCAGTTGAGACAAGATGTGTTCTAAAAACCTGTGAGCCATGGTGTTGGCCTGGTAGATATTTCTTAGTGTTTGACAATATGCAACTGCCTAAATTCATTGTAGCTGCTAAGCAGTAGTTTAGTAAAATGAAAGTTCAGTCTTGTTATGTTCATAGTCGTTTCCTTTTCTCAAATTACTGAGCATTTTCAAATGCCTGTGTAAGTTTCAGAAAAATGAAGCAGTTTACTGAAAGTTTGAGAGATGGAGTCATGTGAGAGAGACTATGGAGAGCTTTCGAAGAGTTGAAGTTCCTTTCCTTTTGGATCATGTTAGACACAGGGCATGCTTTAAAAGTATTGGTCATGACAAACACCTCCATTGATGCCTCTTGTTTCACGCTTTTCAGAGATCAGAAAGTTCTTCCCTCTCCCTAGAACTGTTTGAAATCACAGCAGCAATTTCACCTTTGCAGTACAGAACCCCAAAAGGAAGTGTTCATTCTTTGAAGTCCCTGTTACTGCTTCAGTATGTTTTTCTGGGGGATGGTTCATGACTCTTCTCTCCTTTCATGTTCTTGCAATGCTGATCTGCGCTCTGTGGTCTCTCACTGACAGCAACCATCACTGCATATTGATCTGTTCCTTTCATGACAGTGTCCACAGCTTCATCCCAGGCCTTCCTTTCGCTGATGGAATGACTTTTCCTTGGATGTACAGAATTACCCCCTCTGCTGTCCAACTGAGTACTTCAACCTAACATAGCAAATATTTTATCCAAGCCTTTCACCTCCTTAGGATCTGGCCTTGATTGAAAAACAAAACCTCCAAAACAGCCAACAACCACCCACAGCCCCTTCTGACTGCTTCCATAGGTGACACCCAAGATCAACTTGCTCCTGTCGCTGCTCACATTTCACATCTCTGCAGTGGTTCCTTTTGTGATATGTGAATCTCAGGATATTCTGAAGACTGCCTAAAGTTTAGGGATGAAGTGGACAGCTCTGCTCTCGATTCCCTAAGGAACCTTCTGTCATCTTTTACTCCAGCTGCAAGGTGTTTTTATTAAACATGTCTTTTCCTAAAGCCTTACAAAAGCATTTTTTTGGTTGAGCACTGGACCAAAACATTGCCTTGTATTGGGTGTCATATGGGAAATGTGGAAAATACAGAAGAAGCAGCCATTTTATGCATTTTAATGTTGCTTGGCATATCATTCAGAAGCGTCATTCGTGTAGAGACCTGAAAATGCAGTTAAAAGGGTAAAATCAAGAGAAAGCCAGGAAAATGATGAGTATATATGCTTGATATGCCTAAGTATGCCTCTGAAACTCTGCAACCAAGCAGGTTTCACAAACCTGATGAAGCTGAACTTCTCTACAGCTAATAAAGTTTACATACCTGGTGTATGTATTAAAAAAAACTCAAAAGACTATGTAGTACAATATCATTTTCCAGTACCTCTCTATGGTTTTTCTGGACTATGTCAACAAGTTTTTAAATTGTTACTAGATGTGTTAGTCTCTAATGCACAGAGGAAGAAGGTTTTCAGATTTTATACCTTGTAGACCAGTACTGTCTAAAAACACCAGGGAGATGTCCTGGGTTATCCCACAGCTTCCCTCCACAGGTGGATCTGTATGGTATTTGGCATTTAAGAGAGAAAATATTTTACTGTAGACTTAACAATAAAAATTAGTAAACTGAGAAGAGTCGTTAGGTATCTGAGAATCTTCTGAAAGCAAATTCAGAATTTGGAATGGTGAAAACTTAATAAAGCTGGGAAAAAGTAATTTGAAGTAACTGTACGGAAATGGGAATAACCAATAGAAAGGTTTGTTTGTGCAAGTTTGGCTTTGTTTGGACATTAATTTAATGTGAAGTCTCTGGGATTAGAAGGTGTTGTCACAAACCTTGAATACTGAGGTTTTTCAACACCCTGAGCTGGCTGGGTTTTAGGCTCAGCACTCAAAGATGTGAAGGTCTGAAGTGCCTGGTGGAGCTGAGCTAATGTGGGGGTGCCAGTTCTGTTATGTGATTTTGGAGCACATGATGCTGTACAGATAATCTTTCTTGTTAATAGGTGTTAAAAAAAAAAAAAAAGGAAGTATTCTTTTCTATATTCATATTTTTAATTTTTTTTGTGACTTTCCTAATGATTGCTTCTTTCCCTGGGTAACATTTTTCATTTTCATATGTGTAGATATAAGGAGACATAGAATCAGCAAAACCTCCTTTTCTTCTTTTAACATGTTAAAGAATTTTCAGCCCACAGTTCTCCATCAGAAATAGACCTACAGACCAGGTAACCTCTGTTCTCTGGATTTTTTTGAACAGGCACATCAGTGCACAGATGCTGAGCACCTCTTAAAGCAGAGGCTGTGTCTGTCAGGCAAGATGTGTTCCTCCCATACTGGTGCATGTTCTCTCAAAGGCAAGATATTTTCTGATATCATTTTGCTGAGTTTTGCTAAAGTTGGTCTTTGCTTCCATCTTGCAACTTGTCTTTCCAGGGAGCTGTGCTGTGTGGTTCTGATGTGCTCACCAAGCAGTGCTTTTGAGAACATTTATCTATACAAACATCCCCTCCTACCTGGACTTTTACCTTGAAAGGGTGTTCCAGATTTTCTATTTCATTTTTGCATCCCGCTCATGCCTCCCTTAAAGACAATCTCTAAAAGGGATGAAATCCAAACAGTTGTTAACTCATAGAAGCATCTGACAAAGAGCAGCTCGTTTTTCATTCTCATTCACTGACATGGAAACCCCCAGAGAGTGGGAAAGAGGGAGCCTCCTGCTTTGTAAACCTCCTTTGGTGTCTGATAGAAACATGGCATGCTTGCCTTGGTGTTTGGATGTCACCAGGAGCTGCTGAGAATGCAAGAGGAAAAAAAAAATAGTTCAAGCTATGAGGAATAGGAGGAAAAGATGAGTTTTATGTCAACAAAGTCAGAAAAACTTTGGAAATAATTACTTAAATCAGCTAGGAAAGCTGATGGAATGTCATAGTTATGGAGGCTTTTTGGCAGAAGTTGTATTTATTGGCTGGGTTTAGTTTAGCACGGAGAATGTCAACTAAGTATAAAGATGTTAGTGCTGGAAAACCCTACTGCAAAGAGGCGTAAAATGCAGCAAGCTGTGTGTGTGCTGCACTGCAAACCTGGTATGCCTGAAAGCAGCAGGTTCACACAGACACAGCCAGCATCATTTGAGCGTGCATATTTTCTAAATACTGATTTATTACCTAGATCCAGTGGTACTTTCTAAGAATGATTTACCCTAACAAGATAGAGCACAGATGGATTGCAGCATTTTCATGCACAGAGTTGTCTCCTAACTCCTGTGCTGATAAGATTCTGCAAGTGGACTTCAGACCCGGATTTGTGGGAGGGATTTCTTCATTGACTCTCTATGAAACATTGCATGGAGGAAAATGGAAACCATATGCAATTCACTATACAGATCTGTTTTTAATTTAAATCTTTTCCTGTATTATATTTTCTGCTAGTAGAGGAGAGGGAAACAAACTGCTAGATGAATAGTATG
This sequence comes from Muscicapa striata striata, assembly GCA_030060385.1. Taxonomy (NCBI): domain Eukaryota; kingdom Metazoa; phylum Chordata; class Aves; order Passeriformes; family Muscicapidae; genus Muscicapa; species Muscicapa striata. Next base: position 1,519,365 of record JAREIS010000013.1, on the reverse strand, counting down.
GAGCTTAAAATGAAAGGAGTGTGGTTTCCTTTTTTTTTTAATGAAGAAAAAAATTTGATCATCAGTATAATTTCATGTAGGATTCTATATAGAAAGAAGATAATTTGTATAGAATATGTTGGAACATCTGTTAATTTAAGTCTTAGTGAATTGAATTGATATCAAAGATCTGTGAAGCTGCTGAGTTGATAAAGCTGTAGCACAGGAGAGGCACCAGAATGTGAAGGTCTTGATGAACACTGCACACAGAACTCAAGTCTGCACTAGTGTCTGATGCTGTTCAAAACATTCTTAAGCTGCTGTGGAGTTGTGGAAAATTTCACCATCTCTGAAAACTGTGCAGTAGATTTACTCAGAGTCTCAGGGTTTAGGTTTTTTTGCCTAGTTTTGAACAGAAGTTCAGTTTTTAAAAGTTCACTGAGACTCTTCAGTGCTGAGGTATTCCCTTGGTTTTTGCACAGAGTCTGGGAAAAGAAGCGCCACAGGACAAATAAAATAGAGTACACTTTGAACAGAGCTGAGCTTTTTCATGTATTGCATATGTTATACTTTCAGTTCTGTTCTGTCAGTGAAGGACTTAACTGGCTTGAAAGGGAAGTTGTAAAGATCTTCTGCCTCTTGGTCTTTTTGGAAGCTGTAGAGAATGGAAGTCTTTAGTGATAATGACCAGGAGCACAATATGTGTGTGCACATGGTAAACACCCAGATTTGTCCAGTGATTTCAGGCTGTGTTATCTGGCAGCGTAAACAGCGTGGTAAGGAATCTTTATTTGGTATGGGTAGTAGAGAAAATTAACCCAAGCAGATGAATCCCTAGGTCCAGTTTTCTTAGATTTCCAGGGAGAACATCTAAATCTGCTTGAAAAATAACACGACTATGATAAAGGAACATTGCAGACAGTCAGGAGTGTTTCTGTATTTCCTGTCAGCATCACAGATTAACGAAGGCTGAAGGACCAGTTTCAGTTGTTAATTTCTGTAAAGAGACTTTCAGTGTTTTCATCTAACTGTTACAAGAATGCTGAAGTAGCTATTGAGCAGTGGAAATGCCCAGATCAAGTGACAGTACACACTTTAAATGGTGAAGAACTGCACAAAGAGGCCCTGAGCTCACAAAAGCCATTGAGGACCTTTGAGAAAGCCTGAGTGGATCGCAGGCTGATGATGCTGCTGTTGTGCAGTTGGCTGAAATCTGTCTTGATTCAATTAGCAGCCAACACCTGAAGGGACATAAGGGCATAACCAAAAAGCAAGTCACAAAAGCCAGGGAACGTTTCTGCTGTTCTGTCAGTGTCGCACAACTCAAATGTTCTCTCAGAGTATTTGAATTCTGATCAGGAAAAAAAGTGGAAATATGATTCAGTGGAATGTAACTCTGAATTTCTGCCTTCTGAACATCAAATACAGGAGAGAATCCTTCTTCTCCTCCTTCTCCTCCTTCTCCTCCTTCTCCTCCTTCTCCTCCTTCTCCTCCTTCTCCTCCTTCTCCTCCTTCTCCTCCTTCTCCTCCTTCTCCTCCTTCTCCTCCTTCTCTTCCTTCTCCTCCTTCTCCTCCTTCTCCTCCTTCTCCTCCTTCTCCTCCTTCTCCTCCTTCTCCTCCTTCTCCTCCTTCTCCTCCTTCTCCTCCTTCTCCTCCTTCTCCTCCTTCTCCTCCTTCTCCTCCTTCTCCTCCTTCTCCTCCTTCTCCTCCTTCTCCTCCTTCTCCTCCTTCTCCTCCTTCTCCTCCTTCTCCTCCTTCTCCTCCTTCTCCTCCTCTTTCTTTTCAAAAAGGTGTCAATTATTTATACTTGATTCCTGTGTTGCCTCTTTTTAAAAAAATGCACTGAGATTCCTGTCCTGTGAGAGAAGCGAGAGAGTGATTTGGGGTTGGTGTGGTCAAAACCTTGCACTGAGAGGGGGGGAAAAAATGATGCTCTAATTTATGTAATAGTGAAGTGCCAAGTGGACAGGAGATGTAATCATTGTATCCTTGTGTTCTATTGACAAAGCACATAAGATATTATTTTGATGACTACAGTATAATATGTAAACACATCTCACTCATCAAAATCCCGGAGAACTCTAACAAAATTATGTTAATCCTTATAAAATATATTTGCCTGGTATAGTTCATTCCCATTTAATGTTGTCTGCTTGTATCTTGAAACTGTAAGCACTTAAAAATATTGATTGCCTCTGTGTGCATCCAAATCTCCATATAAAGACGTGACATTAAGTTACAGCATTTAGATACTGCTATAACAAAAATATTTATCATTTATGTTTGGGTTGCACATTATTTCACAGAATCTTATTTGGTTTTTAGTTTCTATTGGATCCTTTAATTTTGGAGGGATGGGAAATATCAAAGTGCTGTCTTTAGTGTGAAGTTTTCCAGTAAGCTAGGGTGAAACATGTTTTTATGTGGAAAATTTAGCTGTTTGAATGTATTTGAATTATCTGAAATTTTATTTATATGCTTTCCACCTGTTGAGAAATATTTGTGGTGTTTTTTTTTAGCTTTCGTTCATAATTCAAGATCCTGTTTTGAAACTTCATATTTGGCATACTCTGAGGTATTGACAGACTGTTGCCTTGACTAGGAAAAACAATCATGGGCACTTGAAAAAAAACATTGTTGGTGGTGTTCTTCCCTTCTTGACTTTGAAGATCTACGAGGCATTTGATTATGTAAAGTCCATATGCTGCTGTTTTGGAGTCTCAGTTATGTTTAAATATACTGTGCATTCACTTCCAGAGCTGTTAGTATTTTGTTCATTCATAGAAGGGCTGATAGAAAATTTCCTGTACAAGAGGACAAGTCTGCATAAATCTCCATGTAATGAGACTATTTCTCTTCATGGCCACAGTTCATTGTCTGTTTATTACACCAGCAGCTTTCTTTTTCTAAAAACTGCACATCTCTTGCAATTGGAACAGAATCATAACATAGGAGTTGAAATGAGGTCATCAGTGACAGGAGACAAAGAGATAGTAGAGCATAAAGGCAATATTTAATTATTTGGAAAGGGATTACCACACCAGCCATTGGATGTGATAGATTACTCAGTCTGCTCATTAACTACAGTTCCACTCTGCTCCCCACAGCCACCACACAGCCCCTCCAAACCAACCTGACCTTACAGCAAGCTGCAAAAATCAATGAAGGAATTGCAGATGATACTCTAAAGAGAGGCCTGTGTGAGGTCTGCACAAACCCCTGCTCCTGTGCCAAGACTACACCTGTGTATGTGCACAGTGCTTTGGAGAATGAAGAAACCAGAGGGGGGTTGGTTTGGTTTGGTTGGTTGTTTTTTAACAAATTGGTAATTTTTCATTACAGACTTGGAGACACAATGATAATGATTCCATTCACAGGAGGGTATGCTGAAAAAACATTAACTCAGGGAAGAGAAAAGGCAGGAAGCTCCATAATACATCAGCAGTGGAAACATTCTGAAGAATTAAATATATTTATTGCTAACATGTTGAGTATAAGCAGTATGAGAGGAGTGAAGACTGAATCAAGATTTTTGCTCTTGTCTTTGTCATAAGCTTATATGACCTTGAGCAAATTATTTCTACTTTGGGTTCTTTCTCTTTTCTGTAAAGCCTTGAGAAGAATTTGTTGAAATGCAATGCAAAATGTTTGTTTGGGGCTGTGATAAAACAGTAGCAAAAAACAGGTAGTAGAGAATGTTTGAAGTTAGGCAAGAAACACTATGGAATTAAGCAGTAGGAGGTGGTTTATGTGTAAAGGTATGTTTTATAGGCTGTAAGACTGAATTCTCTCCCACAAAATCTCCTGCAGTGTGCCCTTTATGATAACTCTCAAAAGTCCTGCATTTGAACTATTACAGGGGAGAAAAAAGTTTTTATATAATATACTGTCTCTGCCTCAGGACAAGAGGTTTACAGAGATCATGTTTGGATCCAGCCTGACTAGAATATTGTCTGTTGTGTCTATTGTCAGTTAGTGCTTCTGGATCCCTAACACCTGGAAAATTTGCCAAAGACTCCATTGAACCTCAGTGCACTGGATTCAGTTTGGACCTTGAGTGGAGTCTCCTTTGCCTGAAGGCCCTATTTTTCCATCTGTGTTCTCAAAACCACATCTCCTGTGTCATCTTTCAGTTTCTTGAAGTGATGCTATCACCATTTATCAATCTCTGACTTAAGGGACCTTCAATTCCTTCCCCCAGTGACTTTCCCTCTTCCCCTATTGTATCTGCAAGCCATGATCTCCAAATAATTGCCATCTGGAAGATTTAATATTGCAATTCTTTCTGCACCCAGTCCCTTTGCTCCCCAGGACCACTTTAGTCCCACTTAACCATGTAGCCATTAATCCATGAATACTCTGATGGACATCTGGTTTTTATTTTTCCTTTTATTCTTCTGTTGTTTTGTTGCTTTGCACTCATCTGGTCATATAGAAGGAAAAACTGTTAGATTGTGGCCTATCTTTCATAATCTAAGACCTTTCTGTACCACATGGAGTTGAGTTTGGAAAGAACATTTTCTGGAGAGGAACCCATGGAAATCATGCCTGCATTATTCACCTGCTGCAGCCTAAATCTCCCTCAGAATTTTGCATAAAGGTTGTATTTATCTTCACTACTGATCATAAATGTCAGTATTTTAAAGTAATTGCTAAATATGTCTGTTAAAGGCCAAAAAACTAATGGTGAATTCATTTTACATAGGGTATGTGCATGTAAATAAAGAAAAACATACTCTAGAGCCAGGAAGTCAGAAAGGAGGCCTTACTTTATAGTATCAGAAAGTAACATCAGGGAGATCTGTTAAACCAATTGTATACCTAATTCATAGTCTTCTGTGTAGAATCTGATACTTTACATTGCTTACATTTATGAAGGTCTTGGTGATTCATTCTTTTAATGTAGCTTTGCTGCTATCAGTGAATTTTGTTCTCTTGTATATCAGAACATGCTTATCTGACTGAGTCTGTGTTAAATATTTTTGGTGGGATTGATCTTAGTTCTTTTGCATAGGTGAATCATAACTCTGTTTTGTTTGTTTACCCCTAATTACCTTCCTCAAAATAATCTGTGATTTTGTTTGCAATGATAGTGATATACCTGATCTGAGGCAATAAAAATTGTTCAGCACGGATTATAGGAGTAAATGTTATAGAAGTAGCCTCATCTTGTTAAGATCTGCTAAATCTTCAGCTTCTTATTTCTGTGGACCTTGGGATGTGTTTATGAAGAAAGGGAAAGTGGAGCATGTGTCAGTAAAGGAAATACAGCAGGAAAGGTGCTGAGCAAATGCCATCAGATGGCAGGGAGAAGTGGGGAGGACAACAAGCTTGGGAAGGGAGAGGTGGGGAGGGAGTAGGTTCTGTGATGGAGATTGTCTTGTGAACTGGTGGCACTACAAGCCTTAGCATATGTTGTTAGAAAATCCATAAAGAGCCTCAATAATATTGGCAGCCTCCCAGAAATCTTCATATGATGATGGTAAGTTTTATGATAAAATTCAGCTTGGCAACAGCAGCTGAGTACTGTAAGGGTTTGTGGTGCAAACACAGGTGTCAGATGCCAAAAGAGCATCCAAAGGTTGGAATAGGTATGTTTGAAGACTTTGCTCTCTGGTTAAAAAAATGAAGGTGTTGGTGTTTAGTTAACCCTTCAGTCACAGCTGGGTGCTGCTTAGAAAGGAATGTTAGTTCTGCTGTGTGGAAACACAGATAATGAAATTTGGCATTTGGTGTCTATTGTACCCGAATATGTTCACCTTGACCTGGTTTGAGCAGGTGAAGGATATTGAACACTCCCACTAGGCAATTAAGGATTAGTCTTAGAGGCTCGTTCTGTATATTCCTTACTTGCTATTCACAGTGGTTTGCTAATATTGTTCTGAACAATATTATTGTGAAACTCGTGTGCACATGGGGAAAAATCCTGCTTTGATCTCCTGTAATTATCTCTTATAACTTCTGAAAATGCATGACCCTCTTTGTGCCTTTCAGCATTATGTACTGAGGGCATTGCTAAAGCATGGTTATGTACATTAACAGAAACTTCTTGCTTTTGTAATAAAGTCACATTTCACTGGAAAAGGCTGCAATCTGCTTTCCATCTCCATTAGGACTCACTGTAAGCCATGCTATGAAAATTCCTGAATGAGTGGCAAAATTGGAGACCTGCTTACCTGTTTCCAATAGAAATGAGAAACCCAATTTAGCTGAAGTGTTTATTCTGTCTAGTGAAAATCTTAAATTAGCTAAGGATATTTCATTCAGAACTTTGTGCCAGTTTCTTCCCAATGTCAAAGGGAAGTTTTGGAATTCTTTCAAGCTTTGGACAGCATGGAAAGCAATCAGAAAAGGAGATGGATACTCAAGGAGATATCACACTTCTATTTGTAATCTTCTCAGTGATGACTATTTGGGGGCTAGATTTTAATTCTACTGTGTTCTGATGCTCACTAGCTTACTTGCTCACACAACTATGAGAGAGTAAAGCACAAACAGTAGTTTGCAAAGTTCTGTTTGCTTCTGCCCAATGAAAAATACCCCAGTGGTTAAAAGAGGTGAGGGAGCCAGATTTAGTACCAGAAACTACAGGATGTGTTTGACTTCAGGAGGTGTGGCTGAGATCCCTGACTGAGCTGGCATGGAGTTTCCTCCGTGAGCTCTCAAAGTAAAACCAATGAGATCTGATTATATGGGATCCTTCAATACTATTTTTATGGTTGGTTTTTTTGGTTTTTTTTTGTTGTTTTTTTGGTTTTTTTTAACAGAACCATCTTAATAAGCAGTGCTTTTGGACATCTGCTTGGGAGCTATGGTGTAAAAGTATCATGTGTGTATTTACCCAGTGCCACCTGCTGAGCCAGCAACTGCAGTGTGCCCCGGGTCTCTTCCATGCTAGCAGTTGATGCTCTGATAGTCTAACTCAGGTATAAAGGATACTTTATACTGCCTTGGAAGACATGATTCCAGCAATTTGTATGAGCTACTTTCTGTTTTTCTTTCAAGTTGTGCTGGGTAAGATTTGTGCCCTTGCCTGCAGCTTAGAGCTTCTGCTTGCTTAACTAAAACAGCTCCAGTAGCTTTAAAGGGAAAATGGGGCTTATTTTATGTGTTACTATTTTCCTTGTATTTTTTGTAAGAGTGTAATTAAAATGCTATTTACTATAGGTTGCCCTCCAACCCCCACCCCCACCCTTCTTAATTGTTTACTTGGAGCTCAGAGAGCACAGTTCATTGTTAGGAAGAAAGAGAATAATTCAGACAACTTGGTCAATCAGTCTGCAGCTTGTTTTAATTTTTACACTGCCTCTATTGTGTGGAAAATATGACTTTTATAAGCATGATAGTGCAAGCATGAAGTAAGAGTTTTTGCAAATATTACATCCAAAAATGAGTAGGTTTCAAAAATTGATTTTGTACTCTTAGATGAGACTGTCAATCAGGTTGTTGCAATGTTTTTAGGTGTAGGCTGTACAAGTATTACAACCAGAAATCTACATGAAAGGAACATTGTTCGCAAAGTCAAGTACTCAGAAGCTAGGAACTAGTAGATTTATGGTTGTTTGTACAAATGTAATTCTCTCCTCTTGTATGTGCTTTCTGCACAGTGAATGAGGCAGGAGGCCTGGAGAAAAGCAGTGCACAATCACGGAGTCAGACACTTAATCACAATGCCTGCACACATGGAGCAAATGGAGGTTCTGTGTGCCACCATAAATCTGATGTTCCCTGACTCTCAGGTGCTTGATGTTGAAAGAATTTCTTTCAAGTTGCAACATTGGTTGGTTTGGGGCATGATTTCCTAACTTTAAGAAGGAAGGAAGACTAAAAGAGTTTATTCAAACCTTGAGGTTGGGTGCAACTCTATGGATGGAGGTTCAGGGTGAGGGGCTGAGCATCACAGCTGGTGCAGTTCTCAAGTGTCACAGTGCAAGCTGTGGGAGCACTGCAGTGCATGGGAGATCAGCTATGTTTGCCCCAGTAATAAACTTACTGTAACCACTCTTTCTGCCTTTTAGACCTGCACCCTTCAGCATTGCCAGAGGAGTTGTAGGGATTAGCAGTGGTCGCTGGCAGAATGAGAAAATTGTCTCAGTGCAGTGGCAATTCCCTGTCAGACTGTGGTATTGACAAATGCCTAACACAAGATGTTTTCCTTCTGCATGAAGAAAAGTGAACCAGCATTTCATGGGTTGGAGAAAAAAATAGTGTAAAATCTGGATTGGAGAGTTGGTTTGGGCTCGTTATTTTTTTCCTCATCTGCTGTGTCTTATCTAGAGCTACAGATTTGAGAGATCTTCAAAGATTAATCCACAAGATGGATTAACAATGGGAAATGTGAGGGAGTTAATTTTAGATTAGTATCATGTGTTGAATTTGAAATTATGTTTTACTCAGATTGACTCTTGCACAGTTCATTGAGATTTTTGGAAAAGACAAGGTGGTTGTAAGAAGGTTCAATTTATCTTCTGTAAAAATCCCATCAAATCTGATGGATAGTTGTTAAAAAATATAACAGCCTTGCACAAAATCAGCCAAACCAAAACAGCTATGGCTATGAACTGCTTCTGGGTAAGCTTCAGGAACTGGGCACAGTTCATCTCCCTTGTCACCCTGCCTTGACTGCTACATCACAGCCTGGAATTGCCTGTGTTCTTGGACCCCAAGTGGGATTTGTGCATCCAGCACTGTATGTGGGTCACAAAGCTTGCAGTCAAGTGAGCAGATTCTTGGTCTTCGACCCCTGGCTTTTTAATACCTTACCTCAGTTGTGCAGCTCTCATGTGGAACTGCACTGATCAGAAGTGTAACGTGAAACTGATTTTGCAAAACAATAAATTGCAGAGAACTTGAGGAAACAGCTGGTTTTGGTTAGTAAATTGCACATAAAATACAAAACTTCAGTAAATGGAAGGCTTGGCCCCAGGAGAGGAGAAGCAGGGTTTAGCCCCCTTGCTTTCCCTGTGCTGGTGATTGGTTTGAGCTCACTTGCTTTTGGCCCCAAAGGAGGCTGTTCCAGCAGCCTGGAATAGCCAGAGCATTGCAAAAGCTCAGTCACAACCTTCGTGTCTGCCTTTGCTGGAGATTGTAAATAGCAAGTTACAGCAGCAAGGAGTGGGAGCTTCTCCCAGGAATGCCTCTGCCAGGGGCATTTCCCAGGTTTCTGGATCAGCCAGCTCTGTAGACCCTGGTGGTGGCCAGAGTGGCATAATCCACTGGGTTAGCTGGACCCCAGATGTAAAATGCTTCTGTCCTTGCAGTGGCTTATGATTTGCAAAGGCAAATGAAATCACCCCAAGAAAAACTAAAAACTCTCCAAAAGGAAAAAAAAACAAAACCCAAAGAAACCCCAACAAACAAATCCTAAAAAAAAACCAAAAAAAAAACCAAAAAAAAAAACCAAAAAAAGAAAATTCTTCTTTTGCACTGAGTAACTAAGTATTCGTGAGGTTCACTCTAACTACGGTAATAAAATGTAGTTGATATTGAATTAATCTTACCAATTTGATGCATGTGGTAAGGATGATGGCTGCTGCAATCCTTACTGTACCAGAAATGTATAAATGTAAATTGTGTTTTCTGAACTGGAGCTCTCTTTAATGTTGACTTCTAGCTGTGTTGCAGCTAAACCCGTGCCCAGATCCAAGACTGCAGACGCTCACACACAATTAATCTCACAAATTTATGAATGCCAGAGCATGGAGCAAAATGAAAACAACTGGAGGAATGTATAAGGGGAATAATTGGACTGTATCCAGATGTGCATGTGTAAAACATCACTGATTGACTCCTCCCCCATATCCTGCCTGAAGAAAGGAATTTTTTTCAAAAATAAACTGGGGTTATTTGAAAGAAGTTGTGGTGTCTGAATGAAATCTAATAGGCAGGATTAGTGGTAATTAGGTGCATTCTTTGCTCATTGGTGTTTTGGTTTTGTTTTGGTTTTTTCCAGCTCTATAAGTATTGCTGAATTTAGCAGATTCTTTGCAGTTTCAGTGTTACAGATGGAGTTTTTGCCTCGCCGATGTGAGCTGCAGGATGGTAGAGGAGAATCACAAGGATTGCATGTGTGTTTGTGTGTTATGCATTGAAAATTTTCTGAGTTCTACCAGGCATTTGTAAGTTCTGTATCAGGATATTTTTGTGGTGAAGGTTGCTTAAGAGGCAGAGGGACACTTGAAAGTTTTTATATAGAGAGAATTTGCTAAACAGAAAGAGAAAAAAAAAAGAAGTGGTTCTTCCTTGTGTTGTATCTGCAGATTGGAGTGGAAAGGAAGGTAGCAGACATGCTGTTACCCAGAACTGGTTAAGTGTCAGGCTCAGGACTCACAGCACACGCAGGCAGGGCCAGCATCGTTCCTCTGCCACCGCTGCTTGCTCTTACACCAGGCAAGGGAAGACAAGAGAAAGGGAAGGGAAGGGAAAGGAAGGAAAAAAGCCTAGACTGGAGAAAAGTCAACTTTTGCTTTACTGCTTTGTTGATTTAAAAATAAATAGATAAATCTGGTGTTTCCCTAATTATTTTGGTGCATTTTTTCTGTTCTTCCTCTTCAGTAAATCACGTTGCCCACCTTTAAATGCTTGTGTGCTTTCTCAGCACGAACTTTTCCTAGACATTTTGTAACACTTATTTTTCTCCCCAAATTAAAGTAGCAGAAACTTTGGCTGAGTTTCACAAAACACCCTCACCAGCATGCTCTACTGTCTTATGTTTACTTTGGTTCTGTACCCGAGTAGGTTGAGAAAAAAGAAAGAAATAGCACTGAATCTTCTTAAAAGCTGCAATCGATACTTACTGCGGGGAAGGCTCGTAATGTTCTGATTCTTTTTCTAGTCCTTGCTCACACAGCACTGTCCCTGAAGCCAAGGACATGAAAATAAAAAAATTCTTTGGGGTTTGGACCACGAGACTGTAGCCACCTCCCTCCACTAAAGCTTTTATCACAGAAAGACTCTGTGCCGATTTCTTTGCACAAAATCTTGTTTTGGACTTCACCCTTTATTTTAGCTGTGCTTAAAATGGGGTTGAAGCAACATTACAGTTTGGCTGCTGTTGAAGGGATGGGTTAGAACGTAGGCTTTCTGTGCTTCAAGAAGTGAGACTTTTTTCCCTCCTCTAGTGGAAAAGGACATGCTAAACTGTCCAGGCAGGCTCGTAGTGTTGCCAGGGATGTAAAATTCTTGCACTTACACTGAAAAAGCACAGAGGCATGGTACTGTTTTTACACAGGTATAAAAGTGCCTGGCACAAATCTGATTTAATAGAATATGTGAATATGTTTTGAGCTTACTGTCACAGTATTTCCACTAGAATACAGTGATAGATATTTTTGAAAAACAATCATAGTCCTTGGATAAAGAGCTCCAGAGATTCATCTGAAAATGCTTTCTTGTTGGAAAGAGTCTTTAGGAAAAAAAAGTATATTTCGGGGTTGCCACAGCTCGTGGTGTTGCTTTGCTGAAGCTGCAGCAGCTGTGGAGGTGAGATGGAGTTGCCTTGGCAACAGCACATATTGTATAACAGTACCACAGCACCGTCAAACCAGTGAGGTGAGAAGTAGTTTAAAAGCATTACTAAATTTTTATGGTTCGTCTGCTACATTTTCAACCTTGTGGTTGGCTGAGTTTACTCAGTGTAGCCTTCCTGGAGCCCAGAGAGCTCAACTGCTGAGTCCTGCTCAGTGAAGAAAAGGGAGGGGGGAATCCCCAATTTGTGTTCTTTTTTTTTTTTTTTGCTTTAAATTCTTAATTTAAGCTGTCTCTGTATAAACTGTTTTTTTTTTTTTAAATTATGCTTATGCTCACAAAGCAGTTAATACTTTACCTAAACTCATTTTTCTCTCCTTTTTATACCTTCTATTCCAAGCTTTTTGCACTGTTTTGAGTAATAAAACCAGGAAGGTATTTAGAAAAATCTGTTAAAACTTAGTAGAGAAGGCCCCCAAATATTAAATTGGCCTGGTTTTATGGTTGCATTACACGTATGGGCATTCAAATGGTGATGTCTTTTGTGATCACACAGGTACTGTGCTTTCTTTCCAGCTTGTTGTTTTCCAGTCCTTTGTGCTTCCCACAGCTGTTTAATTTAATAAAATATGAAATCACTTCCCACCTCACTATTCACAAGGGATATCTGTTGCATGCCCCTCCCTCTATATCAGAGAACTTCAAATCTATTATTTTATGAGACCAGTGGCCTCCAAAAGATCTTTAAGGCTCTCTTCTGAATTTATTTACTAACAAAATATGTCTTGGTGGAGAGATGAGTCATGTAGATTTTTCACCTACCTTCACAATTATTGCACTTCTTGGTTAATTTTGACAAAGATTCAGATCACCTTGTATCTTTTTTGGGTGGTATTTAATGGCATTAATTAGAAACCAGGCAAAAAACAGGGGTAGGTTATCCTATGCTTTTAAATTTCAATCTGAAAACAAAACAAAAAAACCCCTTGAACAAAAACACAGTATGAACCTTAAGCTGAGGGGAAGAAAGCAGCAAGAGGAGCAAGTGTTGTGAAAACCCTGCAAATCATAACCACCTGGTTAGAGTAGCAAGTCCCATGTAAATTAAAGAAGAACTGACTTCAGTTGCAGTGTTCAAAAAACAAACCTACAAGACGCTGCCCAAAGCTCTAGTTAATAATTATTGCAAACAGCTTGGAGCCAGCCCAAATTGTCCAGGACTGTTGGATCCTCTCAGGGGTTCATGCATACCACAGTGATTATTGCATGCTTTTCCAAGCTCCATTGTGTGCTCTTGTTTATGGGATGTGGTGCCTCTAGTGCTGAGCTGTGGAACTCTGTAACAGATCTGTCTCAGCAGGTATGGCCACATTTCTGCTCTTTGTGATCTTTCAGTCTAGGGGAGCTGGTCTGAAATGTGCTGGACACACCTGAGAAATGGTTTCTGTGCCTGGGAGCTGATGGAGCTATAGAATAATGTCTAAGTGCTGTTGGAGTTGCTGCAGCTGATCAGAGGATATTCCAAATATCTCCTGCTCAGCCATATTTCAGTCACCTCTGCTGATAACCTGTTTAAAATTCAGGGCTCACTAACCTGGGTGTAGCCCTTTGGAAGCAGATCTGTCCCACTTCAGTTCTTCAATCAGTTCAGAGCTCCCATGTGTAGAATGATACCCTAGTGACAAAGAGCAATCTAGCTGGGCTTTCTGCATTGAATACTCTGCCCTTAGCACAGGTGATGGCTGGATTCTCTCTGCCAGTGTTGGTCAGTCTAGCAAAGGATCTTTGAGATCTGTGGATTTTGATATTTTTGATATTTTGTCCTTAGCACAGGTGATGCTGGATTCTCTCTCAGTGTTGGTCAGTCTAGCAAAGGATCTTTGAGATTTGTGGATTTTGAAGACAGGGGAGCAGAAACTGAAGTAATAGTGATGAGGGCGGAATCTGTCCTTTCAATGGACTTTAAATCCTACTAAACTACCTAGTCTGAGCATTATTTTGTTACTAGCCCATGCAGTTTGTTGTGCAGTTGCACAGATGTTCCCTAGATGTTCCCACAGTGCAGGTGATGGTAACAGTCTTGTTACCAGTCCTGAGTTTAGCAGTAGGGTGACAGAATCTCAGACCTGCCTACCTTTTTCTGCTCCCATTGCATCACAGACCCACACATTTGAATATATATTTTTACCAGTAATCAGAATATGACTTGAGTTCTGCTGAGCCGTCTCTCTTCATTAACCACAAGTAAGAAATGTAATAACTATAGCACGTTTTTGGCTGAAACATTTTGTTAATTGCTTTTGTTAGTAGCTTGGGTGAGTGAGCTGGCCTGTTAAATATTCCAGTGGTTTTAAATAATGATTTAATTTTTGAAGGGTATTTTCTAGTAGCTAAGGGGAGTAAATTATTGTCTTGGCAGTCAGAGTACAACATATGTACTGGAGTAAAAGCTGTGAGGAGGGCCATCAGAAAACTGGGTAGTATGTCAGGCTGGTAGTTGTCACAATAATTTCTGTGTTCTGCTCCAAAGATCTGGGTTTTTCCCCTGTACATCTTTGAAGGTAATTTTATCCTGGCCTGTAGAGAAAAGGCATCACTATTTTTGATTTGTTGATAACATGCCGTTGGGCAATTGTATCGTAGATTTGCTCCATTGTTCCTCTTTTCCATTCATTTGGGGGTTATCTTACTCATAGTACAGATCCTCAAAGGAATGGTGATTGAAATCATTCTGCCTCTTTGGAATGACAAATGAGAGAGGCTGATATTTGAACACACTCATTTTGGAAGAGTTCCCATAATACTTTCTTTGGCCTTAATGTCCTTTCTCTGCTGGTACTGAGGGACAGACCAGTGTCTGCCCATGGTGTAGGTAGAGTTGTTGAATTTTGTCCTGAATTGTTGTTTGTATTTCAAATCTTGCTGTCTGTCTGTTCCTGTGGTTGGCAAAATAACATCTCCTCTTCTTGTGGAATATTACACTGAATACCTTGGTGGATTGTCCTGATGGTCATCTTGATGTATCCAACTGGAGAGGAATGAGAATAGTCCTGAAGCCTCATGTTTCTGAAACTTGCTGCCATTTGCAGCAGGAATAGCAAAAAACCCTCAGAATGTCCTCACTGAAGCTCCCACAGGTGCAGCTGGGAAAGGGGAGGCAAGTAATGAATGTGGAACTCTGTGTAACACTGGTCTGATGCTGATCTCAGAGCACATGTGGGGTTGGAGCACTCTGTGCCCTGTGCATGGACACTGCTGCAGCTGTGTCTGCAGGAGCTTTCACTTGGCTGCCTGGCTTCTGGGAATCTTGAATAAGTGACCAAGGCACTTCTTCTCTAGTTAGGAAAGGTCACCATGGGGTAAACAAGTCTTTCAGGTGCCTTAACTGGAACACATCTCTTCTACTGACTGCTAGAATGTGGGGCCTCAGCAAGATCAACACACTGGAACAGACTGTCTTGGTTTAGGGTAAAAACTGGGAGGAAACTTCTGAATGGGGTCTTTTTAGAGAGCAGATTTAAGTGGCTCCTCTTCTAATTAGTTTGGGAAAATATTTTTTTGGAGAAAAGTGAAAAAAAAACCCCTTTACTTATTAAATAAAGAACTTACAAGCACAAAAAATGAATAATATAAAATAAGAGAACCTTTTGGTGTTCTGAAGAGATGGCAAATTTAGAAAGTCTTTCTCTTGAGCTCTAGCTTGGCTCCTTTAACCTCCCATCAGTCCCTCCAGTGCTGGAATGCAGCGTCCCAGGCCCTGGTGGGCCACAGGTGTGAGCTCCTGGTGTTCTTCTGTGTTTTCAGCTCAGAGCAGGTTTGAACAGTTCTGAGAAAAAGAAAATTCACAGTCTGAGGATTTTTCTGCCTCAGCTAGCCAAAAAACTACCTAAAAGTAAAGGAGAGTTCTCTCTCGCTGTCCGTCTGTGCTGCAGATAACACTGTCCTTCCAGGAGAAGGAATGCTGAAGCTCTCTATTTCTCTGTTTTGAAAACAACCTCCTCAGACATTTTTCCACTTCTCCTTCTTCCCCCCCTTCACCCTCAGATCTGGTTTTAAAAGTGTAAAACTTATTTCTGGGCTAAACAGATTAATAGGGATACAATTTAGCATTATAAAGTCACCCCAGAACAAAGGCTTAGAAAGAAATCATTTAAATATGAGTTGATATACCCTTGTGTTTTGTTAAAGTGAAATTTGTTATTTTTCCCATTCATGGAGTCACTTAAAAAGTGAGAGAGACTGGAGATGCTATGAGGATGGTAAAAAGCATCAGTGTAAAAGATGGCAGTGACTCCAGTCTGAAAATAAGGAATGTTCTGGTTTAATTAATGTGGGATTAATCAGTGGAGATGAGACTGGTACAGTATCTCTTCTGTTGTTTGTTTCTATGTAACTTCTGGTCAATCTTTAGGCTATTGATAAAGCTTGTGAAAATGGACTGTAACTTTCATTGGTGTGAGTAGCTTTAATGTGATCCATCATCTGTTACAAGAGATATCCCATGTGCTAATGCATATTTCTAAGCATATCTAATGTGCTATCTCTTTATCTGAATTTTTTTCATTTCCCACTTTTGCAATGCCCTTTTATTTTTATTGCCTGGCTAACAAGTGAAAAGTAAACTCAGGGTAGTGGTTTAAACATTTTGCAAGAAGGAATAATCTTGTAACTAAAACATAAGATGAGAAGTTAAAAGGTATGATCGGGTTTCTGATTCTGCTGTTTATCTTGTTGTTAAACTCACTCTAAAGAGATACTGTCAACATAAAATCAGACTTCAGTGTGCAATTTTCTTATCTCTTAGATGTAAACAAAACTTTACCATAACGAAAAAGCTAAGGAAAGAAAAATCTCCAGTTTTGACATTGTGTATGTGACAGCATTTTGAAAAGTAGCAATTCCTGTCCTGAATCAGATCAGTGTGTTTGTCAAAGCAGCAAATGCCAGATGCTCAAGAGGAGCTAAATCTAATAGAGTGCTGCAGCCCCCACAGCAGACGGCTGGGCAGCATTTGCCTCCCTCCCTGGCTTTATGGAACTTTATTTTCCTTGCATGGGTTCCTTCTTCCTTTCCTTATGCAGCTGGGAACATCCATAGGAAAGGATTTCTTGAGTCACACTGAATTCTTGGTCTCAAGGATGCTTGGCATCAGTGCAGGTCACAGCTTAAGTATGTGCTTTGTTTAAAGAAACTTCTGTTTATCAGCTTTCACAGAGGAAATGCAACAGTCAGCGACTTGTAAGATTTCATCTTCTGTTTATATTGGAGAAAACAATATTCACAAACACAGAAAATTAATGTTAAAGCTACAGAACCATAGGTAGATGCTTAGAGAACAGGTAGAACCTTACGTGACTGAATACAGTACTGGGGTTTTTTTGTTTTAGATTAAAACATCAAATTCATGTCTCTTTGATTGCAAACTCACTGATAAAAAACTGTGCATCTTCCCTGTGAGACTTCCATTTAATAATTAATCTTTATGGAGTGTGCATAGCTCAATTGCAAAATGCATAAATTCAAAACAAAATACTTCCTGAGCATTTAAATGCCAGTGGCCACCAGTGGGTTAAAAATCCTGCACATTTTTGGTAACGTTAGAAGCCCTGATGGGTGGAGTAGGCAATGGGCGTTGTAGTGTGGATGCTTAGCTAACCCTTTGCTGTGCAGCTGCAGGACAAACACACTGAAGCCATGGCCAGCAGCTAAGTGGGTTCTCGGGGAGCTCTGTTTCTAAAACCCTTCTCTGTGCAGGAGAGATTGAGTGATTTTTGCTGCAGGAGGAGCAGGGATTTTAACTGTTTTCTAATCACTAGCTTTTTCTGGTAAATGCTGTAGAAAAAGCATTGCAAGAACAGCTTTAAAGAGTTAGGAAAGCTCGTTAGCAACCAGTTGCCAAAATGTCTGTTTCTACATACTCTACACAAGTTAGAATAATCAAATTAAATGAAAGGTGGTTTTTGCATCTGGTTTTGGATCTGGAAATAAGTTGATACAGACAGATTCACTGGACAGTTTAATTGCTGTAATAAATTTGCAGTAAACCTTCTGAAAATAATATTTTCTTTTTTCACTGTGAAGACAGATACATCCCTACATAAAGAGAACTTGGCTTTCTCCTTTGTCTCATTGTCGACAACTGTAAATTTTCAGTTAGATTTTTGTAATGGGTAACTACGCATAAGAAATCCCATCTCTGTGAAATACTGTGCAAAGTGTAGGCATCCACAGAGGTGGTCAATAAGCTGTGCTGCTAACAGCAGAAAGTCTAGCAAGAAATGTCTTTTTCTTATGCTTTGTGAAAATAGCCTCTGAAGATTCCACACGGGTGCTTTGTGGGAGGGCATTCCACACTGCGGGAGCAGAACGAGTGCCTTTAGGCATCTGAGGTCAAAATGTGGACAAGGACTTCAGACATTTATAGTTGTGTTTCTCCCTGCTTATGAAAAAAAAAATACTCAATAGTTTAGGGACAGCTTGTATAGCAAGCTTAATTTGGGATAACCAACACTTTATTGGCACAAGTCTGAGTGAAACGTAGAATTCTAAGTTCTTCATTATTTCCATCAGGATCTTCTTTGCTGTGTACAATGCACAAGTTCCTGTAGCCTTCATGTGAGACATGTGAATGGATGCTTTTCTGTAAATTATTTGCCACTGAAATGATGGATCAACACCCTACTCTACCAAATGGAAAAGATGAGTAGCTACTCCTGGGCTGGCTTGGTACCCAGCCAGGAGGGGATAAATTAGGGCGTGGTGCTTTATTTCCCAAAGCCTTGAGCCCTTTGCTTTTTGGAGCAGACCCAGATGTTGACCAGGTGCCTCTATGGATTGAGTCTCTGCTCAGCTGGACTTGCTTCTCTTCCCTGGGCTTGGTTTGAACTTGTGGTTTATTCCACAGAATGGGGGTTCTCATGCTGGGTGAGCACAGGGTGCTGGTGCCCTTCAGCTCCACATGAAGTTGCATAATTCCTGATAAAGTGAGTTTGTTTAGTTCTGTTGTTAGAGCCCCTGTCTCGTGTCCCTGTCTCAAACACTTCTGCCAAGCTGTGTCTAATGCACCACCCTGAGCACCTTCCTGAGGAACATGGGACGGCAGCTGAGACTTAGAAAAGTTCTGGAGAGAAGGAGCTGGTGGATTCAGACCTAGAGCATGGAAAATTGTCTGCACTGGGGTGGAGCAGAGGGGAAAAGAGAATGTGCTTGAAATACAAAAGTGTTTGAGAGTCTCAGGCTTTCCTTTTGGTGAGATCTGCTTGTCATCTTGAACAGCAGAGATGCTGCTTGCACTGTAAATAGCAGAGTAAAAGTAGGGCATAGTTCCAAGGAACTCTTGGGCATTTAAAGTCAGGTTTGCTGCTTTGTTCTGACTCTGTAATTTAGATAAGAGGTTTACACATATCATTTCAGGGTTCTCTTATGACTTCAGGCTGTTGATTTAAAGCTGAGACACTGAGAGAGAGCTGAAGGAATGGGGTGGGGGTTTAACTGAACTTTGCAGTTTATATTAGTGCTTTGTTTTTCTTTAACTTAATTTTATTTCCCTAATATCTAGCCATAATAATTTTTAGTGAAGAGTAATATGAAAGAAGGATTGAACACTGAAGCTTTCTCAACATCGCCTATTAATGGGTTTCTCCCTCAACAAAGCAGTAGGTCAGCTTTTTCCATGGTGTGTCTGTTTTAGTTAAATTAAGTTCTCTATTATGAATCTGTATCATAATCACTGAAAGGTGATGGTGAAGCACGTGTTCTTTGTTGCTTTATTGTCTTTGGGAATACTCTCTGTTGTGCCAACCCCACACCAATCCGTGTGCTTTTGATATGAAAGATGGTGCTTTTCCAATGATTTTCTGTCTGGCTCACTAAGCAAGAATATAAAGATATGTCATTTTTCCAGAGGAATTCTTCTCCTAGACCTCTGTTAGATCAATTAAATAGTAATTTTGATTCTGTATTAAAAATTTCTGGCTTTTCCTGTTTGCGTGCCATTACTAAGTCACTCTACAGATATTTTAGATAACTGTGCAGCAGTTTCTTCCATAACCTTTTCCTAACCTTATTCCCTCCTCTACAGCCACTTCTCCAGGTCACCATGTGTTACACTTACCAGTTGGTCTTTTTACTTTCTCATTTTCATATTTGAGGTACTCTGAACTGCTTTATAGTCCTCCTTGCTAGATTCTACTCCACTCCAGCCCCACCTCCCATTTAGGACATGAACATCAGAGAAAGGAGTGTTGTGATTCTGTAATTAACAATTCTTTTTGAACACATCCAGAGGAGGCCATTGAGATGCTCAGAAGGCTGGAGCACCTTTCCCTTTAGGACAGGCTGAGGGAGTTAGGGTTCTTCAGCCTGGAGAAGAGAAGGCTCCAGGGAGATCTTAGAGCAGCTGAAGTGTAACTTAAAGGAGCTCCAAGAGGGCTGGAGAGATTTTTGACAAGGGCTTGGGGTGATAGGACAAAGGGTGATGGCTTTAAATTGATAGAGTGTGGGTTTTGATCAGGTATCAGAAAGAAATCCTTCCCTGTGGGGTGGTGAGGCCCTGACATATATTCCCAGAGAAGCTGTGAATGCTCCATCCCTGGAAGTGTCCAAGGCCAGGTTGGACAGGGCTTGGAGCAACCTGGGATAGTGGAAGGTGTCCTTGCCCATGGCAAGGAGTGGGAATGAGATGAGCTTTCAACTCCCTTGCAACCCAAACCATTCTATGGCAGGATTTTTTCCTTTTGAGCAGTGCTGTGGATGTTTGTGTGAGGGCAGTGAGGACTTTCTTGAACAGCAGAGTAAGCTGAGAATTTGCAGCCTAATTCAAATCAATTAGAAATGTTTTCTTATGGAACTCAGCACCTGACACCAGTCAACTTCTGCACTAAATGATCCAAATCATGGAATAATGAAGACTTTTTGGCTGTGTTGTTTAAGCTGAGAGATTTTAGTATCCAATGGTAATTAGAGTATAATTATTTTAGATTGAGGGGCATGTGCCTGTTATGGTTTGTAAAATTTTCCTTCTCTTCAGTGAGCAGAAGAGGAATTCCATAATGTGCTTGTCTTCAAGTTGACCTTGTGTCTTAGTGTTCTGAAAGGGTTGGGGTTTTGTTTATGCCTGCAGAAAATCTCAGAGATCACTGATAGCAGAGGTTCCCATTTTCACTTTCCTCTTAGGAGGAGGTAGTGTCAGTTTTGTAGGAGTTCAGTGTACGGTTCCAGACGCTTTACAAACAGTGCTCTTCTCTGCAAAAAGCACCTAAAAGTGCTGGTCTTTGTCCACACACAATGCAGAGTTGTCTTTGCATTTCTCTAGTTCCTAACTTGAAAAACACTTCTTGCACTGAACGTCTTTTGCAGGAGATGTGGGAGGTGAATGGGAAAAGGAAGTGAGTGCAAGAAAAACAAGGGGACTCGGATTCACCTGGAAAGGCTCTGTGCAGCTGCCAAGTGAATTTGATTTTAAACCATAGTTTCATCTTCTTAGTCTAAACTGTATTTTTCCCCTTCTGAATTAGGTTCTCCCCACCGGCATTTCCAAAGTGCAATTTCAGGGCAGATTGAAAAGCATTTTGAGGTCTTCTATTTTCATTAGGGAGTGTGAATTTATTTCAAATGTAAATTTTCCAGGCTTATAACACTTGGTTTGGGGAGGATTTTTTTTTCTTTTTTTTGAGTAATGGCAATTAGTTCTGTAATGCATTTATTTAAATATACATGCATTTAGCCTTGTCTATCGTCATGTACTTCTTTCCTGGGAATTACTAGTAATTATATTTTGGTAATGTATTAGTATAAAACCCTCATTATTTCAAGCTATTTCAGTATAATGTATTATTAGACATTTAAAACAAATCTAAACTGCTAGACAATCTAGTTTTTGTAACCTTGGGAATATCCTCAAAGGAGCACAGAATGTTATTTCAGCAAAAGGAATGAATCGAGACAATAATTAAAATATACATTTAGTTTGAGTAATGTAAATGCAAAGAATGGATCACAGAAAATCAAATTGCTGAATACAATGTTAAAATAGCAGACATAGAACACTTTAAATGAACATTTTATTTCAATCTTTTATTTCAATACTTTTGAGGCTTTTGAAGGCCAGAGGGCAACTAGCTGGATTGTTCTCTTTGTTTTATATTGTATTTTTAAAATTTCGTTGCATGGACAACTTTGCAATAAGCTGTCCTCCCTGCTTTGTATCTTTGAGTGTCCTGAAAACAAAATGTTTGTCTAAAATGTCCTTTATTGCTTTAGAACACGTTAAAGGGTGAACTCTGATAACAGAATTAACTGTGTGTGAAATGAGCTTATATACAGCTAATAAGATGGTTTACATGAGTAAGGCTTAGTTATATGAATTCAGTTTTCAGAATCCATCATAGAACCAGCTTTGTGAAAAAGGATAGACTTGGGAGTTTGATAGTTTCTCTGTTCTAGATTCCTTACTGAAATTTCATTTTTTTATGTATATTTGGAAGTTAGATTGTTTTCACTTGGATTTTTGTTGTGGCCATGCTGCCTTCCCATGGAAACACTCTCCAAATATCAGTGTTAGAAAGCAGTTGTAATAGATTTTTCCAGCAGCAGTTCCTCGTTGGTTGCAGTATCTGTAAAAGCTAACGACACGAAGGAGTAATGGAGTATATCTTTCAAAGCATAAGTAACGAGTAATAGGGGTGTTTTGACATAGTGTTTAAAGAAAAAAAAAACCCATGGAATTTGGTTTCCTGCCCAGAACTTTGACTGACTGTCTGGGAATTCAGTGCCGTATGTCAGTGTTATGTAGAACTGGTGTACTGCAGTGATTCTTTACAATTGTTACAGTGTCCGGCAAGTTTAGGGCCAGGGAATTGATAGTCTCCAGTATTTTGAGTCAGCATTGGTAAAGACTTCCACTGTTGAGGAAGTGCTGCACAGTAAATATTTCCCTTTTTTCCACAGAGGCAGCGGTGTTCATCTTCCTTGTCCGCATACTGTAAAAATTCACCATTTTTGCAGGCATGTTTCAACTTTCAGATTTCAATGCACCTTTTTTGTTGCCTTCTGTGTTTGCAATAATTCCCTCTTGCATTACCATTGTTTGAGTGGAGTTCTCAAGCTGCTGGAGACTTTCAAAGCCATCGTACCTTTCTTTGAAACAACTGAGGTTAAGCATGTGTAGTCAGTACTGCTGAAGCAAAACTTTACACCTTGTTTATTGAATCTTTAAAAATCTTATTTTCATAATATCACTTCACCAACAATAGCTATCCAAGCTGCATGTTACAGATTTTTAGAGGATGATGTAGATAATTCTTACAGCTATTGTGATCATTGGTAAGAGGTTTTTTCCATAGGAAAGAGCTCCTTTCTAATCATGCTCTTGGGGAAGCCAACTGACAGTATCTTAACAAAGATGATTAAGTAAATGCAGGTGTTTGTCATCTTAACACAACTTTCAGTCTACACAATGGTGTATTCAATGTGTACTTCCCTCCCTAAGCAAACAGCATGAAATAAAAGAGGGTGTTAGTATGAATCAGAGTAGTAGTTGATTGCAGGAATCCAGACATGGGAGAACTGGAATTCTTTAAAGATGATGTTATTTTATACAGAGGAGAAATGACATATTTTTAAATGTCACTGCAAGAAAAGACAAGGTTTGGCATTAGTCTGGATGGGAAGAGATACGGAGAAAAGTAGAAAAACAATTAAAAATACTTTTGAGTTATTAGTAAGGTTTTTATTTTGGGATAGCCAAAGAATATGACTGTAAGATTCTTAAATCTGGCAGTTAGTGAGGACCTCATCCCCCATGCAAGGGATGGGGAAATGCCTCCTCCCCAGTGCTGACACTCTGGAGAGATACTTGCCTTGCCCAGTTTCTCGTGCTTGTCACTCACAGGGATGACAGTGGAGTCACTGGTGGGCTGAGAGTTTGGTGCTGCTTTGCTGAGAATGAATCTGGCAGCCAGAAGCATCCCAGATGTTGTCTCCTGACTTCAGCACCCCGCTTTCCCCGTGCCCCTCGCAGTGCTCAGTGGCAGTCTGGCTTTGTTCCTAGCTCTTGGCTGTGACAGTGCATGATCTGCCTCAGCACAAACCTCTGCCTGTTGCCTCTGACAGAGAAACTGATCCCACATGGCTGAGGATGTGCTGTTGATGCCTTGGAGAGGCTACCTAGAACAGAGGCTAGACAGAGTTAGAAAATATTTATTGAAAGGCCTTCAAAGGGTACACCTTGGGCAGTGCAGGAGCCTCACAGAGGCTACACCCAAGATGGATGATGGTCTTGAGTTTTTCAGACAGATATGAGTTTGGTCTGTTTACACATCAGAGGTTAATTGTCTAATTATAGCTTCAGGTAACGAAGTAATTTACTTCAAGATTCCCCCCCCCCCCCCCATCCCCCCCATTTCACTGTTGTTTACACCTCTTGGGGCCTGAGACAATAGTCCTTCAGTTTCAAGCTGAGACAGAAATGTTTTTTTCTGAACAAAATGAGAGAAAGTAGCTGACAAGCTATGGAGTTTTAGAGTTATACACAGAAGCAGTACTGATCTGAAAAATATAAAAGCTAAAATTTAAGGCATCACTGTGAGTTGGTGCTTGTAGAGTGTTTGTTTTCCTGCTCTGCTCAAGCTGGCCACAGAGGTAGCTTTGGATGATCTGTCCTGGACATGGCACAACCTGCAAGCCTGCAGGAGAACTGCCAGCAGTGCCAAGAATGGCCAGGCTCCAAGGCTATGGTGTTAGGGGTGTTATCCTTCACTGAGGTTTAGCAAGGGCACAAGGGTGGGCTTGGATGAAGCTGACAAAGATAATCTATCAGTGAATAACCCAAGGTCTGCCACCACACAAAAGGCAGGGACAACACTTGAACAGTCCATGGTTATTTCACTTTGAGGATGTCTCCATCCTTCCAGAGGGTTTGCTGTGTGCTTCCCCAAAGTGTGCTACCCTTTGCTGGGGTATCTGCCTGAGCTCAGCACCTGCCTGGCTATTTGAAGGGAGCACATGGCCAAGGCAGTGGAGTTTGTCCCTCTGTTTCAGGTGGTGTTTTTAAGGTGTGCTGCAGGTTGACATACTTTCCCTTGGGGTGATGCTGAACAGAGCCTCTGCTTTCTGTATTATGCTGCAAGGGAGCAACTGAATCAAATCAAAATCAAATCAAAATTATTTGCAATGTGTCTAGTGTTCTTCATTAAACACTTCTGCCTATGACAAACTAACATAGAGTTATCAGGAAAGAGCAACACTTGGACATTTACATTTAATCTGCAGCATCTGCAGATTAAACCCCACCATATTTGGCAGCTCTCCTACATCACTTCCCTCTGCACACACTCCTGTAGTAGGGTCAGCAGGAGACCAGCACTGCCTGGCACTTTGCAGTCACCTTTTTTGATGGCAGTAACTTTGATGGAGCCAGTCCAGAAAAGGGCAACAAAGCTGGTGAAGGAGCACAAGTCATGTGAGGAGAGGCTGAGGGGTCTGGGGTGACTCAGCCAGCAGAAAAGGAGGCTCAGAAATGACCTTATTGTTCTCTCCACAACTATGTGAAAGGAGGCTGTAAGTCACATAGGGTCAGTCTCTCCTCCCAGACAGCCAAATCAAGAGGAAATAGCCTCAAGTTGAAGCAGAGGACCACTGGATCTTTGGGAAAATTTCTATTTTCTTGGATGTTCTACTAACCCTTTTTTCCACATTCCTGTGCCTCTTGTTTGTCAGGTTCCATTTTTTGAGTTGAGTCAATCCCCACTCACATTTCAGTACTTTCTGGGCAGGTGATGGACATTCATAGGTGGCTTCTGGCTGAGGAGGGTTTGAGAACAGAGAAAACTTAAGGTCAGTTTGAGGAGCAGCTTTGGCTCTGAGCTTTAGGAGTGCTTCAGTCTGAGACAGCTTCATGGGAACATTCCTGATGAATATTTCTAAGGAGATTTCAATTTAATATTGATTTCCAAGGACAGAGGGCTGTAGGTTTTCCTGTGCATCCCTATAATTATTTTAGGATATCTTTTGTTAAATTCTGAGATGCATCTCAAAACCCTCCCTTGAAGATTTGATGGCATTATGTGACTTTGAAGGTAATCTGAAGCATCTGAAGGTAATGTTTTTGATATGAAGAAGAAATATAGAAATAGTGCTTGGTGGTTATGGTGCATTCAGTTTTTTTGTTTATTAGTTATAGGAACATCCCCGGGGCTACTTATTTTACAAAAAAAAATAAATCCCAAATATCTTGTTGTGATAGGGTGGTCAGGTCAGGTGATTTTATCACTTGTGTTACAATTCAACAGTTTTTCTTCGATGAAATTGGTAAGCTAAAATATATTTAAACATATGATGTAGAGCAGGGAAGGAGATAGCTTCAGACAGTTGTCTCAGAAGTTAAATGTTTTCCATGAACCAAGTATCTTGGCTTGATTTTAAAAAAAGGAAAGAAAAGAAAAAAAGGAAGAAGTTGAAATGTACCTTTCAAAAAGTGCTGCTATAAAAAAAAAAAAACAAAAACAAAAAAACAACTAGAGAGGAGGGGTGCTGAGGGAGAAGTCTTGACACCAGAAGCTCTGTCACAGCAGAGTTTCTCTCGGATGTCTGGAAAAAGTCTTATACTTCTGGGATGCTTTCCAAAATATTTTCAGTGACCATTGCCACAGGCGTGAACTTCTTAATGCATTTTGCAGTAATCTCCAGCACAGTGAAATTGATTGCTGTCTGAAAGCTTTTAATGATAACAAGCAAGTAGGGCAGCATAAGTGCCATGAGCTAATTTGCTTGTGTGCCTTGTGCTGCATGTTTAGAGTCCTGCAGAGACAGATGCATCACTTCAGGAAAATCCTGCTTAATGTTTTTTACAGAATTATGTAATTGCATATTTATCATTTTACATCTTGCAGGAGAGATCTTTTTTTTTTCTGTATACACAAAGGATGTAGGGTCTCCAGAGGTTCTTCAGTTGGTACCCAGGGAAAGGTCTCTGGTGGCTTCCCGAGTCTGAGCTTTTCTAGGGTTCACTTTATAGAGGCTGAAATAGATAAAAAAGCCAGAGCAGTTTTAGGAAATGCCTTTCCAGCAGACAAAAAGGTTCTGTATCAAAGGTGCACCTTCTTCATGGAATGTCAGGAAGCTAATAAATGAAAGATTCTCTACCTTCAAGTTAAGGGCATTGAGGAAGCTGAAAATACAGTGCAACCTAACGGTTTTTCTGCATTATCTTAGTATTCCTAATGCAAGAGATCATTAGAACTAGAGTGGTTCATCCACCCAGACCATCACTTTTCTGAGACTGAAATCTGAGCTGCACCTCAATTCAAAGAGAAGAGGTTTCAAGAATTATGTTTTTTCTGTAAATAAAAAAAATTCCGCCACCAAAACATGCGTGTATACATACATATATATATATATATAAACCACAATATTTTTATACACACACATATGTGTGTGATAATCAAAACTGTTACTGCAAATTGCCAGCAGAGAAGCCTGATCTCACAGAGCCTGGTGTGTCATTGTCCCTCTGTGCCAGCACACACATGCTGCTCCAAAGCCCTTCATCCTGCACTGCTGCTCCCACAAACCACTGTGGTTGTTGGATGGTCTGCAGAGGTGAGGAGTGAAAAACAAAACCTTGAGCACCAGCAGAGAAAAACAAGCTGTCCTAAGAAGGCTTTGTAGCAAGGAATAAAAAGGTCAAGGGATACATTTATCCCCCTCTACCTTCGGAGCAGCCACTTGGCGCATCCAGCAGGATTTTTCCAGACTGTCACTGGTTCATCAGTCGGGGCTTTCTCTGAGTTTTAAATGCCAACATCACTTCAGTTCAGAGGAATTGCTGGCTTCTTTCCCAGGCAAGATTTCCCAAATTCAAAATGACCTTTCAAGATCCTAACTAATAGGAGCTAAACAGAGATTTCCTCTTCATCAGGCCCTTTCTCAGATTGATCCTTTTACTGACAGCACAGACCAGTGAAAGACCAGCCCTTCACTTGTGATAATAAACACCTCTTTTGGAGAGGGGCAAACTTAACACTGAATTTTTTATATATTCCAGAAACTATTCCCCTTGTGTTTGATTCACTGATTATGTAAAGGCAGAGGGGAGTACCAATGGAATTACTAGATTTCCTTTTTTTAAAAAATTCTTTTAAAATTTAATAAAGCCATCCAGACTCTGCAATGGGATGCCTAGACAGCACCCCCTCGTTACTGAGGGAAATGGGGGAAAGATGTACAGGCAGCAACCCCATGAAATTAGCCAGGTACAGCAGGTTTGTCAGCTCCCACTTCAAGGCCAGCCTGGGCTGCTCCCCAAGGATGTTGTGCCCATCCTCTCTTCCAGGCAAGGAGAAGGAGGGAGGGGCTGCCTGGTTCTGAGCAGACGGGTTGTGAGGTTCTGCTCTGGGGTGTGCTGTAGGAATTCAAACTGCAGCTTCAGCTCCCTGGAAGCCTGGGCTGCAAAATAGTGATGTAGAGACACCCTGATGTCCTTCTGAGAAGTCTTGAAATGGATAGAAAGTCTTGAAAGGATAGAATACTGCTTTCAAGGAACAACCAGTGGCCATTCCTTGTTGAAGTATTTCAAATGCAGAGTTACAAACTCTTGTTTTTCTATTCCTGAAGAAATTTGGGCAAAAGAAAAATGCAGAAAAAAATATAATGCTGGCTCTTATGAGAGGAAAGACACTCTGGGAAATGAGTGACACTCTGTAAAATTAACAATAAGGCTAGACTAAGGACTGATTTACCATTAGCATCAGCTATAGTCCCATAGCTGAATTCTGAAGGAACAGCAGAGATATAACAAGGCTCTGACATTTTTTTAATAATACATTGTGGAAGCAGATACCAAAAGATTGGGAAAAAATTGCAAGTGCCAGAAATATGCATAATTGCCTGAAAAAAGATAGTACAAATGCAAAATGCAGAAAGATAACTGAAACCTGAAATAGCTTGGTTCTATCATGAGATCTTTCTTTCAGCTATGGTTTCAAGTTTGGCATTTTCAGCTTTGAGTTACTTATATTTTCAGCTTTTCAATATTTTGACCATGGCAAAAGATAAAGACTTGTAAGACTTGAAGAAATATAAGATTTGGTATTTGTGCTCTGTGCCATGTGCTCTGTTCTTCTAACAGCCCAGCTTATCAGCCTGAGCCGTTGTCACATTTTTGTCATGAGCTTTTCAATTTGGGGTTGACTTTAGAAGGCTGGAGGGGAGAGGTGCATAGATGGAAGAAACATGTTCTCATCTGCAACTTATTAAGTTTTCTTTTACAGTGCTTTTCATAAAAATGTTAGAATATTTAGGTATGCATTGTTTTTCTGGTAAAGCAGCTCCTTCTTCATTTTATAGACACGTTAGAATTATGTTTTCTGCATCTGTACCCAAGAGCATGCTCAGGCCTGAATCCCATGCTGCTAAGTAGGCTGTAATAAAATAACTTGCTTTATTTTTCTTCAGAATTTTGCAGCAGTGTCTGAGAATCTCATGCTTCATTTTCCAAAGTATGCTTTAAAGCCAAGTGTGGTGAAGCAGAGACCATTGTGAAGATGTTGTGTGGCTTTGTCAACTGAGAGAGAAACACAAACTGAAACAGAAACACAGGAAAATTCTCTTGGGTATATTTAAAGTCAGAATATGGTAAATTCTTGCATATTGATTTGAATTCTATAAGGTTTCTATGAGGCATCTAAATAGTTTTCACTTTCATCAAATGCCACAGAGTAGGCTGTTTGCACTGGCAGCCAGAGCTCCGAGGTGTAAACAAGGCTGAGCCTTTCCTTTTTGGGAGTAAACAGGCACAGACCACCAGCAGTTCCTTACACTTCTACTATTTCTCTTCTTCTTTCTTTAATACAGATCACTCTGGCTCAGCAGGTTCACAAGTTACTGCTTCTTATGTCTCTGTAGAATGTGGATACTGCTCTGACCATATAAAATAGTACAGTACTATAGAATATCTTTGCTTTGGGATTATTTTCTGCCTCTGCTGCTTAACTGCTTTGCAAAGCAGTTGCTTGGCTTGGGTGTTCCACCCACAAGAGTTATTATTTTAAATTTATGTATTTATATAAATCCTGATTGCAGGATATTTAATGATGCCCTGCTGGCAGATGACTGGCTGCTGGCAGAAACAAGGTGGAGCACGATGCCTGTGAGTATCCCCAAGTGTGAATGCACAGACAAATCCAGAGAGCAGTCCAGTGTTATTCTGGAAACCTAGTCCAGAGGCAGAAATGCAAACTTTTTTTTATCTGCTGTTCCCCAGCCTTATTTCAAAGCTGTTCTTCCTCAGTTTATGATTTTAAAGCAGTTCACTCCTTTGCCTCATCAATGCCTAATACTTGCTAATGCTTCATACTACTGCCAGAGGCATTTTGTGCATATCTACATTTGCCCTCAGTGCACAGTAGACACTGCTGAGATCTGTACTCTCAGCTGATGCAGAGAATGGATGCTGCTGTAAACCAGCCTTCTTTCCAACTTTTCTAGTGTGGCCTGTGCTTCCAGCTGGGTGCTTGATTTCTTTGAACTTGAGGTCCCCACACAGACAGGTTTTGGTTGGTGTCATGACCCTCCATTTCAAAGCTGGTGTTCTATAAGGCACTGGTAAGTGGTGAGCAAACCAGCTCAATTCTCTTGATGTAGCTAAAAGTGCAATTGGACCAATGCTTGGCTCAGTCTTGCATTTCAGAACCTGAGTGTGCTTGAATTGTGCTGCATAAACTTTAATTCTGTTCTCTTATGGAGAAGAGCCTGCGCTGCTGCTGAGCCTTAGCCAGCCTGAAGTGACAAAAGAACCACCTTTGATAACTGGAGGAAACTGAAGTAATTTAATAATCTCTTTTCTTTGAAGCAAAGGAATTCTGTTCCTCTTATCATCCAGCTTGCTGATGTTGTGTCCAAGGTTTCTTTTGCTGTTTTGACTGAGCCTAAAAGTTCCAAATGAACAGAACACTTTCTGAAGCGGTTTCTGCCCCGGCTGAAAATGCAATGGAGTTCATTAGCCTGGAAGTGCTGGCTGAGACCCTGCTGGGGGAAGGGGAGCTGCTGTTGTATTTTTTGTATCCCTTGTGCCATTTTGGACTTGAGCAGTATTTATTTTTAGTACATTTAAACAGTGCAGAAGGAAGGGGCAGTTGTAATATGGCATATTTACATCATGCTGTCAGTTCCTGGCAGCTCCCTTGCCTGTTGGAGAACAGAATTGGTCCATTAAGGATGTGAGTGCTACTTATGCCCACGAGCGGTGAAACATCGTCTCCAGGGTGGGAAGGCCTCCCTAGGCCAGCAGGTTCGTTTGTTTTTCTAAGGTGGAGTATGGGGAATTTTTTTCATGTCACAGGGACAGGAATGGGCCATTCTACCTCCCACTTTTTCCTTCTTCTCCTCTACTCTGGAAAAAGAGAGGCGAAGTCTCTACGTGAGATCAGCATGTGCTGGTTTTTCCCCTCATGTCACGCTTAAGTTCTCTGCCCCTTTATAAAAATAAAAATCTATAAATAAGAAAGAACAAATGCTGAGGGGGACAAACTGGACCCACAGTTATGTGCATGTAGTCACTCGTCGAAGTGTGCCTAGCCCCATTCCTCCCAGGCTTCATGCATTCCCTGTTTCTTATGCTGTCAGCTTCTCAGGATGGGAAACATGCATGAATAATCCTGGCTGGAGCTTTTTTTGCCCTACCATAACATTCATTGAGCTTAGGCTGAAATGTTGGGCTCATCTGCGGTTGAATTAGCTCGTTCTCCATTTCTGTATATTTTCCCCCACTTTGGAGGGGAAAAAAATTGCAATGAGTTTTGCTGCCACACTTTTACATCCCAGTAATACCTTTCTCCTGGAATTAAGCAGTATTTAGCTCTGATCTCTCCTGTGTGACTCTGTTTGCCTCAAGCACAGGCACCCTGTGATTTCCCTTTCTTGGAAACTGCCCTGTCTCAGCATGTGGGTAGGAGGCCATGTAAATAAATACCAACCACTTCTTAGCCTTCAGTAGGCATTTCCTTTTTCCTGGTGGCTGCAGAAGAAACACTTTCTCACAGTTTGGCATCAAACATTTATATAACTTTCCTGCTTGTGGAATTTTCTTTTAGACAATCAGATTCTTGGTATAGTTTTTTCATCAGTTTCTATTTTTATTCATCTTTGGTTGCTTGGTTTGTCAGTAAATAGTGTCTGTCAGAAGAAACACTTCATCAGAAACTTCTGAATTTTTCAGTAATTGAGTAAGTCATGATAAGCCTATTCTGTAATACTGAAAGATAAGTTTTAAAGAAAAAAAAAAAAACTTTTCTTGGATTTTTTTTCTTAGCTATGATGGAATGTACCTGCCAAAAGATTTTTTAATATATAACCTGCCTTAAGTTTTTGAAGTAGAATACAAAGTATCTTATATTGTCTTGCAGTCCAGCTTTCAGCTGAAAAAGAAAATATCTGCTTTTGATACAAAGTTTAATAATGTGCTAGAATATTTTTCAAGTGTGTGTCCCTTTGTCATGGCAGAAGAGCTAATACATTGTTATCCTTTTATTTACCGTACTAGTTAGGATATAAATTTATAATAGCAAAACAGATCATGTCAATACAAATCAGTATTAGAGGATAGGTGCTTCTAATTTGCATACATAAATATTTATAAGATCTTTATTTAGGTTGTTTACTATCATTTATTTTTTTATTGACAAGTTATGTAAGTTATGAATTTACATGGCTTAGTTTTATTAGTCTCGGTGGTAATTCTCACTGAGTGGGTGATAGTCTACAGTCCCTGCTGGGACACTTTGGACCATACGGATTCCCTGGAAGCAGAATACAGATCTGAACTGTGATAAACAGCTACAGAGTGGCACAGAACTAGAATCCTTCATGGCAGCAGGTGTTAGATGAGACAGTGAAGAGTATACCTAAGTATCTTCTTTTGTGAGGAATAATTTCTAGGATGGTTAAGATAGAGGCAGTTTCAGAATCCATCAGATGCTTTTTATGTAATACACTGAATTTGATAATCTTCGTATTCAACAAGAGAATACAGTTTGAGTTTGTATCTAAAGCATGAGAAACTGTGCTTTTCCAGAAGAGCTTTTGAAATCTGCTTTTTCCTCTCCTGAGGCCTGCTAGGAAACTGTCTAGGAAAGCAAGTCTTTGTTGGCCATGTCACAGTATTTTTATAGTTTCACTCTTAGGGCCTTTCTCATCCAGCTTAGTTTTGCAATCTGCTGAAGCTCAGCCAAGATGAATTGCATCTGCCCTCATAGAACACACGTTCAGCCCAGCCAGGACATCATCACATCTTCCAGTTCTGTGCCCTGCAAGTTGCTTGGTGTATTCTGGGAAACACATCCAGAGAAGACTGAGTCCTGATTTGGTTTGTCCCCTTGTCCTAGCTCATGACATACAATAAACTGTTGTCCCATGTATGTTCTTTCCTTGAGCCAGCCCCCATGAGCAGTGTCCCAGCCCAGAATACTTCAGGGAGTGCAGTGGTGCTGGACTTCAGAGCTGGTTCTGGGGCTGGGCAGAGACCACTCAGCCTTGCTTCGTGCTGATAAGGGACTGTAAAGTAATCAAAGCTCTCCAACTTGAGTGATTTTTTGAAGTTCTGTAGGGTCATTGGGTAGCCAAATTCACAAAATCCTATTTAGTATCCACTGGAAGAATTGCAGGGCGTAAAGCCTCTCTGCACTCCACTGCTGCCATAAGGTGTACCAGCCTTAACAGTAAAGCCTTAATGGCTTTTAGAAGCTGCTCAGGTGTGCAGTGCTATCCTGATGTGCAAGCCCAGAACAAGAGCTTTGAGGATGGCCTCTTGTCTTTGGACCCTTCTATTTAACATAGGTGTGTTTGCAAAGCAAACTGGAGAGGTTTGCTTCAGTTTATCCATTAGTGCAAGAACTTGAAGAAGTTTAACAGAATGGAAACAGCTAATAATCTCAGGGGTTTTTTGTTCTGACATAATAAATTACCTTAGGAGTGTTGCTAGTTCTTAATTGGAAGTGAGAAGAAGGAAGAAACCTGGGAAAGGTGAAATTACAGTGATTGTGCTGCCAATGAGGGTTGTGATGAAATTGCAAAGGAGTTGGCTACAGCAAGAGTGAAAAACTCATTCCTGTTTGGAGAAATAAGCTGGTTAGATTAGAGTCTGATTTTGTTTGTACATGGTATTATTTTGATTGATTTGTATGGGTTTTGTATTTTTCACTGGGAGAGTGAAAGTTTCTGTGTGGGTTTTTTGAATGCCATGCTTACATAATTAATAATAGCAACAAAGTAGAGATGAACTTATGTCACCAGTTACTTCACTTGCTGTGCAGACATAGAAGAGTTCTTTTTTGATCAGACACTTTTATTTTAGTTAAGACTGGCCCTTGCCTTTTTAGAATTAAGAGGAATGAAAAATAACAAATGTAGATGTTTATGTATTTGAGGTGAACTTTTTTTATTAGGAAATGTTTTAAAAGGGTCAGTGAAAAACAGAACTGAAACTGAGGTTTCATTACTCTTGCAGGTAGGTCTATGAAAGATAAGCAGACATTTAAATTTGGGTATTTCCTTATGATAACAAATGTACCAAGGTCATTACCAACTCAACAGAGCTTGCTGACATCAGGCTTCTTCTCACACTGTGTTTTTTTAATCCATTTTTTTTTCTAGGAAAAAGAGAAGAAGTATATGCTGCCTTTGGACAACTTGAAAGTGCGAGATGTTGAAAAGAGCTTCATGTCCAGCAAACACATCTTTGCTTTGTTTAACACAGAGCAGAGGTAAGATAAAGTGCTATTCTGCAGATTCTTCTATCCAATGGGATCTAGCTGAGCATTTTAATAACTGTGAGTGCAGTTATGCTGTTTCCACCATGTTGAGTACACAAGGTCTTGATATTCTTGATTTATCTGCTGCTTTGCTGTTGCATAACCATGGGATGAGAGGTTGGTGTCCTCCGAGCCACTCATGGGGTGAAACAGCTCCATGATGAGTCAGCCAGTCCTTCCTTATGGCTGAATAATCATCTCCTGATCCTATTTTTGTTTTATTTGGCAGTCACCTAGGCTTACCAAAACATTCATGACTTCTGTACCTTGTGACCAGATTCAACTGGTGTAAATCACAAAAGCGTCATTGCTTTTCACTTTCTCCAGTGGAAAATCTTGCCTGTCACTAATCTTGGGACTCATTTGATTGTTTGTTTGGGTTTAAACACTGCTGAATGGAGAAAAATTAGATTCCTCTACTTCTCTAATTGATAAAATCTTTGCTTTTTAGTTTTTGCCCCACACTTTTCCTCTCAGACTCCTCTGTTTTAAGTGGTGCGGGTGCTCTATGGAAGCTACACCTGAAGCACAGCCAGTTCAGATTACTGTGCACAGACAGTTTCCTTAAACATTAAAAAAGACAGAAAAGTGAGGTGTAATTTTTACTTTTTTTTTTAAACTGAGGAGGAGAGTTGCATTTGTAGCTGTTTCAGTGGAATTGCATTTTAGCAGATAAGGGGCAATTTCTGTACTTTTTTTTCAGGGAAATGTATTGAATTGTAGGGGTAGCATCCTAAATTCCTTCACACCTGCTTCTCCCTCACATCATCAAAGCTTGGCATTACCTTCAGATATTCAAGATGATGATGTGACTCTCTGCAGAGGCAGCTGTCTCTGCTCCCAAACTGGCCAGGAATAGTGGCCAGAATTTCAGAAACAAGGAGTGCCCCTCCCTCCTGCAAAGCAAAAGCAAAGCACGGGATTTCTGGGCTGCCAAGTTTCTGCTGACCCCAGAAATGTGAGGACACAATGTCAGGTCAGCCTGAAGCAGCCCAGGAAGGCTCTGCCTGTGCCTGCTGCCACCGCAGCCAGCCTGCAAGGGGGACGTGGTCTGCCAGGAGATGCCCTTTGAAAGCATGTCACACACATACTAGCTGGGAATAACATTTCAAATGCTCCACCAGTTGCATTTCTGGAGCACAAAAAAAAGCTTTGAAAAGCTTTTCATGTTCTTAAAAGCATAAATGATCTTTGGAAATTAATGTAATTCTGTAATTCTGTAATTCTGCAATTCTTGCTGTAGTTATGTGTGGATCATCCCAATGTTATGTGTACATCCATCAAGAAAGGTAACTTTGATAGCAGCTGTACATATTAGGTTACTTCCATGAAAAATTTGTTAATTTTAGCTCATTGTTTCTCATTTGGTTCAACTAATGGCTTTGAATATTATCATCATCCTAAATATCAATCACTGAACTGCTGTGAAAATCCAAGAGAAGCATTTCCATTGGCAAGTTTGAGATTTCACATTTTCACTTGATCTTCATCCATACTAGGCATCAAGGATTTCAAAATCAGATGTCTAAAATGTTTGCCATGTCTGTAATAGCCCTGCCTCTTTGGGCTCTGAGTAGACCCTGCAGCTTCTGCAAGCTGCTCTAAAAACACCCTTATATCCACATGGGCATGTTAGGACATGACAGCACAGCAGTAAAACCACAAAATACCTTTGCCTTGGGAGAGGCAGATCATGGAATCAGTCTTGCAGATTTATGGGAGGCAGAAGTTGTTTTTGAAGAAATATTTATTGAATTCTAATTAAAACAGCAGCTTCTCTGTTACTGTAAACCAGCTGAGTTTTGATATTTCTAAAAATCTGCCTCCTGGCACAAATTGATGAAAACAAGATTAGTATCACTTTCCACTGATTCCTGAATTCATGGATGTGTCAGCAAAAACAGGAATATTGGTTCTCAGTAGAGTGATCTGGCTGGGGACTCTGTCCCATATCCCACATTCTTAGGGCAAGGGAAAGAAGGAATTGATAAAGATGCATTGAAATAACAATAGTTACTGTTGTTTTACTTTGTGGTAATCTGCTGAATCCTGGTTTCTGATGTGTGTGTGAGAGTATGGCTTGCTTTTCAAAGATCATGTAAAAAATTAACTTTGTTTCTGGCTTTTTTTTTTTTTTTTTTTTTTTTTTTTTGGGGGTGGTAGAGTGGTTGCTTTTCTTAATTAAAAAAACTGTAGCAACTGAGAAAGAAATCAGCTTTCGAAGTCTGCCCACTGAGGTTTCTGCTTATGGAACCATTTTGCAATTTAAGATGTAGATCGTTAAAGAACAAAGGCAAAATCATCTGTTCCAGCTTCCATGATAGCACAGATATTATTCTGGATCTTTTTTTTTCTTCCCCCCTCCAATCTGCAGCTTTTTTTTTCTCTTTACTATGAAATCTTTCTTAATGTTCAATTAAATTAT
This sequence comes from Muscicapa striata striata, assembly GCA_030060385.1. Lineage (NCBI taxonomy): Eukaryota > Metazoa > Chordata > Aves > Passeriformes > Muscicapidae > Muscicapa > Muscicapa striata. Next base: position 1,482,692 of record JAREIS010000013.1, on the reverse strand, counting down.
TTTAATTTTCAAGCAAAAAACCCTTTAGGAAAAGAATTTTAATAAGCTTGTTCTCTTTTTCAGTCCCAGCCCCTCACTGCATAGGTATTTGCTCCAGCCATATGTTTCTGATACTGTACATTTCAATAGTTTCCTGGATTATGCACTGCATTTTTTCCACTTATGAAAACCTTTCCAGCTCTGAAATATAGTTACCAGGAAAATACTCATTTCACTGCATAGAAGGAAAAACCATCTGAGTTAGCTGAGACTTGGGGGTAGATGGAGAAGGGAACTAACAGTATCTGTCATTTTGATTTACTGCAGAAGTCAACAGTTCTCTGACAGGAATCAAATGTGACTTGGTAATGCAGAGTTAATGGAGACTGTGACGATTGATTTCACAGTGAAGATAAATTCTCATGAAATGAACATAATTGTGTGTTTATGAAAAGGCTGTGTTGTGAAATAATTAAATTATTTTCATGTTACTTTCTAATTAAATCTTAAAAAAAAAAAAAAAAAGTGAGGGTGGGAAAAGGAAAACTTTGCCTGAAAATAGTTACAGTATTACTTAAAGAACTGGGAGGTTGGGTTTGTTTTTCTGCAAAGTAAGTAATACATTTAAAGTTTTTGAATGGGCCATTTATTTAATTTATAGACATTATGGAAGGCCTTTGCAATGGACTCCTCTAGTTTCCTTACCTTAGGAGTACTAGATATTAAAACAAAGTAAATTCAAGTGAGTGCCCAGTGATTCCTGGATCATTTTTGTGATCCAAAAATGCCTTTAAGTGACTGAAGTTGAGCTGTGGGTTCAGGCAGTGTGTGTCTAAACCTAAAGCTGTCAAGTGAGTGCTATTTTGTGTTATCCATTTTCTCCACAGGAAACTCGTGGCAAGTCTGGTTTTTCTTAGACTGGAAAAAGAGATCAAATATATTGAGTATTTAAAAATAATGATGCTATAGGAAACGAAAGAATGTTTGCAGTACTGCTGTAGAGCTTACAGTGAAGCTGTGTAGATGTAGCCACTGAGTGACTTTCTAGGCAGAGCTAAGAATGGAGAAGAGAGGCTTTTGTCAGCATCTCAGCTCACATTCAGTAAATTAATCTGTCATGTTCTCATTGCTGAGTGGGTGAGACTCTTGTTAAGAGCTCAAGAACAAAGAAAACAAATTCTGTCCATCTCAGAAAGTTTACTTTCCTTACAGAATTTCATTCCAAATACTTGATTTATTCTCCGTGTATTTCTTGTAAAAATTATTCACTTCTTGGTGCTTTTTCTGTTTCCCAAGTACTGTAGCCTGGGACAAGAGCTGTAGTCTTAAATGTGTCTCCCTGAAGGATCTGTGCAAGTCTCACCTCTCTGTCCCCCCTGAGAAGGACAAGCACTTGTTAGTTCTCATGATCTCGCCCTGTTGATCCACGTGGAACCATTTTGACAGATTGTCTGTTGTTCTAAAGTAATCTCTTGCCTTTGCAGTAGTGTAATTGCACATTTTTCCTGATTTACTGGTCAAGAAATTGTTGTATTACTGTATTACAACTGCATTTATATAATACATCCCTTTTAATTAAAGAAATGATGCTGAGTGAAAAAACTGTCTTCATTTGTTAGAAGCAGAGAAAAAGTTTTTTCCACCTCTTCTCCAACTCTGGAGAGATGAATTCTCTTTTATAGTAGTAGGGATTCTCCTAGGTACAGGTTTTGGGAGTTATAAATGATAGTAGACTGCAGTGTTTGTTAAGTTGGTGAATTTTCAAGCCCTCCCTACCAATACTGGGATTAGTAACCATGGGGTAAGGAAGGGTTACCTGGAGGAGAGTCCCTGATCAGCAGCCTTCCTCTGCTCCTCTTCAGACTCATTCCTTTCCTCAGAGCCAAAGGAGCAGAAGCAGAGTGTGAAATTCTGCCTTCCTTGCAGAGGAAGATGCCAGCAGTTCTCCTTGTCTTTTACTTTCCTGCCCAACCAGGACCCAGATGAGAGTGTTGCTTTCCTCACCTCTGCAGTTCTGTGTGATAGAGGGGTGTGAGGAGCAAGTGCAAAGCACAGAACTGTTTTTTTTCTTTCACAAGAGTGGGTTCCTGGGAGCAAAATGCCCCTTAGTAAATACAGAGCAGGGAGACAGAATCTGCCATCCCTGCTCCAGAGCTGCCTGTCTGTAAAAACAGACCTTTAATCTGACAAACAGATAAATGTCCAGAGGAGAGTCAGCAAAAGGCCATTTTGAGGGCACACAATAGGACTGAAAATAGAACTGCCAGATGAGGAATTGTAGCTGCTGACTCCTGAGTACACTCTGTCTGTCAGGAATCATATTGCACAGGGAGCTGTGGTGTCTGGCAGGACCCAGGAAATCACACTGTGTGCTCAGTGAAAGGTATCACTGCATGTTTTGGATAGATGTTGGCTGTGTGTTGCTCTAGGAGGGGATGGAGCACAAGTTGTTTCTGGGACTCCAAATGTACTAGAGCTTTAAGTACTGAATTTCTGGCCATGGGCAGCAAGTGGTTAACTGCTATCCATATATAAGGGAAATTGGGCAAGAGCCAAAATAAAGGGAACTAGTGAAAGGAGACCGGGTCAGAGGAGGTGTTGGAAAGAAGCCAGACTAAAGGAGAAAGCCTAAAATGAGATGTATGTTTAGTTACTGTTTTTGAATTACTCAGAAAGCTAAGCCCCAGGAAGAGCTGGACTGTAAGCTATTCAGAGCCCTCTCTGTTCGAAATGGAAGAGAGAGAATCTGTTTAATTAAAAAGCCCTACAAATTTAATCCAGGAAAAAAGCTGCTAACATTTCTAAACAAACTCCTAAAATGCTGGAGAGTGCAATATTTAGGAACAGGACAAATATGCAAACTCAAGGAATAGCTAGCCTTTATTGCCAACTGCTTTCTCTTAAAGTGGAAAAAAAGAAAAAGATTGGTTGTTTTTTTTCTGAAATATATTCTTTTTTTGTCATTATTGACAAATATTTTTTGCATGACATGTAAGAGAGGATGGTGCAGGTATTGACAGCTGGGGGCAGCTTTTGTGTCTGTGTGGCCCCGAGGCAGATTCCAAACCAGGCTTCCATCCCTCACCGCCAAAGGCATCAAACCTTCTCCTCCAGGGACTTCTGGAATATTTTAGTGGCAGTCACTGTTACTACTGTGGATTTTGGCCTGTGTGGTGTTAGTTTTGGCTGCATTTCTGTTCTGGGTTACATATAGGACTCGAGATATTTCATTGCCAAGGCTGGCCTATATACTGAGCAGCATATCTTCTGTTCATTTGCACCTTAAAGTTTTGGGGTTTGTGTGTGTTTTGGGTGTGTGTGCTTGAAAAGACCCATATGCTTTTGGGAGAGCACTCACATGACATAGGTGGCAAAATCCTTAAGTGTTATTATTTCATGACACTGAATTTCCGAGATTGTCTCCTTGGCATTTCTGGATATTAAGAAGAAAACAATCTTTGGAGTCATGTGTAATTAATTTTAATTAGCATTCACACTGGAGTGATCTGAAATGGTACGCCTTGATAGAAAATGTTAGTCATTGCTGTTAACTCAGAGCAGATGGCCATTTTTGTTTCTTCAAAATATATGGTTTGCAGAGCTTCTGGTAGAGCTTTCTTATTTAAAAAAAAAAAAACAAAAAAGTGTGTGTGCTCAAACCAGCCATTGTTCAATTACAGGTGTCCAAAATCACAGACTAAGACTAAATTATTTGAATAAGCAGAGTGTGCAGAATGGAGTTGCAGGTTAAATAGAGAATTTAATCCAAAATTACCTTTCCCAATAGCTGGAGTGTCTGGATTCTGTTATTTTCTCCCCTTTTCATTTTAGGTGACTATTCATTAAACCCATATTCTGTATGTTTTCAATTTCCATCAAGTAAGAGATACCTAAGAATTGAATCCTTTGTGTTTTTAATGGAATAAAATGGGATCAATTTGCATTTAGTTCTAGATTTCTGATGTTCAGTTCTACTTCCATCCTAGTAGAGATGAGATGTTTACAAAAAATCACTTTGAAATCCCTGTAAAAGAAGATACTCCTGTATCTTTCAGTCTATGAGGAGCTTCATTTGTGTCAGTGCTGAAGCTTAATATGGGTTTGTGTTCTTTGGAGGATTAAAGTGGTTTATAGGCCCAATTCTAAAAAATGTCACTAGTGTTCTTGTTGTGTAATGGTTGTTCTGTCTTCTGCCATATTGGCATGAATAAATGCATTTTTAATTAATCTTGGTTTGTATTTTCTCTCTATGAAAAGAAATTTCATGCATATCCAGTACAACTTTGTCTAGTGAAATCCAAATCCAGCTCAACCTAAGAGTTCCCTAAGCACATGATTATATGTGAGTAAACATTAATTTATATGCACACATGTTAACTGGGTTTGTAATGTGCCTGCAGTGGTTGCCCTTCAACATTTTCTAGGTTTGCTGGAGATAAATATTCAACCTTATCTTAGTATTAAGAAATTGCAAGAGATACAGTTCATCTTAATGTGCAGCAGTGGGGTGTGCTCAGGGAGCACGTTCTGATGTGCAGCCACCATGGAGGGAAACCCACTGCTGCTTCACTGTTCTTTCTGAGTGATTTTCAGATGGTACTCACTCCCTGGTCCTGGACTGCAGAAATTTGGTTTGTAGGCAGTCAGGCCTTCCCTAGGCAGTGCTGACAGCCCAGGCTTCAGGGTGGGTGGAAGGGAAATCTTAGTAACTCATAGGTGGGTCAGTCCTCAAACTTACCTGACATTTCTCACTTTCCTCTTGGGCACTTTCAAATACCTTAATCCAGTCCTGTTAGGATTCTTTTGTGATGGGAGGAGTTAAAAAAACACCTATGGACATTTCTGTATTAGATGCTGAAATATACAGGGGAAAGGAATCAAGAAATCAAGGTAAAAATAAAGTAAGGAGATTGTAGGGTAAGCAAAGTCACAGCTGGGTGGCTGCTGGACTTTCAAGTAATGGGCTTGGCCTAGAAAAGGCTTGTCCTGAGTGTGGAACCTTTCCAGAACTGGAAACAATGATTTTAGTCCAATTATCTGTTCATCCTCCTGAGCAATTATGTTGTATTTTTAGTAGAAATGTATTTCCAAGTTGAGGTTGATTTATCAAGGGTATAGTAAAATCTGCAGGTAACAAATGGTAGCCTTTTGTACTTTTCACTTTGGGAAAGAAAAGCAGTATTATCAGTATTAGGTTGGTTTCCAGTAATGCCACTGTAGTTATATTTTCATGTATTATGCATGATACTAAATTACAGTGATGAGACTCCAGGAGGAAGTGGAGTAGGTAGATGTGGTAGATGCATACAGCTTTGCAGTTCCCCTCATTTATGGGTTCACATTTAAGATATGTTGAATGTTCAAGGGAAATACTACTTGCAAATGGTACTTTTAGGCATGTTCCCATTTTCTATATCTGTCTTGTTTCTGCAGTCCCTTAGATTTACAGATGCCTGAGTATCAATAGGATTGGTTCATCTTTCCTGATATCTTTATTCTGTCATAGCTTTGATGTCTCACATCCCATTTAGCTGCTATAGAGATGACAGTGAGAACGTAATTTCACAGTATTCCATATGGAGAAGATAGGTGAGGCTTGAGTAGTAACTGATTCTGTGCTGATGTCTTCAGCAATTTTAAGAAGTGGAAGAGAGAAGAAAACAGAAAATCTGAATTGTTTTCAAGAACGCTTTTACAGCTTTCCATGAGACGCCAGTGGATTCCTAATGAGGAAAACATGTTAATATGTTTTCGTAAGATTCCACTGGTAAGAGGAAAAGGACACACTCTTTTCAGAAGTTACTGAAAGAAGTCACTTTGGCATTTTATTCCTTTGAAAAGTTCCTGTGTTTGTCAGCCTTTCTGGGAGAAAGACAGGGGCAGTGTTAGCAGCAAGGAAACCAGTTGGGGACACAAGCATCCCCCTACCTGCCCTGCTGGAACATTGCTGGGAGCACTCAGGCTGTGCATCCTTCAGTTCCTCACATGTGCTGTGTCCTTGGCAGTGGCAGTGGAGTAGAAGGAGTGTTGCATTTTGGCTATAGGAGCAGTGGAAAGGATAATGCAACAAAGTTCCTCGTGTAACGGAGAAGTAAAAGAAACACTACACTTACATAGGCTAGTTTGTGCAAAACAGAATAGAAAAGGCTCATTGGTCCAAGAAGGCAACACCTCTTTGAAAACATGCTTTCTGCAGAACATCATGAGACACTCACATGGCTCTCACACACCCTGCAGGTGTTTAATCATTGTTATAATTTCTTATCTTTGTGCAGCCTGAGAAACCCAAGGCTTCAAGGCTGCTTTTCTCCTGGTTCCCAGCAGTATGAGCTGCTCTAAAAAAGATCTCTCAGGTCCTTCATGGAGAAAGAAGGGCCTGGGAGATGTGGAGACATGAGCTGGTGGCCATGAGGTGTCCCTAGCCCCAGGAGAAGTCCTGACACAGAGGCAGAGTGCAGGACTGTCAGCTCCCATGTGTTCAGAGCCCTTGGCTGAAATCCCTGCTCGCACAGCCACGCTGCTTGGAGCAAGCCACAAAATGCCAGAAAGTGTAATATATAACATGACAGGCCTGAAAAAATGTTTTCACAAGCTGGTGTCATGTTGTTTTGCTCTTGTAGATAAGTGTTTTTGGAACTTCCCTATCACTGTGTTTTACAGCCTTTATTTGCTCTATTGTTATTTTTAGTCATCTTTGCTGAGAGTACCCTTTTACCATTTCAGCTTCCTATTTCTTCAAAGTTATAGCTGCTTAGTTATCTTAGCCAGAAAAGCTTATCTCAGTAGAAGTTTCTCCTAACAATAAATTAAAGCATTTCTTTCTCTTAACAATTTAATTATGCTTCTCTCTCTCTCTTTTATTTTTATTTTTTTTCAAATTGATTTATTTGTTTTGTTCAGTAAATGTTGACTTGGAGTTCCACAATATTGCAAATTGAATTAAATTCAGGTGTTTGCTCAGTTTAAGGTAACAGCATTTAATAAGGTCATTGGGGCTGTTACTTGCCATAAGACAGGATTAGTACTTTGTGAATCAGGGAAGAAAAAGGATTAATTTTACATTTCTCAATCAAGAAAAGAATCCACTGTGCTTTCAGTTGTCCATCCTGTCAGTGGCTTTGGCTAAACTGTGAGATCAGGCTCCTTAGTGTCTCTTTGTGACCTTTGGGGCCGGTTTCTGTGGGAAGGAAATGCCCTAGTGGCACCTCCAGTCTAGGTTTTTGACAGGATCAGTGCAAGCCTGGGGTGCTGCATGCTCAGATGTAGCCTTTGAATTCGGTGAGAATTGAGTCACTAACATAAGGAAATAAATCTGAGTATGTCCTTTATTCTTTGCAGTTTTGAATTCAACCTATGAGCCTGCTAAAAAATACCTCATTTTGCTCTCTTCAGATTGGGTGTGCTCTGGTTGCTGTACTGTGGTTTCATAAGTGATAATTTAATGATTTGGTGTCATGTCTGCTCATGCTCAGGTTCAATTACACTTTTTTTACCTTTTTTTACCCTGTTTCCTGAGACTGCCCCTAAAAAGCAAGGCTGTTAGCTGAGCTGCCTGGTGACATTGCTGGTTAAGAGAGAATCACTTCTGTGAGTGGGAATTACATCAAATCAGTTGTGTTCCAGCAGTGTGGCATTGAAATCCCAACAGTCCCTGAATGCTAAAGAAATTTGTCTAGGCAGTGACAATAATAGCTTTATTTCCTTGTTCTATAGTGAATAGGTTTGGTTTTATTTTTTCCCCCTCTAAATATGTGAGAGAAATGACCTCTGTAGTTGCATAATGAAACCAAAGGGCCCCTTGTCATTGAGAGTGAAGCAATCTCCATCAGCCCCTCTCCTCCACAGCTTGCCAAGGGACAAAAAGTCTGGTTGGGATGGAAGACTGATCCTTGTGCGACTGTTAAGATCTAGCAAAATGTGGGTTCCTAACCCTTTTCAGCTAAGCTCGTGGCCTTTCCTAAAAAGTCTGTTGGCTGACAAATTTACAATGATCTGGTCTGTGTATAGAATTGGAATTCAGAAACTAATGGCTAAACCGTAAGGGGAAAATCTGTTCTGTTTATTGAAGAATTTTCAAGTACCACCTTCCTACAGATGTATTTTTCCTCCTTTCTCTTTTCTTCCATTAAGTGATCCCCTGGATTCATCTCGTTATGTGAACTACCTGTAAGAGGTTTTATTTAAACATATCCCAGTTTTCTTTCTATGATGAGAGAACATCAGAGATTTGTTTTGTTTGTTTGAAAATATCTCGATTATCATTGCTGGTTTTTTCCTCTTTTACTGATGATGTCTAAAAACTAAAAAGTGTACAGTATGGACTGAAAGGACTTAGCATGGGAAGAAGTTGCATCAGGGATGATTTTGATATTTATTGGTTACAGCAGCAATCCATCACAAGCTGTGCTGTTATGTTGGCATGTCTTATGTGTTTGTCCTCTTCATCACAACACCCTTTCTTTCCCTAAAAGAGCTCTGTTTTAGCAAAAGCAGGAAAATTGATTTAAAGTAGTTTCACGGTGCTTTTAGCTGAATATTATTTCCAGAGCTGTGCTGTAGCATTCTAAGATATTTTTAAGTACTCCATGTAATTATTAAACAAGCACCTGTCCCATAAAGTCTGTTGTCCAAAACAATTACTAAGTAATTTCTGATCCCAAAGGATTTTTAATTTAAAATGCTGTGTGCATGATAGAGAGTAGTAAAATGCTAGTTTTACAATGTGGTGCTCTTTGTTCTAGGAATGTTTACAAGGATTACCGTTTCCTTGAGCTAGCCTGTGACTCCCAAGAGGAGGTGGATAGCTGGAAGGCATCTCTGCTACGAGCCGGTGTCTATCCTGATAAATCCTCAGTAAGTTAAAAGCTCACTGGTTTGCCAGTAGCTGCTCTGTTTGAGTCAAAAAAAACAACTGTATCATCTGGGAAAACACAGTTTCTGCAGATAACTCAAGAAAGAGCAGCCTTTTCATTGTATGAGTCTGTGGTAATTCCAAAATATTCATAATGAAGTATTTTAAGACCAATTTGTGCGTCAAACCTCAATGTAAAAAAACCCAAGCAACCACAAACCAAACCTTCCAACATGTTTTTCATTGGATCTGTGTAGTAAAAGCGTTGGGCAATTTGGGGTTTCCTGAGCTTCCTTGTTTCTATTAATGTTTTCTAAGGTAAAGATGTGCTTTGAAGAGTTTATTCCCTCAAGCTCTGTATTACAGAACTGACAGAAGCATTCCAGGCAATCATGTGTATTTATTTTACTTATTCACTGCATCATTTTTTGTGTATGAAACACATGCTAAACCTTTCCAAAGGCAGTTTTACTCAGCTAATCATCATGTGGAGCAAATTGAACAAGATGCAATAAAAAAAGCCTCTATTAATTTACTAGAAATGACAGAAAGTTGGGAAGCAGAGTATGTCCAGCTACTATTTAATATTTTTTGGACCTAGATCTCTTGATATTTTACTTCGGGTGAAGATTTGAGGAGATGTATCCAAAGAGAAGGCTGAGTAGCAGAAATACCTGGCATTAGAGCATTTGAAAGTTTCTGTAATGCAGAGCTCACCTTTGTGCTGTGAGTGCTGGATACCTTTGGTGGTAGATCTGCTCTGAGAAATAGTGCTTTGATTCTGATTAATTTGCTCTTCTTCCTGATTGTTTTCCATGGGAAAGCCAGGTTCCTTGAGTTCAGGGTCTTGTGCTGTCTTCTCTCTTCATCTTTTTCTCCCCATATGGTTGTGATGCCTGCATGGCTTCCAGTACAATTCTGAGTGCATCTCCTCCTCCAGGAGTTATTCATGCAAACAAGCTCAGCTCCTTCTCTTCATACAAAGTTTCAAGACTACCATAAAAAGATAAATAAGAAATTCTTGTACTGCTGGATTCTCCAGTTATTATAGAAATAAACAGTGAGGATGGAAATGATGATGATTTTTTTAGAGAATAATGCAAATATGCATTTAGTAGGAGACCTACCAGTTATCTGAGACTTCACCTTTAAAAAGTAAAACATTGTTGGTGACTTTTCAGTATGTTGCCTGTTCCAGTAGATCTGTTCCTCCCTAAGAATATCAGAAGCCACTTAACGAGTGTTAATTTTGAGATTATGAGTGTGTTGTTTTGAGAGGTTACCTAATTAATTACTTGGACCAATATGCTGTATTGATTTCACAAAAGCCTGTTGCTGCCCCTGCTTTAATCTTGTATTCTGTGATGGTTTTATCATATTGGTATATCTGGTACTTTATCCTTAAACAAGACAGGCTAGTTGGTTTTTTTGAACTTTTCTTCTGTCTTCCTGTCTCTCCCTTCCCCCTAAAAATACTTGGTATTCAAAATATGTTTACAAAGAATTCTTGGTTTTGTTTAAAGTTGGTCTGTCAAAGGAGTCTTAGATGCAAGATGAGAGACTTCCTTGAAAGAAGTAGAAGGGAGTCAAAATACACTTCTCTTTTGAGCTGGAATTATCTTTACATTATAAAAAGAGTAAATATTATTGTTCCAAATGCCTGTAGTTTGAAATTCGCCCAGTAGTTTATCAAGCTGTTCAGGAAAGATGGTCCGTGCTACTCTAGGCCTCCAAAACTTTATTCCTAAAGGAGCAGAGGTTCAAATGTGGACTGTGAGTCTGCTGTTAAGAGTTTTGAATTTTGCAGAGCAAAATCTCCAAGAAGATCCAGTGGATCCTAAATAAAAATGAGCATGTTTCATGAAAATCCTGTGCATGCTCCTCAGTTTCACATCTTCCTCTGACAATAGAAAACAGTTTTAGAGACACCCCCCAGTCTTTTATTCTCCTGAAAGATTCAAAGACCACGTTTTTAAGTAGGAGGGACTGCCAGGAAATGGCAGCAACTTGAGTTTACTCCAGTGCTTCCCCCCAACTTCGTGAACCCAGAGTTAAAAAGGCAAAGAGGTGCCTTAGCCCTTTCCCAGACCGAACTTCTCACTCTCTTTTACCTGCAAGGCACAGCTGGGAGCTCTGAGTATCCAGAGCTTTGGCACCAGCAGTAGAAAAATTGCTGCTTAGAAATGAAAACTCAAGGAAAAGTAGGAATCTGGCACTGATTAGAGAGATGTGTTCTGAATTCCCACCAAGGGCAAATCTCTCAACTAAGAATATTAATTTTTCTGTTGTTTTTTTTTTTTTTTTAGTAGTGCTACATAAAATTGTTTGGTTACAGTGGTAATGGGGCTCAGTATTTGCTGCCACTAACATGGAGTCTCTGCTGCTCTTTAATCCTGTAAGCTAAAATCCAAGCTTCTAGATTTATAATCTTCCTTTTTGCCTAAGCAAGCCTTATTAATATTTTAAAGGCATATATCACCCCCTTCCTCCATTTCCTTGCTTCATTCTGCTTGTCTTCTGTCCCTCTGTCTGTGGGGATGCACAGAGTGAATATGTTCCTATATTCAGTGTCCCATGAATTACCTCTGATCAGCCCTGGGCATTGCTCTGTGAACCCCCAAAGTCTTTGCAGTTTGCCAAGTCACCTCCTTCCCACAATCCATTTGCCTTTGTCAGACTGTGGGCTCTGACAGCCACCCAGATAGCAATGAATCAGTGTTTTTATTTTTCCAACCCATATGCAAGTCAGCTTGCTTGATATAAATCATCCTGTGGCCAATTCACTTTGAAATGGGATATCCATTTACCAGCTGACTTTACTGCTGGCTTTTTGGACCGACACATCCAAAATCCTGCTTTTTTGTTGTTGTTAAAAAGTGACTACAACGTTGTGACTAACCTTTCCAGACTGGATTTCTCAACTGGTGTAGGCTGGTGTTTATTTTGGCTGGCTTCCCACTGTATAATATACACTGTTCATGCCAGCTCATGGCAAAACTCACAATTAAACCAAAATAATAGCCCAGATGTTTGTCATAACTTGCTCTGCACACTTTACCTTGTTAGCACCGCCCATTCCTTCTGCCCCTACACCCCCCAATGCCATCTCCTCCTTATTTCTATTACTAATCTAAAAATTCAATACTTGCTTTTTAAAATGCTTTGGATCTTGAAACTTTCCATTTGCTGGCAAGTTGTAGGGAATGGCTGTCGTGGAAGGTTCAGCAAAAATGTTTAGTGGGTTGCTTTGCATACTGGAAATTCAGTGTTACCAACACACGAAAATCCCTCTGGCTGCTATCCCATCCCTAGATCACTTCAGGTCTCATTTTCTTCTCCCTTGTGTTTGTATCCACCAACTTCCCAGGAGCTGCTCCTGATTTCCAGCAAAGGAAGCAAAAGTGGGATCAGAATGTTTGTGTAGTGAGGAAAAGAGCTCTGCTGAACATTTGTGTCCTTTGTAAATGTCCTGTGTTCCCTGAGTCAGTACCTCATTTGGTTTGAGCCATTTCCAGACCTGTTCAACTTAAGCTGAATGCATGTAAAATAAATATAACTAATATTTCTTTTTTTCCCCCTCTTTCTTCTGTGCTGCATCCTGCAAAGGGGAGCAACAAAGTAAGTTGTTTGTCCTTTTACAAAATCCTTTTGTGTCCTGTCTGAAGGACTTTGTAATGAAAATTAGTTTGTCTTTCAGTTCACACAGCTATTGCCTGCATGCTCTTAACAGCAAAATGTGATTTAAAATGTGGGTGCAAAAATGCCTTCAAGAAAAAGTATTTCTGGCTCTTTGTTTTAATTCTGGAGAAAGAGTGTTAAGTGTTGCTGAGCTGTTTTTAAGGAGGTTCAGTAGGAATGATACTATAAAAGTATTGGACCCAAAGATTGTGAAGGTATAGTAATAAAGACCTTCTGAGGAAAGGTTACTACAGTCTGATGAAACTCATTACAGCTGGGTTTTTTGACCATACATCAAAGCTTGTATTAATGGGCAGTTATAAAAACCCAGCACTAAAGTCTTAAATAACAGATTTGCTGGCGTTGTTGGCTAAGCTGAGCTAGATCAGTGTACTGGCTTTGAAGGTGCCTTAAAATGGATGGAGGAGGGTGGGGTCAACATTTGACTTGGCTTCTAGACCCTTGATGTGTTCCAGCTGGACAGCAGCAGAAGGGTGTGGGGTGTGGAGTGTGGAGAGGGAGAACTGAAATATGTGTGGTAGGGGTTTTTTTTTGAAAGTAAGCAGCACATAAAAAGACAGTTTTGCTGATGTTGATCTGATAAACGAATAATCATGCAGTTCCCAGGATTAGTTCTTTTTAATGCCATTTTTACTGAGCTTAAGAATGGAAGTTGCACATCTCACACTTTGGAATAAGATGCAGGGAGAGTTTGTCATACCTCAGGAAGGAGTTATATGGCTTTTGTGACTTCTTTTCCCCCCTTCTTCCTGTTTTGGTGTATTAACCCTTAGGAAGATGAATCTGGAGCATCAAAAGATGATTCACAGCAAACATTGAATATTGCCTGTAGCATCTCTTTGTGAGCTGGAAGCTTTCTGGGCTATTTGGGAAAGACCTGGGTGTGTTTTAAAAGTTTTGAAGGGAATTTTGTCTGCTTCTAATTTTTGTATTTTTAACCAGTTTTTGACCATTCCTATCTCCACAGTGGCTGGGCTCAGAAGCACCAAAAATATTCTGTTTTGTTGGCCTGCCTGAGAAAAGGTGCTCTTAGTGTTGGGTGGGGTTAAGAGAACTGGTGTATTGATGGCATGGAGAGAGGTACTTTACATAGGAGGTGGTGTGAAATGTAAATGTTAACTGTGTACACTAAAATGTCAAGGTAGTGTTTATAATGTTTCCTTACAGCATGCTGGCTTAAGGGTTTGCTGCTGCAGTGGATGCTGCTCTGATCTGAGGAGACTGTAGATGCTCTGTTAAGGGAAATTGGGGTAGATGGGACAGCACTGAGCTCTTGGGGCTGGCACAAACTGAGTCTGGAGGTCAGGAGCTGCATGGCCCAGCTCTGTTCTCCAGAGCTGGGAGCTGTGGGGCACGCCAGGGAGGGCAGCACCAGAAGCAGCTGACAGATCTCAGCAGGATACCCATGAGCAGGGAGAGGAGAAGCCTGTGAGATGTGAGGATTTGGGAGCTCTTAACTCTTCCTTCACTCTGAGCCAAGTGCAGTTCTTGCTGTAGGTTCAGAAACATTCTCCATCTGGCCTGGGTTGCCAGCCAGAAGATAACTCCAAAAGAAATCTCCAGGAATCCATCCTGATCTTTCTCTTTGTTCCTTGTAAGGATTCGTGTCTTGTCATCTGTGTGTCCCCCTTCTCCTTCACACAGATCATTCCTGCTCAGTCTGGAGATCACATTATCCCAGTTGGACAGGTAGGACCAACCTGCAGCTGCCTGCAAAGGCTCAAACCCCACTATCTTCTTGAGATTTCTGTACCTAGTGGAGGTGAAAAATGACATGGATAAACCTGACAGGTGACCAGAGAGTTTCTGAGAATAGGTCAGGGGGCAGATTGAGAATGGTGACAGTGTCTTAAAGCTTCTAATGCAACTTTATGCTGAAAAGCTGCATAATCCTTCCTTACTGTCCTGGCACAGCTTTCCTGGGTTGCTACCAGAGCTGTAACCCTCCTCCAGTGCTACCCTGTGTGCTGTTTATACACTGGATCCTGTCACATGTTCACATGTCAAGATGCTGTACTCACCCATCCGTTCAGACTGTGGCTGCTTTTATACCTCTGCCTTTAGCTTTGCACTCTTGGACTTACAAAAGTAAAAATAAACATTGGAGTAATGAATCTGTAAGAAAAAGGGGGAGGAAAGGAAGTGAAGAGGGTTTATAATCATCAGCAGGCTACTAATCATTTTTATTTTTACTTTTTATTGTTGCACAATCATTACTGTAAGTGAGATTTCTCACATGGTTAAAGATAAATATATCTTCAGAAGCTTTGTTGGATAAAATCTGTAAAAGGGTCGTGTAGAATGAGGTAATGGAGACCTACCTCATTCAGCAAGCACATGCTGGCAAGCTGCATTTTGCTAATATTAACACTGAACTCCACAGCCTTGCATGGGGAACGAGTGCAGAATTGTCCAGAGCTGTGCAGAGCACTGCAGCTTCAGCCCAGCTACTGAAGGCAGAGGAGCTGAGAGCTTCGACTGTCTTAACCCACCACTGTGGAGTTTGTGGATTTGCTGCTGACCCTGTGCAGCTTCTTTACCCCCATTTAAAAACAAATCCCCTTGAAACAGGTCCTGAAACAGCCTCAATATTGTTTGAAAACAGTATCAAAACCCAAACCATTCTGCCAGAGTCTGTCTTCATGTTCTTCTAAGATTGTTAGGTTGAAAGAATAAGGCTTGATTCTGAATCCCTGTTCAAAATCTCAATAAAGCAGCAACTCAAGCAATAAAACAGCAGCAACAGAAAAATCTCAAAACCTGAAAGTGCCACTGTTTAATGTAAAAAGTCACCTTTCCTTTGTCACCATTAAGCCTTGGGTTAGCCAATATTTTCTACTTGATTCAAAGTACCAAACACTTAAATGCTGAGCTCAGACTTGGGAAACTTCAACTTGGAAAACGAAAATCTCTTTAAATTATTTTTTTACAGATAGTGACTACAAATTTCTTGCCTTCTTATTGTTTTGCATTGCTGTGTTTGGTGATACCCTTTACAGAATGTGTGGAACTGAAGTCTATAAACTCCATAATCACATCTCAGTGGAGTTGTCACAGTGCAGATAATGCTGCGCATGCAAGCGGTCACTGAATATAAAATCAGTGTAATTTAGTTTGAATTTTCTCTTAGGAAAAGCAGAATCCCCCTGAAAAGAAAAGGGAAATACTCTTCCTGTTAGCTCAGTTTGCCTGTTGGTCCTTCAAATACTTTTTGGTGACATATTAATGGCTTAAATTGAAGTCTTTCTTTTCTCTTCCCATTTTTTAAAAGTTTTTGTTTTATTTAAAGGGGAGTTAGTGTTACTAAACCCAGATTCCAGATCAGCTACTTCATTAAGGAATCCAGATGTCCTCCTGTCTCTTGAGGCAATCCTGGAAAATGGGAACATAGTGAAGTCAGGATCCTCATTCTCCCTGCATATATGACAACAGTGCTCTCAGTTCATGTGTTTCGTGCTTGGCTCTTCCATGGAAATGCAGGTGCAGTGCCAGAAGCTGGAGGTGTCTTGCACTGGAATAAAGCTCTGGTGCTTTCTTTTCAAGTCTGGCCATGTTTCTGAAGGGACTTCAGTTCCCTCCCAGACATAAGTCTGTTCCTGGCTGCACTGATGCTCTGCAAGTGCCCTGGCCAGATTCAGGCTGGAGGTGAGTGGCTCTGCTCTGGGATTGCTCAAGTCCCTGCTCAGAATAAGTGTCTAAAGCAGAAAAAGTAAAGACTTGTTTGGGTTTGTTGAAAAGCAAACTGCTGATATGTCAGTGTCTGTATTTACTGAGTTTACTTTTTTTAAACTAGTATATTTTAGAAAAGAAAGGCATTGAATTCTAGGAAAAGAAGAATTCACTGCAGTTGGGACTAAAGGTGGCTTCAAGCCAACTAGGTTTAAAAATAACTTCTAAATGAAGTGTTAATTTATTTTTTTTTTTCAAGTGGAAAAATGCCATAATTTTATAGACAGTGTTTCAGTCATTGCTTTGAACAGATGAGTTGGATTTTACAAGGAAGTCCCGGTGTAAAAGAGCAGCCTGAGGGGGTGCGAGTGCGTGCGCACACGCTGCCTCCAAAGCAGTCCCAAAGCCAGGGAGGAAAGGAAATGGCAGGCTGTTTTCCAGTCCCTTTCTCTCTGCCTCACTGCTCCAAGGATGTGAAAACATGTTTCAGATGAAAGCTGTCTTATGCTTCTCCTAAATATTTACTACTTCAAACAAAAATTAGATGAAGCCTTGTTCCCCAAATGTTCCCGAAGAAACAGAGCAGCCCTGGTTCATATTCCTGTAAGAGTAAAATAACTGCTGTCCTGAGAGAGTTAAAAATGTCCAGGGGAGAAGAGATTCACAGGATTGCATCAGTTGCAGGGAGTGTAACAAGATGCAGGCTGATGTTCTGAATGATTCCAAACCCAGTCTCGGCAGAGCTGCTGATCGGGGTCGGGGGTTCAATGGCTGTCACAGGGTTTTATGTTCCTGCTCTTAGCTGAGTCTGCTGACATTAAGCAAACCTCAGGAAATTTAGAAATGAGCAAACATTTTTTATTTCTGTTATGTATTCACGGTGGGCTCTTTAGTGTGCTTTTGGCAAGGCATCTGCATACTGAAAATATTTTTAAATTCTTCAGTTTTTATGGGGCAGCGAGTTTTTGCACCACTTCCACTCTGCTGGGGGATTTTGATGAAACTCTGTAGAAAGGTGAAAGCTCTCTGGTTGTGAAGTTTCAGGTCATGGAGCATGAATGTTAGCCCCATTCTGGACATTCAGTGAGGTTTGCTCTGGGGAAGACAGAGAGTGGCCAAGCTCTTAGGGTGCTTTCCCCAGACCTGGTGAATGAGCACTGAAAGTTGGCTGGAGGAGAGGAAGGTGCTTCTGCTGCACCATTCTCAGCCACAAAGCTCCTTAGGAGCCCAGACTGGTACCTGCAGCTGGAGTCCCTGTGGCTCCAGGTCTTGGAATAGTTGTGGTCAGGAAGGGCAGGTTGCTCCTTCAGCATATGGGATCAACCCTGAGGGGGACTGAATAGAAGGGGAAACACACCACCATCACAAGGTGTTGGGACAATCCTAAAATATCTTCCTTGTCTTCCAGGTCAATAATTGCACAAAAGCTGAATACGAAACTTTTTTTTTTTTTTGCCAAAAATATCACCAGGCTCACTCTTCCATAGCATGTACAGTGTAACAGGAAATGTCATCATTGGATGTGAGGGTGGAAGGCAGCTGGTGAACAGCCAGATACTCCTTTTTTCTCATCTAGAAGGGAAAACAAGATGATCAGGAGAAACTGACTGTTGCTTTCCCTGACTCTGTTTTGGACTAAAATGAAAATATGCAATGCCTACTCTGACACACAGTTCATCCTGTTAACCTTCTCTACCCACCTTTTTGTGGAGACAGGTTTATAATTACTTTCCATGTGCTGAGTCAGAATCAAGGCCCATATTACAGGTGTAAAATCCTCCATTCTGGAGCTGCATTTTTTTAGTTACATAACTCTCCTTCCATGATGTCATGTGTTCCTGTTCTGTGGTCACTGCTCAGCTCCTGTTTCCCAGCTCCATTGTGGCCTTTGACTGATGTCTTTGCTGTTCTTCTGTTTGCTGTGTGACACTTGATATATCAAGTGTGCCAGTTTTGGAGAATGGTGATTTCCCACTAGGAAGAGCTGTCTGTGGACATGTTGAGGTATCTGATCAGTGCAGTTTTTTGGTGACTTTCATACCTTTATTTCTGAAGCTCCCGTTCCTGCAGCAGAGAAACAAGTGATCTCACTCCGTTTGCTTTATATTCTTCTCTTTGAAACTGCTCTTCCTCTTCTATAAGCAAGCTATTTATAATTAAAAGAGAGAATTACATACCACTGTATGTGCTGCTGAGTTCAGATAACACATCACATTATTGAGGTAGGTAGAAGCTCATTGGTGGGTGGGTACAAAATTACCAAGAGCTATCAGACCATTTAGCAGCAAATATTGAAACTTTCTGGTTGCATTTGCACAGTAGTATCTTGACCTGTTCAACAGTTGGGGTTTCTAAACTGGATGGCAGCAAACCTAAGGGCCTTTATGGAAAACAAGTAAAGAAACTAACCCGTTGCCCTGGTTTGAAGGACAGGTATTTGCCAAGAAAGGCAGGAACTCCTCCCGAGATGGTGAATGTAAGCCCTCTCCCTCCTGATTATTATGATTTTTGAATCAGGGGCTCTCAAGTAGAGATATGGGGGTAGGAATAACAGTTCTTTACTAATATATCTAACCAGACAAACAGAAACAACAGCAGCTATGAAAATTAACAGCAAACTGAATAGTAACTCAGCTTCCAGCAAAGTCAATTCCTGTGATCCCCCTGTCACCCCAGCAATGGAGACAGGTTCCTTCCCCCACATGTTCTGATGGTATCAGGGTGCATTGTGAACCAGTATCAACTAACACTCTGTGTTTCTGTGGCTTTGATGTGCCAGGCCATTGGATCCACACTATCCAATAGATCCTGCCATCCCATGCCTATCCCTGGCTAGAGGCAGGGCCCCTCTAGCCCTGGTTATTCTTTCTTTCCTGGGCATACATAGTGGAGGTCCCTTCCAGGGGATCTGACAGATCATCCTCCCTTCTGTAGTACCCTGCACCTTGGCTGTGGGAGGTCGAGGCTACCTTCATTTTAGCGCGGTTCCCTCGGTTGGCATTTCCCTCCCTGAGCTGACGCACCCGTGCTGCCAGGACAGAAGTGGGCTTCCCATCCCATTTTTCCATGTCTTCCCCATGGTCTCGCAGGAAGAACCACAGGTCAGCTTGTGGGGTGTACCCTCTCTCCCTAGCTGGGGTGTGTTGGGCTCTAACCTGGGGGGCTGTGACTCGTACTGGTGCTGCATTGATCTTCCTCATCTCCTCCCTCATCTCCCTCACCTCATCTTCATCTCTCTCATTTCCTTCATCTCCTCTTGCAGGTCCTTGACCAAGGCAGAGACATGAACCTGCATTGGGCCACTCACCGTATTGTCAAAATTTCTGAGCTTGTTGGCAACAGAACCCACTGTCTCTTGGTTATCAGCATTAATCATTGCAATGTAGGTGGTATATTGAGATGGCCCCAGCTTTGCCAGATCCCACAACATCTGCCCTGTGCACCTGACCTTGTCAGGGTCATTGTCATGCTGTCCATCCCTCCCAAAGAGGAGCTCTAATACTGCCACTTCCCTCAGCTGCTGGATCCCTTCCTCAAGGGTCTTCCAGTGCATTCTATGGTGGTGCTCCTGCATTCTCTCTTTATTGACAAACCTCTCTCTCACACTCATTAAAAGCTGCTCCCAGAGGGAAAGGAGGCCTTGTTTCCTTACAAATACCTGGTGCCCACCTGAGTCCTGGGTCAAGGACAGCGCCGTGTCCCAGGTATGAGAAGGATGGAGGAAGGCTCCCCACTTACCGTGTGTGTCGTGGTGCTTGGCTGTGTGCTCAGAGGTAGCAGCTGGAGCGGAGAAGATGGCAGGGCAGTGTTCCACAGCAGAGAACCTGGCTCCCAGCGTTGGGCTGGCACACAGGCTGCAAACGAGCAGCCCCCGGACGAGTCCTCCGACCCCACCAAGCGAAAAGCCGGGAGACAGCCCCCGCCCATGCCTTTGTCTTGAGCCATCAAGAGCTTGGGTGTAGCCCAGCAGGCTTTCTTAGCATAATAATGGGAAAAATTCTCCAGAAAGGAGGAAAAAAGTAAGGGAACAAACCCCAACCCCCAACACCCCTAAGATGAAGTCCCTAAGAAAAATTAGTCTTGTGCAATGTAATTTCATGTTCAGTTGTATTCTGGTTTAA
The DNA here is from genome assembly GCA_030060385.1 of Muscicapa striata striata. NCBI lineage: Eukaryota > Metazoa > Chordata > Aves > Passeriformes > Muscicapidae > Muscicapa > Muscicapa striata. The sequence goes on along the minus strand of JAREIS010000013.1, from coordinate 1,462,373 downwards.
TACTGTTTGATTTTAGTCTTCCAGTAGAAGCAGGAACCTTCTTGTAGTGAACAGAGGCCTTTCCAGTCACAGGCCAGCTGTCCCTAGCTGTGTTTTGCTGGCACTGTCTACAAATATGTAGTTGTTCATGACCACGGTCTGGAAACAACTGCTGCACCATAGTTCTAAATTATAGTTATTAAAGGTTATCTGGCTGATTCAGACAGCAAATTCTCAGAAGTGGTGTGAGTTTGTGCTTAGCTCTCCTAAGGACTGATCTTGGCTCTGCTTAGCTTAGCTTTTAGCCCCTTCTGCAGCTGCACACAAGGCAGACATCCTCAAAAAGCTCAGCTTCTCTTTGAGATTACCCGAGCCCCAAGATGTGGCTGCAAACACTCAAGAGATGTGTTCATGTCAACTCTGTGCACCGAGGAGCTTTATGGGCAGAGTTCCTTGCTGTTCCTCACCTGAGGGCTTTCACATGGGTGATGGTCTGTCTTGAGAGACCCAAATGCAGCATTGTCTGCAGTCCTTCACACCATCTGTGTTGCCCTTGGTGTGGTGAAAATCAAGGCTCTTGCTTTAGGAAACTTCACCTTCAGTTGTCTTTATAGTTTGGAAATAGCAGCTCCCTCTTTGTTACACACTGCTCTGCAGAAAATTCCTCTTAATGTAGTAGGTGAATGTGTGTCCTCAGAAATGGTTTAATTTCAGCCAGGCTGGAAGATGGGCATGGGGATGTCAATGGCATCACTTCCAGAGAGGGAGAATTTCACCTGTTGTGGGTGGGATGTTGTCCTTAGTGTTCCATGACTTAGGGGACTGTTTGGGTTTTTGCAGTCTGATTAGTGTTCTGCTAAAATAAAGTTCTCCTTTCATAGAACCAATCCTGTCTTTTTCTCACTGGGGCTGTGATTTCTGCCCCATGTCCCATTTCATTTATTGAGCTCCCTCTTCTTTGTACAGTTTCCTTTGTAAGCCCCAGCATGATGCCTTTCCAGCAGCTGGCTTTAATATTGAGAATAGATACTATTTGTCTAGAAGTTGCAGTTGCAGACCAGGATCCCATTTTACAAACTGAGAGTAAGAACATGCGTCCTGGCAGTCCAAAATGGCATGAGAGAATCAATGAATTATTGCAGGACAGTCAATAAATAATAAAGGTTTGTCATCAGCACTAGAGTGCTTCTAGAAACAGGGTTTTGGGGCACACTACCTGTTTGGCACTGGTCTGCCTAGCAAAGGACATTTGTTCTTTAAAAATACCTCACTCCAACATCTTTTGAGTATGCAGGATTTTCTTCCTACCTGTCTTTAAATATAAAGGGGATTAATCCTTCTATTCTGATTATTTCCCAGATCCTCTTCAATTCTTCTCTGAAATTTGACACTTGTTGATTCGAGTGTCCATGCTTACATGGTGGAACCACCTCAGCTTAGAGTATGATTGAAAATTGCTCAAAAGTGTGTGTTGGGTCAATTGTTCAAGTGATAAAACATCAATAATCCTTGTGAAGTATCCTAGATGTAGACATGCATATGAAGTTCTCCCTCCTTTTCTATGCCCAAGACTGAGCATTGTATATTTTCCAAGACCCTGGTTAAAGTCTTTGTTCAGGCACACTGGATGGGCTTCCTTTAGTGTATGTAACCATCAACATTTTCTCATCAAAATTTTGGTCTTTTCTGATGGGTTTTTACTGGGGAATTGCATTTTTAGGAGTCTGTGTTTAGAATAATCAATGATTATTTCTTCCAAGTCTGGATCTCTTGGCTCTGAGCTGCTTCACTCTCTCTCCATTGACAGTGGGTCCCTGGAAGTGCCAGGTTCTTAGGTAATTGTCTTTGAGCAGCAAATCAGGGGAACTCAAATTTCCAATGGAGTTGTTACATACACACCTTTTCTCTGTTGAGGCTCTCAGTGCGACCTGTTCCTCTCTCATGCATTGCTAGGGCTTTTTTTTTCAGGCAAAGTCTTCCTGTCTATGCTCCTTTTAGTTCAATCTTCCATTTGGGATGTTGGAATGGTTTACTTGATCTAAAAGATGCTCCCTTTTTAAAGGAATTCCTTATATCTTATTTGCAGCTGCTTATGCTTCTTCAGCATTAGTGGCCTTTAGAATGATGTTTCATAGCTTTTTACAAAACATGGACAAGAACATTAAGTTATAGTCACAAATACCTGAAAAATTGTTACAAATGCCCCATTCCTTCCAAATTCAATTGACAATGGAAAATTACAGTTTAAATGTTGGTGATGCTACTGCTTTTGTTGCTGAGCATTTGGGTAAAAACACTGCTTTATTATGGTAACTTCTCAGCCCCTTGGGAATGACTGTTCAATGCTTTCAACCTTCTAATTTTTTATTGACAATTTTCTGGCTATATCCTGGAAAGTTTCTGGAGTTTGCTATTGCTCTACAGCAGCTGAGAATAAACTAAAACATGTTCTATCAAGTATGTAAAAGTATAACTTTGGCCAGGGGAGGTTTCCAGTGCAAAATAAAATGTCCACATTCACACTTAGACCAAAAACTCATCAGAGAATGAGATAAAATTGCTAAGAAGTTGCTCCCAGGTTCCCACTCAATTCTCTTGAATATCTGCAAAAACTAAGTGGGTTTGCTACAGAGCATAATCTCTGCTTGATACAGAATGTTTCTGTTAATATTCCTACCTGGAATTTCCTAGCCAGTCCAAGTTCAGACATCACAGTGTTCAGAGCTGGTCATTTGTTGGGAAACATTGTGATTTCTTATATTTTTATGAATCTACTGAGTTTAAAGTCTCTTGCTGCGAGGTATGCATAAAAACACGTAACATACTTCTAAAATGTTGTGCTAATTTAAAAAAAAAAAAACAAAACAAAAAAAAAAAAAAAAAAAAAAAAAACAAGAGAGAGAAGCGAGAAAATAAAAGGACAAAACCTCTTCACAGCCCAAGAAGTTCTACATTGCAAAGTATATTCATCCCTTCTTTGGCCAGAGGACTGTTCTTTCACACAGGCCAGCCTGCTGTGTGTCTGATAAGATGCTCCAGAGACAGATGCAGGGACCTTTCCACTCCACATTTTGGATGTGGGATGGCAGGATACTTGAATGCAACATTTAGTTTTAAACCTGCAGAATGCATTGAAATCCAGGCATTTATTTATCTTGAGAGTGCACCTGCATGTAGTCAACAGAGGAGCTATAACAAGAAGCAATTTTTTCCCACTTTCTCCCAGTTTGCACTAGACATGTCACACAAGAGCTGGAATATGAGGCAGACTTAGCAAGCAGCCACAGCAGTTCTTACTGGTTTTTGGGTTTCTCAAAAGGATCTGTGCTCAGTAGGATGTTCTGCCAAAGGTTTTATCATGTGGACTGAATATTGTAACAGAACAGACAGCACCATCTTCATGTGTTTTTAGACATGTTATTTACTGGGGTTTCCCTGAAGAAAGCTCAAGGATTTTTTCCTTATGAGTCACTAACAAAGTGATTGTTTATATATAAACTTTCCTTCAGCTGCTTAGAGTTGGAACACAGTGTCTTATGCTCTTTCTGGGGTCTGACTTTCCTCTTAATTTCTTTTAATAGTTGTTCCTGCAGCCAGCAGGATGGTTTGAACCTCCTGGCTTTCCCTCACACTCTGAGTTCCATAGTCTTGAAAATCACTGTTGTGGCCAGCGGACGTGCTGGTGGCGATCACTGCATGTGTGGAATTCCACTTCTCAGCTTTCTACCTTGTGCTGCTTTTTCAACTCTGCACCTTCCTTGTGGTTTAAGGGAGAATGTGCTGTTGACATTACCCAAACTGGAGTTTGCATTTCATGTGCTGAAATGAAAACAAAATTTTAAAGAGTCTTGATAGTTGACTTCAGCGGCATAAAGGTTAAAAGCTGGAAAGTGCTGTGTTTCCATAATGGAAATCACTAGAGCTGGAGAGACACATCCCTTCCCTTGCCTGAATCCTTCCCCACCCTCTTTCAGTGGCTGCAGCAGTGGTGCAGGGTCACTTTTAATTACCTCCCTCCACAGCTTTTGAGTTCAAGCCCAACTGATGGCGCCAGGGGCTGAACCACAAGGAGATCTCTGGGCAAGTCGTGCCTGTGTCAGCCGCCTCGCCAGGGAGATGCTGTGCAGCCCACTGCACTTCCTTGTGGGGTTTTTTTTATTACATTTTGCATTTTTGAGCCTGAGACAAGAGCTGTGTTAAATCTACTAACTCAGTAATGTGCCCATACGTGTGAAATTCTAGGCTATGCTTCCCAAGTTCCCTCCCATTCCTGAGCTCACCTCAGCTATTTACTCTGTGTGTGTACATGTGTGTAATCATGCAGGTGTGTGACTTCACAGGTAACACACTCTGGATTAACAGATCTGTTAAGATGCAGAACATTATTTAAACCCAAGAAGTATGCAGAATTCGATGAGTCTTTTTCATAACCCAAGATTGGATTTCTTTATTTTTACAGGAACAGGAATGGTTTAGCTGGAATGAAAATGTTCATTCCACTGCATCATTAGCTACAGGCAATCTTCAGTTGAAGCCTAGCCCATTTTTCATGCTAAAGCTGTAGTAGTCTGATCATTAATCAACATGTAGGATGAATTTCTGGGGCTGAGAGAGCTTGTAATTTAAGATGAGCTCTTTTTTGTTTTTTTTCTTATGAAAGGAAGGTAGTCAGAAAACAAATTATATTTTAAGGAGTTCACCTCTCTCTCACCCCTTTCTCCCATTCCCCCTCTGATAAACACCCCAAAACTTTTCATGGGATGGATATGGAGTTTTAGCTGGAGTAGCAGATCCTCAAGTGTGTCATTTGATCCTCTAATAAATCTAAAGCAACCTTCTGTTAGACAAGATCAGTCTCTGACATGGTCACTGTCTCAAGTGTCCTTAGTACTGACAGTCCAGTCCAGCTTGCTTTCATCACTTTAAATGTTCATTTTAGGCTCTTGGATGAAGTTTTTCCTTCCCTCCTGCATCCAATGGAAGCTGTAACCAGCAGCCCACGGGAGCATCAAGGTCTGTAGTCAGCTATTTACCTGCCTTTGCAGCTGCCTGCTCTTCTTTCACAAGGTGAAAACTCAGAGGACTGATCCTCCAGTTTGGAGACAGCAGTGGGAAAATCCTGCTTCAAAAGGCAGAAATTGTTTCCTTACACTGCTGTTCTGCTCTAGTCTGACCAGGCTCCCTAAATTACTTTGCACACACCTGTGGAACATGCAGTGCTTCTCCAGCCACAAGAAGAAAGTGCTCAAACAATAATCTTCTTGCCCAATAGCCTAAGAGAAGTCTTCTCCAAAGGCCACATTTTCACTTTTTCCAGCTCCACTAAGCAGCAGGAGCAGCTTTGGGTGGATCAGTGAGTGCATGGGAGATTTTGGAGGGCACTATCCAAATCCCTTCCCTCTTTCCTCCCTCATATACTCCCCAGCTTAACATGAGAGCTGCTGCAGAGCCCTTTCCAGCTTGAAGGCAGGGGAATTTGGTTTGGAGCATGGACAAGGATCTCATGAGGGAGGAAGGAAGAGTGCCATATAGTTCATGTAAAAGCAGATTTATTCCAGTTTAACTGTCCAGGGCTCTCAGAGGCTGCACTGCTCTACCCAGGGGAGGCTGAAAAGCAGTTTCAGTGCAATGAAAATAAAATACTCTGGTTCTCAACATGCAGTTTCATTTGACTCTTAAGGAAATAGCACAGCATCCCTGGGAACAGGGGGAGTGTCAAGTGTTATCTGTTACCAGAAGTCTCCTCCATCAGTGCCCAGTCCTGTACAAAACTGTGTTACCTCTATTGGACGTGCATTGCTCAGAACAGAGACCACCACGTGTGCTCCTCCCATGGCCACATCACAGCAGTGTCTTGGAATCATCTGATGCTCAGCTGGATGTTCCTGGGCTTTTCTTTCCATTTGTACTGCCAGCTGATGAGCTCCCTGTCCCGTGCAGCAGCTGGCATTGGTCTGTCAGCATACAGCAATGATTAGATCTTGTTTCTGTTTTTCCAGTCCTTGGAGTTATCCGTGTCTTCCAGGACAGTGTGCAATCCCCTATTGTGTTGACACTACCTCACAATTCTGTCTAATGGGCAGAATCAAATTTAACTGGCAAGTTTGTGCTATTTTATTTCAGTAAGACCCATCCATTCAACACTTTGATTATTAAATCCTTCAAGGCTGCTAGTTCTTCTTTCCACATTAAACAAATCCTTCAAGGCTGCTAGCTTTTCTTTCCACATTATAACTTATTTATCTGTTAGAAAGTTGTTTTACTGCACTATTCTTTCATTAATATTCGTGTTTATAAGCTTATTTGCCAGTCTTCTAAGAGTATCACTTTGCTGAACCAAAGATCTGTCAAGTTGTCTTTGGTCAGAAGAATCAGTTAATTTACTGAGTTTGGCATGCCCTTCCATCTTTATTTTTCTTTCTTTAAATTTTATTTAAGGTCTCTCTTTAGAAGCATGTTCAAAAGTCTTGCATATAGTCATGGTTTGACTAACAAGCCTGTACTTGCATAAATTTTTTCCTCATTTTGGTGAGTCTGGGTGCTGCACTGGCTGTTCCACAGAACCAAGGACCATGCTGAACATGTGAATGTTGGATTCTGCTGGGATTCTGCACCCACTCCATGGGCAGTATCAGGAGTTGCTGCATTACTGGGAGCTGATGTTTGGATAAGGGTGGATATCCATGATCATTTCAGGGGAGTCTGCATAGTTTGTTCATTGCTGTTGTTATTGTCTTGGATTTTGTTTGGTTTTGTTTATTTGTTTGTTTTTTGAGGGTAGCAATTTATTCCCTCACTGCATCCACTCACATCTCCTGCCCTGGTTAGGAGAGAATGATGATTTTGCAGTAAGGTTTCTCTCTCCTGATAAAGCTGGTGCAAGAATTTTGTCTGTGAAAGTGTGGTCTGAGGAACCCAAGGAGAATCATCCTGTCAGATAGGAAGCTTCAAGGCAGATGGTTCAGGTTTTCTCCTGGCCTGCTCTGGTGACCGAAAACTGCTGTGACTGCCAGTAATTCACACTCCTGTAACACAGCATCTTCCTCTTTGACATTATCAATGAACTGCACCCTGAAAAACAGCCTGTGATTCCAGACCACAGTCTTTCTTCTGTGCTTCCTTTGCTGCTTCCCTGGCCACTGGCTGGTTTTTGTTTTCAGATTCTTTAATTTTTCTACTGGTTCAGTTCCCATTCCTGTTCCACGTTTCCCTCAGGCAAGTTGATCTCTTAGTGTGCCTGTTTCCATAAGCCCTCACTTCCTTCAGCAGTGGTTCCTGTGAACCTTGGATCACATCCTTGCAGATTTTCTTGCCACTAACCCGTGGCCCTGCACTCCCACATCCTATCTGTGTGTGGGTGAAAGAAGGACATGCTTTTGTAGGCATCTGAATTGAAGTTGTGCTAGTTCATGCTGAGGTAGGTGTATTTCTAATTCTAGACAGCATTAGGCACAAATAAGAATTGTTTAATGTGGAATATGTAATTATCAGTTGGAAAATCTGCACACTCTCAGATGCCTTGTCAACACTTCATGCCTCAAAATGTGCAGTGTCCAGCAGCTGTGGTGTTAACCTTTGCTAGGCCATGCTGAACATGTGAAAAATCAGTAATTTCTGTGTTTGCATGGGATCTTTGTTTGCTGTGATTAATGGTCCACTAACAGTGTCCAGTGCAAGTTCAGTGCAATGTACAAAGTGTCTTTGATGCCAGACATTCTACAGTGCTGTGCAGAAACCAAAGTTAATAGTTGTAAGCCTGAGAAGACTGGAATGTTTTCAATTTACTTTTAAACAAATGACTTTATTGTGCCATTCTCACATGGGAGTAAATTCCACAGCTTTAGTGCCACATTAGACAAAACTTTTTTACCTGCTGGTTTCTGTTTATACTTGGAGAAAAGAAATTAACCTCAGTTAGGAGTTGGGGGGAATAGGACAGGACTATTAAACCTGGTGGGAATTCTGGTAGGGGTTTTGCTGGGAGCAGAGTGGGATGCAGGAGTACAGGATGTAGCTGAAGGATGATTTGTGGTGCAGTGTGGAGTTATGGAATTTTTTTTTCTTTATGCCTGAAAATCAAACTCATGAAGGGCACCTGTAGGAAAAGCATTAAATCTGGTTTTGCCACTCCAGAAATGTTAGGAAGTTGTAGTCTTAAGTGAATGCCAGTGGATACTGGGAAGGAGATTCCTGGTGACTGTGGTTGGGGGTGGATTGGGCCCAATTCCTGAGAGGAACATTTCTCATGGAAGTAATGGGGGTGTGCATCCATCCAGGAATGACAGCTCATGACCTCAAGTAGGGAAAGTGTCCCTGAACTCACCACATTCTCCTATAATTGTAGAGATTTTCAGACTGACACAGGGAAGTTCTGAAATAATTACACTTAAATGCTTATAGGATGGATTAATACCATGACTTTTAAAAATATGAAATGTGTGCAAAATGCCTAAGTAGGAACGTGGCTCCATCCAGCATTGCTCCAAGTGGGAGATCCTCTCATGATAATAAGTTCACTGTGATCTTCTGATAGATAAAATGCACAACCATTCCAGTGACTCCTTTTGATTGAAACATGAGTGTACATTAATTATGAACAGAACCAAGAGCACTGGATGGTTTTTTGAACTGCTCACTTGACCTTTTTTCTACTAAACCTTTTTTTTTGCAAGGCTTTTGTTTTGTGCTTGTTTCATGGTTTTATGACTTTACAAATCCATATGCAATCAAATAAAGGATTTTAATTTTATTTTGACTAGTTTTTGCATTTACTTGGGCTATCTACAGTTCATTAGTATTTTATGTTAAGCATCACTGCATGGAAATCCAAATGGAAAAACAATTATAGGTTTAAATGATGCTCAGATAAATGCAATTGCAAAACTTGGACAAATAAATCCCCTCACCTGAAAACAGCTTTAGAGTCTGTTGTCTTCCTCTATGTTTCTAACCTGCATCTTGTCTTTTCCAAAATAGCAGATCCTCTCTGTGCAGTGGCTTCCCATAAAACCTTACCTCAGTTAGAAAATTAACAATGCAAATGATGCAAATAACTTTGTAGTGTCCTCAGAGCCCTAAAGCCTTTGCTGCCACTTGTTTGGTCTCTGGAGCAAGATACACCTAAAGGTGATGCAGAATGTGGATGGGGAAAAGGGTCTGAGAGTTATTTCCACTTCAACTTGTGAGGCAGGGAAAGTCTTTCAGCTTGGTTTCTTCTCACTGTATGGCCTTTTTCCTATATATAAAAAAAAAGGTGTGTATTGACCATTACTGAAAGAAATCAATGTGTATATAGCAGGTGACAGCTTTTACTCATCCTGAGTCAAACCTGAGATTAGGGGTGGCACTCTCAGTGCTGAGAAGCTTGTGAGGGCAGAGGTGATGCCTGTGCATGGTTTATTTCCTCAAGTAGAACAATGATTTTGGTACAAGTCTGGATTTTCCAAACAGTCAGAATGTATCTCAGAACTTGTTCTGGTCCAAGTCCTTTTCCTATGGTGGGGAAGAAGGTGGGTAAGAGAGGACAGGATTGTTAAACCTGAGTGTTCCTGGGCAGCAGGTGCCCAGCTGCCCCTTCAGATGGGAATCATGAGTGTGTTGAGGAAATATCACCAGGCTTGAGGCTGTGTTGGGATTCCAGGCTGGACAGAGTAAGGAGCAATTCTGTGCTTTTGCCTAAGATTGCTCCAGCTCTCTGTAACCCACTGGCTTCCTGGCCAGCTGGAAAGGCAAGCCTCTCACGTGCAGAATGTCTTGGGAAAAAAAGAGGAGGAGGGAATGTGCTGGGCTGGAAGTGTCTCATCCCCTTTATCATCTCCCAAATGCCTGTCTGCAGCAGGGAAATCACCTGTGCTTCAAGGGGGGTCCCCAGGGTGTCCCACTTTGGCAGACTGGTAGGGAACACAGGCTTCTGAAGGCAGAGGGTTTCTCAAATGAAATGATACTTGAGTCTTGCCACGAAGGTCTTAATAATCCAAGAGTTTTAATATGGCCATAAGGCTATAAATTCAGGGATTTTGACCTCAAAGTCTTTGAGTATGTTTAAAAATAGCTCAGCCATCCTCATTTTATCACTTCATATATTCTGACACAATTTTGGAACCTGCCTCCATCCCATCTAGCAGGGGAACACTATAATTAAGACTCAGTTTTGAAAGGCAGTTCTCTCTTAGCTTAAGGCAGAATAAGGCTTTATGTATTTTGCAGGAGATTATAAACAATTCATTGGCTAAAATTAGCAGTAAAAAGGGAGCCCCAGCTCTTTCCTGCCCTGTGGTTTGTACCACAAAGACTTAGTGTTTTTAAATCATGACAGAGCTCTCTAAAAACCTTGAAAGCATATTATGTATGTGTCACTTTGGCTCAGTTAGGAATAGTCTCACCTCCAAGCCAGAAGGCCATGGGTTCAAATTCCATGCCTGCCCTGGGATAGAGCTGTCTCCCAGTAATTTTATTGCAGAAAACATTCACAACCATAGGGGAAGAAGAGGGAAAATTCGTGTCTGTAGCTCCACTGTGAGACATTCAGTCCTTGGGATGATACATTAAACCAGGGCTCTTCTGTGAGCTTTGCTCAGCAGGCACAAGCCCTGGAACAGGGGAGGGGGAGCCCTCATGGGGGTGGCAGTGTTTTCTTTTCTTGACAAAAGCAGTTGTAATGCTTAGGATTGTGTTTGTGAGCTACTGCTCCTCATCATGGTGCCACGAGGACAGGGTTGCCTTGGCACTGTTGTGAAGAATGAGTTTTGACTTTACCTTTTGCTGCTGATCCGTGCCAGAAGGACACTAAATAAAATAAAAGCAATAAATCCTTTTGAACTGAAAATGCCATAATAGGTAAATTAAAAAGTTAAATTGCAGAAGTAACCAACTGAAGTGCCAAGTTAGGGTTGTTTGTGGCAACAGCAAAGCCAGGTAATTTAAACTGCAAAGGTAAACTCCATATGGACACAATCCTAATCACTGATGTCCTTTACCTTCCCCACAGAGAGAGGTCAGAGTGATTTAAGCTTTAAACTTTATAGTTTCATTGTGGTTTGTGCCAAAGGGAATGTGGTCTTATAACATGGTCTTATAACATGAAGTATTTATGTTTGTTGCTTACAGACATGTGTATTAACTTACCAAAATCTCACCTTCTCTTAAATAAAATTTATTTTTAGGAGGAAAAAAACCCCATTCTTTCATTTTCTACTGCTTTTATAGAAGACATAGAAGGGGTCTGTCATAGTTATACAAAATGGAAGCCATCATAAATGTTACGTACAGCATAGTTACTCACAACCCACTTCTTACCCTGAAAATAATTTTCCCCAATATTTTTCAATTTTTGTTTTTGTGGCATGAATCCAAAATGCTCCTCTATGGATTATTTTCTTTTGTTTAGAAATATTTGTTACATTTCAGTAAAGCACTCAATGTTTTAAATTCCTTCTCTGCTCTGTTTTGAGGCTTTTTTGCTACAGGAATGTTGTAGGTCCCATTTTTGCTTCCAGCTTTAAAGAGGACCTTAAATGTAGAGTGTGGATATAGTGATCATTGATGCTTTGCTGGGGTAAGAGTTCCTGCCAGAGTTTGTAGCCCACTGTCACTCTGCCTGACAGAGGGCTTATGGAAAACCCACTGATGGGGATGAGAACTTTGAATTTTAGGGCCTGAATTATCAAATGAAATGTTTTGATGAGAACTCTGGCCAAGCTATGTTTGGGATCTGATTAACATCTGGGAAAGGCAGATTTATCAACATAAGATGCTGGTGGTTCTTGTGTGTCCACTTACTAAATTAGATTAAATACATTCCTCTTTCTTAATTTTTTTTTTTTTTTTTCAGATAGGCAATTACTGTGGATAGTACAGAGACTATGAGAATTGGGCCAAGAGGTGGAGGGATAATCCATCTTGTCCTGGCAGGAATGTTGGCTCATTTAGTCACATCTGGGATGTGGGTGGGGTGGTCCCTGCAAGGCTTGAGTTGGTAATGGGCTGTCAAAATTCAGGGTAAAAGGTGGGCTAGGGGCTTGTCCACAAGACAAATTTCTGTACTACAATGTGGTCCATGCTGGGAAAAAAAGATTGAGAATCCTTCCCATAGAGCAGTGCTGGCTGAATGTGAGGCAAAGGGGAACGGAAATGGTGCTGCTCTGGAGCACAGGGATCCAACTGTGTGAAACCAGTGTGGGTGCTATTAAAATGCCATCTTCCTCTCCTTTCTCCTTTCCTTCCTCCCTTCCTCCCCCTCTGCTGTCAGCCTGGCTGAGGAAAAGTCAAATAACGTACGACTGTGTTCCTTGGCATCACCACTGCAATTTCCCTTTAGGGGCTTCAGACTTGAGAATGGGAGGTTTTAAATCTTGCTGATTCGTGCTATTCCAGCAAGCATATGTGTGAGGAAAAAGAACAATGCCAGTTCAAAAGAGAAATCACAAGTGAGAAATCATTGCTGCTAAATCAGGTGTTGCAGAGGCCAGTGGAAAATTCAGTCACTAAGAAAAGTAGGAAATTACTTTGTTTAGAGCTGGGAAGGTTAATGAGAATGAATTAGAAAGTGCTCTCTGTGTACTCAGCCCCTAAGGATTTGAGCAAAGTTAGAGGGATTTATTTACTGATTATCCAGACTATACAACTGGCAATAAGATTAAGTGAGGAATTTTGGAACATGCTGACATTTCTTATTTGCATCATTTACTATGGAGATCATTTGTCGGTGCTGCACTGAGTTTGTGGTGAACCAGGGCTTAGTCTGGCCCAGCAGAGACGGATCTGGTACTTCTCATGGCTTGAGGGATGTGGGGGTGAAAACAGTTTAATGTCCTCTTTTGTGTCTCAGAGAGGAAACATCAAGTTTGTCTAGGTGCTTATCAGGGGAGAATTTCAGAATATTTTCCTAGAAACCATTAATTATGGAAAAGAGCGGAGTTACAGAGGCCACATTGCATTAGATCAAGTAAAAATAAAAGACGAGGTTGTAATTTATAGAGCCTTGCACTGGATGCTGTACAGAGCTCCCCCACTGCAAGGCCCCTCTGAGCCCATCCCTCCCAGCATGCACATGGATCTGCACATGGATCTGCTGCCCTCCTCCTCCTCTTCCTCCTCCTCCTCCTCCTCCTCCTCTACTCACCCTTACTTCAACCAGGCTGCTGAGTACCCAGAAGTTACCACCTCAGCTGGAACAAATGAGGAGGGACCATGGGAAAGGAGTTCAGTACAGGAATAATTTCAAACAGAATTATGATTTTAATTCATTATTCTGGGTACCTACTGCTGAAATTATCACATTTGGTGGGAAAAGTGCAACTCTTAGACATGTTAAGTCATAAGCTGCACTTGTAATCTCAGGCAAAGTATTTCACTCAGCCCCTGTCTGTGCACTGAGCACATACTTTTAATCTTGAAATAAAAAAATTCCTTGTTACTAAAGGAATCCTTCAGCTGAGCTCTGTGCCATGTTGCCTGAATAAGGAGAATTTTGTTAGTGACCCTCTCTTGTATGGCTACTGCTAAATAAGGGAGGTAAACAACAGAGAAGAGAGGCAAGGTGTGATTTCAGTCTTAGTGTTAATACTTCCCTGATCAGCCTCTTGGATGACTAATTTTCTTGCTTTCTGTTTTCATCATCTTTGGTAGAAGCTCTGGGACTTGTATTTGTTTTGGTTCTTAGGGGACTGCATACCACAGCCAGTAGCTTTAATCCTTTAATCCTCACATGTCCGGCTGATGCCTCCACCCATTGATTGCCTCCTTTCTCAGCAAATGATCCTCCTCCCCTCACACTTCATGGCCACTGCTGGATCAGGCTGCTGTCTCTGGGAACGTGTTTCATGCATTTGGTAACAAATCCACAAGAAATTTCAGCCTGAACATCATCTGGGCTGATGGGTACACTTCGAGTCATCATCACCATCATGACTTGAATTCCAGGGTAACTCATCACTTTTGGACTTCCCAATATCCACTGATATCCTTCTACACTGAAATAATAGCAGATATCATGCCAATAGTACCTCATATCCGGGATTTTTTTTTTCTAATGTTCTCTTATAAATATGGGGCACTTCATGTGTTGTTATGACAAGGAAATTCTTTGACGGAAAAGTTTGCAAATTCCAAAGTAGTATTTGTTTTATAAACAAAGGTGCTGTTTTCCTTATGCCAACCTCTTTCTGCTTTTGCTTGTCCAGCAGTCTGTTCTGAAAGGCATGAAGCAGCTGTTGGCCCCCAGTCAAAACTTGCAGTGCAGGGAGGGTTATGTAAAAGTCCTTTGTGTGAGAGACGTACATGGCAGCAAATGGTGAAATTGGAGTGCAGATTCTTTGAGAGGAGAAAGCCAATCTCCCCACAGCAAGGTTTTATTTTTTACTTGATCTTTGCATAGAACAAAAAGTAGAGGATACTGAAATTTTTAAATTTTTTTGGTTTTTGTATTTTCAGAAATCCCTCTTCTTGTTGCAGTGCTGTGGATAATTTCACAGCACTTTGCACCCAGTAGCATCTGCTGGATGGAAGGGATGTGAGAGGTTGCCTATTTCTTTTTCTCAAGGGAAATCTCTGTACCTAGGTCTTTTCTGAGGGATGCTGCTCTAATCCTTGGAAGAGATTTGCAGTTCTCCTAGTCCATCAATTTCTGTGCTTCACTGTTCTTACCATGTAACACTTTCCAAATATTTATTTGACATCTTTTGTTATCTGCAAAGATACTTACCTCTGCCCTTCCACAAGTGATTTCTTTGGAACTCATCAGTCCCAATTTATCTTACCTGTTCCCTTCAAGTAATATTTTACAGAGCCATTAACCATCTTCAATGGCTTCCTGTGAACACTCTCAAAATGTTCCTTAAATTTCTGGTGCTGTGATAACCAGCACTGAATGCACAATTCTTGTACTGATTTCATAATAGCCAGACATTATTGACTCATGTTCTGTTTCTGTTGCACTGTGGACACAGCTCCGTTTCTGCTGAACTGCTCCTTAAGTGTCCATTCTCACACTCTGTGTTTAAAAAATATTTATTCCTGCCTATGGAACCTCATGGTGGGATTCTTGGAGTGTCCTGTGCAGGGCCAGGAGTTGAACTTGAAGATCCTTGCAGGTCCCTTCCAACTCAGGAGAATGTGAAGTCAAATACCTTCTATTCATAATGAATTCATCTGGATTTGGAACCTGTTTCTCTAGATCATTGTGAACTCTGGTGCTGTCATCTGACTTGTTCACGTTCCCTTCCTGTTTCTTCTTATCTGTACATGTAATAAACCCAGGCTATGACCCACCACCCTGAGCATTAAGATTTTAATAAGCACATTATAAACCACAGCCCATGTGAAAGTCCCCTTGATCCAGTTCTCCAGTTTGCCAGTGAGCCGCTCACAGATTTCTGTGCAATGAGCATCCAACCAGTAACTGCAGGGAAAGCACACTTCCATTAATGAAAATGTCACTTGAGATTGTGTCAGAAAGCTTTACTGAAGTCTGAAATGTGTGGTATCTGTGTTAATACCTGTAAGATCTGAATCCTGCTCTAAAAGGAGATTGGATTGATTTGCCATGATTAGTTATCAACCTGTTAAGAACTGTCAGATGAAAGTAAATCCAGATTTCTTGGAGTTCTGGGAGTACATCATTCCTCTCAGTCTCACAGTTCCAAATCAGCTTCTTTATGGAATAAGTTAGAGAGCCTGACAGATTCTGAATGTTTGGGATGGTTAAAGTCATGCAGGTACCTGGGGAGCAGCGTGTGGATTCAGCAGGAGGATTTAGCTAATGGTCAATACTGGGCAATGTCTGTAACACAGAGAAGAATTACAGTAAATGCTGGTTTAGGCTAATCCAGAGAGTGAAATACTTGTGAACCAACTTGCACTAGGGTGTATCATTCTTCTGGGGGTTAGGAAGGGAGAGAGATGGTGTGTGTGTGAGGGAAAGGCAGAGCATAACCTCTGCTTGGAGTAGTCCAAGGCTGCTGCTGAGGGCACAGCAGCTGAAAGGGACAGCCTGTGGGTGGCTCAGTAAAGGGAACAGCAGTACAAAGTCAGGACATGCTGAAAGCATGGAAGAGGGTGGCAAAGTCACCCTCTGTGAGGGAAAAGGACAGCTTCCAAGCTACCCGGGAAGTGTTCTTTTTCTGCTGCTTGCTTTGTTGTAAATACACAAAAGTAATGTATTGTCATTTACTTGTGGTTCCTTCCAGTAAGAAAACCTCGCTGTGTGAAGCCATCATGTGGTTTCAGCAATCCTCTGGCAAAAGGCACGCTATGTACAGCTGAGAGGATCTTAGCTAAATTATATATCCAGCATCAAACTGCAATGAAGAGAGAAATCA
Organism: Muscicapa striata striata; assembly: GCA_030060385.1. NCBI lineage: Eukaryota > Metazoa > Chordata > Aves > Passeriformes > Muscicapidae > Muscicapa > Muscicapa striata. The sequence continues at coordinate 1,446,078 of JAREIS010000013.1, read as the reverse complement.
ATTGTAAAGATTTAGGGCAAAGCAGGGGGGTAAGGACAACTGCAGTGTGCTGAGTGTTGGTGCATTAAAGAAAAAACTTACTTGGACAGGGGTACATAAAATAGATTTTATATGTATTTTCAGCAGCTGTGAATTAAAACATAAATACAATCTGGCTGGTATAATTAATTCTCAGGTGGTCGTTGTTGTTACGAACTTGGAACTGTAAATGAAAGAGCTGAAAGCAGCTTTTAAATGAGCAATTTCTTACTGCAGCCATGGGCATATTTCTCACTGTACAGAGCATTGCTTTGCTGCTGCTCTGATTTTTACCCTTGAGTCAGTCACCTTCCAGTCTGCTTCCTCTTGGTCACTGTTAATAGAATGCCTTTTTGATTAGAGAAAATTGCTTGATACACTTCTCTAATGAAAATGCTAGACAAATGCTCCTTCTTGGAACTGACATCAGGAATGTTATACAAGACATTCTTAAATATGTTGGCAGCTGCCCTGAATGTAATGAAATCATGGAAATTAGAAGTATTGCTCTCTCTGTGTGGCCAGCTCAGGACTGTTTTCAGTGTGTTACCCAGTTTTGCTGTGAATTTCTAAAGGAATCACTTTTCATTAAGTTTCCTTGAGACATTCTTGAACTTGCTTATAATTTCTATAATCAAAAAAATTACCCTGATATCCTAAGGTATTACTTCTTTGTTTTGAATTGCACATAGTTCCTCATGCCTGCATCCCCAGCACCACACTAAATCATTGCTCTTGCAGCAGAGAGTTTACAATCTTCAAAAGATCGATAACTTTTCTGGTAGAAATGATGAAATTCTATTCCCACTGCAGCCAGCAGTAAAATTCCCACAAACTTAAGTGGTTTGGATTTCACGGGCAGTTTTTAGTCTGCTCTTATATGACACATTAGTTAATCCTTAACACATTCTTAGTACAAAAGGTGTCTAAATGCAGAGAAGTTCAGAGTAGCAGTGGTGCACCTTGGGTTTCAGTGGCACCTTTTTATGCAGGGATCACAGAGCAGCTTCTGAAAGACAAGTGAGACCCACAGCAGGGTGCAAGGGATTGATATTTTTAGTCTTCTAAGGTGCAGGGAGTAGAAGGGGGAAGGATGTCTGTGGGTGTGTGGAAGGGTGTATGGAAGGCTCCCACCTTACCTTCTCTTCATCTGTGGTTTTTTCACCTGTTTGTTCTTTGTAGCCTTGGTGTGTTTTCATCACATATTCTGATTTAGAGTTTTCCCAGATGAATTAATTTACTTTACCTGTTTTTTAGCACTCTAGCTTCTTCCTTAGCTTCTTTGCTGGAGGTTTATAGAACTCCCTAAAGTAATTGCATTTGTGTTCCTTTGAAGTACTGATATTCCATTCCTGTCAACAATTAATAGCAGTATTAAGCAAGAGTCAACTGACTAAAAACTTAGTCTAGATTGATGTGCTGTCACTTAACACTTGGTGTTGGAACTAGTGACTTCTGGGGATGAGGAGCTGAAAGGACTCAAGCTGCTGGGAAAGGAGCCATGGAAACCTGTTTGCACCTTCTTTGTTCTCCTTTCTTGCTCAGCTGGGCTGTTCTGTTCACAGAGGTCATAGAGCTGGGAGGGTTTGCTCCCATGTTCTGCTTTGGGTTTATTCATTGAGCAGACTTTCATTGCAAGAGCCTTCTGTAAGAAAGAGTGGCAGGGGCTCGGGCTGAGGGATGGCTTGCACTGAAGGTGCAGTCACTGTGAGGCTCAGAGAGACAAGAGCTGTAAAAGTATGGCCTGGAGGTGGAATAGGGCATCTCTGCCATTTGTCATGCCCAGCCTCACCAGGCAACCTCACTTCTGGCTGCTGCTATTGGCACAGAGCAAAGAAAGCTTTCTAATGCTTGGAGGTGTCCTGGAGGGCACAGAAATCTGCTGGAAGCACATTTCCATCTGCATGATGCGATACAAACAAGATGGTTTCTGGCATGAAAAGCCTTCAGTTGAGACATCAAATCATTAGGAATGCTATGGCCAGAAGCTTTCATAATAAATTACTGTAAAGTCATGAAAGATTGATCTTTTTTGATTTCAGAGAAAATAAATCAACAGTATGAAGTCAGCTCTGTTACAGTTTCAAACAAGAGACTATTACCCTTTGCCTTAAAGATCAGAGACAAATTACTATTTTTACTTTACATTCACTTGATGAGGATAATGATAAACATCTGTCACTTTGCTGCTTAGCCAGTTAGGAATTTTATTGCAATCTGTAATTTAAAGAGTGAAAAAAAATAAAAAGGAAAAAAATACATTAACAAACTGCACTTTATATAGATGGTGAAGAAGAAAAGAAAGGGAATAGATGTCAAATACAGGGGAACTGGGAAGGGGGGCATTTTTTGGCCTGCAGTTACTTGGCTAAAATCTGCAGATATATGATTGATGTATGATTTTTTATTTATTTGGTATTTCATATGGAAAATTACTATTAGTTTTTCTTTAGACATGGAGGCTAAGGAAAATAGTCTTTGCACTGTGACTTTTGGCTACATGCAGTTTATTAACAAAAAGATTAAGGTTTGTAAGGTAGTGTCTACCAATGTTACAGCATTGAAAACCCTGCTTTTATCAAGTGCTCTTCCAGTGTCCTCCACAGTCAAAAGATTTTTAGGAAGCACTGTTAATTATTTTTAAAGATAGCTACTTTTCCAGTAATCCACTCATACTTTTGAAAGTTCTTTTACAAACAGTCAGTTTTCTTTCTAAACGGTTCACTGGGTCTTATTTCTTAACAAAACTATAACTTAACACATCACAAACACACCATTTCATTTAGACTGGACTGACCAAGCTGAAGTTGAAAAGGTTACAAGTGGTCAACCTGCCCATGAGCAGAAGCTCAGCCTGCACCAGGACGTGGAATCCCTTCTTGGCCCAGTTTCATGCAGGAAGAAGCCTCTTTGGTGACATGTTTGCATATTTAGCACTAATGGCCTTTCTCTGGTGGGTTTGATACTGATCTCAGCTGCTCCAGAGATCTTTGGAGCACCAGCCATGTGCCAATTTTAGCTAAAAGCTCTGTTGTAAATGGAGCTGTGCTGGCAGGGCTCTGGCTGATACACAACTCATTCTCCTTATTGGCTCCTTCAGTTTTTGCAGATGCTTTTTGTCTCTTCATGTTCTTCATGTCCAAGGCCAGGTTGGATGGGGCACTGAGCAGCCTGGTGTGCTGGGAGGTGTCCCTGCCTGGAAGGGGGTTGGAACAAGATGAGCTGCAAGGCTTCTTCCAACCCAAAGCACTTTGTGATTCTGTGATTTTATGCTTCTCACAGAAGAGATTTAGATTTTGCAGTTGGTGCTAATAATGCTCTGGCAGTTGTTTTCAGGGACAAGAATTATGGCAGAGTTTGGGGAATGTTGTTCTTTGCACTGTCTGGGTAGAAATTCTGTTCTTTTGGCATCTTCGAGCCTCAGACAGTTTGATTTTCACCAAAAGGTTACTTTTTTTTTTTTTTTTTTTTTAGGTTTTCTTATATTTGTACAGGCCAGACTGAAGCAAAGTAGAGGCCTTTTAGCTTCCAGTTAAAGTTCCTGGTATTTAATTAGATCAGCTGTTTACATACTAAGAAGTTTATTTTCTGTCCAATGAAAAAGAGACCTCAAATATATAATCCAGCCTTGAGCACTAGAAGCAATGATGCTTTTGCTGTTATCTTTTATAAACCCTTTGTTTATATAGGTTCTGTTCATATCTAACAAGTCTGAGACTGAACTGCAAAATTTGTCACAAATCAGCCTCAAATAACAAGGGTGGGTTTAACCAACAGAAGGTAAAATTCAAAATCCAGACTTGTGGAGCTGCTTTCTTCCATGGTCCAGCTGGCTGAATGTGAATGGTACAAAATTTGATAATCAGTATTGCAGTAAGTGATCTGAGATAATTTCTTGGTGTGACATTTGGCACCGTGTGTCTTTGTCCAAAAACTTTAACATAAAATTACAAATTTCTGTGGAAATACATACATGTACTTTGTGCAAAAAGTCTCATTTGGCATTAAACTATAAAGGTCCAAATTTCATGATGCTGAATACTAATGTTAAACAGGCCAAGACATCATATTTTAACCTGTGGATATCTTTGTATGAGTTATGTTGCTGGATAACTACAGCTTAAGTCCAGGGGTTTTTCCCCCAACATATTTCAAGTTTACTGCAATCTGAAAGGCTTTTTTTTTTTTCTTCTTTGTAGACTGAAACTGAAGAGAATGGCCAAGCAGATAATTTTTCAATGGACCCCCAGCTGGAAAGACAGGTGGAGACAATTCGAAATCTTGTGGACTCCTACATGTCTATTATTAACAAATGTATCCGAGATTTGATACCGAAAACAATCATGCACCTCATGATCAATAATGTAAGTAGCAGCTATGGCTCTAAATTAGTTCAAGGTGTCTATCAGATCTCTCACTCTCAAACACACCTCTGGAATACAGCAGCAACAGCAGGTACTAAAGAGAAGAATAAATATCACACTCGTAGACAAAATATTCCAATATTCCACAGTGCTTGGAAGTTCTGCAGCCTTCTCAAAGGCTGGCACACTGCCTTGAGTGCTTATCCCAAAATCCTAAAGACTGAATTAATTTACATCTTAATCAAAACATAAGTTATTATTTAAAAGTGAATCAAGGTGGGGTGGTATTGTTTTGGTTTTTATTTGATGTGTTGCTTTTGACATAACAGGAAAAGGAGTTGGGAGCTCCGTGTGGGCAGCCTGTGAGAGCAGCAGAGCAGAGTTGTGCTTCCTCACTTTTCAATCTGCAGGCTTTTGTCACGAGTTCATAAAGCAGTTCTTACTTTGTTTGGGTTTCTTTATATTTTCAGGTTACCATTTTCAAGGAATAAATCTGCAAGCTTTGGACACTGTTGTTTAGATAAGCAGATGTGGTTGGTTGATTTATTGTGTGTGTCTTTCTTAGATCTAAAGATTATTTGGTTAAAAAAACGGCTTTGAGATAGCGTTGTTTTTCCACTGCAGTGGGATCTCAGCCTTCACATCCCGGCTGAGTTCTGAATGAACCTTGTTGAAAACTAAGCTTAATATTAGTGCCACTGCTGCCATATAAATTACTAATGGGAAGCACAGCCCCTGCTAGTTATGAGCAGCACCATTTCTGAGAGGTCATCAAACCAATCAGCCTTTACAAGTGCAATATGCTGTGAGGCAAATGTGATTAGAAGGTAGCATTTACTTTTGACTCAGAGCCACCTCTAGCCTTCATCTGATGGATTTCATTAGCCCTGTGGAATTTATGTTGCACTTAGGAGTTAGGTGGCTGGACAGGAAATTTCAGTGGGATTTCCTGGTGTATTTAGTATGAGCAGAATTTTTGCACGAGAGCAAGAGATTTTTCATTCACTTCTTTGAGTTTAGGGGCATCAGGATCGAAGTAATGCTCTAGTCATGGGTGAGATTTTACAAAAAGCCATGGGAGCAATGGAATTACCCTTTTTTTCTGGAAATCAGCCATGCTCTAGACTTCTTAAGTTGAATATATGTCCTCACTGCTCTTTCCAGATCATTGCTTTGACTTAGCCCAACTCCAGTGCCTTTGGAAAAGCTAGGGTTTAGCTTTCATTTCATAAACAGCAGAGCTCAGTGAGCAGCTGCTTTTGAAAGCTTACATTAAATTTTCTGCCACTCTCCTCCTCATCTGGAATCGTTTAGGGGTCTCTGAAGTGTGTGCGTCCCTCAGAAGTCCATCACTGGAAGATTTTGTGCTTTCAGTCTCATCAGCTGTTGGTGACATTAATAAAGCCTGCCAGGCTGGCACACAGAAACCACACATTTAATATATCAGCTACCTTTCAGCTGACCTCATAGTCCCAAGCTGCATTTGGGCTTCATAGTGAGCTGAGGCCTACACCTCCATCCTAGAATTGAAATTTGTGGCAAAGAATCAAAACATTTGAAAGAACTCTGAAGTGACACTACAAGCATTAATGAATTTGTTTCTGAACACCTTAGGCAGTAAAATACCATATTGAAAACAATAGGTAAAATAGCAATTCTTAAAAATCAGGGCTATTGAAAAGAAAAAGAAGTGGTTGAATCAAGAGTCCTGAGCCCTGCCAAAAGGTTGTGCAAAGATCTGGAAAGGAGTGGAGCTGGGATGGAAGGTGGGTCCTGCTATATTGTGTGTGTGTGTGTGTTCCTTGGAGTATTCAGAAATCCAACACATCCACCAGGAGTTAAGTGAAAACACCCTCCCTCCCCCTTAATGAACATGTTCTGTATTTTCTGCTGCCCCATCATGTTGCCTCTCAAACTCTGGAAACAAATCGATCCCAAGGAATTTGTTTCCATGACAATTGCAACCTCCCAAGTTTTCCTAGAACTTCCTTTCCACTTTGTGGGCCCATAAACAAGTACTTACAATTCGAGGAAAGTATCAGATTCAAACTCAGTGTACAGAAAATAATTAGATGCTGTCCCTGAGCATGTTTTGGGGCCTAAGCATAAATTATTGTATTCCAAGTGCATCTCCTTGTTCTTCCCCTCGGGTGGATGTTGATTACCTTAAAAGAAAATACATTTACCACACAGAGCTGCATTGAGTTACCATTACCAATTCAAACATGCCCAAACAAAACACACATACACAAATTTGTATTTCATGGTGCCTTGGTACCCTGGATTATACAAGAGGGGTGATCTTAAGACAAGTCAGTGTATGCTCCATAAACAGTGCTGATAGTGATCTCAGCTAAGAAGAAAAACTCCAGAGGACTTGTTACTGCCAAACTGCAGGTCAAGGAATGGGTTGTGTTTGCATTTGAGGCACTGCCACGTGTTCTCTTCCCACTGCTGAGGTTCCAAGCCCACCTTAGCCCATGTCAGAGTGCCAGCGCAGATTTGGGGCACTGGCATTTGCATGCTTGCTATGGTTCAGCTTTGACTGCAGGCTTGATGTTTGTGAAGGAAAATGTTTTAAACCATTCCTGTGAGTCTGCTTTCCAGAAAGGAGCAAACATGAGTAAGCATCACTTTCCCTTCCATTTCCAAGCTGGAGAAAGTGGCTCTGGTGGAAGATCTTCCTCTGTCTAGTACAGCACAGGAGGGCAGGAGGCTGATCCAAGAAGCATCCTTAACACAGCAGTCTTCCCTTTCCAGAGGAGTTCAGGGATTTACTCAAATCCTCTGCCAGTGACAGACAGGGACCTCTCATGATAATTGTCACAGGCTGATTTTTTTCAAACAGATATTTGTGGTTTAACAATGCGTTTACAATCAGCTCTGGCCTTAATCTAATTTTAGGACTTCTTTTTTTTGAAGTGATGCCATTAAAATGCTCATTTCATCAAGCAGAATGTGATGCTGTTTAACTATGATATCTGTTTTTAATGCAGAGTTTTTGGCAATCACAAGGAAAGTAGTGTACCCTGGCTCTTGATCAGTACCATCTACTGGAAAACAGCATGAAACTCATGGAAAAGTTTTGCAGGCTTTGCTAAGAATTTGTGCATCTCCTGTGATACGTGAATGGGAGCTGACAGCCAAGGCCAGGCAATATGGTTTTGTTTCCCTGTGAGGTCTGTCCTGGCTGCCTGCTTGTTGCTGGTGACCAGAAAGGGTCCCTGCTCTGGCTGACTGCTCTCACTGACCCTGTCTAAACACAAACAGTGCCTTAGTCTCACTGGCAGGGTTTAAATCCCAAAACAAGCACAAACCCATGTGCAAACAGAGCTCAGGTTTATGTAATCAGAATCCTGGGAATGTATTATCATCCGTATCTCCAGCTCAAAAAAGCTTTATGGAGCAAAGCACCAGATGAGAAATAGATCAGAAGAGCAACAAAAGTCTCCAATGCAAGGATTTAGTAGGTCAGCAGTTGGCCTATTTACCACAGTCTTATTTGATCAGAGTACCTCTAGCTTTTTATGTCTCTTAATGTGGCCCAGGTTTCCATAACCAGGGCAGGCATAGCAGGAAATCAATATAGTAAATTAAATTACTTGGAGACTTCTCCCTTCAGTTTGAAAGTGTGTGGATGGGTTCTTCAGAATCTGACAGACTTGCTGGAAATGAAAGACGCTGTCTACAGTTGGGTAAATTGTTGCTAAGAAAGTAATTGACAGGTATGTCATAAAGCCTGAAAATTCCCATTCCCTGGGGAATTTATATCTGATGGTGCTGCCATTTACTTCCCAGTCAACCCTTTAGAAATGGCCCAAAATGCCAGCTGGCTCCTGGGTGCTGTTGGGAAACCTGTTTGAAATGAACTGTAAGCAGAGGTGTCGCCTCAGAGATGCAGAATTGCAGTAGAACTGGTGTAAGGTAGTAATTAATCTGTGATTAAATCTCCTGCTTCCATCGATCTCCCCCTGTATTTGCTCAGCATTGCATTTTCCATAGAGATTTTTGTTTATTTCTTTGGTGGTTTGAATTTTTTTTTTTTTTTTTTTTTCTGATGAAATAGGTCAAAGAATTTATCAATGCAGAGCTGCTTGCTCACTTGTATTCCTCCGAGGACCAGAACACTCTGATGGAGGAGTCGGCGGAGCAGGCGCAGCGGCGCGACGAGACCCTGCGCATGTACCAGGCCCTGAAGGAGGCGCTGGCCATCATCGGGGACATCAGCACCAGCACTGTCTCCACCCCTGCCCCCCCTCCTGTGGACGACTCGTGGCTTCAGCAGGCACGCAGGTGAGGAGCCTCCCATCTGCATTGCTGTGAAATTCAGGACAGGCAGATGTGGTAGACATCAGGAGCTCCCTCCCTGCCTGTTTTGTTGGGAAGATGCTCAAAATCAAAATGTTTTCCCATATATACCTGTTCTGTGGGTATGTTTATGTGAGCACCAGGCAGGATATTTGCCTTGCAGAAGACCATCCAGTAGACTTAGCTTCTGTGATGTTTCAAATGATGCCTTAAATTTTAGCTTTCATATTTCCCAGATTCTGTGCTGCATTAGTGTGTGACTCTGAACTCCATATAAAGTGTCAGCAAGTTCTCCTCACAGCTCAGGCACACAAAACAATCCTTTTCCAGCCCCAGAACCAAGGACACCACTGCACCTTCAGCTCCAAAAAGTGCAACAGCAGCGAATTGAGGAGAGAATCTGGGAGGATGGGACTGCACAACCTGCAGCTGGAATTGGATAATTAACCCAAATACGGAGATGGACCAAAACTTATAAAAGTGTGAAAACTCATGACTTGGAGTCCATCTTGGGTCCATCTTGGGTGTAGCCCTGGCTAGGCTCTTGTACTGCCCAAGGTGAATCCTTTGAAGTCCTTTTAATAAATCCCTGCTTCATTCCTTTAACTCTGTCTAAACTCTGTTCTAGGCAGCCTCTGTAGGCATCACAAATAGCAGCTCCTTCTGTCACCCCAGTTGTGTATACACTTAGCATCCTTTTGCAAGGTGTTACAATAATTCAGCATCTCAGGCTCCATGTCCTAGAAATTCCACTTAACAAAACATTATTAGGACTTGAATAATAAAATCCGTTATATTTACCTCTTTGCTTGTATGTTGTCAGTGGGAAACACATGAGACTTAATTGTATGTGATCCTCTGACACTGACAGCAAAGGAAAATGCCAATAAAAACCATCTGTCATAGGTTTTTATCGAAAGTAAAATAAAATACATCAAAGAAAACCCAAAACCCGGACCCCCCCTTACTGAACTTTTAAAATCTCTGCTATTTCACCAGATCACCTCCTCCAAGTCCTTCAACTCCAAGGAGACCTACACTGAACAACCCCCCAACCAGGCCTTTATCTGGCCGAGGACCCGCTCCTGCCATCCCATCTCCAGGCCCGCAGTCGGGGGCTCCGCCGGTGCCGTTCCGCCCGGGAGCGCTGCCTCCCTTCCCCAGTGCTGAAGCCCATGGAACGCCTCCCCAGGTCCCCTCTCGGCCCAGCCGGGCTCCTCCCAGCGTGCCAAGGTAAGGAGCTGGCTGTTGTGCTGCTGGCATGGCTCTCTCCCTCTGGCATGACACACTCTGCACCCTACCAGCAAAAAAAAGCAAAGCAAAACTGGGTGTTCTCTACATGATCAAAGGTGTTTGGTGGAACCAATTTTTGGCACATGCTGTTGTGGAGAAAGTCTTGTAGCAAATCAGAACTGGGCGTTCTCTACACAGTCAAAGGTGATTGGTAAAACCAATTTTTGGCACATACCCTGTTTGAAAAGATAGGAATACTTTTTTCATTGAAAAAAATTCTGGTCAGTTAGTTGGAAGCCCCTAATTTGCTTACATTAAGAGCCCCAGTTCTGGTTGTGTTGTACCCTCATAAGGGCTCAGAGAGAGAGACAGGTCACCTACCCCCACCAGGGGAGGAGCAGGGGTGCAGCTCCCCATTTCTGCCCTTCTGAACCCTCACCAGAGGAAGCAAGGGCTCTCTTGGGACAGAACAAGAGCAATTCTTGCAGAAGCAGTGGAACAAACTGGTAGGAGTCTGATTCTTGTCCTGCAAAGCCAGTAATTTCCAGCCAGTTGCCAACAGTCTCTAGCTGTCTGACAGAGTACATCATATGGTACCAAGCAATTAGTTAAGGAACAAGATTATCCTCAGTGCATTATGTCCTTTCCTTCCAGGGCTTTGCATTTATCAGTAGCTTTGCATATTGTATAATTTTCTATGGCATTAACTGCTCTTTTATATGTTATAAGAATAGAATGTCCTTAATGTTTATTTTCACAATGATGTAATACACCTAATCACTTATATATATATAGTAAAACCTCTGATTCTGAGGGATTTGTTAATGTTCTAAATTATGAGAGGCGTAGGCAGATAAGGCAATGTTGGAACAAAGGGGTTTCTCCATTTTTGATAAATTAACTGTTAGATTGAAAGTACTCACAGTTTGGGAAGAAAAAGGAGCCAGCTAAATAGGAACAAAAATAAAATGTGCACATTTTCAATTTTAAAAATGGTAATTGAGAAGAGAAGCATTGGAGGAGAATTTTCTTTTAAATAGGTGAGATCTGTCGTAGTTGTCAGTAACTTAAATTTGAGGCTCAGTGTTTCTAATATAATTACCCTTTATAATAGAAAGCATAAATAAATGAGGTATATCAAAGGAATGATGTATTTTAATATATTTGCTATGAAAAGGGCATTGTTGCATCAATGCCCAGCCATGAAACACTCTTTCATCTCAATGGATATCCTGTAGCTCACAGTAGGGACCGCTGGGGAGAAACCTGGAATTGCCATTCCAAACTTTGCACTGGAAGGGAAGAAGGCTGGGAGAGCCTGGGGCTGAGGCAAAGGGTGCTGGCCCTGCTGTTTCCTCTGTGCCATCAGAGGCCAAACCAATGAGCTGAGGTGCAGTTTTGCCAGCTGTGCTGCCAGAGAGAACCATGGCTCCTGTCCCCTCGCCCTGCGAACCTGCGCGTCTCCTTCCCCTGCCTGCTGTGGCTGTGCATGGACACTGCTTTTCCTTTCCTTTGCCAAGAGCATGTTTGATGATCATCTTTTTCATGCCTAAGTGATAGGTGGGATGGAGACCAGAAAGGAATTTTCTAGCACTCAAAAGACACACGGGTAAGCAGCCATGGGAACGACTCGGTGCGGGAGCGCCACTGGTGGCATGAACAGCAGTGGTGGATAAAGGAGGTCAGTGATTTTCAAGTGCTGTAGCTGGATACAGAATTGAATGTGAGACTGCCTGACATTTTTGTGGAAAAAAATAATCTGCAGTACACATCTTCTGGACTGGATCCTAGTTCTCTCTTTTAGAGCCATGAAAGCCTCAGACAGAAAAAATCTCAAGTGCTAAAGAATGAAGGAAGGGTTTGCCATTCTGCTGAAACTTCAGGTTTCTCCTGCTGACTAAACTGCGAGGGAGGAAATCCCAGGGAAGGGGCTGCAGGGGAAATCACCTGAGGGGGACAGTGTGTCCAGCTCTTGCCCTATTAAATGTTTCTTTTGAGCCCTGGAATTTCAGCTACGCTTGGTCTGGTTTTAATAACAGCCTTTGCAGGATCATAGGAAATTGACTCAGAAAATGGGTCTGAGATATTAAAAGGGGGAAAAAAGAGTTTTAAGGAAGAGTTCTTGTGGAAACTTGAGCTTTTTCTGTGACTTATTTTTGAACTGGGGCTCTGTGCTCTGACTGTTCCACCACCATTTTCTGCAGTGATTCCTTGAAGTGTTGGGATCTGTCTTATCTAGGGAAATAGTTCAGCTTCCTGAGAAGAAAGCAGTATTTTTAAAGTTTATCTCACTTTCCAAAGGAGCTTGCTGTTGCAGCCCCTGTCCCTTTCACATGGAGCTGAAAAGCCTGACATGCTGAAAAAAGACAAAGCTTCCATTTTCTCCTGTTCTGCCTTAAGATAAAAAGATGATTTTCAGGGGTAAGACTTGGACCATCCTAGTCCAATGAGCAGATTAGAAGACATTTGGTGTGGAAAATTTGGCACCTTACCATGAGATACAGCCCCTGTCTTTGCAAACACAATTTTTTTCTTCTAGTTTATTAGCATTTAATCAAAGAAATGGTGAGCTCTTGTCATTTTCTCACTGTTCCTCCCTTGATGTAAAGGGAAAGGAAAAGAGTTAGGAGAGCAGGAAATAATTTTCTTCCCTGCTTCGCTGTGATTCTAAAGCTGGTTTGGGTTATGTGCTCTGAATATTTCTGTAAGGAAACAGAAACTATTTGCATGATACATGCCTCTTTTAATTAATCCCACTTGAGGTGGGTGGATCTCTCCCAGCAAAGCCTGTGAGTAAAGGCCCCTAGCTTTAAGGGCTTGATGCCAAAGCATATATGATTTGTGCAATATTCCCCACTGCCAGAATCTGGATTATTCCCCCTCGCTCTTAAAAGGCTTCAGTAGTATTTTGAAAGAAAATGCAGCTGTGTGCCTGCTTTGGTGAGACAGCTTTAGGCAAGCACTAGAAGCACTTCAGCTTACCCTGATGTGTGTTTGCCTGCCTGTGTGGAAAACGTGATCTTGACCAGTTTAAGTTCTACTGTGGATGCTTGATTTTTAGCTTTTAAGTATCCTGAGTGGGAATCTCAGCTTTGCCACAAGGAAAACAATTGAATTGGAAATGTTTTTTTCTCCTGGCAGCAGAGCCCGTGGCGTTTGTGGGGGTAAAGGGAGCTGCCCTTTTCTCCCTGAGTCCTGCCTTGCAGTGCTACTGTGGACTCCCCAAGGCTCTGGGGAGAGAACTCACGTTGTGCTGCTCACATATTGCCCCTACAATTTCCTTCCACCCACAGCCAGCCAGCAGGGAATGGCTGATGGCAGCTCTGCAGCTCCCCTTTGTTATGCCACCAAGGCTAATTCCATCACCTGCTGTGTTGGTAGCTAATCTACCTTGTAAGCCATCATTACATATTTCTGCCTAACTGGCACAAAAAGGTACTTTTACCTGACAGTAATTGCAGTTAGAAATTTCCAGACAAAGTGAGTTTTAGTGCAGAAAGCATTACTGCCTGACATCTCCCAGCCCACAGGCTCCCACTCAACTCTTTGATTGCCAAATATCATCCATTCACCAAGTTTTCTCTGATGGATTTTTTATGGATTAGAGTTCTTTGGAAAGATTTAATGAAATGTCTAACCCTGAGCATTGAATGATAAGGAGATTCTGTGCAAAAATTGCACATGATCCTCTGAATAAAGTCTGTCATAGTGAATAGGCATATAAGGCCAGAAGGGTTATCCTGCCTGAGCCTGGAAATCTTCTTTCTCCTGAAAGTTTGACCTTGCAGCCTTAAAAGCTTACTACTGTATTTTTTAATGGAATATAAATTGTAATCAAATAGTTGTTGCACCAAATTCTTCTGGAAGGATGAGTGAGAGCCCACCTTAGAGTGTTTTCATGCTGACTTGGATGATCTTAATCTGAACACCCAAGTAGGAGAGCACAGCTCTCTGTCGTCTTTGAATGGATCTTTGGCAGAAGTTACATTAAAAAAGTATAGTCTGCAATTAGGATTGTTTCATGCAAGCAAAGAGACAAAAGTGTTACATGGATGGAATTCAAAATCCTGCTGAACCTCAGGAGAAAAGAAAGCCAAAGAATAATTTAATTTAATTCTGCATCTCATGTATGTGATCAAAAGAATATACAGCTACATGGGCAAAGCCAGAGTCCCTCCAGGGGGGGATCCTGCCCTTCTGTAGTCTGGATGTTTCCAACTCTGCCTGTCCAAGGACCCCAAAATCACAAGACTTATGAGAATATCAGTTTTTTATTTCTGTGATTCCTGCCCAGAGGGAAGACAGCCCTGTGTAATTTGTTACCAGTCTAATGTACATTTCTTGTTGAAATGCACACCCAGTAATATGTTACTTCTGTTGCTGGCTGCTTCAAGCAGCAGACTCCATTTATTTTCTCTTATCTCTTAGAAACTCACTCTGCATTTTCCCCTCCTCCAATGGGTCCCTTTTCACTGTTTTCCTTTTTTTTTTCTTAGCCTTTCCCTCTCTGTCCCTTTCTTGACCATCCTGTTTGCTTCTTCTTTCACCTCCTCCTTTCACTTGGTTTCCTGCCTGGTACATTTGTCTCCCTTCCCCATTTATTCCTTCCTTTCCTTCTCACCATCTTGTCTTGGTTTCTTTCCAGCATCTCCCTTCCTTGCCTCCTTTGTAAATCTGTCACCTTGCATTTCTGTCTTTTAGAGTTTTTCAGACAGTTTTTGAGCCCTAGAATGCAATATTTGGCAATCTTTCTTAACAGCAGCCTGGTGGCAGTGGCTGGGGCACCCATCAGAAACATGAGCTCCACTGCTTGGGGCAGTCACACTGCCCAGTGCAAACCTGGGCTCTTCTTGCAACTTTGGTCATGGAATAGAATCAAAGAATAGAATCCAGAATAGTTTGATTTGAAAGGGACCTTTAAAGGTCATCTAGTCCAACCCCCCTGCAATGAATAGGGACAACAGAAGCACTGAAAGAAGGAGCATTCTGCATGAGGATAAATATTGGAGGGCTTGGCCAGAAAGGAGGTCACAGCAGGTTGTAAAAACATGTAAAATGTCACAGTACAGCAAGTCTGGCAGTTTCATTGTAATTCTGCAGTACTGGTCTTATGAGAAATTTGGAATGGCATTTGCACAGAATTGATTCTTCAGCTGTCTGAGCTGTAATGCCATGAGAGATACAGGAGAGTCTTCACTTCTGCTCCAGGAGCCTCAGTGACTGCTGCCCCTAAAAGGATGGCTCTCTTTTAGACTGGCAGTAGGATTTTGTTACTGCCTTCCTTTATATTCCTCTCCTCCAGATGACTGTCCTGAAGATGGAGGAAAACAAAGTTCATGGGATGCCAGACATTGCAGCCTGGGTACCATGTCTGTGCCACTGACTCTTAACTTCTCTCAGCATCTCCCTTCATCAGCCAGAGGCAGGCTGTCCATGCCTTCAGTGGCCCAGGAATTTTCTGATGGGCAGTTCACTGTGGCAGTTGAACAAAAGTATCTGAGGAATCACTTGTTCTGCACAGGGGTGAGATTTGATCTGTCTGCATCTCAGGTTGCTGTTATCTTCTGGAGAATTGTTGCTGAGCTACTTGCTCCTGCCTTGTTCAACAAAAAATTGTTTAAAAACAAAGTGACGTTCCATTGGGACTGCTGCAAGTCACTTTAAAACTTCAGCAAAGAGGATCTGGCAGTGAAATGGCTTTTCATTACTCTTAGTGTAGACCAGTCCTATGTGATGGGGAAGGGTAAATAAGAGATGCAAGAGGGGGGAAGACAGAAAAACAAGGAACCTGAAAAGAATCAAAAGAAGTGATTCTGGAATAAAGATGATGTTGCAAGTGCAGACCTCAAACATAGCAGGAGTGGCAGCTGATGCACTGAATGAATTTCAGCAAAAATTTGAGTTTGTTTATTTTCTTTCTTCCTTAGCATTTTCTCTCTCAAATACTGTTAGCAGAAGGAAGTGATTTTATTTTTAACATCTCTGTACTTGGAGAAAGAAAGTAAAGTCAAGCAATAGCAGTTTTTTGACAGAAATACAGGAACCTGAAGATGTGTTTTGTCCCAAGAAATTACTTAGTTCCATAAGGGAATAGTTTAATAAGAGTTACCATGAAGGCATTGCAGGATTAGAGCACAGGGAATTCCTGCCTTGTCTGAAAGAGTGGGCGAACAGCAGTGCATTTCTATGCTGCCAAATGCTAGAAGAGAAAACATCTGAGAGTAAACAGAGAGAAACAGTGATGATTTGAACTTCCTGCACCTGCAGGCATCTTGAAAGGCTGTCTTGAAAGTCTCCTGTCCCCCACGAGCTGAACTGGATCAGTAGTGAATGAGGGCACTCCATGGCTCATTAACAACAGTGCTAATCCCATTAGTTGGCATCGTGGACAAGAAGAGGTGCAACTCCAGCTGGAGGTGACAACCAGGACATTTGGTCCCCTTCTTGCATCAAGGTAAGTCAAGAGGAGAGAGGCACCAAGGCAGAGGAAGGTCAAAGCTGAGGAGGAAGGCAGAACAGAGACATGTTCCTTCACACTGATGGCAAACAGTGCAGCTGCACACAGAGCAGCACACAGGTCCTGAGCTGCTGTGAGAAGATTAGATGTTCTTCCTGCTG
Organism: Muscicapa striata striata; assembly: GCA_030060385.1. NCBI lineage: Eukaryota > Metazoa > Chordata > Aves > Passeriformes > Muscicapidae > Muscicapa > Muscicapa striata. The sequence continues at coordinate 1,429,537 of JAREIS010000013.1, read as the reverse complement.
GTTTTGTGGCCCTTCTGCTGTCATCTTCCATGCACAGAGCAGCATTCTGAACATTCCCACTCAGCACTCCTAACTTTCTCTTCTTCATGGCCACTTGTGGCCCTCTGGGCCATCCTAACCCAGGGTTCCTGAAAGCTTGGGACAGTATTCCACAGATGCACTGCACACTTGCTTACTTGACATGTTCCCTGCTGAAGGGCAAACAAAAACACTCAGTTTTTAAAGAATAATAGTCTGTCTCGATCACTCAGTTGAATTAATTTTGTGTTTATTCAAGCTGAGCTTTTCATATGACACATTAATTCCCTGGAATGACTGATTTGAAAATGCAGTGTTCACATAAACATACAATCTATTTGTATGTGTGTGTGATGGACGTTAATTTATTATGGTCATATAGAAAACGTAGCTTGAGTTGTAGATAATAAATTATTCTGCTGGAACATTGTATTTTGGACCACTTTGCCTCTGAAAGGAGTATCTGTATTAAGTTAAATCACACACAGTGCAACCTCACTAACCCTAGTGCTTTCAAACAGTGTAAGCCTTTGAATTAATACAGATATATACTGCTGCAGTGTAGTGGTGGCCAGTGGAAGGACACATTCTTCCCATTCACTTTTATTTCTTTCACTTAGAAGAAATATATATCTGATAAAATAGCATAATTAATAACCTTAACTTGCTTATACTGAACAAAAAAATTCTTCCACTGAGAGAGCACTGTGCAGCAAGGTCATTTTTGGGCAGCTTTGGGGTTCAGCTGTAGGGACAGCCAAGGCAGTCCCTGGCAGTAGAGTCTGAGCACGCCCTCTGTGCATTTTTAGAGCCTGAGTTCAGCTGGGGAACTGCTTCAGAAATACCAGCCACCCCCAAAAGCTGTGCTCTGTGCCTGGGGGCTTCCCTTCCTGACCTGCCTGATAGTGATCCTGTGGGCAACTCTTACTGCAGACATTTTGTGTTTAACAAAACAACATTTTCCAGTACAGAAACAAAGCCCAGCAATTTTCACTCTTTTGGACCATTACTCTGGGATAAGGAACCATCTCAGGAAGATACTCTCCAGCTCCTTTGTCCTTTCATCACCACTCAGTGCAGTTTGTCATTTCCCCCACAGTCACCATCTCCTCCTGATCCCTGCCTGTGATTCCTGCTGTACTCCTCCTAATACCATCATCATCCTCTTCCTGCTTTTCCTGCTTTGTTATGACCTGTGTCACTAGGATCAAGTGCCTTTCCTCCTCTTGGCTTTCCCATTTCCACTCCAGATTCTCACTCCTGAGTTGATGTTTGGGAGACTCTGCAGTGGCCGTGCTGCTCTGCTGTAGTTTAATTTAACTGAAGACTAATTAGGTCTACAAGCTGTGCCTTGCCTCTGTTTTTCAAGCATGATGGGTACAGTAGTTCCACTTCTACTCTGGATTGTCCTCCAGATCCTGAGGCTGATGGAGGTCGAGAGATGCCATATAAAAGTTATAAAAGGTTGATACAAGTAAGAATAGAGGTTGTGGGTCTCTCAGGATGTTACTGAAACAGAGAAAACCAGAGAAACAGTACAAAAATAAAATCAGTCAAAGCATCATAACTTTCTCAAGGCCAAGCTACTTAGTTCTCTAAATAATTTTTTAATAGATTTATTCCTCACCTGCAGTAAGTCACTGTTTACCCTCTTACTGTATGCCTCACATCCAGGTTTGTTCTGTCACCTAAAACAAATGTACCTGCAGTCAGTCCTAAAGCTGCTTAGAGATTTGAAGTATTTTCTTGTCAAATTCTACAAAGACGATGTCAGGTATCAGGGTATTCTGAGAGGGCTGGTTATAGGGAAACCAAGATGCTGGAAAAGGGAGAGAATAATGGGCTTCTGTTCACAGCTTCAGATCTATAGGATGTATCATAAAATCGAGTTCTGTGCATGCCTTCCACAAGTGTTCTCTGGTGGTCACAAGCAAGCAAGAATGTCGAGTGTAAGTGGAAATGAAAGCCTTTTATTTCCAAGTCCTCTGGCTGTGCTGTGAGAAGCCATCTTGGAGCAGGGCCTCCCATGGTAATTACAGCCATGCTTTACTGAAAGCACATTTTGTGCACTCCCCTCCGCGTGGGGAGCGATAGGGCGTCTTGAAAGGCAAGGGCTCGAGGAACTCCCATATGTTTCTGATCGAATTTTAAGTCTAGACTTGCTTTATTTAGTTTCTTTCGCTCTGCATTTGCCTAGCTAAAGCTTTTAGGAGTTCTTTTAAAACTGGAAACATTGAGGGGGAAGTGCTGCTTAGGTTAAAAATAAATGTAAAAACTTTTCCTTTTTTAAAAAGTTTTTGCACGGGGGTAAGAGCTCCCCTCCATTCAAAACCCCACTGAGCTCTTCAAAGGAGTCTCTGCAGCAACATCAGGGAGTTATTAAATACATACTTAGTCCACAATTTTCATTGGTAAATTCTTTATGTCTGCTTAATGTGTGCTAGTTAGAAGAACTGATTCTTTTTGCAGACTCGTTTACTCAACCCCGGGGGGACCTATGATCTCCTGCCCCTTTAGCACTAACTTACAAACAGTTTCCTTTCTTTAAAAAAAAAAAAAAAAAAAAAAAAAAAAAAAAAAAGGCAGCAAAACAAATAACAACAACCCCAAAGCCACGGTCCCAAAAGCGGCTTTCCCGCAGCAGTGCCGTGTTCGGAGGAGTTTGGGGTTCCAGCGCTGCCCAGGACTCAGACTAAACAGCGAGCCGGGTTTAGTCCCGGATTAACTGGGAGTAAATGGCAGCGATTGCGGAGCAGTGCAGGGGGAGAAGGCTCTGCCCGCATTCCCCCGCAGGCTGCGGGCAGGCTGCAGCTCCCCCTGCCGCTGCCGGGGCTGGAACCTCCGCCTCGGGGAGCCTCCCTTCGCCCGGGATGCTCAGAGCTGGGCTTGCTGCTGCCGCTGCTGGCCCGGAGCCGGTCCCTGCCTTTGTTATCTCCAGGTGGCCCAGGCTCCTGCACAGCTCTCAGCCGCTGCTCCGGTGTACAGGAGCCAGGGAGAGGCAAGGGACACGGGGCTTGGCCTCTGCTCTTGTTTTTGGGGTTGGGATTCCTGTTAGAGGGGGAAAAAAGGTCTGAATGCTATTCCCAGTGTAGAAATAGTCACAGAATGACTTGTCACCTTGACAGGGAAATCTAGGACAGGCAACTTCTCTCCTCCACTTAGATTTGCCTTTGGGGCTGGGATTCCTGTTAAGGGGATGAAAAAAGTCTGAATGCTACTCCCAGTAGCAATGGTAGAACAGTAGAAATGGTCACAGAATGATTTGTCACCGTGACAGGGAAATCTAGGACTTCAGGACTTGTTCTTTCCTTCACTTGAACTTGTCTTTGGGGTTGGATTCCTGTTAGAAGGTGGAAAAAGGTTTGAATGCTACTCCCAGTGTAGAAATGGTCACAGAATGATTTGTCACCATGACAGGGAAATTTAGGACTTCAGGGCTTGTTCTCTCCTTTGCCTGGACTTGTTTTTGGGGTTGGGATTCCTGTTAAGGGGATGAAAAAAGGTCTGAATGCTACTCCCAGTAGCAATGGTAGAACAGTAGAAATGGTCACAGAATGATTTGTCACCTTGACAGGGAAATCTAGGACAGGCAACTTCATGGCTTGTTCTTTCCATCACTTGTTTCACTTCACTTTGTTTTTTGGGATTGAGATTCCTGTTAGAAGGTGAAAAAAGCTATGAATGCTACTGCCAGTGTAGAAATGGTCACAGAATGACATGTCACCTTGACAGGGCAATCTAGGGCTTCAGGGCTTGTTCTTTCCTTCACTTGGACTTGTTTTTGGGGTTGGGATTCCTGTTAGAAGGTGAAAAAAGGTCTGAATGCTACTCCCAGTAGCACTGGTAGAACAGTAGAAATGGTCATAGAATGATTTGTCACTGTGACAGGGAAATCTAGGACTTCAGGGCTTGTTCTTTCCTTTACTTGGACTTGAGCTCCAGCTCGTGCCAGTTGATCCTGTGTGCCAGTGGCAAAGGAGGGTGAGGTCTCTGACCCAAGCTGAACTCCTTTGCTCTGCCCAGGGCCTCAGGAGCAAGGTCCCCCTTCCTCCACTGCAGATATCCCAGGAGAGTGTCAGCAGCAGGGCTGCAGGGAAATGGTGCTGCTGCAGCTCTTTTCCCAAACATTGCCACTGCTCCAGAAGGCACCTTCAGAGTATCCCCAGGCAGGACAGAGCATGGCTGCAGGCTCCCCTGGCTGAGCACACCTGTCTGTAGGTGTGGCACAGCGAGAGAAGGATGCTGTGCCTTGGCAGCAGCTCCTCATCACAGGGTCCCCTTGGGGGTATCAGCTTCTCCTGAAGTGCAAGGACCCTGCAGTGGAAAGAGCTCATGGGGAGTTTTTCTGTTCAGGTCTGCACTGGGCTTGAAAGGAAATTCCAAATAGCAGTCAGTGTTCAGCTCTGGTTCAAGGAGGAAATGGGGCTTGGGCCTGATTTTTGTTCAGGTTTGGTTTGACTGATTATATCCAGGAAATCCTCCCACTGTGCTCTCCAGTTTTTGATCCTGCTGTGTTAAATAGCAATTTGGCTAAATTGCATTATTTGGATCCAGTGGGCTGCATTTAACCTGGTATTAAATGCATGTTTGGGCTTGTATCTTTTGAATTTGATATGAAAACAGCTGTATGCATTTTCCCTTGTTTGTCAATTGTATACATATGATACCATGTTTTCAGTAAGCACTAAACAATGCAATGTGAGGCATTTCAACAAAGGAATAATTTAATGCAACCCAGCAGAAATGCAGAGCCTTAGAAGTGGTTCTTTATGAAACTACAAATTTTGGAAATGGGTCCAGAAGACCTACACTGGAGCAACACAAGAAACAATAGTTAACACAGTAACATTTTTCCTGTAAGAAAAATACACCATGAAGAAATTAAATTTTGCCTATTTTTTTTTTTTAGCTTGTTGATTTACTTGAATGCTTTAGTTGGCATATTTTGTTTTTGTTGCATGGTAAGGATTAAAATTCTCATTTCTTCACCAAAAGAGAATATTGTCACTCAAGATGCCCTTTGAGCCAAACGAGATTTTTTTTGTCAAGTGTAAATTTGTCTCACATATTTTGTTCCAGTTCAAAGAAGATTAACACATTGTTACATTCTTTTCATCTTCAGTTTAGCTTTAGCAGAATGAGACACAATTCTGTGGTAATCTTCAGAGCCACAACTGTCCCTACATGCACAGGTGGGGGATGGGTTAGGAAGGGCTGCACAGTTCATTGGGGCAAATTATTAATTTATTATTATTATTATTATTAGCAATTATTAATGAGCTCTGCTGGAGCTGATGGGAACCTACCTCAGCTCCCACCTTGCTCAGAGCCTGGGTGCAGCCACGAGGTCTCCTGGTGATCTGAGCTGGGTTAAGGAATAGAGAGAGAAGCTGGTACATCCTGCTAAAGAAAGGGAGCAAAAGCACTCTGGAAGACATGGATTGGGATAAATGCAGCAGCAGAGCACTGCTGGAGGGTGCTGGACAGCTGGTTAAGGCAGGAACAGCCTCAGGCTGTTTATCCAGCACACAGCAGTGCCAGGCAGTTGTCAGCTCAGACTCTGCACTGGCCTGGCTTGGCAGGCCCAGGTGGAATGCAGCATCAACAAAATATTCTTTGTAAAAAAGCTGATGGAATTCCCACCACACAGCCCTGAGGTGGACCTTACTGCACACAAAAAGGTAAAGTGCTGCACAGCTACCAGAGGGGCTCTATAGCTCCAGCAGAGTTGGGGTGTTATCGATGAGGGGAGGGAGGGCTAAGTGCCAGCCTGGACTGCAGGTAGAACGTGCTTGGAGATCACACTGCTGCTAACACTTGCTCTGGGATCTCTTATCAGAGGATGACACAGTCCAAATTAAAATGCAGGGCTTTGCAGTGCACAGGAAAATTGAATGAAGGCACCTAAGTCTTCCCAAAAAAATCTGTGACTCTGTAGCACTTCCTGAAATGCATTAGTGGTAAATTAATGAATCCAGCAGCCCTGGCCATGACTGGCATTTTCAAACCTGGCCATTGATACAAAGCCTCAAAATGTGTCTCAGATGCAGGCACATTGATAGGGCTACAGTTTGCCCAGGTGTTCAAGAAGCTGCAGATTTTCCTGCTTCTGCAAAGCGGACCTGAAGTTTCTGCAGGCTGTTTGCCCCTGCTCTGTAAGTCTGCTCTGTGACTGTCCAGGCTGGGACTGACCCCTAAAACCAGGGAATAACAATCCTGTCCTGCTGGTTTGCGTGGCTCCAGAAGGCAGTGGTGTGTGGAGAACCCCCCAGGCTGCAGACAGTGATGGTGAGAGGGTAAAGCATGGCAGAAATGGCAAACCCATTTCCTCCTTCCTTCCTGTGCATGCTTCAGCACATGTGGCAACAGCATTGTTGTGTGTATAAGCAGGTGCATGTCCATGTAACAGCAGCCAGTTTGTGCTCAGTGTTTGTGCTCATTGTTTCTTCTCTCTCTCTCTCCAGTCGAAGACCACCCCCTTCACCTACTCGGCCCACTGTAATCCGCCCGTTAGATTCATCCCTGTTAGACTAAACGGAGTTTCTGGCATGTCATTCCTTGTTAACCAAATCTGTGGAAACAAATTGCTTGGTAACTGTCTCAATAACCAATGTATAGTCGCATGTATGGACATCCCTAGGCAAGTAACCAATTTTACTGCTATACTCTGTCCATTCTTCTGAGGTCTTCAGTGTTTGGGGAAGGTCTGTGCTGCCTTGACGTTTCCTTCTGCAATAACTGATGTTAGCTAACTACTGACACATATCTCCACCCAGACAACTGTGCTCACAGTCCTCTACAGCAGATGGAGGGCTTGACTCTGTGTGTGTTTGTGCATGTGTCAATTTGATCTGCTGCTTTTTTACCTGAAAGGAATCTTGCTTTTATTTGTACCTTCCAGGTTTTCTATTTTCTCTTGTAATGGTTAAACTGGCAAAGAAAAGCCATATGGTTTCTTACCAAGCTCTTCTGAAGGCCCCACACTTCCAGGTCTCTCTTGCAAGAGGCTTACTTCTATAAATTCTCCTTATCTGAAATTTAGTTTTTAGGAATGTTAAATGAGCAGGATCTGTGTGGGACAAGGTATGTTTTGCTTTATTTCCATCCTGGCAGCTGCAGTGCCAGGCTGGTCAGGTTGGTGAGGGGCAGGCTGGGGTGCCCCAGCTCCCAGGATGGGACAGGCTGGTTTGGAGGGCTGGGGTGCCAGAGCAGCATGTGTCAGCTCCCTCTGTCCTGTGCCAGTGCCTGCTCACACTCCTGGGAGGCTCTGGAGGGGAGTGAGTGCATGGAAATGTGCTGTGTGCAGGATCCAGGGAACTGAGCACTGCTTCTGGTCCTTTTGTGACCCAGAAGGACACAGAGATACAGATACATGCACAGCTGGGCATGGGTGCCCTCCCCTGCCCACTGTGGGAGCCAGTTCCCAGAGCTCCAGCCTAGACTGGCAGCTGAGCTTCCCAAGGGCTGGGTTTGGATGTGAGATATTTGTGATATTTTCACATGCCAGTCAAAAAATTTCCAGTGTCCCCTGTGTAAAGATTTTCTTTTTGCATTACATGGTCCTTGCACACACCTTGGTTTACTGTTGCTTTATCCAGCCAAGTTCTGGGAAGTGCTCAGCTGTGCATCCTGGATTATTTTAGCAGCTGCTCAGTTGCAGAGGTCCTCTCTGCCTCTTGTTTTGCACGTTATAAATTAATGCATTATAAAAACCTTTTGTCTTAACTGCATTATTTCACTTTAACACTTAGGGTCAGTGTCACCCTTAAAGCTTAGAACTTGTTGAGTTAACAGAATGAAACTAGAGAGGAATTTGGCCTTGTTCCTTCAGAAAATATGAATTGCTGCTATTACAATTATGGTTACAGATCCCTAGGCAAAGCAATTGGTGGTTTCAAAGGCCCCCAGTACAATCAGTCTAATAAATGTATTTATTAAGACTGCTTGTAGGGCTCCAGTATGGACCCGTAGCCCCATGGTTAGGAAGAATCCAATCAAAGAGCCACAACACATGGGGATTTAGCCTGTTAATTCCCAGGCTGCTGATTAGCTGTGCTCAGCAGTGCAGCAAATCATGTTTCAGCTTGCAGGAGAGAGATGAGCTTGGGAAAGCACCATGATTTGTATGTTAACTTAACTTTAATTTCCTGTCAACCCCACACTTGTGACACACACCTGGGGAGTCTGGAGGTTGCATCTGATGCACGCTGGAGATGGAGTTTGTCAGAGCACTGGCATCTTGGTGATCTCAGCAGGCTGCTGAAGTGGCTGCTCTTTGTTTGGGCAACAGGTCCACATCTCCAATGCCAAGTGCACAGAATCAGCTTTCAAGGAAAAGAAAAGGTTGCAAATACAACCACAGTCATTCTAATTTTTACTACCAAAAAAAAGAAAGCATTTTTGATTATTCTTCTTGTCTTCTACAGAGCTTTCCACTGCTTAGTGCTCTCTGCTGTAACCTGTGCTGCATCTGTTGGATATATTTTTGTAAAAAGCCACAGTAGCCCATATTGTTTCCTCACCAGCACTCCTGCATATCCAAACAGAGTTTATCAGAACTCTGTTACTGACTGGCAGCTGCCTGCTGATGGAAAGCCAGGTTTAATGGCACAGAGCTCACTGATATCACTTCTGATACCAGAATATTAAATTCTGATACTCACTCGGTGATAGAAGGCCAGGTTGGATGGTTCTTTCAGCAGGCTGCTCTGGTGGAAGGTGTCCCTGCTTATGGCAGGGGCTTGGAACAAGATGAGCTCCAAGGTCCCTTCCAACCCAACCCATTCTAGGATAGTGCAAGGCCACGGTCTGGGTTTATCCCACCATACCCCAAGGACTCAGCTTAGCTGTCCTTTGTTCAGTGGGAAGAGCATCACCTCCAGGAGGTGATTCAGGCCAGTGTGGCTGCGTGGAACACAAGGGCAATGCTGGTAAGTCAGGAACCTCAATTACATGACACAGATCCTGGCCTAAAAACGTGCTTTTAAATGCTCTCTGCTTGAGACTCCCTAATTTACTTTCATGACTGTTTCTGCCAAGCATAAGGAAGTAGGTAGCACAACTGAGCACTGTCCTTTACTCTGCCCCTAAGAAACTATTTTTCAGCAGTAATCCTGAATTGTAAAATTAGTTCTCAAGGGTGGATTTACCCGAAACAGGAGCAGAACCATCTGGTTCTGTGCTTGATTCTGAGGATGCACAGCCCTCATTCCTCTGCATCCTCATTCACATCTCATCTAAATCTGGCCTTGTGCCCTAAATGCAACACTTTTAGGTGTGCAGGTTAATAAATAAGAGTGAGCACGAATCCAGGGCTTGATGATTTCACCTCTTCTTGCGTATGAGAATAAACCACATAGAATTGTTTCTAGGAAAAACACTTAAATGCTTCCCAAGTAATTGCCACATCCAATTGAGTAAGCACTGTCCTCCAGCCTTGGCCCACTTCCTTCTGCTGTAGAGTGCCTGGAATGGGTTTGTTTGTCCCACTTAGTCCTGATGCTGGCAAGTCCCATCCATCCTGTCCCTTCTTCTCAGTGGAGCAGCCTTGACAGCACCTCACTCCATGCCCAAAGGACAGCAGGACAAGCACCTGTGGGTCTGCCAGAGGGACTGAGCACCTCTGCAGACCCACTGAGGTGGGATGAGCCAAGTCTAAACTCGGTGTCTAAGCAGCACAGGTTGCTCTGCCTCTCTCTGATTCCCTCAGGCACAGTTCCGATTGCCAGGTCATGGTGGAGCAATAGTGAAGCAACACTGGTGTTTCTGATCTTACCTGAGGTACACAAAGATCTGGGTGGTGCAGTTGCTAAGTTTCAGGAGGGTGCTCACCTAATACTGCATTTAGGCTGAGCCTGGATCTCTGCCCAGAGAACATTTCCACCTCACCCTGCCGTGGCTGACCAACAGCTGAAGAGCTTGTGTGTGCCATGAACAGCTCTCAGCCTTGGATCTCAAGGGATATTGTGCTAGGGTTAAAAAGATTGTATGTTCAACAAAAAGGCTTATGTACATAGTTAATGTGTGTTTATTTTATTGCTGATCTTGTTGCACTTTCTGAGTAAGCCTCCTAAAACAGATTATTTATTATATTAAAGAAGATACATTACAGGTTATGGCATTTCGTGTTCCAGTATAACATAGAAAATATTATCCTCTCTGCTCCACTAGCCATGATGTGTACAGCATATTGAGATTCCTGACTAGTTCTGTCCTCCTGTCTTAAAACAGTCCAAACCTGAACTGAGAGCAGACCTGCTTTGTCCCTGTGCCACCAGGGAGCCTGCTGGCGCTCTCGTGGCACAGCTCCTCCTGCTGTGGCTGTGGCGCTGCCCCTGCTGCCGGGCTGGTGCAGAGCAGCTCCTTTGTGTCAATGAATGTCACTCTGCCTGTCTTTCCTCTCGCTTTGTCTGCAGGCGAGCTGATGCCGACGGCTCCTCCCGTCCCGACAGCCCTCCACTCTTGCTCGATCTATGATTTGTCCCTCCTTGCCGGCCGTTTGCTTTACTGCTGTCTCTTTACTTTTCCAGGACAGGCTAAACGATGACTTCTTTTTTTGTAAGAAGCAAACGCTTAATTTCTTTCTGATTTTTTTTTTCTGTGTATGTTAATGCCCTACTTCATGTGAGCCAAAACATCTGCCTTTGGTTTCGTAATCTGTAAATGGTTCCTGGTGTTGACCTTTGAGCACAGCGAGTGGATTCCCGAAACTGTGGTCATTACTGAGCATCACATACACCTGCTGTAAAAATGTTATGCTGCATTTCTGAACCTGAAATAAACTGTAATTCTTGATGGGCTTTTATTCTTACTTTCTGGATGTGTATGAGTGGTGTCTTCTGTCTCTTGCACCATCATCTCAGCATTCCACAGTGCCTCGGTGGGGACTGCAGGGGGGATTTATTGGAGGTGCTGTTGTGCTGAGATCACTGAAGATGTCATTAAAGGGGAGCTGCAACCCTTTGGGAAGCATTCAGCCTGTTCCCATGCAAGGGGCTTGGAGTGCTGAGAGATATTTTGCTGGGAAATGGATGAGTGTTTTACAAAGCAGTAGCTGGGATTCACTTCATTGCTGAGGAAAGCACATTCAGAGGAGTTTCAGAGCTGAGCAGAAGGCCAGACCGAGTCCTCCAAAGCAGGAGCTGGAGTTAAAATGTGCCCAAAAGGGATTTTCCCCTAAAGGTTGTATACAAATGTGCAGATGTCCTGATTACTCAGTTCCTCCTGCAGATGAGGATGAGCCAAGTAGCTGCAATCAGTGCTTGGAGATGGTCTGTGGGGCACAGAGCACAACAGCTTCCTGTGGGAACCCCACAGTGCCTAAGTGGGTCCTTAGGTTTTGGGAAAAGAGGGAGCCCAGCAGGAACATCCCCGCTGTATCCTGTAACACTGGGAGATTTATTGTCCTTAATGGCCTGGCTGAGGCAGTCTGTGCACTGCCCCTGAGGGAACAGCAGTGTCCCACGTGTCCCCTCTGCCTGGGGCACCTCGGTACCCCTGACTGAGCCTGGTGCCAGGAATCTGGGCAGTGGAGCTGAGCACTCTGTGCTGGGCACCAGCAGCAACAGCTGCTCTTTGCACTGGGCTCTCACTGCCAGGGGCTCTCCAGCTTCGTTTTTAACCCTTCCCAGCAATGTCCCCTCCACACACCCCACAGCACCTTGTCTGATCATTCCTCATTTCATCAGCACCTCACAAAAGCTCTACTCCAAGAGCAGTGCTTGAAGCAGACAGTGGTGAGAATTTCAAAAGCTCTTCCAGAGGGTGTAATTTGCTGCAGGAGAATTAGAAAGCCTGTAACCAGTGACCTCCACACCTGGTGGAGGATTGTTCTGGTTCTCTGGCACTGGCAAGGCAGAAGGGAGGCGGTGAGGATGAAAGCCAGGCTGTGCTGAGGGCCAGCTGATTCTAATCTTGCTCTTGCTTTTTTCCTTAATATGCATGTTCTGTGCCTTTTTCTCTTAACCCATTTTATTAAGATAATTTTGTATATGAGTCATTTTATTGTATTTTGGCCTTTTGTTTTAAATCTCTCCCTCTCCCTGTGATTTTTGGGTTATTTTTTGGTTTTTTCCTAGGCGACCTCCACCAGCTGTTCCAGGAAGATCACCCTAACACACACATTTCTTTTGTGTTACATGCAATGTCTTTTTTTTTTTAATCCAAAATTACCTTTAATTTGTACTAGCCTATTTGTAAATGAAAGATTTTATTTTCAGATGTCAATGATAAGCCTGGATGTAAAGAAAATAAAATTCTGACTACAAAAGGAGTGTGCCCTGTGTTTCTATTGAAGGGTCTACTCACTCTTCCTCACTTGGAGAAATTCTTAACCTGTGGGAGAAATTGCCTGGGCTCTGTGGAGGGAGGGATGGGCATTCTGCTGGAGTTCCAGCACTGCTTCTGAATTCATTCACCACCAGGATTGCTCCATATAAATGGCTTTGGCTTAGCATTAGCAGGAAGAACAGCCAGCAGAGTTCCAAAACATGTCCAGTGCACCAGCAGCAGCACCTGGCTGAGCGGAAACTCGAAGGAGAAGATTGCAGCAGTCTCTAGACAGTCTCTAGACTGATTAATCTGCACAATTATAAATAAATTGCAGCTGTTCTGACCATCTTCAGGCTAAACCTCTGAATTCCTTGCAAGCCGACCTCACTGGAGCATCTGAGCTCAAGCAGCTGTAACCTCTGGGATTCCAAATGTGTCCATCTCTGTGAGAAAGAGAAGATCTGGGATTTAGATGATGTGCTTGTTTTGGGTGCCAGAGAAGTCTATGGAGAGTCAGTCTGACAAAAAGGGGAGCTGATGGGTTGAACTGGCTGTTTTTCCACACAGGAAAGCAAAGGGCTATCTCACAAAGCATGCAGGTAAGTCAGGAGGCAGCACTGGGTGCTGGACTCCAGCTTGGTGTTCCCAAACAAGATGTTCCTGGGGAGTAGGGAGTGATGGAGAGAGGGAGCTGCAGTGCTGCTGCTCAGGATGGGGGCAGGGGAGGGGATGAGATCACTGTGTGAAGCTTGTGCTTGTTTTCAAGCCTGGTCTGAGGCAGCTTTGCTGAATTTGGGCAGTTCCTCCTGTTGCAGCTGATTTAGGTCCGGCTGACCTCTAAAATATCCAGGGAGCTGCTGAACCACCTGCATGAGCTGGTAAATACCAGACACTGAGTTTGCTCAAAATAGAAGGGAATATAGCTCAGAAAGCTGTAGACTTACAGACATTTTTCCTTCTTCTTACTTAGACTTGGTCTTTTGGTAGAGCAGAAGAGACAAACAGCAATGGTGTAGTAAAGAATGGGGGCACCCCAAACCCTGCTGTACCTCTGAACTGCATTTGCTAAACTGGGAATTGCTGGGACTGCATGAGGTGCTTCCCACACCCTGAGATAGGGAGAAATGGAGATAGGGAGAAATTGGAAAGCAACTGTCCAAGAATGGAGCAGCTGAGTTTGGCTGTAGCTTTCAACTGTGCAAGCCATCGGGTGCTGAGGCAGAAACACCTCAGCAGAGTTCAGGAATTGTGCACTTCCAGGACTACTACAGAAGGAACAGTGTTTATACCTGGTGAGCTCTTGAGGAGGGTCTGCTCATGCCTGAGGTAAGAGGGAAGGGGGACAGGCTGAACTTTACAAGCTGCTGTTTCTCCAGGCTGTTCAGAAATCTGTGGGAAGCTCTCCCTGCAATCCCTCTGTGCTACAGCATGGAACCAACAAGAGTTGAAAGGTGGGTGATATTTTAGCTCAATGGCCTGGCCCACAGCACCCAGCCAGGAGCTGTTGCTGACTCCCTGCTGGCCTCCATGCATTAGGCTGGAAGGCACAAACTGGTTTCTTGGGGCATCTCGTGGTGGTAAATCTTCCACACAAATCTTTACTTTCTTATTAAATATTTGGTAATAAATATTGTTGAAAATAGGACTCTAGATTCCATGGGTTTATGGCAGCTGTTTCTGAAATCTCTTAAGTAGAAAGGCACAGGGGCTGGTGTGCTGGGAAACTCTGGCACATTCTTTAACATCAGCTCACAGTGTGACTTTTTGAAGAAGCTGCTCCACCTCGTCTGTGCTGTTGCAGCCTGCCCTGGTGTTTGCTCTGCAGCCAGGGGAGAAGGACAAGGGTGCTGCATCTGTGACACTACAAGGCCAGATGGGTCAGGACCAAAACCCTGTTCTGGTTTCCTGATCAAAGAGTCAAGCTTTGTTCTTCACAGGCTTCCCAGATCCAGTCCCCCACGTGGGGAGGGACGTGGCCCCTGACAGCACAGTGTGGGTGGCTGACACTGCCCTTTAAAGCCCTGCAGCAGAACTGGAGATGGAGATTCCAGCTGGCACGTGTCAGCAGCTCCCCCAGGAGCAAGGCTGATCCCCAGCCACTTCACAGCTACTCACACTTGGCCAGCTTCAAATCAAAAGAAAATGCCCCATGGAAGGACTGATCTCAGTGGACTGAACCTTAAGGGAAAGAAACTTGGAATGCAAAAGAACATTTAACTCCTTAGGGTTGGTTGCTGAAGTGTTTGTTCCATCAACAGCCAAGGAGCCATTTCTTGGGCCTCAGTGGGCATTTGCTCAGGTAGAAAATACCCAAAGGGCATCCAGCTTTACTGGATAGGTGTAGAGTTATGGCAAAATCCCGTTCTGTAGAGGATATTCTGACCTCAGGCATGCAGACATACCAATAATGGCCATTTATACAGCAGCTTAAATAGCAACAGCACTGCAGAGCACGTGTCCTCAGGAGAAGGTCAGGGAAGTCCTAGGGAAACCCTGCCTGCCCTTTGTGTCTCCTCCTCTCCTCTCCCTGGCTCTCTTTGGCATTCCTACTTCCTTCAATGTCCCTTTGTGCACTTTGTGGACTTTTGCTTTCATTTCCCAGGTTAGGGTGGGCAGGATGTCTGTGGGCAGGTGAGGGGAGGGCTGAGCCTTTCCCCAGGGGCTCTCTGGGAACTGAGAGGCTGTGCTAACCTAATCCTAGAATTGAATTCTATTCTATTCTATTCTATTCTATTCTATTCTATTCTATTCTATTCTATTCTATTCTATTCTATTCTATTCTATTCTAATCTATTCTATTCCATTGTTGAAGGGAAGGAGCTGGGGCAGAGCAGAGAGGTCTGGGACTGTGAGCAGTGGGCAGGGCTGGGTGGGACAGAGTCTGCATCCCCCTGGAGCTGGTGGATGGAGCCTGCTGCATCACAGTCCCCAGATCTACACAGGTGACCACAGGTGATCTGCACAGGTCCCTGCTCCAGCTGAGGGGAAGGTGGCTGCCTGTGCCCATCTCCACCACCTGAAAAGTTTGAGTGGTCAGTGCTTGCAGTTTTCCTAACCCACAGCTGCTTTTGACAGTGTGAATTTAGGAAAGATACTTTAGGGGGGAAATATTTCTCTAGGGGGGAGTGGATGCAACAGAAACTCTGCTTTCTTTGTAGCCTCTGCTGTGATAGCCAGCAGCCAAGCAGACGAGACTGGATTTATTTTTGATTTACATTCCAGCCTTGCCCCTGTACCAATGGGCTCTGTGAATCTGTTTGGCATGGCAGCGTTACACCGGCATCAGCCCAGTGTCAGATGGGACATCGGGGTCACTGAGCAGCTTTCTTGGAAACCTCCCTGTGAAAAAAACAGCCTCCCTTCTGCAGAGCTAAAAAATGTCATCTTGACTCCGAGCATCTGGCTGCTCTGTGCTCCCTGTGAGACCCGAGCACGGGCTCCAAGCTTCGACGGGTTTTAATTAAAAGCAAAATGAGATGTAGTGGTTGCCACGACGACAGCAGCAACATTTAACACTTGGCAAGAGCAGTAACAAAGCACTGGAGGTGTTGGGGACTCCGCCGGGGGTTGCTCATTTCCGAGAAAGCCCAAGGAGCACATGAAAAGCGCCTGCTTGCTGGAATAGGGAAAGCCGACCAGAGAGCTGCACTCCTGCAGCTTTTCCAAAAGAGAAGTTTCGTAAACACCGGGGCGATGCCAAACGCAGCCCAGGGAGAAGGGCTGGGGCAGGTGAGGGCATCCCTTCCCTCGGTGGGGGCTGCGCTTGCCGAGGGATGGAGCAGGGACAGGAAAGCGCGGGGAGGTGCCGGCCCGGGCCGCCTGTCCTGCCAGCCCTCCAGCGGGACTTGTTTGCCGGGAGCGCCCTCTGTTGTGGTGGGAGCAGACGGACGGACGGACACGGGACACGCAGCGGCAGAAGCTCCGCTGTCCCCGCAGCCTGGCATCTCCCCAGCAGCCACGGGGGCTGTGCTGAGCTCCATCCCTCTGCCTCGGGGTCTGCCTCTGCAAAGGGGTTAGGGATGAGGGGCAGGCGTGATGCCCCATCTCTAAGGGATTTAGGGTGATGTGTCTGGCAGTGGTGTGAGGCTGTTCTGGCACGCACAAGGGCCAAGGTGCAGGTGAGGAGGGCTCTGCCCCATTTCAGCCCTGCAGGTCCATCACACCCCTGCCCACAGTGTCGGCACCAAGCCCTGCCCTCCCCAGGAGTGCTGGCAGTGCCCAGCACACTCTGAGGGTCCTGGGGCTGAGACTCCGTGGGACACATCCCTTGAACCTCGAGTCTGGGTCTGCATGGCCAGAGCCAGCTCCTCCCGGCCTGCCTGCACCCCTGTGCTGCAGGGCTCAGCCCCTTCCTTCCCCAAACCCAGCCTGCAAACAGATCCCCAGGGGAACACCAGAGTGCTCCTCGCTGCTGTGTGAGAGACTTTATTGGCTCAGGTGTCCTCCCCCAGCCAGGACCTTCGCACTGCTCCTAGCAGAGGGTCACTGGGCCAGGTCTACATGAGGAACCTGGAGAGGTCCTCCTTGATCTCAGCCTCGTCCCACGGCCCGTGGATGTTGTCCTTGTGCAGCTGCAGGCGGATGAGGCAGTAGGGGCAGAGGCAGGAGATGGCGAGCAGCAGGGAGGCGAAGAGCACGGCGCCCACGCTGGACACCGTGGCCAGCCCGGCCAGCGCCGCCAGTGCGAAGAGCACCGTGACCCCCACGTAGCAGCGCGGCGTCCGCGCCTTCAGCTTCTTCTGCAGCATGGGCCACAGCGCGAACATCTGCATGGCGAAGGTCACCATGACGAAGGCGTGCAGGGCGCGGGGCAGGCGTGAGGCCAGGCACACCGAGGCGAAGAGGGCCATGTTGAGGGACAGCGTGCTGGACACGATGGCAGCGTTGGCGCCGTAGTCGAAGAAGATGAGGTGACCCAGGAGCATGAGGGCCGACATGGCGTAGATGGTGTCCGTGCTGATGGACTCTGTCAGCGTCTTCAGCACGGGCGAGAAGCCGTAGGTGAAGGCGGCGAACACCAGCGTGCTCTTGAGGTCAGCCCAGCGCGTCCGCCCGCTCGCCCAGCGCCCGGCCCCGCCGTCCACGGCGTCAAACAGGACGTAGCCGAGCAGGGAGGAGACCAGGGCCGTTCCGAAAAGGCCCTGCGGGCTGAGCATCCCCGCGTCCATGTACCACCAGGTGAGCACGAAGACGCAGACGCTGCACAGCTGCTGCACCACCGCTCCCGACTGGAACACCACGGCCTGGTACCGGTACTGCCGGGCGTGCACGTTCTTCCGCAGCTCCTCCAGGAACCGCTGGTCCACGTAGTTATCGGGGAAAGGCTGGCGCTCGTACAGCACCTTCTGCCACCGCCGCCCGGGGACCGGCTCCATGGCCCGGCACGGGCGGGGGAGCTCCGCAGCCCCGGCCCGGCCGCGCCGCCGCCGCTCCCGGAGCTGGCGCAAGGGACGCCGGGGCGCTCGCGGCCGCCACCTCCCGGCCGGAGCCCCGGGAACGCGGGCCGGAACGGCGGGAACACGGCTGGAGTCCCGGGAACACGGGCCGGGCACCGCCACGCCTGCCAGGGGTCACCTCTCCCCCCGGGCTGCGCTCCCCGCTCCGTGTGACCTTCAGCAGCTCCTGCGGGTGGGTTCAGGCCACGCCGCAGCTCCACGCTGGGATCTGCTCATCCCGAGAGCCACAAGTGCTTGCCCACAGCAGTGCGTGCTGGGGATTGTCTCATTTTGCCTGGCCCTGCTTCTCGGAGGGATGCTCCTGCCATGGCCCCACACCGTGGCTGTCCCGCTCAGCCCAAACGCGGCACAGCTGGCCGGTGGGATGTAGCCAGAGCTTCTCTGTGCTTGGATGTCCCGGTGCGTGCCCAGCCTTGCTGCTGGGAGCATGACCCCAGCCCGCTCCCTGTCCCGGTACAGCCAGGCACCTGCTTTTCTGGCCAAACCTGGCTCCAGCAGCCAGGTCAGGAATGTGGGTGTGATGCTACAGAGCGCTGTCCCTGCAGCTCTGCTCGCAGCTCAGGCCTGCCCTGCCCGAGAGTGGAGCAGGAAGAGGAAAGCAGGGCCGAGAGGTGCAGCTCTGCAGGGACATCCATCTCCCTGGCAAAGGGACTCATCATGGGCAGCAAGGGGACAGGGCCATACTAAGGGAGGTTTCACAGAGGCCAGAGGTGTTTTCCCTAAGTCTGTGTTTGCTTGTGCTCAGGTCAGAGCCTTCCCAGCCCCGGAGAGGTGCTTGCTGCTGAGGAGCTGCTTACTTTGGCCTCAGCCGAGAGGCCTCGGCCCGGGGCAGAGCAGCCGCAGACAGTGCCCTGTTTGTGCTGTGGGAAGGGGCATTCATGGCCCTGCTGTCACAGGTGAAAGAGCTCTCGGCTGTTTTCACCCCAGAGCCTGCCACAGGAGACTCTCCAAACAGATCCCACCTCATCCAGATACGTGCAGAGCAGCAGGTAACGCCCACACTGCTGCTGTGCCTTTGGGGGGGTCTCAGGCTGAGCCACACCACAGTGACATCTAAGAAGTGCCACCTCCCAGCCCGTGTCACTGCACTTGCTCGGCACGGCAGGAGCAGCTGCTCACCCTGTGCAGGTAGCCCATGCCAGCAGGCTCCAAACCAGGGTGGAGCTGGACGCAGTTTCAGCTGCCCGCCCTAAAAGCCCCCAGCCCCACACTTTGCACAGAGCTGTGCATGTGTCTCCATGTGCACAAGGCAGTGCCCACAGGGACAGGGAGTGCTGCCAGCTCCTGTGATTGCTGCATTGCCTCGGTGCCCAGGGCCTGGGAACCTGAGATTTTGAACGAAATGTCCTTCTCCCAAGTCATGGAGTAAAGCTGGCGTGTGCAAGAGGAAAGCTGGGAGGGCAGAGTGCCACTGCTGCTGCTCTGAGAAGTGCCACAACCACCACAGAAGAGAAATGCCACCATCTGTGGGCATGGGCAAGGCAATGCTGTGAGTGGTGACACAAGTTTGCTGTAACCTGTCCCTTGGCTCTTGTGCACATCTGTGATGCTTTGCGGACCAAGAAGAGCAGGCTGGGCTGGAGCATGAGGCTGCTTCCACGTGGCCAGGTCCATGACCCCAGTGGAGTGGACAGAGGTGAGGGGTACTTCGTGTGCCCTTTCAAATCCCTGCTGTGGCCAGCAAAGCGCCCTTTGGAGGCAGGGAGAGGGGAGGCTGGGGCTGTCCGTGACTCACAGCGCTCCTGAGCCACGCTGGGATGTGCCAGCAAAGCAAAACCCCTCTGGGAGATGGCAGCACAGCAGCTGGAGCCCCCACGGGTGCCCACCCGACAAGGGGATCTCTGTGGTGCTGGCTCTGCACCCTGGGCAGTGCTGGGATCGCAGGGCCTGGCACCCACCTGCTGTTGGGGGACCCCAGCAGGGTCTGGGACAAAGCAGCTGCCGTTGCTGTGCTGGGATTGTGTCCCTGGGAGGGGACAGCCTGTGACTGCCACGTGTGCCGGCACCGCCCACGGTGCAAAGGTGGCCCAGACTTCCCGCAGGGCAGTGACTCTGCTGCCTGCACAACTGTCCCTCCACGGGACACGCCACGTCACCGTCACCGGCTGGCCCTGCTGCTCAGAGGGGACCTTGTGCCATGGAGTCATCCCCCAGCCCTCCCGGGAACTCTCCAGGCAGGGATAAGCAGTAGCTAAGGTCAAGAATACTAAAGTCCTTTGTGAGGATCTAAATGCCCACTGTGGGTTCTGTGCCACAAGACCTCCCTCACCTCACAGCTGGGTGTCCCCAAGTGCCACTTGGCTCCCCAAAAGCCCCTCTGCTGAAATGCAGGGATGAGGAGCTGGGTGCCATGGCACCACAAACCCTGTGTATGCTGAGGCTTGGCTCGGCCCTGCCCTTTGCAAAGGGACCCCACTGCAGATTTGTTCAGTGTCTGCTGGCTCTGAAGGTTGGAATACACTGCTAAAGTTGTTTGGAAGGAAGGCTGGAAAAGGTGACACTCTGGGACTGAAATAGCTGGGATTGATCTGGACCTCCACTGAAGATATTTGAATATCAAAGTATGGCAGGCACTGCTGGCTGGGAGCTGCCTCCAGGTGTGTCAGATTCCCCTCAGGACGGGACCATATCTTGTGCTGCAGAATTAGGCTTCAAAAGAACTGAACAGCACACCCTGCTAGGGGTCCTGAGGCTGCATGGATGAGGGTGGGTCCTGCAGCTCTCCCTGTCCCTCAGACAGGGCTCTTCCCCTGCATCCCTGTGTGTCACCCCACAGGAATGTCACGGCACAGCTATGGATCCTTGGGCCTCATTTCTCTGCCAAGCCATCCCCCAGCCTTCCCCTTTGACCCTGGAGCCAAGCCCTCCCTCCACAGGAATGTTTTTCTGGGAGGGGGGAGGCTGGCCCAGCTCCAGCTGTTGCTACATTTTTCCATTTCCAGAGATCGTCTCCTGCCTTAAAAGGCCCCATGACACAGGCTGGGCCTGCTCTCCTGCTATCACCTACTTAAGGACTGTTTGGATTCCATCCCCAGCACAGACTGGGGTGACACCAGCCCATGCCTTGCAGCTGGGCTGAGCCCTGTGGGGGGATGCTGAGGCAGACAGGGCTGCTTCCCTTGGGAGCCCTGCAGGGCCTGGCCATGGAGGAGTCTGGTGCTGCTCCAGCTCTCCCAGCATTTCCCTTACCTGTGTGCAGGTCAGATTTCCTGAGCTGAGATGAGGAGGTACCAAGGCTGCTGGAGAAACCCTGCTCAGGCAGGGCAGTCCAGGAAACTGGGATTGGGTGTGAGAAGCCCACACTGGGCTGGCATCTGCCAGGGCAAGGTTTGGGATTTGCTAAGTCTTTTGCAGGAGGAGAAAGATGGGAAGGCTGAGGATCCGGGGCAGGAGAGGTGTGATGTGGAAGGACACACGCCTGCAGGGATGTGACCTCTGGAACACACAGCACGTGGTGGGGCAGTGAAACTGAGCTCCCTCGCTCCAGGCATTCCTTGACGGTCAGCATGGATGCCTGTGGCAAAACGACCTCCCCAGCTCCCACTCTGGGCTCTGGGAAAAGGACAAGCCAGCCCAGCCCAGGGCCTGGCCAGCTCCAGGGCAGTGGGTCAGCAAGGCTTGTTTTGTAGGGGAACTCCACCACGGTCAAGCTGTCACCTAGTAAAGATGTTTTTGCTTTTTAATCTGCTTTAAAAAAAGAAAACCTTTAGGAAACTACAGCCAAAAAATTATATCAGCAATGTGCTTTTCCAGTTGCAGAGTGCTCCAGGGTGGGATGAGTCCAAACTTCAGCTGCTCAGGTAAGCTCAGCTCAACCTTCAGCAGTATGTGGCACATCTCTAACACAGACATGCAGGGTGGAAACCAGACCTTGGGGATAAAATAATAAAACCTGCCTGTGGGACCTGAGCATTGGTTGTCGTGGAAGCTGGAAGGTGAAAACTGAGATTTGGGAACAGGGAGGGTCTTATGATCCACACAGGTGTCTCCAAGACCTGGCAGAGCACGGCTGGGGCTCTACAGCAAAGCTTTGCCAAGAGGTTTCTCACTCTATTCCCCCTTGTTTAGCCCTAAATGTGTAGTGTAGGGATGGGATGTGAACTGCTAACCCAGCTCTTCCACATAAAGAGCTGCAGGTGGCAAAACACTGAAAAACCCAACTCCCCAGAGGGTAAAAGCAATGTCCCCCCAGGAGGTGGTGTCTGGAGCCATAGGGCAGCTCCCAGCATCAACTCTGCCCTGAGCCTCCTTCAGCAGCCACTTCCCTCCCCTTGCAGCTCTGTGACACAGAGTGAGAAGTGTGAAGGGACCCAGAGTTCCTGACAAGGTTTTTAGTGTCTGCCATGGAAATATTTTTGTTCTGTAAATGAGGAGGGGGATATTGGATGAAACCGTGTGTGCAAACATTGTTGGTTTTTCTAGGAAGTGTAGCTGGGGAAAAATTTGGTGTGCACAGGTCAAAAAGAGGTTGCAACTCCCTGTTTCAGCCTGTTGTGCTGCGAGGGGATCCTTCTCTGTGCCCACTTTCCCACTTGCCTAGGAAAGAAGTAAAGAAGCTTTTGTTCAAGCACAGCATGGCCTCAGTCTGGAAACACAGCGACTTCCCAGGAGATATTCACACTAAGAGCCCTCCCTGCCCCTCTTTTGAGCATCTACCTGGAACTCCAAGCAGGAGTGCTTGGTAAGAGCAGTGATGTGGGGGCTGAGGAGTGTTTCACACGTGCAGTGCTTCTGCCTGCAACACAGAGCTCGTCCTGCCCAAACCACAGGGAGGGGGTACCTGGCTGGTGCTGGGACATGCCTGTTCCCCTGGAGCATGAGTCCCTGAGGAGTGGCACTCCTGCTGCCAGTCACTCTCCCTATTTTTAAATAGCTGGCAGGTTGGAGATGGAGCCAGGTGGGAATTTCGTTTATTTCAGTAGAGGGCAGAAAGGGGAGAGGAAGCAGCTGAGCCTGTGGCATTCCCTGTGTGTGCCTGGTCAGCCCTCTGTGCCCCTCATCCCCACACTGGGATCTAGCAGAGGTGCTCCTGTGAGGGCTGTGCCACCCTCCCGTGTTCCTGCCAGCCCCTGGCACTGCTGCCCAGGGCTCTGAGCACCCTCCAGCCCCGGGGATGTGTGGGGGGCGGGTCTCAGGTTTGGGTTTGTGCTGAGGAAGCCATGGATGCACTGACCAGCTGGACCAGGCACCTGTGCCATCCCCACTGTGGCTTTGACTTGCACAGGGCCATGGAGGAAACCAGCCCTGGGCTGCCCCAGGTGCTTTCCCAGCTCTTCCTCTCACCCAGGAGGAGAGGGTGAAGAGGGAAGGGGAAGCTTCAGCCCACACTGTCCTTCCAGAAATAAGGGCTAAAAAAAGCTTTACACTTGCCTAGCGAAGTTTTGCCGTTTCTCGCTTTCTGCAGTGAAATTTCTTTTTTTTTTTTTTTTCCCAGGGAGTTCAGACAGCAGCTGTTGGGAAGCACCAGAGGCATCACAGCACCCACCATGGTTCCCCCCATTGCGAGCACCCACTCCCAGACATTTCCATCATGAGAGCAAGAATGAATTTGGATTCTCTGTGTCTCAGCTGTCAGCAGCCCTTGGACTTTCCGCACTCCCTCAGCCCCATCACATGGCAAGAGAAGCTCCCCAGTGGCTGCCCACGTTTCTCTTCTCCAGCAGCAGGGCTCTGCACTGCTGTCACAGCACTGCCAAGGTGCTGCTGAAGCTGTGCCTGGAACACTTGCCAGCCAGGCTAGGATAAGGTGGATCCCTTCCCCAGGAAGCTGTTTTCCATCCCTTCCCAAGCACTGGCTGTTGGAAAGAGTCTTTGCTGTCATGCAGAGACTCTGTGGTTCTGCAACAGGGCCAGGAGATGCTGCAGCTTCCTGCTGCACCCTGCCTGGGCATCACTGTTGGAGCAATCATTTTATCTCCTCTTTCTAGGCAAAGTTAAAATTTAGCCACGTGAAATGAGAAACTGAAATACAAATGTTTTCAGAAGTGACATTCCCACCTCAATTCATTTTCTTCATCTTACATAAAGTTTTGACTTCCAGGATGTGAGCCCCTGATGAGGGGGCTCAGAGCCAGGTGGAGCAGAGCTGGACCCAAGGGGCTGCCTCAGGTGGTCCTGGCTCCATCCTGCTTTTGGGAGCATGGCACTGGGCCACCTGTGAATCCAGGCTCTGTCGGGCAGGGCTGCTGGCTGCAGATCTGAGCAGGGGCTCTCCTGCACCAGGTCACGCAGCCCCAGCCGGTGTCACCGTGTCCCTGCGCGGCGCCAGCCCGCCTTAATTAACCCTAACCACGTTAATTAACCTGCACAGAGCGCTCAGGTGACCCCGCCTGCGGCAATGTGCCGTTGGATCAGCCGGGAATGTGCCCGCGGGACTCTCGGCATCTCCCGGGATTTAAAGGAGTGTGGGAGCGGGAATCAGAGCCCGTGCAGGGGATGTCCCCATTTGGGAGCGCAGAGGAGCAGCCCACGTGTCACAGGCAGTTCGCTGAGTGATGAAAGAGCCATTACCTGCTCAGCTGGAGGTGGAGTTGCTCCTGTTTGCTTTTCCAAGGAAAACGATTCCAATCTTTATTTTTCTGCACAGCTTTCCTTTCAGTGCCAATCACCGAAGGGGTTTTTTACAAGTGTTGTGCTGGTGTGCTGGATTCTCTCCTGCAAGTGGTTAACAGTTCATCTGAAGTCAGAGGAAGGTCTCTGAAGCAATCTTGCAATTTACAGCTTTTCCTTTACCAAGTAAGAAACAGCCAGGAAATTAAACAGGAAATTGTGTCTGGAAGGAACAAAAGTTGTGTTGTCAGAATCTGCTTATGAAAGATTTACTTTATTTTAACCAGTAAGGAGCCAAGATCAATAGCCAGAAGAGGAAGGAGTTTGTGTGAATTAAATCACATGTGAAAAAAAAAAAAAAAAAAAGGCAACACTTGGGAAAACAAGCAGCCTTTGTAAAGAGCAGATAGGGATGAATGGGAGAGAAGGCTTTGCCACTGCAGCAAACAAATGCTGCAAAGTGCTGAAAGGCAAAGGCCCAGGGTGTACCCCAGGATCAGGTGTCTCTCCAAAAGCCCAGATCTCTGGGGATACTCTACAGCCAGGCCTGTTGTAGTGTTGGAGTGAATGAACAAGCATTGCCTCATCACTGTGCAGGTAGAACAGCAGCACCTTTTTTTCCTACTGCTTACAGGGTGTCCCTTGGGTGGCATCCTCCAGCTCTCCCAACCTGGGGTGCCAAGCACCACAGCCAGGTTTTATTCCTGGTCAGCAGAGTGATTTTCCCTGCCCAGGGGATGCAGGGTGAGCTCAACTTCAGCCCCAGAGCTTCATCAGCTCGCCTCATCCTGGAGTTTTCCATGAGGAATTTGGCCGAGAGCAAGCAAAAAAAAAAACCTTGCTGCAAACATGCAGCACTTTTTGAGAGTCTCACACGAATATTTGCTCCCTGGTAACCCCATGGGCCACTGGGTTTTGGGTTAATTAGGGGCTCTAGTTGGGAGATTGGGTAATCTGTCATTTTTTGACTCTCACATTGCACATCAGTGGTTGAGAAACAAGCTTAGCAAGCATTGGTATGTGGGTATGGCAGAGGTGGGGACATCAAGACCCTGTGTGGCTGATCCAGGCTCTTTTGGGGGATGCTCGTACCTGGTGGGGACTGACTCAAAGGGACTTTTTCTCCATGATCCCAGCACTGTAAAGCTTCCCCTAGAATGATGTGTCCTCTGTGACAGCTCTTGGGTTGTGTTTGGTTGAGGTTGTGCTTACTCCCCACTGGTAATGGGATAACAGCATGTGGGAGCAGCCCCATGGGCTGAGCCAGTGTGGCTTCAGAGCCTTCTCCAGTCGAATTCCTATCCTGGGAGGCTGAACACAGAGCCAGGCCCAGCCATACCCCGTGGCAGCTCTGAGGCCAAGAGCTCTTGCTGGCAGTACTCAGCAATGGGTTAATGAATGTTTACCAGCTCCTCCAGCAGCCACATCAGCAGCTGTTGGGATTTCCAGTGCTTCACTGAGGGATGCTCTGGTCGTGGCCATGCCCAGCAGGTACTTTGTGGCCCAGGCTGTGTTGTGGGGATGGGCAAACGCCCCGAGGCATCCCCAGCGCCAGTGGGGGAGAGGCGCTCCCGGACTGGTTCAAAGAGCAGCAGGAGGGACCGAGCACCGCTGCTCCCACCCCTCTGGGAATTCCAGAAGGGCACACAGAGCCCGGTGCTAACGAAGCCACAAAGTTATGGGGTGAAAAAATCCGTGAAAGAACACACACAAAGATTTTTCCCGAGGTTTTCACTGCTGGCTGACTCCAGTCATGCCAGCAGCTCCGAAACGGCCGGGTCATGAGGCGGGTGCTGCTCTGGGGAAAACAGCAGCTGTGACCTGCTGCTGCTGAGACTGCTGTGATTCACCCCCTGCCTGCGGGCTGAGCTGTCCTTCCTCGTTCAGAGTCCTGACATGTGCACGTTTCCAGCGTGGCATGCTCCTGACTCACCCACCTGCCCCTTGCAGCCTCCCTGGGCCGGGCCTTGCCTCCCATTCTCGCTCCCCCCCGACCCTGAGGGTGTTTTTGGCAGGAGTGAGCCACAGGGAAAGTTTTCCTGCCTCAGCGTGGAGATCAACGCTGCAGATGGGGAGGTTTGGGCCGGGTTATCCACAAAACGCTTCGTGTTTTGCTAACAACTGGTGTGTTCTACCAGTCCAGTCCCCTCTTCTGTCCCAGATGCTACCTCGCTTGTATTCCCTGAGCGTCTCCCAGGAGCAGTCCTTGCTCGGCCCCCGCTGCCGCGATGGATATAAACGTGCGCTGACACACCTCGAGCACACAGTGTGAAGCCGGACCCCGCCGCCCCTCACGGACCCCTCAGGGCGCCCGCAAAATGGCGGACAGAGATCCGCGCTTCGGCCTCGTGCAGTCCGGAACTACAACTCCCAGCAGCCCCCGCGCGGCTTTACCTCTGCGGGCCTCAGCGCCCGGCAGCCTGCAGAGAAGCCTGATCAAAATAATTAAAAAAAAAAAAAACTAACAGATGTCACGTGGGAACGCCGGTGCTTGAAATGTCCCTGGAAACGGAGGCAGCGACGCTCCTCAGGCACCTAGCGGCCGGTGGTTTGGCCGCCAGCCCTCGTTTGTCACTGTGGCGATTTCCCTTTAACGGCTTGTTTGCCGCGGACACCCGTACGGCCGCCGCGCCGCGCCGGAGGGGAGCGCCGCCCGTCCCCGGGCGCCAGCCGCGCGGAGACGATGGGCCGCCCCCGCCTGCCGGCGCTGGTGCGCCGCCTCCCCCCGCCTGCGCGGGCCTGAGTGAGGCCCGGCCCCGCCCGCCGGGCCTGCCTGGCCTGCGTCCTGCCGGTGGGATGGGGCGCGCGCAGCGGGCAGCGTGGGGTGGCCGTGCCCGGTGGGGAGGGTCACTGGGGCAGGTGACAAGGGGGTTTGGGATGCCCCAGCAGCACCCCCGGCCAGGACCTGGGCAGTGAACGGTGGAAGGCGCTTCCCTGCGGGCAGCCCCGGCCCGTGGGCGCCTGGGGAAGGTGACAGCTCCCTTCGGGCGTCCGGCCTGCCGGGCAGTTCCGGGAGGTGCTGAAGCTCCGGAGGCTCGTGCGGGTTGTCTCGCTTGTTACGGACGCACCGCATTCCAGTTTTGAGTTGGCTCTTGACTGTTCTCTGGAAGATCCGGTGCTTCCATTTCTGGAAACTCTTTGTCAGTTAGCGTTAAGTTAAATCAAACTGATCCTTACCTTTTGCTGGTTATGCTTTCGACAATGTTTTATAGTATTACCTCAATGCTTTGATTGGTTTCACATCTCATGTTTTTTTTCAACTCTTGAGTGACATCTACTAATTCTTTATTCTTTAAAACTATTTCTGGTGTAATTCCAACTTTTTAAATTTCTATGAACTTCTGGTGAGTCACGTTTGCAATCTGAAACTTTGGCTTGGACAGCTAACTGCAGATTTGCAAATGATAGCCCACTCGGTGAACTCAATTGCAAAGTTCTAGCCTGTTCCAGATATCCTTGAAAAGAATCATCTGAAGTTCTGATGTCTCACATTGAGTGAAAAGCTCGAATCCAGGCTTCTATTTAGCTGGTGAAAGTTGAAGCCGGTCTGATTGCCAATAGTTGTTTGGACGTCCTAGGCTTGTTTGGCGTCATGCATTTTGGTTTGGACATAGTTTCTCAGACAGCTTTGCTTTTACTGCTTGGACAGTGCAGTTTGTTCTGGCAGCAGATTTTAGTTGTGTAGCTAGGATTCCTATAGGAAAACAGTTTTTGTTTCTTGGTTGGAGTGCCTTGAGGGCTGATAATCTGTTCCTGCCTCCAGGTAATTTGTTAGTGGAAGGAGTTTTTAGCTTAATGATCAATATGTAGTCAGGTTATTTTTTATTGTTGCTGTTGCTGTGTTCTTAGTCTGCTGTTTCACCAGGACTTGATTTTGTGAAAAAATTCAGGCTTTTTAATTTTTTTTCAGGATAATTCTATATTGACAAGAGACTATCATGTTCAGCTATCTTGTTGGAATAATGTATTTGTTCTGTAAATCCCTGAAAGCTTCTGCAGTCTTCTTTGATGTGGTTAGGAGGAAAAAAGAGCTGCTCTTTTTCTTATCCTTCAAAAGGGATTGCTCTTTCAAGCAGTGTCTTAACTGATCTCAGAGTTTGCATTGGAGTACCCCAAAGCTTTTTGAGTGTAAAAAAGGAAGGTTCATGTTGTATGTTCACCCTGCTTGTGGTTAGGAGCCAGTGGATTAATTGAAATGTTGAGGGATGCAACTCCAGTTTCCTAGTCTGCTGTCCAAATATGAATTCACATTAGAGAGTTTGAAATCCTGTCTGCAGGATGGCACTGGGACCTGGTTTAATTTCAGTGGTCATGCCAGAGCTGTAATTAGAAAGTCTTGAAGTCTGTTGTTTCATGAATTTTTGGTGGACTACAGAAGTTGGTAAGTTGTGATTTAGTTAACTTTTTACTATAAAGAAAATTGGCATCTTTGTTCACTTCAGCAGTTAAAAAACTTGAAGTAGCAAATGGAAGGATTTGTTTTTGTAAAAGTTGTTCTTTTAAATTTGTTGTTCTGAGATATAATTTTCAAAGGACTTTGTGTAAGTAGGAGAGAAATTTTTCCATACAGGTGGAACTGGTGATCAGATGATCAAATGGAATCCCAAAAGTCAGGGGAAAAACCCATGAGACAAAACAACTGCTGAAAACCCTTGGGGCTGTTTGGACTTCTTTTTTTTTTTTTTTTTTTTTTTTACCTGAGCTTTGTTTTCTTTCTGAGTAGCTGTTGTTTCTTTCTTTGAAACTGAGCTTAAAATAGCAATCTTTAAAATCTCTCATCATGTATTTTCAAGCTCACCTAAGAAAGTGGGTTCAGTGGGGAAGTACTGATTTGTAAAAATTAAATGGGGGGAAAAGTAATTGATTTGAACTGGAAGATGTCATCCTGTGACATCTTGTGACTGTGTTTTAGGAGATGCACAAAAATGCAGAAGCTTGAATAGGGATTTGTTTGCCCTTTCAATAAAGGGGATGTGATGCTCTTTGGGTCAGTTATTAAGACTTGAGGCTTTCTGAAGCTGGACCAGCCACAGCTCTGGCAGACCTGAGCCAACAAGATTGTTCCAAGTTTCAAAGGAGGAGGATGGCTTTAGGGAAATACTTCTGGTGGAGGTATGGCTCAGGAATGTAGTGCTCCAAAAATAATAGGCATCTGTGCAGTTTGGAGCTTCCACTGTGCCTGACAAATGACTGCTGTTGTCCTGAATTCAGAGATCTTAATGCTCCAGTTAATCCCTTTGTGTGGTGATCATAATATAAAAAATGCATTTAAAACTTGCACTGCTTTGTAGTTTGCCAGTATCCAGAGCTGAGTAAGTGGAGTAGGTTTAGAAGCTTGTAGGATACCAGGGCTATCTGAAGTGAGACCAGCTGTGACAGCTGTTTGGAGAGTAACCTGTATAAATTATTCTGACATCAGCTTTTGCCCACCATGAGCTGCACTTGTAAAGTGTTAATTGGGAGTTTAATAAAGAAATCATGCATCCAGTAATTTGTCTTTCTATGCCAGAAAGTTCACTGCCATATCCTGACCTACTTAGCTTTTATTAACTCTGCTACTTGGGTTTACAGCTGTGAGTAAGAGGAGGATGGGGTCAGTGCATGTACACTTCAGGATCCTTCAGCTCTGTGAGTATCCTCCATCAGGAAATACCTTGTGTCAGAATGATTTAACAGCAAGATGTGCTGGTTTTGATGGCAAACCCCTGGCCTAGGAGCTCTGACTGAAATCCACCATAGGAGTGTGCCCTGAAAATGGTAAAGGTTGGTTGGGTCCATGGCACAGTGGGGAATGAAGCCTGGGTTACCAGGTACAGTGGGAAGGGATGCTGGTTTGTTTTTTTTTTAACACCTGTTAATGTGTAAATTCACATGGATTTTAATGAGAGCAGATATTGCTGGTTTGGGTTTGCATTTTCAGTCCTGTCTGGCTTTGAAGGTGTGCTTTTTGTAACACATGAGGAGCTCTGAGAAACCCAGTGCTGGAGCAGCACTGTGCTAACACCACCGGGTTCATTGTGTGCTGCTGCACAGGTGAGAGCTCTGCAAATCCCATTAGGGATCACAGGAGTGGAGCTTTTGCAGATGGAACATTTATTTGCCTCGTTATTGGCTTGTGGCTCAAACCTAGAGCTGGCATCTGTTAAGAGCAGAAAGGTGTGAGTGAGAGGTTTGTGTTCTGGTGTGCCTCATTAATGTGCCTCTTACCATTGAAATCCTCCCTGCAGCACAGTGCCCCCATGATCTGGATAGATCCTACAAGAGGAACTTGCCTACAGCGGGGCTCAATTTATCTCCTGATTCTCCTCTTGTGTACTTAAATCTCTTCAGAAGGCTGATATTAAAATAAACACTGTGTGTGTGCATTTTATAGCAGGAAGAAATGCAATTATTAGAGCACTGGTATAATCAGAGCTGTTGTTCCAGGCATCTGATTTCAGAATGGAAAGTATGTTCCTAGGTATGGAATATCTTGTTTGGAAGTGTCTTTGCTCTGTGGTTAAGGTTGGGACAGAAGCTGCACTGGAACTCTTGGACTCCTAAAAATGAAAATCGAATCTGCCCAGCTTACAGCCTGCTCAAGTTGAAGGTAGTACATGCAAGCTAGACAAGTGCTTGGCTCAATCAATTATTGACTATTTTACCTTCTAAAATTGTTTGAAAATCAGCGAGCTGCTTTCATGCAGTATCTTCTAAAAGATTTGTCCCAGAAACTTCAAGTTAGTTTGTTTGTTATGCAAATGGTGTACTGAAGTGGCCTCTACCCCATCACGAGGTTGCTGTGTTGGTGTAGAAGACCTTGCCTGTTGCAGTGAAATGTGCCTCCCTTGAGCACTAAATTTGAACTCTTTCTGAAATGTCTTTCTCTAACCTGCTCTTCATTCTTTTTCACTTTGATGTTCCTACTGTGAGTCTTGTACAGAGTCGTTTTTTCCTTGTCTTTAGCTTTCATTACTAATCCAGCTTTTGGGAAGTTCTGTGCCCCTTTCGAGGGGAGGACATGCAGTGTATTTCAAAGTTCACCCTGGAGGTGCTACAGCCCTCTACCTGGAGAGGGTGTGCAAAGAACAGGTCAACCTAGAACTGTAAATCTAAAAACTTTGGTGTAATTCTTGGTGGAAATACTGAGCTGGTACAACAGACAGACTCATCCCAAAGCCTGAGTGAGTGAAAATGTTGATGTGAATGACAGACTGGATTGAAGTATTAGTAAAAGGTTCCAACAGTTCAAAAGTGAACTTGGGTGCACAAAGGAATGGCAATGACTTGGCTTGGCTGGGTTTTTAAATGGCAATCAAGAGAATGCTGAAATCCCTTACAGATAAGAAGCCTGTTAAAAATACATTATAAATTTCTGGTAGTCAGGTGATAGTAGCTTTAAATGATCTAGGTTGAAATGCACGTTTCTAAACTTGCAGTAACATCCCCTCCTTGGCACTGTGCTGAGCTGTGCTGCTCTGAGGGTGGGTTTTTAGCATGGGGAGCTGGAGCAGAGCAGCTGCTGGTTCTGGGACTGCTCTGTGTGGACAAGCTTATGAATTTAAGCAATGAGGGAAGTCATGATGTTACTACAGACTCTGTAAGCCTTTAGGTTTACTCACAGTGCGTGGCTGTTCTGTTTTCTGTAGTCTTTGTGGCTTGTATCAGGTTTTGTGGTGGGTTTTTTCTGGAGTGGGTGCTCTTCCCCAAACTCTTGCATCAGAGAAATAACTGGAGTTTGAGAATGCAGAGTGTTTCTCATAAGCTGCAATCTTCCTTCAGTATTGCAGAAGTCTGTTTCCAGGGAACACCAGGAACTGTCTGTTCCTTTGAGTGCTTCCAGTGTGACTTCTGCCCTGCTTTAAATGCCTGAAATAGGGCACCTGGATAGTCCTTTGGAGAAAGAAGAGGTTTGTGTTTGTTTCAGTGTTACACTGGAATCTGTGTATAGTGTGACACAGTCCTGTGAAGGTGCTGTTACCTCGGCAGCCTTTTCCAGGAGAGGATGGGAGTAACCCTGGGAGCATTGAAGCCAGGACTGAAGTTGGTGTCTGTTGTTTAACTTGGGACAACAGTGGACAGCCATGAGCAAATAGTCTGTTCTCCCTGTGTCTTCTGGGTTTGATATCTGAGCATACCTTGGCTCAGAGCTGACTTGTATTAAATGAAATAAGTCCCTCCCTCAGGACTTACTGGAATGTCTCCACAATCCCCAGATCAGAGCAGAGGGTGCAGATTCCTGTGTGGCTGAAGGAGGGATGCAGTAAATTAGTTCAGTCTCATAAAGTACCTGGTGCTCCTGGAACCTCCTTTTGCATGCTAATGGTATTTAAAATGCTGAAAGCCCTATTGTAAACCAACGTGGGGATCTCATTGTATGCAGCTGTGAAATTCAGTATTGTCAGAAGGATCTTTGTGTTTGGCTCCTCTGAATGAGTGAAATAACTGTTTGGAGAGCATTCTTTGCAGAGTGTGGGCAAGCTATTAAAAACATAATTGCAAAATACCACAGATTGGTGAAGGAGTTGCAAAAAAAAGCTCTAATTTCAGATATTTTGGGTTTAGCTTTTTTAAGCATGTGAATCAAGTTAGTGGTAGGAAATGAGGTGATACCAGTGCCTTGCTTAGTCTAGATCTGTAGTTTTAGTTTTCAGCATTTTTCTCTCTTAAAGGTCCATCATAACTTTCAAAATTATCTCGGTAACACATACTGCACTTCTGTGGTAATAAATGGTTTCTAAATGACTGGTGTTTTTTGCTTGGTCTTGTTTTTTGTTTTTGTTTTTTACTTGTATTGAAGAAGATTAATGGTTCTTCTTTGCATTTGTCAAGATGTGTTTCCACTTCAGACTCAGAAATGAGTGTTGTGTCTGGGGAGGTTGTGCTGCAGCTGTTCAGCATCTTGCAAGTGGCCTTTTCCTCCTGTGACTGGTTGAAATAATGTCCTGCTCTTCATTTTCTGTGACATTTACTTTGTTCTGCAGGCCCTTTTAAATACAAGTCCCCCTGGCTGAACTGCTGGGAGTGAAAGACTGAGTCCATGAGGTTTCTGGGGAGAGAGGGAGGTTTCTCTGCCTTTGCTGTTTTTCCTGTGTTGCCAGTGGTTGCTGCTGACTGGAGAGTTTGGTTGTGGATCTGCTGAGCTCCTCATTCCTACAGAGCCCTTTTTTCTCTTTGTCAATTAGCTGGTGAAAGCAGTCACAGACCTGTAGGACTTGTTCACAGCAAAAAAGTGTTTTACTGCCTTCCTTGCCCTTTCACAGCTTTTATTGTTTTAAGCTCACTAATCTAAAATCAATTACTCTATAATGAAGAAGGTGATTTTCATCAGACAGGTGCCTGCTCTGCTGGCTCTGTCCCAGCCCAAAACCCTTTTCTTGCACAGGCCAATCTGAAGTGATCTGGGAATGTTTTGAGTAGGGAATTGTCACATGGCAGGGACAGTGACATCTTCATTCTTCCTCTTAGCACACCCACACCTGTTGGTAACAAAACCCTCTGAGATCTGTGAGTGACTGCTCTGGAGGGACACTGTTCCCTGGGCTTGGAATTGGTGCACTGGTGATAAATTCCTTCTGTTTTCCCTTTGCTTCAAATTCCCCTGTCTTGCAAATGTCAAATGTAAACTGTTCTGAGCTGCTTCATTTGCCAGTGTCCAGAAATAGGTCGTGTTTTGGGAGAATTTATGAAATTAATCATTTTGAGGACAGATGGGTTTGAACTGAAGCTGTGTATTGGTGTTGTATGAAGTCTTTGGAAAGGAAAGTCTAAGCTGTTTCTCTGATCAAATTGTAGAAAAACTTCTCTCTTACCTTCATATTATGGAATTGTTTTTATCTGTAAGTTGTATGATTAGTTCTTCTTATCTGTTGTGTTTTCTACTTGATTTTTATGCCTGTCAGACCAGTTATTCCCTATCTCTGATATTTTTCTGTATCCTTCTTTACAATTACTTGAAGAGTTTCAGCCAACATGAAACCTACACTGCAATTTCAAAACCACCTGCACTTTTGAATTTCAGTGCGTTCCTTTTCAAAAGCAGAACGTTCATCAGCAGACCATGGCCAATTTGTGTAGCAATGAGTGTAGTGAACCATGGAGATAAGGGTGAGCAGCATTTCTGCTTCAGTGGGCAACCACAGTATGAGCCTGCCCTGAGAAAAGTAAAGATTCCCCCACCCACCCCTGCTGCTTTGTCTGAGCTTGTAGCATTTGCTTTTGGATTTGTGCACATTAAGCTGGAAAGTTCGTGGTGTATTAGAGAAAATGGCTTTTAAACTGCTTTAATGATAGGACAAAGAGTCATGCTTAAGTTCATTTGTTCTTGATGAGATTTAATAGCAGGTGGTGTTTTGAGTCATGCTTACAAAAATGGAGCTGTTGGAAACTTCTGTATCCACGTAAGTCACCAGCTGTGGGCTGTCTGCTTGGAACAATCTCTTTGTTTGAAGATCTATCTCATACCTGAGATAGCGTCTCTAGTGACTGATCTCATTTGGGCATTAGGTCTGCTCAGTTCTGAGTCAGCATTAGCATCCCACTCCTGGGTCACAAGAAAGGGAAAGATAGACCAGTATGTGCAGAAACTGCTGTATTCCACTGCAAGTCAATTAAACTCAAGAGGAATTTTGCTCTCTGTAAATGAACACTTGGATTCTCATCTTTGTTGGTTTGTTTTTTGGTTGGTTTTTTTTAATGGTTAACAGAGGTGCTGTGCCATTACGAGCTGTATCCTTTCAGCTAAAGAAGCCTATTGAATTAATATGCAAAATGTTAAAAGTCAGAGGGGAAAAAAAATACTGCTGATGGTCTTGATAAGATTGTTAACTTGGCTTCTCCCAGACTGTCTGGTCTCAGGTGGGTTTGTGCTCTGAGTGCTCTGGCAGAGTTTGCTGGCAGTAGCTGAGTGATGCATCCTGCTGCATGCCCTGCTGCAGTAGGGATCAGGTATTCCTGTGGGTGCATGCACACGCACAAAATGAGTTCTCAGTCCCCTCCCTAGCTTGGAGGGCTTTTGGGAGACTTGAGGCATCATGTTGGAGTTGGGGAGTAGACCAAAAAGAATTTTGGAAAATGACTAAATAAGACATTGGACACAGATCATGTCAGAGTAGCTTAAATCTGAGCTGCCAAGCTGCATTCTTCTAAAACCTGTGTTTGTGACCTGATAAAGCCTTATTTCTTGCATGAAATCTCTCAGTAGGTTAAGGCAAGAAATATATGTATGCCCTGTGTGCTTTTTGTGCTTAAGCAGTTATTTGTGCATTTGTGAGGGTAGACCCTGTGTTTTAAAATGCTGATTCACAGCCCTTGAAATGTTTCCTTTTCTGCACCCAAGGAGTTCCTGCTGTTCTGTGCAGCTCACCCGAGGTGCCCCCCAGAGTGGAAGCAAAATAAGAAACAAATGTGCGTGCCTGTGTAAGGAAGGGGTGGGATGATGCTCTGTAATATTTGATGTTTCTGATGTATTTTTGTAAAGAACCAGAGAGTTTCTATCTCTAAGGAGAGACCAGAGGTACTGAAGTTGAGAGCATGAGAATTTCACCACTAAATGGTTGAACCCCCTTTTCAGAAATATAAATGACTCGAAGTATTTGCATAGCTAATTTTTCCAAGTGAGAGCTAGGCAGTAAGGCCATAGAAGTCTGGTAACGTTTCATTCATGCTCTGAAATGAGCATCCTGTGCATAGGGTAGGACAGAGGTTTGATGGACAACTCAGTACAAGCAGGGATGGGAAATTTAGGATGTGAGAAGCTTATGCCTAATTCTCAACTGAGCTATGAGACTTTGTACCTACTACAGTATGTGGTTATTACTATTTTCATAGCTTACATTTAGTTCTTTATTTCCCAGTAACTGCAGCTGCTTCTGCCTGACTTGAAGGCTTTTCATTTAGTACAGAGGAAAGGTGCTACCTCAGAGAGAAGAGAAATTTCTGAGATGCTTTGGGGCTGAGACAGAGGTGGAGCACCTTATTTGCTCATCTCCATAATGATGTCTCAGATCCCACAAGTTCCTTGTGCACTGTCTCTTTGGTGGAGAGAGCCACAGAATATATATATCTATATCTATGCAAATATATTCTATTCATATAAACATTAAAATTTTAGTACTTGTCTGTGGTCACTCGTTTCATGGGTTCCTTCTTAGTGGAGTCTACACTGCATAGACTTCCCAATAAAGTTGATATTCAAGTTTTGAAGAAAGCTGGTAATTCAAATTCCAAGCAGTAGTGATCCCAGTTGTGTAAGTGAATAATGACCTACTAATAATCTTACTGCTATGATTAGTGCTAAGGCTGTTTTAGTTCTCAAAACTATTGTCAGAAGGTTGCTGCATCCAGGTTTTTCTGTGCTGTAGACCCATCTCTCCTCTGAGGAGAAAGTGGCTATCTTTTTCAGGGTTCAGGGTGATGTTTGTGTGTGTTCACAGGAGGTCATTCTGACCACCTGATTGTTATTATATAAGCAATATTTCCTGAATGGAAGATGTTTAAAGTGGTGGATAATTGGTGTTCCAGCACTGTTGAAGAGTCCATAAAAGCTCAGTTTGCTTTGTGTTCTGCTGGACTTGGTTGAAATCTGCATGAAAACCTTTGGGCCTCCAAGCCTGATGGTTCACTGTGCAGATGCTCCCTAGGATGTGAAGGGCCCATGTATGATAAGAAAGGAGAGATGCTGTTTTATTACAATTGTTTGTAGAGGCAATGGCTGCTTTTCTGCAGAAATAAATCCATTTCTACTAACAGCTAAAGCTGTTGGAAAAAAGTACAAAACAAATCTCATGGGAGGTTTTGCTTTTTTTTAATATACTTATTTTCTCTAATTTTCTTAAATGTGCTTGGTGATGTTTACTATGCAAAACCTTCTCAGGTAGGCTCTGTACAGAGGATTAAGGAGATTTCACTTTTTAGTCTATGATTTAACTTTCTGCTTAGTAATAATGATTGCTAAAAATATCCCATTGCTTTGTGACAAAAGATGTTGATTCACGTTGTTCTTAATTTGCAGTAATTTAGCTAATTTGTATCAGTTTTTTGTGATGTGGTGACACTCCAGGATCTGGTTTGGTGATAATTCTTTTTTGGAACCAGTAAATTTGTGGTGCTTTCTGTTGCTAACTTCTAGTGAATCCTCAAATGGATTTTATGAATGAGTATCCATGAACTGTACATGTGTTTTTTAGATGCTGCAAGGGAACAGCTGAAGAAGATTGAGGGAGACTGTGCTGAAGGAATTCTAAAATTTCATTTTAAATAAAACTTTTTTGACTTTTTTTTTTTTATAGGCTTCCTGTTTGGAATGTCTTTTGTAAAGACAGCCTCTCATCAGCAGTGCAGTATGCTTCAGGTGATGCTTGTGCCCTGGCCAGTGAGGATGAAAATGTCCAGGAAAAGGTATGCTGGATTTATCATGTTAATTATTCAGTCTGACTAAATACTGAATTCTAAAATAAGGTCCTTCTTGGCCAGAATGTTTAATATATTCAGTTGTTCTTTGAGCTGTGATATCTTCCCCAAGTTTTTATTTTCCTTTACTTCATTTGTTGCAGTTATGCACCAATTCAGGTGGATAGTTTG
This sequence comes from Muscicapa striata striata, assembly GCA_030060385.1. Taxonomy (NCBI): domain Eukaryota; kingdom Metazoa; phylum Chordata; class Aves; order Passeriformes; family Muscicapidae; genus Muscicapa; species Muscicapa striata. Next base: position 1,391,684 of record JAREIS010000013.1, on the reverse strand, counting down.
GGACAAGAGGAGGAATAAATAGTAAAGCTACTGGTTGCTTTTTCTTTTAAAATTTGGGGGACAGATGTTAGAAGTTAGGGTTAGAAGATGGGCATCAGGGCAAGTGTAGAGCCACAATGGGAGGTGATGGGCTGGGTAAGTCTAGGCCACATAATGCCAGTTCCATCTGTGTTGTATTAAAAACAGTGTACAGATGATTGTTATCCTAAATAGATGATTTCAAATTAATTGGCTTAAGTCACGTTTATCACTTTGTATTCCTCCTGTTCAATAAAAACTAAGAAGGCTGAAATGTGTTTCTGAAAGGTATAGTAAATAAGCTGTGGTCCCTTTCATTTTTACTTTACTCAGCACTTGAGGTTGAGTGTAATTGTCCCACCCTGATTAACTCATGGCAAGTTTCTGCATCTTGCATTGTACAGTGAATTCCCAGGCTGTTGAGTCAGAAAGTCATGGTAATTTCATTTATTTATTTATTTACCCAGGTACAGAATCAGTCTTACTCTAAACATGGGTAGTATTGATGTGTTGGTTTTCCTATTTCCTCCAGCAATCTGTAGTAGTGTTAATCACAGTCCTCATTCCAAAAAAGCTTTTATATGCCACAATAAACTTGGGAAATGTGTGTAGAGCATTCTAGCTGACTCCAGTGGAGAGCTGCCTGACCATGAAAAATCCCTTTAAATATTGTAGGTTTCTTAAGCATTTCACCAACTAGGGTAGCTCTTCTTTTTGCCAGCTTGTGCAGCCAAATTGCACTTAGTCCTGTTCTTCTGGCTGCCTAAAAAAAAAGTTCTGCTTGAATTTAATGTCTGATGCAATAATACTGAAAAGTTGAAGTAAGCTTTGAGACTGGGAAGCTGCTGGTGGATGATTTCCTACTCTGCAACATTCTTCCTTTCATTCTGTTAGTGTGGCTGCATTGTTAAGATTTCTGAACTGGAATTCAAAGATGTGAAAACTAATGTTAGACTGTTGTTTTCACTCATTAAAGAAAATCTCTTGGGTGCATGAGAAATCTTAAGCAAGTGTCTGTTACTCCTAATTAGACTGCTGGAGCTGTCCTGCTCCAGAGGAACAGCTCTGCAGCCCTTGATCAGTTGTCTCTTCCAGCCATTGATGCTATTTCATCTCAGGGACTGGGATGTGAGCTAATAATATTTGGGGGGAAAGTGTTGCTCAGTTGTCTCCAAGGTTTGTCAGCTCAGATTTGTAGCTCCTGCTCTTCAGTGGGTGCCTTAATTCTCTCCAATTAATATCATGTAGTGTTGTATAATTCAGCAGCCCATTTTGGGTCTCAACACTGGCACCTGCAGTATTTGGCCCTTAGAAAACAAAATGGGTGTAAATTTCTATCACATTTCGTGCTGTGTTTTAAAGTATTGCTCAAAAGCAGCTTGTATATTTTGTAGTCACAACTTAAAGCTTGAAGGGCAAGTGTAAATTCTTGCTAATTTTATTCTAATGGGTTTAAAACTTTTTCCCCTCAAGTGTTGATACTTTTTATTTTGTGAGTTTTCAGTTGTAGAAGAGAAGGTTGCTTTAAAATGTTCTGGCAGGTTTGTGTAATTTCTGTAGTTCTGCTGATAAGAATGCTACAACTGAAATGTGCCACGTGTTATTTTCTAAAGGTTGTCTGATGCAAGCCAGCTTAGAATTTTCTTTTTCTGCTCTTTTGGGAAGCTGGGAGATAGGGGAGGGTTTATCATTATGGCAAATCATAGCAGCATGAGGAACTTTGCTTAGCAAACAAACTGAATGGTTTAAGACAATGCTAGAATGAAGACTTAACTGAATTGTTTTAACTTGCTGTAGTCTTTGTGCAGATGAGATTTTAAACACAGGTGGGCAGTGGTTCTGAAGATGAAAGTAGCTTAGTTTCTTGCTTTTTGCTAATGGAAGAAGGGCTGTTAATCAGTGGTGGCTGCTCTGGCTAATCATGGAAGGCCTGTGCCTGCAGACTGACTGATTTTTATAATTTTAATTTTTTTTTATTGTTTTACCTCCAACATCCCAGGGGGAAGAGGCTGCTCCCAGCCTGGAGCCTGAGCATGGTGACTCCAGTACACAGAGTTACTCAATGGAAGAGCTGCTCAATGACCTGACAAAATCTGACCAGGCAAGGCTTTTGTTTCATTCACTGTCTTCATACAGTCTGCAAATGCTTGCATTTCAGTCTTTCATTTTGGTTATCTAAAGTTCATGGTGACCATCTCTCACATTTCACCTGTACACTGGGTTGCTGTCAGACTCATGTTTCCAGTAAAGGAGAAAATGTGTGAGCTAACAGCCCTTGCATTTCCCATGTGCATAAATAATGAGTAATTTAGTATTTGGAGGTACTGACTAAAAACTTTCCAAGATAAATTAAAATTGGATGTTGTAGGTATGGATGTCTGTTTATAAATAAAACATAAAAAGTCTTCTCTGAGGTCTTTTATGTAGATCAGACTTTGTTATTATAGCAGTCCATTTTAGCTTTGATCTTTCATGGCTTCTATCACTTTCATTTCCTTTGCTGAAATGGGAAAAGGGTTGTATTTCAGCTCTGTGCCATTTATACTGTTAAGTCAGTGCTTGGTGTTAAATGTTACAAGCCCACTGTTAAATATTAGTTATTTGATTGCATATTTTTGTTTTGTAGACTACAAGACATCATACATAGGAAATATTACAGAACTTCTATTTAATAGTTTGGATGTTTAAATCTGTTAAACCTTCCTGACCCCTTCATGTTAGTGAGATGACTTGCACTAATGTAGCTATTGACAAGAGACTTTTGTACAATAATATTTCCTTTTGCTGCAGGAGTTAATCTGACCTGTTTCAGTGATTATAGGCTCTTTCAGATTTACACAGCCTTATTTTGAGTGTGCTTATGAAAACTGAAGACCTAGAATAAATAAGACTCAAGACTGCTAAACACTCAAAAATGAAAAGTGATTTATCTCTTTGTTCACTTAGAGCATGGAATAGGCTTTAAATAATTTTCTACCTCCATTGGAGTGATGAAATTAAAAGCCTTCTCTAAAATTTAATTTAGGATGAGAACAGTACATTTGGTTGTGATGGAGCATGCAAATGGAACTGTTTCTTTTTGCTGCAATATTCAAGCTGCTTTTCATTGCAATCTCTCTTGAAATGCATCATTGAGGAAGCTGTTACACAGACCTGCTCTAATTGATAGTTTTACATGATTATTGCAGACTAAAGAAGAGTAGTGCAGCTATCCCAGAGTAGCACAAAATGCCACCTAGGTGTAAGAAGAAGCAAAATTGATTTCTGACAGAAATCTGAACTGCTAGAACTCCATAGCAGGTGTTACCTTGTCAATGCTTTTCTTACTCAGGTGTTGAAAAATGTATGTTCACCTGGAATGTTTTTACAGACAGCAGAAATAAGTGAAACAAACCAGCCTGAACTTGTGAGTCCACCATCAGTAGATGTAAATGAAGCTTCCTCCAGCATAGTCCCAAGCACTGAAAACACTTCCAGTTCACCTACCTCAGAGATTCCTCCAGTCTCACAGCCCAAGTAAGCTCCTGCAATTTGGTTGTTTTGGTCTTTGAGAGAATATCACTTACTCTGCTCTTGTTAAAATGTTTAGTGGGGATAAGATGGGGTTGCTCCCCACAGTTGTTTTGCTGGTTTAGGCTGTCTTGCTCATGGAGTGTGCCCCCATTTCCTCAGTGTGTGGATAAACAGCTGTGTACTTGCATGAGGTGCAATACTATTGCCATGATCAGTTTCTAAGCTGCTGCTTTGAAAAAAAGCCAACGTGCTTAGATAATCTGTACTATAAAAGCCCTCAGGGCTTTACCATTAGGATTTCTGCCTTCACAAATGTGCTTTCACATCTGTGTCAACAAGCACTGAGGCTGCTTCAGCAATGGCCTCTGCTTTCAGTTAAGGAAGTAGTCTGCAGAATTTTATCTTGGGACTTAAAAACAGCAAGTCTCAAGTTCTGATAATGAGAGACTTTTGACAAAATAGCCAGTTGTCATATTTGCAGTTTAGTTCTAGTGCTCAGTGTATTGCAGAGCTGCCTCTGCTGCAGGCATCTTTCTAAATCCATGTCCTTTTTGTTTCCCTTTTCTTGTGGGATGTTGTGCTATCAAATGTGAACTGTGCTAAGGAAATTCATGTGTGCATCTTCCCAGGGATTTTCACAAAGTCCTCTTGGGCTTTTTGGTGTGTTCTAAGGGAAGTAGCCTTGTTCTGACTGCTGATAAAAATGAAGTATTTTGTTAGAGAAAAATTGAACATATTGAAAATGAAGTAGACTTATCTTTGGTGTTTTGGGTTTTTTCAGCATTCAGTTTTTCTGCTTTACCAAATTTCATTTCTTTACCATAGAAAAAATAAGGAAATTTTGTTTGCTGGCTGATCTTGCCTAGTCTACCAGGGCTAACACTTAAACACATTTTGGTACTTCATCAGTGTCTTCAGTTGGAAGCCTTCCAAAATTTGCAGTTTTTATAAGGTAGAACTGGAATGTAGCTTCAGCCTGTTCTTTTTATAGCTTTTTTTGGACTACTCCACTGGTTTATTTATGTAATGTGTTGTAAGCTCTACTTTTGTCAGGTCCTAGAAGGAGACAGGATGTTATTTTCTTTGAAACATTCAGCCTGATGTCTGGTAATTGTTGGAAATTGTCTGGCTGCCATAGCTGGGGAATACTGCAGTGGTGAACTCTGAAGACTTGAATTGTGAAACAAATGAAAATAGAAACTTGGTTTGGAGCACCTGATGGATGAATTCATGCTGGGCAGAGGTATTGTGACACCAGTGCCATTTCCAGGAGAAAGGGCAGACCTGCTGTAGCAGAGAAGCATGTTCATCCATTATTTCAAACTGCACTTCAGCTCTCAGTAATGAACAGATTAATAGCCAAACCAGCTGTGCTCCAGCTCCATCCTTAAACAGGATCTTTAAAAAGACACAGTTGCATTTGTTATGTTCTGACATTTTTTTACCTTTTTGCTGGTTTAGATGCTGATTACTGACAGTGTAACAAAGCCCAGCTCTCTCTGGTGTTACTGGTCTAATATTTCAGCATAACCTCTTAGTCAAAATATTTTGAAAGGAATTGTATTCCAAATGAGTTTCACTTTGTAGTGAATCCTTTTTTTGAACAGCACTGGGTGTCACTTTTCAACCTAAGTCTAATCTGAGGAAAAATTACTGAAAAACAATCGAAGCTCTTTGTCTGGAAGTGAGGAACCTGCTGTGCAAAGTGGGCTTAATAATGTATTTTAAAAATTAAGGCAGATCAAAGTGTCCAAAGGTGAGAGAACACTACAGCTTTTAGACTCACCTTTTGCTAAAATTAGTTACTTGAGGCCAGTGAGGTACACCCTGAGAACAAGGAATTTTTTAAATTCATTTTTGTCCCATATTTTATTCAGTTGATAATTATTCATACTGTCACCTACCCACTGAAATGGAGAGTATGTGGAACTTTTCATTTTTGTGTAGTGATCAGCCTTATTTAGTCAGTAAAGAGTTGTATGTAGTGCCAAACACTGCATCTCAGATGGAGACATTTTGGGGCATACAGGATAAATACTCCCTGTTTCTAGCTAATAAATTCTTGTATTCATATTTGTTAGATTTTGCTGCACAGCAAAAAGTCTTGGAATACCTATGAGGTTTTTGTTTTATACCACGGGAAATTTTTCATGTGAAATTGTCTCCCTGGGTTGGTTGCAGCTGCTTCTGTTGATAAATTGTAGCAGTCAGACAACCAAAAAGATCCCCTTTTAAGTTGCTGACGTGCTGTTTGTGTTTTGGCAGCTCTGTCATGATACTGGATTAACCTAGTTTGCTGCTTCCATTAAAGAAAGCTTATGTGGAAATTTAGAAGGCAGAGTAAAGCTTTTCCTTAGATGTGGCTGTAGCCTGGATCAGCATGAAAGGCATCCCTGTGCTGGAGAGGAGAGGACAGGCAGAAGTTATCACTTGAGAGTTACTCTTTGTCCATCTTTTCCCCACTCATTCCATCATTCCTGAAGAGCAGATGGGAGGCTTTCTGTTTGGTTTGTGCCTCAGGATTTGTCTGATGAGCTGTGCTCAGCCTTCCTGGGAGAGAGGGGATGAAGCAGTGGGCAGATGAGCTGGTTTGGGCTGTTGGTACAGCTTGGATAATGGTCTGCTGGGTTACCTGATTCTTACTGCACCAGGAAAAAAGAAGAAATAAATCAGTAGAAAGGAAGTCTGGCTGGCTCTACTTTTCTCCCCCCATTCTCCTCTAGTTTTAGCCAAGTTCTGTTCTGACTGCTGCCTCTTGACTTGGGAACATGAGGAGCTTTTAGTGAGGGAACTCAGTCTCGAGTTTGTTTTGTTTGTTGAAAGGGCAAAGAAAATTGCTGGCAGCCAGGTAACTAGGAAGATGTTGTTAGTTTGTAGTGATGCTGGGAAGAATTATCCATTGCAGTGTTTGGTAAAATGTTAGATGAGGGTTCTAGGAGATGAGAAGCCTGTTTTGAGTTCCTTTCTGGGACAGACAGGCTGGAAAAGGAAATTCTGTTCTTCCATGGGTACAGCTGAGAATGCAATTCCACAAGTACTGCATGCTTCATTCTTCTTTTCTTTATTATTTCTGTGAGACTGTTGCTTTATTAAAACTTTCACATATCTTTATGGTTGATTGTCAGGGTTCCTTGTATGATCAGAAGGCTAAAAAAGTATGTTGTTTGTTTCCCTTCAGTGCAATAGAGAATTCCCGTGCTGATATCCCTGTAGTCAGCTCTAGTGAAGCTGAGCAGTCAGAACCTGACTGTGATATTGGTGGGACACTTGAGGCTGACCCTCAGAGTGAGCCTTCCTCTTTTGTCAGTCCACCAGAGAGGTGAGTATCCAAGCAGGTTGTGTGTGACTCTGAATACTTAAAAGGGAGTTGTTCTTTTCTGTGCTGGCTTTGCAACCAACATTTGAATGTGCTTGCTTATCTACATAGTTGTGTGTGTGCAATATTGCATGTGGCTGGCCATGTTCTAGATCCTAATACTCTTTAAACTTTCAGCCTTGCAGGCCAGCATATAGAGAACATATCATCTTCACATGGCAAGGGAAAGAAGACAAAATCTGAGTTTGAGTCCAAAGTTTCAGCAGCTGAAAAGGGGGCAGATGAGCAAAAATCTGCTCTTAATGCTTCGGAGAACTTAAAAAGGGAGGTAAGCGCTGCTGGTATCCCCTCAGCACACACAGGAGTAATGCCCTCTGTCTGATTGTTAAAATTGGTAAAATATGTGGTGTGTTTTTATTCTGTCCCAGAAGTATCACTTGGCCTTCTGTGCTTTACTGTATGACTTTTTTCATTCTCTGGTGGTGAGGTACTTCCTAAAGCTTGTGTTTTTATAAAAAGACTCTTTTTAAAATCAGAATGACCAAGGCCATGACAATATTATTTTTTGCTGGTTTAGGATCACGTTTAAACTGTCACTTGGCAGATACCTTTAAAATGTTGCCTGCAAAATAACCTCTACACTTGAAATGTCTACCAAAAAATGTTCACTCATCTAGTGGCATGCTGAAAATGTTTGTACAAAGGGGAAGTGAAGACTTGAAATGGAATCATGTACAGTTTTTGTTGGCAGGGTTCTTGCTTTGTCAGGCAAGTCCAAAACCTTATTTCTGAGATAGTTAAAAATGCTTCCTTTAATGTTCAATCATTCTGCTGTTTTTGAGATGTTCAGGAATTCCAGGAAACCTTTGGAATTCTGTTGTGACAAACGTTATTGTTTAAAGATTTTTGCTACAGGGAAACCTTTCTTCATTAGGAAGAGGAAAAGCAAAAATTGGGAAGAAAATGCAGGTGTTGGAGAAGAAGGCTTACATTTTATCTCAAATGTATCAGCTTAGCCACAAAAATTGCCAGTATTTCAGTGAAATAATCTGTAATTGAGAGAAAACCATCACATGTTTTTTCTGGCTTATAATCTTGCTTACATTGGCTCTAAGTTGTTAACATGGGTGCAAATGATGTCTCTGCCCTTGACTTGATCAGAGCATGCTTTGTTTTTTGAAGTTCTTCTTTGTTTTCATTGTTGGTCCTGAAAAATATTCACAATTGGTGGTTCTTTCTTTTGCAGAAAGACTTTAAGAAGACAGGAGAAATTGACCCTACATCAGTAATAACCCCAAAAGACCCTGGAGACATTCCAACATTTGATGAATGGAAGAAGAAAGTCATGGAAGTGGAGAAAGAAAAGAGTAAGTTCAGGATTCATTAGTTTGGTCTAAATACAGACCACTGTCATCTCATACTAGAGCTGAATAGAGAGACTGTCTCAATTTGGAATGCAGCCTGGAGCTTCATTTTTCTGCTAGAACTACGTAATTAATAGCTTTCATTATATAAAAGCAGTGAGCAGAAGCTCCCTGACAGTGCAAATACTGCTTGTTTGTGTGGTTTGTTATAGTAGCAATATTTTCTTGTTCCTAGGTCAGTCAATGCACCCTTCTGCTGTTGGTGGGCAGCATTCCACTAAAAAGGTCCAGAAAAACAGGAATAACTATGCCTCTGTAGAGTGTGGTGCCAAAATTTTGGCAGCAAATCCAGAGGCAAAGGTAAGCATTTATTAATTATTAGTGTGCTTTATTTTAGTGTACTGTTATGCAACAAGTAGCCTAAAGTACACTTAAAACTGAACACTGGTTTGTGAAGCTGTTATTCTGTGTTCAGATTTATTGGGATTTTGATTTATAAAAATAGCACATAAAAAGGGATCAGTGCTTTTTTTTAAGAGGGATTGCTATAGAACTTGATGTCTTTTTAAGTGTATTCAGAAAATGGGAGCAGAGTCTACTTCCTACAGAAACTGTACAACTCAACAGAGTTATATTAAAGAGCTCACCACAGTAAATAATCTGTGATTGCCCCAAAGTATGGCATACTGTGTCCTGGATAATTGTCTTGCTCAGAGTGTTGTGAAACTTGGTACTAGTCTACAAACCTAATTTGAAATTGTTGTTAGAAAGAGGGGGAAAATCCTTGATGCTGTTGGTATCTACCATGTCATTTAAAACACTAATATTTTCTTTTTACAGAGCACTTCAGCTATTTTGATGGAAAACATGGATCTTTATATGCTTAATCCTTGCAGCACTAAAATCTGGTAGGTTCCTGGGGTTCATGTTTGTGGCAGGGGTGATGACAGTTTCCTATTGCACTGGGACTGACCTGACCTTGGTGTGCTGCTCCTTGGAATGGGTGTGTGAGGAGCTCTGGCAGAATTGGCACAAGATGATTTATTATGTCTTCCACAGAAATCTAGCTCTGGTATTGAGAAGTAATATTAAGGTGATATTTTTATTTATCTTAATATGTGTAAGTTTTGCATAATTATCTTATGGCAGATAAAGCACTTGAGCATTCAAATAAAGATTCTTGGTTTCTTTCCCTTACTGTTAAATAACTGTAGGACAGGTGAACAGAATTTACCATACATTAATTGGTACTTCAGGTGTGATTTAAATTATGTTTGCTGTCCTGACTTTTTAGTTCTGTGACTTGATGTCTTTGAATACAGGATGGATAAAGTTCTTGTGGCTGCAGGTGCTACCCGGAGTTATTAAAGTAAATGTTCAGAAAAACACCACCACTGATTCTTATGGCACAAAATTTTAGTAGTGTCCTCCTTATACCCGGTGGGAGATGTGATAATGAGGTGAAGGGCTGAAGACTGTAACTGTAGGAGGAAAAGTCTTTTCTAAAAAAAAAATTTACTTTTTGTCTTTTAAGGTTTGTTGTTGAACTCTGTGAACCAGTGCAAGTAAAGCAGTTTGATATTGCAAATCATGAATTATTCTCTTCCACTCCTAAAGACTTTCTGGTGTCAATTAGTGACAGGTATGTTACCTGAACTCATCCTTCTGAATGAAAAAATGAAATAATTACTAAATGCAAGGCTTTATGAAGCATGATCTGTGTATGCTTGTTATTATGCAAAGTGCAATGTCATGTGAAGTCACATGGTTTTTCTTTGTGTATATTGTCAGTTGCTAGCAGTTTCTTTCCTTTGCCACTTTAAAAATGAAAAGGAAAAATTTGTTGAGGAGCAGAATTTATATAGGAACTGGGTGGTGGATAGCAGATTATAAAATTCCTTAATAAAATGCTGCTGAGGTTGTGGGCTCTCCCCTCCCTTGTCATTCAAAACATTTTCACATGGTTTGAGCCGTCTTCAATGTTGAACTCTGTCCAAAACCCCACAAATTCTTCAAAAAGAAAAAAAGAGTAGTACACTATTGAGAAATTGGCAGGGATGAGAGTGCTACAGGTTGGCCAGATGGCTGCTTAGAGGATGGCTTCATGAAGATTTAAGCAGTGCTGTTCCCCCACTGCTTTCTGGAGTGAGCAGATAAATTCTGGTCTGTGAGTGAGCAGACCTTCAAAGGGCATCAGAAAAACTCCTTTTCTTCTTGGATGCCTAAAGCAGGTAGGATTAGAGCCTTAGAACCTTTGAACACTTCTTTTTTTTTGTGCAGCTGTAGCTCTGCTTTGCTCAGTTTTCTGCTGCCTGCTTGCAGTAATATAACCTGTCAGGTGTTGTGTTCTTCACTGTTCATCTGGGGGACGTTTTTGTAGGCTGGCTGAATTCAGTGATTGGATTTGTCTGGGGTTTTGTGCTTCAAGGGCTTGCACATTGCTGTCATTGTGTGAAGCTCCTGCTGAGGTTTTGGGTTGGGAGCATTGCTGCTACCTTGCAGCTGGAAAGAACAAAATGTATTTCTGCCCTGGGAAGGCATTAGAAGAAACTTAGGGAAATAGCTGTAAACAGTGAGCTCCTGCATTTCATTACCTGACTCCATTGTTTCCTTTCTAGGTATCCAACAAACAAGTGGATTAAATTAGGTACTTTCCATGCCAGAGATGAGAGGAATGTCCAGAGCTTTCCTCTGGATGAACAGATGTATGCAAAATATGTTAAGGTAACTCAATACTGCAAAAGCATCCATGCTCCTCAGGGAAGGAGGGGTTTGCTGGGTTTCCTCTATATAACAACATCCCAAGAAATGTGGTATCAAAGCCTGCCTTACCATTAATTGCCCTTGGTTAATTAGTGGCCCAGGTGGGGATGTCTGGGTACTAAATCCTTGTCATAGTTGTGACATTATTACCTTGCTCACTTTGGTAATTGAGAGGATCTTGGGAAGCCCCTTGAGTCCAAGTACATAATTAGATGGCACCTGAATTAAGGAAAATCTAGACAAGGTTCTGTTATATTTGACTTAACCACCTGTCCCCTGAATGTAGGATCAGAAGAATCTCGACCTGTTCTGTTTCTTGGCTGTATCTGCTTTACATATATATAAATATATCTGTATTTTTCTGTTTAGATATATATGTATATATGCACACACTGCACACTCAGTCTCTGCAGGACAGGTCAGAACATGCCTATTTCTTGAGATTTTAGTACCATGTTGTGCTGTCCACTTTAGTGAATCTGGAAGTGGAAGTGGTTGCATCTTGGTTCTCATTAATAGACTCCAAGTGCAGTTTTTTAGTTATTCAGTCATATTTCTGATTCAGGCAAATTATTTATGCTCACTGCTACTGCAGCATTGCCATGATACCTCCACCTTCAAGATAGTTTGCATTAAGCTATCTTTACTCAGGGGACTCAAAGGCAATAAAACTCCATAAATAATTAATGTGGTACTTGAACTTAGATTAAAGCTTCTGTGGAAATACTGAGTTGTAGTGAAGGTTTAAATTCAAATAAAATACAGACCTTTTAAGTCCTCTTCAATGATGTGTTGTCTTCCAATTATGGTATTGCAAAAAAAAATATTAGTTTGTGCTCCTTAACTATGCTTTGTGCCTTTATGAAGAAGTAGCTATGAATGATAATTGTCTAACTTCTCTACCCAGAAATTCTGCATGAGTCACAGAATAGAGATTTCATTTATTTTTAATTCTGTTTTCTGGCTGAATTAATGCCTTAAGGTAGCTGCCATTGTCACTGAAGTGCAGAATTCTTTTAGATGCTGCAGCACTTAATCCCTTGGTGGATGCAGTGCTCTGTCTTGAATAATGCAGCATGGTAAAATTTCCAGAGGTTTGTTCTCATAATGTTTTCACTTCACAGTGCACAAAGTAAGCAAGTTCTAAATATGTCTGGTCTACAGAATGAGTCCAGAATATTTTCAAAAGTTAAATTTTCTGAAGTGACTTACTGAACTTGTATCAAAAACAATGGGATTTTTGCTTTTCTAGGATTATTGCACTTGCAGATGATTCCAGTCCTTCAGTGGTAGTGTCTGCAAAGTGATTTAATAAATACTTGCAAATTAATTCAAATTAAATAAATAAATGTAGTCAAGGTTGCACTAGAAATACACAGGTGTCTGAAGCTCCCAAGTCTGTCATCAGCTGCTCTATTTCTTGCAGTTGTGATTCTACAAATTGAAGTATTTTATGAGTTGAAGCAGCAGCAGTACATATAGAGTGCATGCTAGTGGGTTTGTTTTTCCTTTTGAGTCACTTTCTGTAGTCTGTGTTCTTTAAGGGGAAAAAAATACACTTAGTACATTTAACACACTTCAATATTCTGTCTGCAGTCATGCTGCCCTGAAAAATTGAATAACTTCAGTTGCTTAATAAAACACTTGTTGCATGTTACCTTCAGTCTGCAAGGTACAAAGGCTAAATGGAATCTTGCTACCTAAGGCAGATGAAGTTGTGTTACAAATTAATCCTTGCCAGCTTGTCATCTTAGGCATTTGTAGTAGTGAATTAAACCCAGCAGGACTCTGTAGTTGCCTGTGGCATGTGTTCAGCCTTTGTACTGACATCTACTTTTTTTTTTGTTTGTTTGTTTGTTTGTTGTTTTTTTTTTTTTCTCCTTTCCTCTGTCTCGCTTCAGATGTTCATCAAGTACATAAAGGTTAGCAACCTCTTCTTGTGGAGTGATGGATGCATGGGGCTGGGGGTGTTCTCTGCTCGACTCAGCTCTTTAATGCATGGCAAGAATAAATCTGTGGGCTTTTCTGCTGTGGGCAAGCTGCAACTCCCTGGAGTGAACAAAACTTGCAATTTCAAGATTGAATGTTTATGTCAAGTGAACTTTTGGCTCTGTGGGTCTTTGGAGTTTTATTTTAAGTACCTTTTATTCTTTAGGTGGAGTTGATATCGCACTTTGGATCAGAACATTTTTGTCCTTTAAGTCTTATAAGGTAATACTTTGTGTTTTGCTTAGTCTTTCTACCTCCTTGCAGTGAGGATTAGTCTGTTTTTAGAACAGTTGGGCAAAAATTCCAGTTTTCAATTGCAGTTCCATGTAAGTATTGTGGATTGAAGTAGTTGCCTGACCTGCCTGCTTTGTAATGTCTATCATCTCTGTTTAAAGAAGCTTTGAATATTTTTATTTGCTTCCCAGTATGTAAGGAATAGTTTATATTTGCAGGGGGAAGGGAAGGAGGAAACAGGAGCCTTGAGCAGCTTTAGAGCAGGACATGAGCATTTCAAGGCTGACAAAGCAGAACAGGGAAAATGTGGTGAGCTAAAAAGAGCTTTTTGGAAGCTCCTGTGTTGTTTGGCACCACAGGTGCATGCAGTCAGTAATGCTTGTAGCTGAGTAGAAACACTTGTGAATTTGTAATTCAGAGAGCCATCAGCCTCTCTACTGCTCCTAAAAAATGGGTTTTGAACATCTGAGGTCTCTGGTGTTAGGAGTCAAACCATATTTTTAGTTCACAAGACTGCTTTAAATTGGATTGATTTAATTTAATTTTGGCAGAAGAGGTCAAAGAGAATGTGGTATGTGAAGTGAGGTAGTTCTGAATAGATAGATATTCCTAATATTTAGATATTCCTAAAGCAAGTCAAAGGTAAAACTGTAGAGGAGGTTAAAGAGCTTGTTGAAAGCCAAAGACAAGGAAGTCTAGCTTTGAGTTGGAAAGGAAGAAAAGGCTCTTTGGAATTAGTATGAGAAGCAGGATCTTGTTTCATTTCTTTGTGGATACAACTTAGAGAAAATAAATAAACATCCCTGCTGCTTGATCTTAACTGACTGCAACTGCTGTATCTCATTTACATAAAGTTACATAAAGGTAATACTGCTCATCAATTATGTCACATCATTCCTAATATGTAAAATTTTTATTTTAAAACTTTGATCATAGAGTATTTGGTACTAGCATGGTTGAAGAGTATGAAGAAATAGCTGATTCTCAATATCAGTCTGAACGACAGGAACTGTTTGATGAAGATTATGGTAAGCAAATATTTTTGTGCATTTTTAGATCTCATGCTGGTCTTGGTGGCTCATCACTTCCTGCATATGATGAAAGATTTGACTGTTAAATTTACTGGTTGCTTTACAATGATAGCAATTAGTCCCTGTTTCACTTGGCAGAATAGACAATTTCTTCATGTGCAGACAGTAGGAAAGGATTACTAAAATAAAGCAGCTCACACAAAACAATGCTATTCTTGGTGTCCATTTCAGTTTGTAATATATGACCTCAGGCTTTCTACAGTTTTATTTCCACACTGTCAAGTTGACATGAAGTTTATATTCTTTGCCAATGACAGATTAAATTTTAATAGTCACGAGTTGTTCTTCTTTAAATACAGATTATCTATTGGATTATAACACAGGGGAAGAAAAATCTTCAAAAAATCTTCTTGGTTCTGCTACAAGTGAGTATGATTTATTAGAACCCTGTGCTTGAAACAAGATTTGCTAATTCAAAGTGAAATGACATTTTGTCATGTAACATCGACAACTTTCATATTCTGCTGAAGCAATTTGTGATTCTTTAGTTTCATAGGAATAATTTAAAATTTGGAGTTGGGGGATCGTTCTTATTGTTCTAAAAACGATTTTTCAGTTTGTAAGAATATCTATTTTGTGGAAATTTGTTTTCTGTACCTAAGGATTCTGACTACTGAAAGTTGTGTATAAGTTGCATAGGGCTGTAAATGGCCACTACTAAAATGTTGTAGAACCTTAATTATTTGGAAGTTGGAAATCTGTGTTTAATTAAAATGCTTAATGTATGGGAAGCAATATAAAGATTTATTTTGTACAACTTCAGGGTGAGAGAAGGATGGAGAATACTATTTCTGAGAGGGTTCTTGTAAATACTGTGATTTATGTTCTTCATAAGGGCTTGTATTTTTTGAGAGAACTAAAGGTTCTTGACTGTCTCCTCTCACTTTTCCTGTTGGAAAGCCTCCATGTGTAAGGTTTGCTTGGCTGAGAATCCTTGAATAGTCAGTTTTAATGGTATCCTTCACTGCTGAATTATTCAGGGTAGTATCACCTCCACACACCATTGCTAAGAAGCTCTTGCACTGTACCACTCTTCCTGCTGTCCCAGCTAATGAAGATTTGTTATGCTAGTGTAGATTTGCACTCAGTTAATGCTGGAGTCAGGCTTTGCTTTCATCCTGTAGTAGATCAGAGCTGCAGAAAATTTTTCATACTTTTTCCTAGGACATTTTTGTCTCCTGAGAATAAGGCCATGGCTAGATATATTCACAGCTTAGAACAGTTTTGTAAAGGGAAATAGATAATGGAAAAGGCAGTTTATTTCTAAATGTGTGCCTCTCACAGATGAGATAAAGCAGTAAATTCTCCCTGACATTGTTTATCTCTTACTTGTGGCTTCTAAACTTTCTATCTTCAAGCTGACTTGGTGATGCATATTCACATGATCTGTCTGCAAGGGCAATATTGCAAATTTATATTCACTGTCTGAGAAATGCAGTGACTTTCCATTTAATTTTTTAGACTACTAAAGCTAAGATTTAAAGGTGTTTCAAATCACCTGTTGCTGATGGTGCTCAGCTGTCTCTCTAATGCACTGAGACATTGCAGTGACCAGTGTTTAGTTCTGGCTGGTGGGTTTTGTTACTGAGACCTTTCCTCTCTCTCAGGGTGGTCAGTGCTCCTCTTTTGGAAGGAGTAGAGTTTGTGGATGTTGTATTTTGCTGGGGTTTTTTTTATATGTACACAGACAAATGTGACAGGTTTGCATTTTGAATCTTAAAAGTAGAGTGGGTAAGAGAGAACAGTGGGCCACCCTCAAAGGTTCAGACTCATGGAAGATTGCAGAATGTTTCTTATGAGATTAAATGTCTGAGAACCCTCCATCTCTGTCCTGCCCTTCTCCCACATTGTAAAGTTTCTTTACCTACTCTGCATTCTCCATCATTTTCTCATTTTTCACAAGAAACCATCCGTAGCTCAAGTTTAGCATCTTTGAGCTATTGTGACTTTTTGCATTATACAAACCCAGATGAATTAACATAAACCAGGAATGCAGCTCTGGAGGAAAGGAAGAACCAAAGTTTTGAACATGACTTCCTGGAGCCCAAGGAATTTGTCATTGCTACTCGAATACCTCTCTAACATGATGATCTCAGCCATCTAACATACACTGCCATATGTTGGTGGCTGGGGGAGAAATGGGCAAAATGAAGCCAGTTTCTCTGTGTTTACAATATACAATTCTCTTTACCTGTTCCTCAGCTTCTAACTGAGCCTGGCAATTATGTTTGTTGTCATTATCAAGACCAAAGAGTAGCTGTATTTCATATCTGGGCTGATACAGAGCAGGCCCTCTTGGAATTCACTTCTGTGAATTCAGAGGGGAGAGAAACTGTTCTACTTAACAGGTCCTTAAAATAAATGTATGTGTAAGCCAGATCTGTGGATGTTATGGAACAGCTTTTCCAATGCAGGTTTCTAGCTTATACACTTAGTTTTAAAAGAAACAGCAGTCTCCAGTGTAATAAAATGACCAGATATTATGTCCTTACACTGTGATTCATTTCAAGCTAGTATTGCAAAATAGCAAATTTCTCAGTGCTGCTGATCTCTGAGCCCTTGCTGAGCAGTTCTTGTCTCTTTTAGATGCTATCCTGAGTATGGTGAACATTGCTGCTAATATGCTTGGAGCCAAAACTGAGGAGTCATCTGAAACAGAAGGTACTGCAGGTTTTTTTAGATGAAAGCATTCTGGAAAGTTTGCATTTCTTTGTTAAGTTTATTTTTTTTTTGGTGAGGAGTTGGGTGGCCTATGGATGGTTTAAATGACTTTTTTCACCTTTTGTGGCACACCTGATTAGTGTTATAGTACCTAGTGACTGTGAAAAGTGGAACAAAAATGCTGAATTTGCTGGGAAGAAAACCCATAGAGATGACACTTGTGCTTGTTCAGCTTTATTTGGAGATCTTTGCTGTGTTACCCAGCTGAAGTTGTAAAGTCCTAACTTGCTGCTTTTTGAGACTGTCCACAACATACATCATACTCATAAATTGTCAGTAGCCTTCATTCAGATAACTTTGGATAACTCTGCAATTAATTTTGTTGCTCAGCTAATCATAAAAAAAAACCCACCAATAAAAAACCCAGACCTCAGAATTTATTGAAAACAAAGACGGTTCTTGAATTTCCACATTCACATTTTCCTCTTTCCTGCAGCTGGGAACAAAAGTGTGTCTGAAAATGTTACTGCCACCCCTGCAACTTCAACAGCTGCACCAAGACTGCCTGAACCAACACCTGTTCCTTCACCAGAGTAAGTGATTGCTCTTGGGCTTTTTGTAATGTGCTCCAAGCCAAGACAAACATGTGCCAGTCTGCAGTCCTTGGTATTAAAATGTTCAGGGATGGCATGCAGACTTAAACAAGGAAAAAAGCAGGTATTTGGTAAAATCTGTAGTATGGTAATGGCACTGACCAGAGAAATGTAGTGTTTTTTACTGTCTATTACAGCTATTTCCATTATGATGTGTTTTGTTTTGACACAGAAACTGGCTTAATATTAGTCCAGGTTTTGTGGTCTCCTGCAAGGGTGACTAGTTAGGAATGTAGATTGTATTGCTGAAACTTCAGTTAAATTATATTGACAAAATTCTGGCTTAGAAGCTTATACTTTGGTAGACTTCTCTTAATGAAAACATGTATGCAAATGTACAGAGTGAGCTTGAGTAGTTCTATATAGATTCTGTTGTTTTTCAGTTGATTACAATTGCTGATAATTGGTCTGCTTAAGGTCAAGATCCTACTCTTAAATGTTAAGACATGACTTGTGCTATATTTAGTGACTTAATGGTTTTCTGTCACTCTTGCTGTGAGGCTGAGGAAGGTCAGTGGGAATGTTGTGGTTCTTGCATTGGAGGGTTGCATCAGCAGAGCAAGATCTTGCTGTGTAAAAAAGAGATTTGAAATGGTGACTTTTCAGGGCTGAGGGAAGGGGCAATATCTAATTGAGAAGGTTTGCTATTTAAGAGGCAGGGATTGAAATAATTTGTTTGCCTGTTGGGACTGAAAATCACCAGAGAAAATGGTGAATTGCAGAATTTCAGTCTCAAAACTGGCCTTTGGTCACTGGACTAAGCTTTGCTAATTTTCTGAAAGGCTATTTTCAGTCTTCTAGAGCAGGTATGTAAAACCTGGTAAAAGCAGGTATGTTGAATTAACACCTTGTCTTTAACTCTGTTGTAGACTTGTTACTACAGATATTCCACAGATAGAGAAAGAGCAATTAATGGTGGATTTGACTAAAGAAAGCCCAATTGTTCAGCTGATGCAAGAGTATGAAGAGGATACAAGCCAGTCCACAGTAACTCTGCTGTCCAGTGATGAGCAGGAAGAGGAAGCAGCAGCGTGGTTTGAACTGGAGACAGAGGAGTACTGCTGTGACATGGCAGCAGTGTGCTGCATTTCCACCTTCTCTGAATACCTGTTCAAGTGGTGCTCAGTTGCAGCAGCCATGCACCGGCAGCACAGTAAAGCTGGAGGTGAGGAGAGGCCACCTTACCCTGTGGATGTGCAGCAGCCACAGCCAGCTCTGCCTGAATCTGCCCAGACAGCAGCAGAGGAGCCTCTGCCCGAGCAGCTGGACAGCAAAGCTGAGAAACCCCCTGGCACTATTGTTGCAGTTGACTTCAGTGCAGCCCATGAGGAGATCAGTAATGAGACCACAGAGTCCATTGAGTTGGAGCCAAGCCATCCTCAGACTGTCTCACCCTCCCTCCTTCTGGAAGTCACTTCTGAAGTGAAGCCATCCCCCACAACAGATGTGGTGCTAGAGCCTCCAAAGGAAGACTTGGGCCAGGTAGCACCAAGGGCCACTCCCCAGGTGGATGTGCCAGAGCTCAGCACTGAAGTGGAAAAGGCTGAGAGCTCAGTGGTGGAAGAAAGCCCTGAGAGCAGTGTGGCCACTGAGGTAAAGGAGATGAGCACAAGAGAGACTGTTGCTACTCTAGTGATTGCAAAGCCTACAGAGACTGTTGTGCAGCCTGAAAGCACAGTGGACATGGCAGCCAGCGAGGCTGTGGAGGGAAGGGAGAGCACTCCAGAAGTGCAGAAACCTGTAGTGCCTCCTGTGGAGTCTCCTGTGTCTGCAGAGACAAAGGAGGAGGAGCAGGCAGCAGAGGAAGCTTTGCTGGCCATTCCAGTCTCGGGGGGCCCACAGAGAACAGCCACGGATTTCTACGCTGAGCTGCAGAACTCCACAGAGCTGGGCTATGCCAACGGGAACCTCGTGCATGGATCCAATCAGAAGGAATCTGTCTTCATGCGCCTCAACAACCGCATCAAGGCCCTGGAAGTGAACATGTCCCTCAGCAGCCGCTACCTGGAGGAGCTCAGTCAGAGGTGAGGCTGGAAGGGCTGTGAGGGCCCACCCTGTGAAGTACAGGGCAAGTTGGGTAGAGGTTAAACTGAGGAAAGGAAGGACCCAAGCCTAGGAGGCGGTTGGAATTACTCTGTGAGACAGGGCTTTTCCCTCTTTGTATTTCAGATAAAATCTTGTTTGTTTTATTTCGGGTTTTTCTAAAGGATGAAGTGTTGTCAAGATACAGGCACTCATCCTGTCCATAATTCTTTCTACAGAAGGGCTCATCCTTGTTACTGTTCAATTGAATGTCACAGACCTACAATGCCTTTATTATTAAATTGTTTCCACTTAAAGTATCTGTTATCTGTAGTAACTGGTTGAATAAGTGACTGTGGAGAGGGAACCAAGAACTTCCTGTGAAGAATGTCTTTGTTAGTATTTATCTGTGGTGTTCCTTAGCTACAGGAGGATGGGGAAATGTACCCATTTCAGAATTGGTTCTAAGGAAGAGGCTCACAGTTTATTTACTGTGCAGAGTGAATTCAGTAAATTAGCACTGAGCTTGAAGGTGTTGAAATAGATTTGACCATAACCTTTGGGGGACCAGAACAAAAGTCCCATCAGTTTTATTTGTGAAACTTAAAAGCAAGTACCACTTGGTGTTTAAATAAAGCTCTTTGGGCAAAGAGAAGGTTTTTCCTAGCATAGTCATGTTTTCTGAGGAGTTTTGTGCACTAATATTTCAGCCTTAAACACTTTTTGTTTCAGGTACCGAAAACAAATGGAAGAAATGCAAAAGGCTTTCAATAAAACAATAATAAAACTTCAGAACACCTCAAGAATAGCAGAAGAGCAGGTATGATTTGTTTGGCTTGGGTGTTGAGGTGTTTTCCTAGTTAGAAAGGCTCACTTTTAATAAAGAGTTGCACAGAGGTGCAGAAATCCTCTTCCAGCTGAACTATACATATCTGCCTTTTAAAAACATCCATTCCATGTTTCCTTATTTTTCCCCATAAGATTTTTTAGACATGTTCTTAGTTGTTTCAGAATGAAGCCATTTTCAGCTCTGGTTTCTGATTTCGTACTTGAAGAAAAGATCAGTTGTCAGCTGGTAATGGCTAAAACTCCTCAATGTCTTTGTCAATGAAAAAGTTATCCAGGTCAGTTCCAACCCTTGTTTCTTGGTTGTAACTGCACTCAAAATAATTTTTTAAACTTGGTTCATTTTTCATATCTGATTTAAAAGTATCAGTAGACAATTTCCCTGATGCTGAAGAGACAGAGTCTGTGGGAAGGCAGAGGAATACAGTAATGGCTTAGGCCAAATCTGCATTTAAAAATGCAGTGCACATAACAAAAACTTGACTTCATTCTTTAAAATGTGGATTTTCCCTGCTCTGCTGTCTTGGATTTCCTGAGCAGCTGTGAAATAGAGCAGTAACTGCTGTGCTAAACATTCACTAAAGCAGCTGTGGCATAGCAGACTTGCTCCCAAACTGTCTGCAAGTTTCTGAAGTGCAGTCCCAGGCCTGGAGTTTCTTCATTTGTGAACAGTGAAGAAAATGTCAGTTTTCATGTGTTGCCTTTTCTGGGTTGAGTTTGGGGGTTTTTTTGGAAAAGTATTGGTGCTGGTCAGTCTGAGGTTAGTTTCCCTGGTGTTCTGCTCAGCTTCCTAAATTCTCATAGGTTTGAGTCCTGTCAGGGCTCTTCCCAGGGAGCAGTTGTTAGCTGGGAAGGAGCTGCTCCTAGCTCGTCTGGGTTCCTGTCCTTGCTGTGCATCAGCCTTAGGCTGGAGCTGTGCCTGGGCAGCTGTGTGTGTTCTGTGGCCTCCTGACAGTGACTGTGTGGAGCTGCCTGCTCACTCTGCCCATGGTGAGGACAGCAGAAGTCTCTCTAATGAAGTGCACTTGGCATCATGTTAGGAAATGTTAGCTGAAAATAAAAATGTTATGTGAACGCTGTGTTGAAAGCAATGCTGGACAGGTTGTGTGGTGCTGAGTGCCTTGCTGTGTCAGACAGAACAGGAATTCTGTAGCCATGAGTGCATGTGACAGTGAGAACCTGGCCAGTGACAGCGTGCCCATGACTCTGTTCACCACAGGATCAGCGTCAGACAGAGGCAATCCAGCTGCTACAGGCACAGCTCACCAACATGACCCAGCTGGCTTCCAATCTATCAGCCACCGTGGCGGAGCTGAAACGTGAGGTAATCACAACTCAGAGGAAATAGATGCATAGACACATCTGTTTGAAGAGACCAGAGTCTTCAAATGAAATTTTAAGTTGTCTGTAGTGTTGCTTTTAGCCTGCTTTATCCTAAACTTCTAGCTGTAGATTTGAGTAACAGGAGCTGTCTTGTGCACAGCAAAATTGATCATGGTTACTGCAGTCCTGCTAGCCCCCATGATTGCAGTCTGAGCCAAGGCACCCTTCTCCTTCCCCCACTGGCTATTGTCATCCTTAGGGAAATCTTGGCAACAATATTAGGAATGTTCTCTCTCAAATGTTTATGTTCTGCCTGGCTGGCATTTCAAGCAGTACCATAAACATGATCTTTTATGTTTTGTGCATACTGCCAAAGACCTCCCTTGAGCTAACACTTGGTGAGACTCCTCCTTTGATGCCTGGCTGGCTAAGCTTCTGTTGGAGTGCTGTGGTCAGTGAAACCACATTCAATAAAGTGATTATAATGGTATTTGGTGAAGTACTGCAGTGTCAGCTGATGAAAATCACAGTTTAGATTTGTGGTAGTATTGCACCCATGTCAGCTGTGAACCAGAGAAGTTACTTTCTGAGCATGGTTTTTTATGGGAAGTGTATTGCTTTCAGGGAGGTTTGGATACTCTTTGCAGGGGGTGACAGCTTCTGTAGTTATGCTAATATTGGAATTATTAGGGGAATCTTGTCCTGTTAGCAGCTGGTGGGATTCAGCCTTCACTCCTCGAATGCTGCACAGCCAATAGACTGCATCAAACCTCTGAAAAATTACTCAAATATGAACAGGTGTTTAGTGAAATAAAAGTGAGTTGAGAACCCAGCATTTGTCTTTTAGAGCTTAAAACACAAGAATGGCAGTATCATGGAATTGTTCTGTCTTTAACAGTTGTCTCAAATCCTTGCAGGTTTCCGACCGCCAGACTTACCTGGTGATTTCTCTGGTTCTCTGCCTCATCCTGGGCTTGGTGCTTTTTGTGCAGCGGTGCAGGAGCCCTTCTCAGTTCTGTGAAGATTACCTCTCAAAAATTCCCAAAAGCAATCACTACCCTAGCCCCAAAAGGTAATGTATTTATATTTGAAACTTAATTGTTCTTGGAGTTTCTATTAATATTTCCTAAGTCTGCTGGCACTGATACATATGCTTTGATTGTGAGTTTTCTTTCTGCATACTCAGAAAGGGTTCTTGATCCTAGCACTCTCCTAGGAGCATTTTGGGGCTAATGCACTTGAAAAACATGCCTTGATAACTTGTAGCAAACACAGTACTGTGTTTGTTAGCCAGGCTTTCTTGGGTACCTCAACAGTTCTGTCTTTCTGCCAAGAATGATTTTTAATGAGAAATGTACATGACAGAATCCTGAGAAAAATGTATTTAAAAAGCTTTCTGGAATTTCCTAGGTGTTTCTCTTCCTATGATGATATGAATTTGAAAAGAAGAACTTCCCTTCCACTGGTCAGATCCCAGTCTTTTCAGCTAGCTGGTAAAGAAGGTATTATTTATGTCATACATCTGGTCTGTGGTGCTGCTCTTACTGCACAATGTGTGTGTGGTTCATGTATGTGTTCTGTACGATAAGATGGTTTGTGAACAAGTTACCAGATACTCACAGAACTGTGCTAATATATGCTAAAACCTTAAATGCAGTTTTTGCTGCAGATATCCTGCTCTTCAGATGGTTTTTTGGGGTTAGGAGAAATCAGTGCAGGCACTCAGTTTGCAGAAAGTAGCTTTTTTTTTTTTTTTCTTGGAAATGCCAGACGTGGGAAGTTGGAGTGCCCTACTTTTCTGAAGTCCTGATAGCCTGTGCTTGAAACTTGGCAGATATTTAGGATTCAAATTTAGCAACTTCAGTAAGAAAACTTAGACCATTTATCTTGGCTTGGGTCAGAGGAATGATCTGATCTTTGCAGTCAGTATTCATGGTAGATTTGGGACAACTGAATTTTGATTTCCTAGGCCATGAGTGTCATGCAAAAGGAAGTGTTGCAGATCATAGTAACTACCAAGTATGCTGCTGACACAGCTCTTCTGGGTGCAGCAAACTTGCTTCACAGGTTTTTGTTCTGTGAATAAAACACCATTAAACCTCTTGAGCTGGCATGAGCACTAGCTAAGGCCCAGACTATTTTTTTTTTCAGAAGGACACTTTTCCCAAATTCTCCCCACTGGTCTCAGGTCACTGTGAACATCTGCCTTGTTGGTAGGTGCACATCTGTGCTGTCAGGGCAGGCTGCACATGAAAAACTCTTACACTGGGAGCAGTTTGTTTTTCCTAGACTTCAGCACTCACTGACTCCTCCTTTTCCCTGTTCTTTGCCCCCCTCTCCCAAGGCCATAAGTGTGAGAAAGCCAGGAGTTTTCAAGTGTGTGTCACTGACAGCTGCCATGACACACAGGGGAATTTCTCTATGTGCTGACTTTACTTCCAGTGTTTGTGTTGTGCCCCCTTAACTTACAAAGGGAGAGAGGGAAAAATGTGCCTGCTCAGTGGAATATTTTGTCATGCTGCTGTTTAGTTGGGACTGTGTTGCTCTAGAGCTGGCAGTGTCAGCACTGTTGAGTGTCTGTTCTCTCTCTTACAGTGGATGCAGAGGATCTGTACATTGTGGAGCCCCTGAAGTTTTCCCCAGAGAAGAAGGTACCATCTCATCCTGTGGGGAGGGAGCTGGTGGGGCTGAGGTGTTTGTGCTGGCACATGGGGCACAGAATTCACAGAATGCCCAGGTTGGAAGAGACCCTCAAGATGTCGTCCAACCCCTGCCCTAATACCTCAACTAAACCATGGCACTGAGTGCCACATCCAGTTTTTTTTTAAACACATCCAGGGATGGTGACTCTGCCACCTCCCCAAGCAGACAATTCCAGTATTTTATCACTCTTTCTGTAAAAATCTTTTCCCTAATATCCTACCTAATTCTCCCTTGATGCAGCTTGAGGCTGTGTCCTCTGGTTCTGTCAGTGCTGCCTGGAGAAAGAGACCAACCCCCACCTGACCACATGTACCTTTCAGGGAGCTGTAGAGAGGGATAAGGTCACCCCTGAGTCTCCTTTTTTCCAGGCTGAACAACCCCAGTTCCCTCAGTCGTTCCTCACAGGGTTTGTGTTCCAAGCCTCTCACCAGCCTTGTTGCCCTCCTCAGGACACACTCAAGCATGTCAGTGTCCTTCCTCAGCTGCTCTCCCTGCTGGTTCCTAGGCTTGGCTTGGATGCTCTGCTTGCCTTCCAGAACCTCACATTTCTTTTTTTTTTTTTTGTTTTTCACTTGTGGTTTCAGAAAAAGCGTTGCAAGTACAAAAGTGAAAAACCAGAGACTGTTAAGCCGACAACAGAGCCCCTGCACCCGATAGCCAACGGGGAGATCAAAGGAAGGAAGCCCTTCACGAACCAGAGGGACTTCTCTAACATTGGGGAGGTTTATCACTCTTCCTACAAGGGTCCCCCATCGGAGGGGAGCTCCGAGACCTCCTCACAGTCGGACGAGTCCTATTTCTGCGGCATCTCGGCGTGCACCAGCCTGTGCAACGGGCAGACCCAAAAGACAAAAACTGAGAAGAGGGCTCTCAAACGGAGACGGTCGAAAGTTTCAGACCAAGGGAAGCTCATAAAAACTCTAATACAGACTAAGTCAGGGTCCATGCCAAGCCTGCATGACATAATCAAAGGAAACAAAGATATAACAGTGGGAACACTTGGTGTCACGACGGTCTCTGGACACATCTAAAGCTAGCTGAGCTTCTCAAACAGGAGAGTGTTTGTTCGTTTGAGAACAGTCTGTGGTATTCTGTGGGAGGATAGTGGGAGACGAAGAGCTCGACTCATTGGAAAGTATTCAGAAATTTGGTTTCTGCCTTTTTAAATAGATGGGATTGTGTCAATCTTGGCTATAAGCTGCAGCTTTACAAGGCTGATAATTTCCTATGAGAACAGCTTCGGGGGGAGGGAGGGCAGGGTTCATTTTATAAAGGTTTTTTTTCACAGTTCCTGGGGCAGAGATTTTTTGAAACCCAGTTTGTTGGGTGGAATAGGGATAAAAGCCTAATCCTCTTCCTTTAGCTTTGTTCCTATTTCTTGCACCTTCCCATATTTATGTGCCTTTTGTCTATTTATAATGCCACTGGAAGAGGGGAGATTCAATTGTTTGTCATTTGATTTATTTTGTAATTTCTCTAGCTTTTTTTGAAGATGCAACACTACAGTGCTGTAAAGGGACATGTGTTCGCCTTCAGCTGGACTCAGTAATGTGGACTGGATACTGTAAAAATACCAAGAGATGGACTTGCCTGACTAGATTCTTGTTTTGCAAACTCTGTTGAGGAAAATCTCTCACCAGGGATGATAATTGTGTTTACTTGCACCTTCAGTCACAATCGGAGCTTACTCTGATGTGCAAAATCAGTGACGGTGGCTCTTCAGGATTTCCTGTTGGTGATGGAATCTGAGGCTGAGGAATGCATTTGTCACCTGAATGGCCTGCTGCAGCTCTCTGGAGGAGAAGTGCTTGAGGATTGCTCCCTGCTGTTGTGCTGAAGAATGTGAGGCTACATTCTTGGAGTTTGCCAAGCCTGGGAGTCTCAGCCTTGGGGCTGGCTCACAGCAGGTGTTTCCATAACGTTTGCTTTTGTATTGGCTAACAAATGTGCAGTGTTGGTATGGCTGGTATTTCATACTCAAGTGTTTTTTATTTTGACTGTGACTGTGTATTTGGATACTATAGGATGTGTGGTTGCTGAGCTGTTGAGTGTGGTTCTGAGTGAGTGGAGCAAAAGGTTATTCCTTTTGGCAGGTGTTACAAGTTCACGTTGTACAAAATAAGTTAACTTATTGAGCACTTTTAGTGGTACCCTTTTTAACAGATCTAATGCCTTTCCTGGGTATTGTATGTAATGTGACTTATTTAAAGCCTTTGTTTTTTGCTGCTTTCTTGTTAGTTTATGAGTACTTTAAAGTGATGTACTTTCAGAGTTGATCTGCACAATTAGCCAGTCAGAGCACATGAACCAGACGTGTTGAACATGAATTCAGAAGGATGTCAAACCTGGGTGAAGAAAATTCATACCACCAGAGTGCAGCATCCAATGTTGTGGAGCAAGAGTGTGTAACTACAGAGCTGTAGTGCCATTAGAAACTGTGAATTTCCAAATAAATCTGAACACTTTGTCTTTCATTACTGGCATTTTTTCTTTTGAAAATGAAACTCGTGACTTACATTCTTTGTGAAGGACTGGTCTTAAAATTTCAGTCCAGGGCTAGGACTTGGGATCCCTTTGGGCTGTAGTTAAGGAGTTCATAAACTTGTCAGCATACATGTGTTTTTCCATTTAAATAAAGAAGAGTGTGAGGGAGTGGATTCTGAGGGCTGAGTGGTGCTTTGTCCAAAAGGTCAGGAATTGTGGCCCTGTGAAACTGCTGGAGAGGATTCCAGCAGGTCAGTTCACACTTGCCCCAGGGGATCCCTGCATGTGGTGGTTTTCTGTGAGAAGAACTGCATGAAATGACCTCTTGATACTATGAAGGATACAAAAGGCCCTGAAAGGAAAGTCTAGAGAGTCATTATCTCAAACCAGAGTTTTCAGCTTGAAGTTTGCCCCTTACTGGTCGTTCCCCCTCTGGCTCATTTCTGTCAAGCCCAGCAGGACTGTGTGCAGACAAATGCCAAGTTCACAGGCTGGCCAGCATCTGCTTGGCAGAGGAGACCTCCCCAAGCACTGAGTTTTCACTTGAGTGTCTCAGGACTCTGCTCCATCATAGCACTATGATTTCAAAATAAAACTGAGTGTGGGGCTTGCTGAGGAAGGAGAATGTTGGGTGTTTTGGAGGGGGAAAAGTATGGATTTATTTACTCCTTCCTCTTGATAAATCACTTGTAAGAAACATGTGTACCTTCATTGCCCAGGCAACCACTGGGCTTTTTGGTAAGAATCACCTGAAGCTGGATGTGACTGAATTCTTAAAACAGCCCCTCTTGATACTCAGGCTATGAACTAAAGGCTCCCAGCTTTATACTGTGCTGATAAATGAGGCTGTGTGTTGAAATCCCAAGCACAAGTTCAGATTTCCAAGTTAACAACTGCAGATGTGAAAGCCAAATGCATTCTAAACTGGTCCCTTAATATCCTGCTCCCTCTGTACATGTTAAAAACTGGGCCTGACTTGGGGCTGAGAGTTGATGCATTCTCTGGAAAAATGATAAAGTGATAAAGCTGGTCCTGTAATGAACACATGGGAATAAAGCATCTGAAGGAACCTACAGGGCTAATTATGCTTTTGCAGATTTGAGAGTGTTTTCTGGTAAGAGATTCAGAGATTGAACCACTGTTTCCACCTGCTGCTGCCTCCCTGCTTTTACTGATCTGTAACCACTTGTTTTTTTTTTAAATTACCATCAGGTTATTATTGCCTAATGTCTTCCTTTCATGTGGGCTCTTGAGTAATTTTTTACTTTCAGTTTTATTGATGTCACGCAGTCTAGTTTCAAAATTTGGTTCTTTGGAATCAAATCTCTCTTAAATTGGTTATAGATTTTATGTAGGGATAATAGTTTCTAATTAAGACAGTTTATACATCTCAAAATTCCCGTGTTACAGTCTTATGATATTGCAAGCAAAGCTTGGACAGCTGTTGGGGTAAAACACCCAGAAGCCAATGTGTGTGCTGGAGTGAGGATGGTGTCCAGTCCTTGGGCAGGTCCTGAGTCCAAGGTCAAAAAAATCTGTAATGCAAAGGTTTCCATGCAAGGGTGGGTAGGGGCAAACATACCTTGTGTAAGTGAAGGTGTTTAGATTAGATTCATTAAATATCAGTGGAAATTCAGGTGTTTCAAAAGATGCAGACTCTACCAGCTGTGTGGTGATGTAAGCAGAAACCCCAAATCCAATGTGTAGTGTGTGGCTTGTGCTTTTGCCAAGTTAGAGCACGAGGTGGAACAGCTTAGCAGGTTTTGCTTGATGAGGTACAAACATGTTCCGCTTCATTTGGAACAGAGAGGTGGAGAGCCCTGCCCACAGAGTGCTGTGTCTCATCTCCTGGAAACCCTGAGTGTCCAACAGCAGCAGCTGCTGCTGCAGGTGCTGCTGAGCTTTGTGACAGCTCAAGAATCTCACCCCTGAGCTCATCCAGATAAAAGCTTGATGCCTTGGGTTTTAGCTTTTGTGTTTTTCAGAATCTCTGCTGCTTAGTGTGTAACTCTGAAACTTCATATTAGATGTTACTAAGTTCTCTTCAGGTGGTAGTTGGACAAAACAATTCCTTTCCAGCTAGAGAATCAAAGGTACCTGGTACCAAAAAAGCAGAAACAAGAGTGAGGGAAAGGGGGCAAGCCAAGGGGCTGAGACTTCATAGCCTGAGGCTGTGGTTGGGCAATTGATCCCAATGTGTAGATAAATTAAAATTATAAAAGTGTAAAACTCATGACCAGGATCCATCTTGGATTTGATTTGGTGTAGCCCCAGCCATGCTCTTGCACTGCCCAAAATGTATTCTTTCAATAAATACCTATTTTATTCCTTTTGCTCTGTCTAGTCTCTGCTCCAGCTCAGCCTTTCCAGGCAACAAGCTTAGGAGTTGGGAAGGAGTGCTGAGACTCATTTCCCACTCAGCCCTTCTCTAATTCAAGTAGAATAGATTTCAAAGCAGCTTCCAAGTGGGCTTCTGCTGCCTTCCTGCTGTCTGATACTAAACAGGGGCTGGGAGCTGCAGCTGCCTCTGACTGTGCTGCTTTCCATTCCAGTCACCAGGAGCTCCCACAGCAGCAGGGCAGCTTTTGGGAGGCAATGGAGAGGAACTGAACTCTGCCCCTTGTGGAGCTAGAGATGGAAAAGAAACATCTGCCACCCTGGGGCTTGTTTTTCTCCCTTGTTAGATGTGGTTGGAGGCTCCATCCAGCCACAGAGCCCTCTGTGATCTCACAGCAAACAGTCCCTGCCTGCTCTTTCTCTTTTCCCAGAAAAATGACTGGAAGCAGCTACTGAAGCTTCTAGGAGTTGTAATGACACAGTTGCAGTTTGTTTGTCTTAGATGGGCTGAGACTGGCTGCTCCCAAGAAGTAAAACTCAAGTACAGACCAGGCTCCCCTGGCCAAATACCACTTTACCTTATTTCCCTGCACTTACCACAGGCACAAAAGAAATGAAAGTAGCAGAGTAACATTTTAATTACTCTTCTTTTTCTCATCTGCTTTGGCTCATTGGATTCTCTGTCACCTCAGGGCAGACCCTCTTTTGCTTAATTCGGTGCTGAAGGAGAGGACTGAGCACCTTGCTCATGGAAGAGGGATGTGTTGTAATGTAATGTTGTAATGCCAGGCTGAGCTGTTAGCAGTGGGCTTTAAAACCTGCTCTTGAGTGTGAATATCTGAATGCCCTTGCCATGGTTTTACAAATGCTCCTAGGGAGGAGAGCAGCTGTTGAGGAAATGAAAAGCATCACCCTTATTTGAGAAACCAAACTGTTCATAAACACATAATAAAGGAGACAACATGAAGGTGTCTGTGCTAACTGCAAAGGGTGGGTGAGTTCTGGTGCCTTCCACACCCCTCTGAGGCTTCAGCAGATGGATGCTCTCACAAGCATCCATACCAGTGTTCAGTCAAAAATCCATCTTTTTGTTCAAACTCCTTCAGATTTGGCTCCCAATTAGTGGCTCCTTGGGAGGCTTTTTTTTTCCTGTGGAATGTAAGAGCTCTCTGCTGCTGGAGATCATCCCTCTCTTCACAGGTTTTCCACACACTGTCCATCCCTCCCCCAATCTGCTCTTTAACAGACAGATTTGAACCTCCTTTCTGTCCAACAGTCTGCAACTTCTTGCAGAGCCTCTCTGGAGTTGGACAAAGCCTTGTAAAGTGAGTTCCTGGAGTGTCTGTGGCTGTCCAGAGCTGTGTGTGAGCTCTCAAGGGAGCCTTTGGGCTTTTCCTGCTGGAAGCTCTTGTCCAGCTGAGGAGCCTCTCAGCTTCAGACTTGATTTCTTTCTAGCACAGTGTTTTCTACCCTAAGAGCTTGATCTGCAGTCTTTGTTTCTTGCCTTGTTGTCTTCTGATTCCATTCTCCATCCTCATGATGTTGAATCCTGTGCTTTTGAATGCAAATGATTCTCGACTTTCTCAGTTTCTCTTCGGTGTAGTTCCTGCAGCTCTGCTGGCTTTCAAGAGTTGCTTTTTAACTTTTCCACTAGTCATTAGTGTAATAGGAAATATTTGTTAATTGCTTCCAGAGAAACTCTGCCCAAAACACGGTGAGAGCCTCTCCTACACAGAAGTTCACACTTTGGTTCTTGTTTTGAGTTTCGGGTTTTATTTTCTGTCAAGTATTAGATCTGGATCATTGTTCAAGTCCTGCTTCCTTTGGGCTGTTTCAGGCAGGTCATCCTCCTGTCCCTAAATCCTGCTGATACAAACTCTTAGCTGCTGCCTGATTCTTTGCCACCAACTTCAGCATAATTTTGTGTTAATAGTTAATAAGAGCTCCCACCTCTCCCCTGTGGGTGAACTGGGGATGTAGAATGTTCGAGGGCTCAGCCTTGTCTAAATTCTTCTAGCAAAATTCACGACTGAAGTGCTTGCCTCCAGCAAATTTTCCTGCCATTATTTCAGTCATCCTGTTAATATTCTGTGTCATCTGAGAAGCAGGAAGCCAGCAGAACACAGAACCTACTTTTTTATGGACTAGAGAACTTGTTTTTTATGGACTGTGATCCTGATGTGCTGTGCAGACACAGCCCTGCCTGGCACCATCTTCCAGTCAGTGTCTGTCCTCAGTGGTGTCTGAAGGGGGTGACAGGAAAATGGAGAGTGACAGCAGGAGCAGCACAGCAGAGGGTGAGTTCCCTTAAAGTATGTTGTACACTAAGCATCTTTTGATGGTAAAATAGCACCAATCTTTGGTTTGCCACCAAATGGGGTATTTAGCAGGCTCTTGATCTGGGCATCTAAAAAAGAAGGTGCAGCTGAAATGGCTTCAGTTGGTTTCCTTGTCTCTCCCTCTCACCCACCCTTTAAAAAAGCGTCTCTGTGAAAGTGGGAAGCAGTGGGTGTGGAGTATGAACACTTGTGACATTTAAGGGAAACTGCTACTCCCTCCTCAATCCCACCTCAATAAGCTGTTGGCAGTAACACAGTGTCAGAAAAATGTGGAAGTGGATCCTCTCCAGGCAAATTGTGACCCTCTCTTGTAATGGCTGTAGGAGGGGATGGGGACCTGTCCTTGGGTGGCTGCTCTGGGATAGAGACAGGAGGACTGAACCAGGGTAGGAGTGACCAAGCTCAAACTTGTTAGAGTTGGATTTTTGTTGCTTTTGTGTCTCTTAAGCCCAGAAGTATGAGGAAGAGCTAGATGGGGTTTTTGAAACCTGTGCTGTGGATTGCTGCTGGAGCAAAGGGCTGGTGAATATCTTCAAAAAAACCAAAAACTGTGGGGTGTCTGGTGGTGCAGGGAAGATGTTCAGTTTTGTGGTGCAGTTTTGATGTTCAAGATCAAAGCCTGTGTATTGTGATTTCTTCCTTCAGCCACAGGAGACAAATCTCTGCTTTGCTTTTGTGCTAAGCATTTCCTTTTTTTATCATTACCCCATACAAATACACACTTCAACACGGGTCTGCAAAATGCAGGGAAAGAATGTTTATAATCTTTCATGTGCACCTGAAAATCTGTGGGGAAATCTCACTGTCCCCACTTAGAGATCTGCAATAAATGAGGAATGGAAATTGGGAATGGAAATTGTGGAACGGAAACGTCCCTGACTCTGTTCATCAGGATATTGTAATGAGCTCCTAAAAGTGCTGCATGGTCTGGATTCTGTGTTTTACTTTGGAAGGCAGGAGGGCAGCACCTGAGCTGGGCCGTTCACGCTGGGGCAGCTCTGCTCCTGCTGCACGGCATCTCCCCATTCTCACCGAGGCTTTTCCAGCAGCAGGGCAGAATCTGAGCGCTGTGCCCCGGGATCCGTGCGGGGCTGCCGGGGAAAGGCTGGGATGCGGAGCTGCCGAGGAAAGGCTGGGATGCAGAACTGCCGAGGAAAGGCTGGGATGCAGAGCTGCTGGGGAAAGGCTGGGATGCAGAGCTGCTGAGGAAAGGCTGGGATGCGGAGCTGCCGAGGAAAGGCTGGGATGCAGAGCTGCCGAGGAAAGGCTGGGATGCGGAGCTGCCGAGGAAGGCTGGGATGCAGAGCTGCCGAGGAAGGCTGGGATGCAGAGCTGCTAAGGGAAGGCTGGGATGCGGATGCCGAGGAAGCAGAGCTGCCGAGGAAGGCTGCGGAAAGGCTGCCAGAGCTGCTGGGGAAGGCTGGGATGCAGAGCTGCCGAGGAACTGCCGGGGAAGGCTGGAAGGATGCGCCGAGGAAGGCTGGGATGCAGAGCTGCTAAGGAAAGGCTGGGATGCAGAGCTGCCGAGGAAAGGCTGGGATGCAGAGCTGCCGAGGAAAGGCTGGGATGCGGAGCTGCCGAGGAAAGGCTGGGATGCAGAGCTGCCGGGGAAAGGCTGGGATGCAGAGCTGCTGAGGAAAGGCTGGGATGCAGAGCTGCCGAGGAAAGGCTGGGATGCAGATCTGCCGAGGAAAGGCTGGGATGCGGAGCTGCCGAGGAAAGGCTGGGATGCAGAGCTGCCGAGGAAAGGCTGGGATGCAGAGCTGCTAAGGAAGGCTGATGCGAAAGGCTGGGATGCAGAGCTGCCGAGGAAAGGCTGGGATGCAGAGCTGCCGAGGAAGGCTGGGATGCGGAGCTGCTAAGGAAAGGCTGGGATGCAGAGCTGCCGAGGAAGGCTGGGATGCAGAGCTGCCGAGGAAAGGCTGGGATGCAGAGCTGCCGAGGAAAGGCTGGGATGCAGAGCTGCTAAGGAAAGGCTGGGATGCAGAGCTGCCGAGGAAAGGCTGGGATGCAGAGCTGCCGAGGAAAGGCTGGGATGCAGAGCTGCCGAGGAAAGGCTGGGATGCAGAGCTGCCGAGGAAGGCTGGGATGCAGAGCTGCCGAGGAAAGGCTGGGATGCCAGAGGAAAGGCTGGGATGCAGAGCTGCTGGGGAAAGGCTGGGATGCAGAGCTGCCGGGGAAAGGCTGGGATGCGGAACTGCCGAGGAAAGGCTGGGATGCGGAGCTGCCGGGGAAAGGCTGGGATGCAGATCTGCCGAGGAAAGGCTGGGATGCAGAGCTGCTGGGGAAAGGCTGGGATGCAGAAAGGCTGCCGGGGAAAGGCTGGGATGCAGAGCTGCTGGGAAAGGCTGGGAAAGCTGCTGGGGAAAGGCTGGGAGAGCTGCCGAGGAAAGGCTGGGATGCAGAGCTGCTAAGGAAAGGCTGGGATGCAGAGCTGCCGAGGAAAGGCTGGGATGCAGAGCTGCCGGGGAAAGGCTGGGATGCAGAGCTGCTGGGGAAAGGCTGGGATGCGGAACTGACGAGGACAGGCTGGGATGCGCAGGGGGAAGGGATGCAGCGATTGTCCTGCATCCCACTGGGGCTGGCTTTGGGTTCTGCATCCTCCTGCTGAGGAGGGCTTCTGGGCTCCGTCTTTCCTTTTTGCTGCAGGATGCTGGAGATTTTCTCCTTCCTTTATTTCGGGTAGCGGGGCTGCAGCATCCTGCGCGCTTTTGAGGCGCTGCTGTGGGAGGAGCGCCCTTCTCCCGAGCCCCGGGCGGCCCGGAAGGGGCTTTGCTGCTGATGCTCGAGGCTTTCGGAGCGGCAGCATCCCCGCCCGGTGCTCTCTGCTGCAGGGATGCAGCCGCACCAGGGCAGAGCTGCCCCCGGGGTCCGGGCTGTGCAGACCCCGGCGGGGTTCGGACACCGCAAGGACGAGCCCGTCCGGCCCCTGCCGCTGCCCCCCGTGCAGCAGAACCTGAATTATTACCCGCAGATCTTTTGGGTGGATGGCTGTGCTGATGCAGGGGCTCCCTGCCCCCCGGCTCCTTTCCCACCGCCCGTTCCCGACAGGAGGAGGAAGCCGCGGAGCCGCGGGGAAAGGAGGAGCGTGGGATCCCTCGTGATGTTCCTGCTGATCCTGGTGGCTTTCACTGGAGTGGGGCTGAGCATATTAAAGATTTTTCACCTGGAGAAGGAGGTGGATGAGCTCAGAGAGGTGAGGTGTGCCTGGCTGGGCTCAGGTCCCTGGGGAAACGGGGGGAAACAAACGCTGGGAATGGGGTCTGAGATGGTCCCCAAGGGCAGCGTGGTGGCATCTCAGTGTCTGCTGTGACAGAGGAAGGGGGCGGCTGTCCCCTTCATCTCTTCCTTTTAGGTTATTATGTTTATTATGTTATTTATCCGTGTTCCTGAGTGCTGCCTGTGTATTTCTTTGCACTTTGCAGCTCCCCATGAGTACCCAGATGTGGCCGTGCTGATGCTCTCAGCCTAAGCCAGTGTCCCTCTTCTCTTTTTTCAGTCTGCCAGCGCTGAGCACACCCCTCCAGCCTCTCAGAAACTCACAGGTGAGTCTGTGCCCGGAGCAGGAACCTGGTGAAAATGAAACTTTCCACCAGAACCTGCCAATTTTTTTTATAGATTTCATTCAGGTAAAAAAAAAAAAAAAAAAAAAAAAAAAAAAAGAGTTTCAATTTGGGTGGAACAATTTTAAAATGGGGTTTAAACTTCCAAGCTATTGATTTTCTTTTGAATTCCACCTTAACATTATAAGCAAGGATATCCTTTTCAAAAATGTCCAAGTCAGAAAGAAATTTTCAGTCCTCCTGGCTGGTTTTTTTTCTAAATCTGAAAAGTTTCATTTTTCCCCCGCTTGAGAATTTTAGTGATTAGAAAATTTATTTTCAATTTTGTTCTGATACCGAATTAAAAAAAAAAAAAATTTGAAATAGCAAAATTCTTGGGAAAGGGCAGTCCTGGTTTCCATCAACTCCTAAACCAGTAAATTTTCCCCTTTAGGGGAAGGGGAGCTGTCATTTGAACTGGATGCTCAGTGCATCTTTAGCAGAAGCTGAACAGAAATAATAACCCTGAGTTTCTTGAGGAGGGCTGGGTAAATAAATAGAAAGAGGGGAACAGTGTAAAGGAGAAGGGGGAGTGGAGAGGAAAATGTAATTGGCTCCAGAAAAGAAAAGAAAATTATAGAACATGAAGTAGATGTTGAGGAAAAGGGAAGGATGCAGCAGGATGGGATCCAAACATGACGTGGCCAATGTCCTCCCTATCCCTGTGCAGGGCAGAAGGAGCAGCCCCTGAGAAAGGAGCCAAGGAAGGCAGCACATTTAACAGGTGAGATGGGGATGGGCAGCTGGGATGGGATCAGGGGGTGGCAGGGCTGGAGTTACCAGGAGCTCACCTCACACAGGCTTTCCTTGGGTGGCATGTCTGCTCTCAGTGGAAATTTGCTCTGCAGATAAAACCCTCCCACTCATTTATGCTTCTCAGTGAGGCCTGGCTTGGTTTTTGGGGTGTGCCATTGGGGGCTGGCCTTGCTGAGGTGTGAGGCCAGGGAGAAATTTCCAGGACTTGGAAAACGGTTGCCTTGTGATGTGGGATGTGACCTGAGTGAAAAACACACCAAGGAATGTACTTATGATTTACTAAAATATGAGTATTGATCTAATTGATACCCAACTGTGATGGACAAAAGACTCTCTAACAGTTTAGAATTAGAAAGTAAAAGTTTAATTCAGCACTGGGCAGCTGCATGGGGCCATCCCTTAAAACCCACTGCAAAATCACAAATGATTCCAGAGTCTACAAAAGTTTTAAATATTTACATATTCATAACACCAGCACCTCCCATTCCCCACTTCCTATGGTAATGAGCTCAAATGGCTATAAAGCATGTGTGGTTTGTTTTCTCAATTGGGTCTGGGGTCTCTTTTCTTGTGGGAAGAGGAAGTAAGGTGAAGCTTCCTCTCCCTGAACTTTCAACCACTCCCAGAGATGACAATGCAAATGATCTCTGGGGAGATCTCCAATTTACTCCCTTTGTGACTTTTGAATTGGTTTGGAGATGTCCAAGATTTACAATAGTTTGCATTTCTCTATTTATCAGTTTCTCTTTCTGTCATTGCAAACCCAGCTGAGCAAACATAGCAATTAGTCATGTAAATTTGAGATAACCATCTCAAGACAGGCTTCCTTTAACTAACTACTAACTCAATTATTTCCAGCAAGGCCTATCCATCTCTCTGCTTTAAGTAATCCCAGCAAATATATCTTTTACCTAAAATCCTAATTTTTCTTAAATTAGTGTCTCACTGTGAAAAACAAGGTTCAGTTTCCTGGTAAATTTTAAGAAGTTTAATAAAAGACAACAAGAGACAATAAAGCAAAAGGTTACAATGGCCAGGTGCTTGGCATTCACCTTAACTCAGAGAAGACTTCATTAAATGCATCAACCTATTGCATATTCACAGACCTTCATGCATTATTCAAAATCACCCCCCACTCCCCCCAATCTGTAAATCAACTTTTTTTTTACTTTTTAAATTTTTTTCCTTGTGGCTCCTTCTTGATAATGGAGATCAATAAATTCCTTCCCTGGAGTTCTGGTGATCATCACCCCAACCTTCATCCAGATAGGATAATCCAAGAATGTGAAAAGTTTTCTGATTATCTTTTTACCATTCTCTGAGTTAGTTACATGAACAAAAGCTTTTTACATCACCATGTTGTAGTCCAAGAAAAAAAAAAAATATCACACTACTATTTCTAAGTTTTATTAATAGCAGAACTAAAAGAAACTACATTCATACAGCAGAGTTTTCAAATGTTATACATATAGCATTCATGTTAATATTTGTGAATATCATATCATATCATATCATATCATATCATATCATATCATATCATATCATATGTAATATTATTTATATATTATATATGCAATATAATATAATATGTACTTGTTAGACTTACCACACTGTCCTGGTTTGAAGGACAGGTGTCTGCCAATAAAGGCAGAAGCTTCTCTTTGAAATGGAGAATGCAAACCCCCTCCCTCCAAATTATTATAGTTTTGAAATTAAGGGGCTCTCAGGCAAAGAGATGGGAATTAGGAATAACTGTTCTTTACTAGGAAAATTAAAATAGAACTACAGTACTACAAAGAACAATCCCAAAACACTGACAGAGTCAGAATCCAACCTGACACCCCATCAGTCAGTCAGGGTGTCGGCAGCAGTCCCATTCAATGGTGGCTGCATCCTCCTGCAGTGGCAGATGTGGCTCAGCTGGAGCAGTGCTCCTGTAGAAGG
The DNA here is from genome assembly GCA_030060385.1 of Muscicapa striata striata. NCBI lineage: Eukaryota > Metazoa > Chordata > Aves > Passeriformes > Muscicapidae > Muscicapa > Muscicapa striata. Next base: position 1,353,726 of record JAREIS010000013.1, on the reverse strand, counting down.
TGCAGTTTCCTCTGAAGGTGCAGGGATGATGTGGAAAGGTCTGGCTTTCCTCTGGAATCCAGTGGAAAGAAGGTACCTTGGTGTCCAAAATGTCAGTTTTTCTCTGGGTAGGAAAGGCTTGGCTGCTCCCCCTGGCTGGAGCATCTCCCAGTGGGATGATGGAATTTTATCAGCCATGCAGTGGGACTGAATGGGCCAGCAGCAGATGATCTCTTCCTGGAGGGAGGATGGGCTGTGGCAAAGATAAAGATGATTGCCCCAGCTGGTTTAAAGCTGGCCCATTAGCAGATAATGTGTGCCATGGAGATAAGGGTCACTGCCCCACCTGGCTGCAACAGATGGGGACAGAATTCACATTTCTGGTCTCATCCTGCATTGCAACCCAAGACACACCTTTTTTTTTGTCTCTTGTTCTGTCTCCCAGGCACCCCGTCCCAGCAGGACCTCCCTCTGCAGTGGGAGCCCATCTCTGGCCATGCCTACACTGGAGGCATCCAGTACCAGGAGCGAGGGCTGCTCATCAGTGAGCCTGGGCTGTACTTTGTGTACTCCAAGGTGCTGTTCCGTGGCAGTGGCTGTGACAGCCAGCTCCTGTCCCACGTCGTGTACAAGAGGAACCCAGCCTCCCCCGGCAGCCTGGTGCTCATGGAGGACACAGCCTCCCACTTCTGCACTGGCCAGGGGACATGGGCCAGGAACAGCTACCTGGGGGCTCTCTTCAAGCTCAGGAAGATGGACAGCCTGCATGTCAATGTCTCCAAAATCAGCCTGGTTAGCTTTGAGGAGTCCAAGACTTTCTTTGGCTTGTTTAAGCTTTGAGATGGGGTTTAAATGGCAGCCCCTTCACACACACACACACAGGGATGCCTGGGTACAGTGGCACCATAAAACCCACCCAGGAACTGTGTTTGGGCTTCAGCACGAGGGTGTTCAAGCACCTGCTGCACCAGCCTGAGCAGAATTGCACATACTGTCCTCACAAAAACCCCTGACAAGCCCAGAGTGTGGTGTGCTGAAGAACTGCCTGCTGAGAAGATGCTGCTGCCCGTGGTGTCACAGCCCTGCTGGGAGGTGTCTGGTCCTGCCATGCCACAGACAGTGCTGTGGGGATGGGAAGTGTGAACTGCTGCTTCCCCCAAGCCATGGCTGCCCCGCTGCCCAGCACTGTGACTGCTGCAGCACAGGCACTTCCCTCTGGCTGGGCCTGGGATAGGTGCTGTGCTTATTTTGTGTTAAGTTATGGACCTTTCCCATCCCAGAAGATGCCCCCCAACCACTTTATTTAACTCATCCCAAGTGCCTTGCAAGGAGCACACCAGCAGTGCCACGAGGGCTGTCTGTCCCAATGAATGTAAAACCAGCACAGTGTCCCAGAAGTGACAATTTCTGAGCAGCAGTGGGGCTTGAGGTGAAAGCAGCACCTCCAGCCCCTCCTGCCCTTTCAGCCCACGAGAGTTCTCCATGGTCTGCACCCCCTCTCCTGGTGCAGGTGGTGACAACTGGCACCTGCCAATCCATGACATCCATGCCACGAGTTGTTCTGCCCTCAGGAAAACACAGATGACAAATATATATTTTTCTAGTGAATGGTGCTGTCCTCTCCTCATTTGGTGCTTCTGCCATGGCCAAAGCACTGCAAGGCCTCTGTGCCCAGGGGTCAGTGTCTCATTCCTTCTCCAGCAGCATGGCAGGAATCTGGGAGCCCCATCCCTCTTTGCTTGGAAGTGTGCAGGGTCCTTTCCATGAGGATTTGGAGCTCCAGCATCAAAACATCAGGGGAGGTGTGGTGTGGGCAGCACAGACCACTTGGGCCATCAGGAAGGGGCTGATCTCAAACCTCAGTTTAGAGCCAGCACTTGTGGCTGAGCAGAAGTGCTGCTGTCCCCAAAGGCATCACCTGTGTGACCTCTGGCCCCAGGAGCACTTCTCACAGAGAGGTCTGAAGGGCAAGGAAACAAAGTGGTGTAAAAATAACCCCCAAATCCTATTTGTTCATGCTGGTGTCAGGTCCATGGGGTTCCAACCCTGGGGCTGTCACTGCCACTGCCACCAGGCAGGACACAAAGGATGCAGCTGTGCTCCAGCATCACCTCCTGCCTTCCTGCAGCTCTGCTGTTGGGCTCAGTGGATGTGGCTCTTCAGCAGCCTGCAGCATTTGTTTCCTTTTCCACACAGCTTGGTGGCCTGTGGTTTGTGTTGTCTGCTTCAGAGAAGTTTATTTCGAAGAAATAAATTTTATTTCTTCTAAGTGGTCTGGCTACTGCTGTGGCCAGTGTGAGGGGAAGATTGCACCCCTGTTCATTGATGTTTCCACTGCATTTCTCAGGGTGGAAAATGCCTCAAGAGGAACAAGTTTAGGGACCTCCTGGCTTGGTTTTTGTCCTCACCTGAAATGCCAAAGGCACCTCAGAGCTGTATATTCCAGAGGCAGTGGCCCAGTGGGGTGGGCAGTGTTGGTGTGAAGAGTACTGAGCCTCCTGAGGTGGGATAAAATAGGTATTTATTGAAAGGATCCACCTTGGGCAGTGCAAGAGCCTGGCTGGGGCTGCACCCAATCAAATCCAAGATGGATCCTGCTCACGAGTTTTCACACTTTTATAAGTTTTGGTTCATCTACACATTGGGATCAATTGTCCAACCACAGCCCCAGGCTATGAAGTCTCAGCCCCCTGGCTTGCCCCCATTCCCTCACTGTTGTTTCTGCTTTTTGGGTGCCAGTTGTCCTTGCTTCTCTAGCTAGAAAGGAATTGTTTTTTCCAACACCCCTTGAAGAGAACTTACTAACACCTAATAAGAAGTTTCAGAGTTACACACTAAGCAGCAGAGATTCTGAAAAATGTAAAAGCTAAAACCCAAGGCATTAAGGTCGTGACAGGATTGTACAATTTCAACCTGCATGGGCTCAATTCATGCAGCCATTCAGTCATTCACAAGGCTGCTTGTGCCACACTGACTTTATTAAAGTCATCAGCTTATCCAGCTAATTAGCTGTGCATTTAAGGAAATTTTTGCTAATTGTTACCATGGAATACTCAATGAGTATTTAATGCTGACATTTTATTAGGCTCTCTCAGGCTGAGACAGCTGGGGTTGTTCAGCCTGGAGAAATTTCCAGGGAGACTTCAGAGCCCTTTCCAGTGCCTCAAGGGGACTTGGGACAAGAGTGACAGGAAAATGGGGAAGGGCTTTAAACTGGAAGGCTGTAGGTTTAGATTGGGCATTGGAAGAAATTCTTCCCTGGCACTGCCCAGAGGAGCTGTGGATACCCCATCCCTGGAAGTGTTCAAGGCCTGGTGGGATGGGATTTGAGCAGCCTGGTCCCTGCCATAAACAGGAGTTTATGTTGGAGCTGTCTTTAGGCCAAACCACTCTGTGATTTTTAAAAGCTCTTGGGCCGTACTTAAAATGTTTTAATAAAAAATAAATTATTGAAATTTAATTTGAACTTGCCAAGTATTTTGTTCTCTCCCCAGCAAGGGAAGGGTCTCTGCACAATAAATGATATCCCATATTTGGATGTGCAGCTGCCCAAATTGGGGCTCTGCAGGGCAAATATTTATTCTGTTTGGTTAACACAGAGAGCTGCTTGGCAGAGGTCTGGCCTCTCTTGTAGCTGATGTGTATTAGGTGCTGTATCCTATTTACCTGCCCTGCTGGAGGAAAAGGGAAACCAGGTTCCAGTGCCTGGCAAACCTTGTGCAGGTTCAGGATGTGCTGTAACCAAGGGGGCAGAAGGGGCTGCATCACAGACTTGGTTTTTTAATCCCCTTTTACCTCCTTTTTTTTACCCAAAGCCAGCCCTGGGCTCTCTGAGTTTCTGTCACAATTTCCTGTGTGGGGTCACTTCTTCCAGCCCAAGGAGCTGCACAGGTTCTGGGAAATTTTTACCAGTTGGGAAGGAGCATTGTCGAGTGGTTAGAGACAGGAGGAAGGGAAAAGGGGTAGATTTAGATACTGCTGTTATTCTGACACATGGGTGTGTATTACATCATGGTTACAGAAGTGGAATTTAGACATGACTAAGTGACTGAGGTTCAATGCAGAACAGAGGATGTGATGAGTAAAGACAGAGCAATCTTGCTGCAAGGTGAGGCAAGTTGCATGTGAATTTATGGTTGATTTTAATGACTTTAAAAAACAAAAAAAAGAGGAAGAAGAAAAGCTTGACAAGTTGTTGCTGCTGATTCATCTCTGGGGGTAATGAGAAGAGCCAAGTGTTCTGTCCAGTGGGACTGCCCCTGCCAAGCCAGCAGCAGCTGTGTGAGCAGGAACAAAGGCTTTCTGCTCTGGGACTGGCAGGTTGGATTGCAAAGAAGCTGCTCATTTCTCTGGGCAGCAAAAAGACTAAAAGCTCCAGGTGGAATTTCAAACCACAACATGCCTTCCTCTCCCTCAGCTGCCTCACCATTCCTCAGCACGGTCCATGAGAGAATCAAATTCTTTCCCCTTAGAAACCATCATGATATTTTACATCTCTCTCTCTCTTTTTCCCACATTCCTCTGGAATCCAGTGGAACAAGGCTGCTGTGATGTTCCAAATCTCAGTTTTTATCTGGGTAGGAAAGGCTTGGCTGCTCCCCCTGGCTGGAACATCTCCCAGTGGGATGATGGAATTTTATCAGTCATGCAGTGGGACTGAATGGGCCATTAACAGGAGATATCTCCTGGAGGTCGGATGGGCTGTGGAAAAGAAAAAGAACATTGCACCTCCTGGTTTCAACACATGGTGATAGAACACAAACTTTTGGTCACATTCTGTATTGCAACCCAAGACAAGAGGCAAAGTATATCAGAGAAAAAGGCATCAGAGAGGAACATTCGTGCCTCTTAATAAGATTTCTGCATGAAGAAGAGGTATCTGAGATTTAACTTCAGTTACAGTCCTGAAAGAGAAATCCAAACCACAGAAGGTCAAGAATGCACAGAGGAGAACTGAATTTTCTCAGATTCCCTGCTTGTTACCAGCAATGAAGGACCAGGAGGAATTCAGCACATTCATTGCTGCACTTGGTTTGAGGGAGGGTGAATTGGCCACCTGTTTTTTTTTTTTTTTCTTGAGCAGAAGAAGGATGCTGCTTGATAATTTTGATTATTTTCCTTGAAATTCGCCCCTCACAACCTGTGGAGACCCTGCTTGCTGTGCTGGAGGAGCTGACTCACATAAGGGTGTAGATGGAAAGAAGGGGATGGTAATTTCCTAATCCAGTTTGAACCATCCTGAGGTCCTGTCTCCCTGCCCTTGGAGTGTTTATTTTGTCACCACACGCATTTTACTCTGCACAGGGGGGTGTTAGTGACAATCTGCCAGTCCATTCATCTACATCTCCACAGCTCTCCAAGTCACAGATTAAACACAGGGTCATGCCAGCACCAGAAATGGGTATGGAAATGGTGATAGGGATGAGCTCGTCCCCTCCACCAGCCCACAGCCACCAAGAGAGAGAAAATAACATTCTTAGAAATGTTAAATAAATCAAATTCTTAGTCACTGAGAGAGAGAAAATAATGTGGCTTAGAGAGAAAAAATTCATGGTTTCTGTCTTAAACCTTTGACTCTCCAGGAACATCACGTAGACAGTGAGTGCTGCTTCTTTGTACAGCCTTCTTTGGAAGACTGACCTTTTTTTCATGGCCAAACTGCTCTCTGTTTGTTTTCTTGCAACAGTTTTCTAGTGGTTTGTGCCCTCTGTAAGTCTGGTACCACAGTTGAACACTTTGCTTTTGCTCTCAGGGTGTGAAAACCTCGTGCAGAACCATTGAATCATCTGCTAGCAAAATCCATCACGTAGCTGGTTTGGAAATTCAGCCTTTCTTTAACTGCTTTTTACTCATCTCATTCTTTACCTCAAAGAGAAAAAAAAAATGCTACCCCTCCCCTGAAGGCCTGCTTTTTAAAAGTGCTATTTCCTGTGGTCTCCAAGAGCACAGTAAACACAGATATGTGAAGCATCTCTGTGCTCTCTCCCTGGGTGGGTGTAATAGGGAGCAGTTGGGCAGTGACATTCCATGGTGACTTCCAGTAAATCCTCAGCCTCACATGGAGCTGCTGGGTCAGCTGGGCAGGGGTGGGAACCCTGAAGCCTGGGAGTTTTGAACTTTCTGTGCTTTCTGACACTGACCCCCTGGAGAACACTGCCTTTTGACCTGAGACCTTGGAGAAGGCTTCCAAATTTGAGTGATGGAATTTAAGTCACCAGTGTGTAGTTAGAATAGAAGTGTGTGATTTCATATGGTGAAGGGTTTGGAATCTGTGGTTTTTAGAATATAGTAATAGGTATGGGAGAAGATGAGGGTTCTCAGGCTCCCATCTTCCTTTTCTTCTTCCTTCTTCTTCATAAATTTTAAGTAGTAATTTTTGGTTGGACAGCTAGCACTGCACTGCAGGTTTGTTTGGTCATTGGGTTGAAAGTATAAATAATATAGGTGTTAGTTCTGTATTGGACTGTTTAGCTTTAAAAGACCTTGTAATTAGCTATATTCACCTCCATTTTGCTTGCTTTTAGCTGGTAGCTAGAAGTGTTACAAAACTCTCTGAACTTTAAACAAAATTAATAAACAACCAAGTCCATATGAGAAAATTTGGCTCCTTTGTGTTTTTAATCCTAACTCTAAGTAAAAACAAAATAAAATAAAAACAAGTCACTAATTAAGTAATGCAGCTGAACCACTACAGGTAGTCTCTGTTGGGAATCCCTCCCTTCTTCCCCAGGCCCTGCCAGGCTGCAAATGTGTTTCTGCCAGAGATGCAGGTGGAAATACTTTTTTTCCCCCTCTCAGCATCCCTGTGTGCTGAATGGGGCAAGCAGGGCTGAGCCAGGTGTGATGCACTCAGTGTCTCACCTGGAGTGTGCAATAGGAGAGAGACACCTGCTAGCTGCACACACCTCTGTGCTTGAATTTCTAAATTGGCCACCACTGGTGGGCTCACCCCACCCAGCCACTCTCACTGCTCCTCCTGAACAGCACAGAAAATACTGGAAAGGAAAAGGAAAGGCAAAAACTGGAAAGGCTCATGGCTGGGTTAAATGCAGGCAGAGCACTGAGCACATACCAGTTACCCTCACTGCCAAAACTCAGCTGGGGGAAACTAATTTGTTGCCAATTCAAAGAGGTTTGGATGGCGAGGAACAAAGACAAAGCAATGCCTTTCACACACCTCCAGTCCATTTTTTTTTCCCCTTCATGCCTTCATTCCCAGCTCCTCTGCCTCTCCCTTGGTGGCTGCAGCCAACTGATGAAACAGCTCCTTGCCATTCCTCCCTCCTGATGCATTCCTGGAGAGGCATTAATGAGAGGGAATGATTGGGATGGGGCACACAGGAGGCTCTGGAAGTGGCTGTGGAGGTGACCAGCAGGGCTGTGCTGGCACAGTGGATGATGTGTGGCTGAGCTGTTAGAAGCTGTGGGAAATACTCTGTGTGGAAAGTGATACTCATTATTCATTAATAAATGCTATATTTGTCTATAGACAGGCATTTTTCCCCTTAAACAGAGCAAATCTGCCCATAATACAACCCACAGCCAGCCAGGGCAGGTAAAACTGCCAGCACTTTAGGACCCTTGGATTGTGTTGCATTTAAATTTGCAAGGGAATTGAATGTAATTGTTTTGCAATCGATGTGATGTTTTTATTTCCCATCTTAGTGAGTCCCCCTAATATCACACTTCAATCCTGGAGGACTTTTATGGGGACTTGTGTTTGTTTTGTGGCTCTGGCTGGAGCCACCTGAGCTGCTAGAGATGCATCATGTGTGTTGGACAGAAACTAAGAAAAGCTTCTTTTTAGTAAGGAGCAATTCAAAGCAAGGAGGGAGAACAAAACAAACACAAAAGGTTCCCTTCAGTACTTGGTTCTTTGGGGACACTGGTCTGAAGTGACCCTCAGCGTGCCCTTTGTGAGTGACATTTTCAGCAGAAGGGTGGTGCCTTAGGATTTGAGCTTTTATATTTTTCATCTATTTCCAATCCTGCAGTTCTTTAGTGTTTAAACTCCATAAGCAGTGTGAGCTGCTGTTCTCCCATTTTGGTCAGACACAACAATTCCTCTCTGGAATCAAGGACACCTCAGAGATGGAAACAAAAGTGAGTTGGGGGGGAGCAGACTGGGGGTTAATGACTTCATTACCTGAAGCTGTAATTGGAAGATTAACCCCCAATATGCAAATGAACCAAACTTATAAATATGTGAAAACTCCTTTTTTTGGTCCATTTTTTTGGGTGTAGTCCCTGGGGGAATTTGTCTGCCCGAAATGTGTCTGAAGGCCCTTCAATAAATATTTATAAACTGCTTTTTATTCCCTTAATTTTGTCAGACCTCTGTTTTTAGGTAGGCCCTAAAAGGCATCAAGGAGAGCAGGACAAAGGTGTGGCCTCACACATCACCCCTGCAGTGAACCAGGGGGCTGGAGCCAGGGGTGTGAGGGGGGGATTGTCCCAGGCTTTGCCAGCCACTGGCAGGGCTCTCCATGCTGGGTGAAGACACAGCTCTGCCAGCAGGTTTTTGGGGCACAAGGAAAGCTGAGCAGCTCCCCATGCCTGGCACATGCATCACTAACAATCCTCTATCCCAGTGTCCCTGTGCCCTGCCCGCTGCCAGGAGGAATTGTGACACCCCCCAGCTGCCTGGGTGGTGTGGCACTGTGACACAGGGGTGTTCCAAAACAGCCTGGGGACACCAAGGCCCAGCTGATTCATCAACATTTGCATTCTGCAAAGGATTCTGCACTGGGGAGGGTGAGTCACTGGTGATGCTGAGGGGGACAAAGCCATCCATCCTCCCATGGGGACAAAGCTCATCTTCCCATGAGGACAAAGTTCATTCTTCCATGGGGACAAAGATCATCCTCCCATGGGGACAAAGATCATTAATCCATGGGGACAAAGATCATCCTCTTATTGGGACAAAGTTCATCCTTCTGTGGGGACAAAGTTCATCAATCCATGGGGACAAAGTTAATCCTTCCATGGGGACAAAGCCCATCCTTCCTTTGGGGACAAAGATCTTCATTCCATGGGGACAAAGTCCATTAACCCATGGGGACAAAACCCATCAATCGATGGGGACAAAGTCCATTAATCCATGGAGACAAAGCCCATCTTCCATGGAGACAAAGCCCATCTTCCATGGGACAAAGTTCATCCTTCCATGGGAATAAAGCCCATCTTCCATGGGGACAAGGCCCTTCCTTCCACAAAGGCTGGACTGCTGGACTCTTCCCTGTCCTGGAGAGCTCCATGTGTCCTGCAGGGCCCTGGTGACCACCCTGGCTGCTCCTTGGAGGGTGGGAGGTGAAGATCAGAGCATTCCATGACCATTCCATCTCCTGGTGGTGGCAGGGGTGGGATGACACGTGCCAGCACTCTGCTCTCCTTGTTAGCCCTGCCTGGCACAGCAGGCTGGACACCTTCTTCTTTCTCACCTTCTTCTTTCTCACCTTCTTCCCCTATGGCTCGGTGCCAGGACAGTCCCTCCTCTGTGCAGGGTCTCTGCACTCAGGGTGATGCTCTCAGGCAGGGAAAGCCTCCTCCAGAAGCCAGGGAGGAGGAGGAGGGGATGTGCAGGAGGGGATGAACAGCTCCTCCTCATTCCAGACACCTCTGGGGTGACAAACTTCTTCCAGCTGCAGGTGCACTGTCCCCAGTGATGCCTCTCTGCCACCTGCAAGGGAGAAAATCAGCAGCAGTGGTGATAAACAGCTCAGGGCCTAATAGCACAGCAGATGCAAACAGAAAATGTTTCTTCTTTATTTGGTGGAAAGGCAGCTACAGGAAACCAAGCCACCTTGGGCAGGAAGCAGAGGTTACTGAGGACAGGGCCAGGACAGCCAGAGGGGGTTGTGTGCTTCTGGTGGTGCTGGTGCTGATCCACTGCTGCTCCAAAGACCTTGATTCCCCTAATTCCCACCTTGATTCCAACAGGGAAGCCTCACAGGGCTTTCTGAGGGGCAGCAGGGCTGAGCCTGCTCTGCTGAGCATCCTGCACCTCCCAGGCATGGCTGGAAATAGTTCTGTAGGGAAGAATCTGAAACTCATGGCAGCTTATGGACTGCTGTGATAAAATATCTATTGAAGGCTGAGGAAGGGAGGCTTAAAGGGCACTGTTTAAATGTCTTGCTTTACACATAGAAATCTGCAGACTGAGATGTGGTTTCTGGAGGCAGGTACCAGATGTAAGAGTCCCAAAGTGGGGCTTGGGCAAAATCACACCAGACTGCTCTGAGAATGTCAAATGGGATGTGAATTCAGAGTAATCTTCAAAGTAAGATCCTCAGGTGACTCAAAAGTAGATTAGGACCCAAAAAGGCATCTGCTGGGTTCAGAGAAGTTGGAGGTTGGTGTTGCCAGCATTGTGTTACTGGGACTATTCACCAGGTGTTAATTCCAGCTGTGTCCATGAAGAGCTTTAGATAAATAAGGTGACATTAAACTGCTCAGGGACTGGAGCTTTCCCAGCTCTTTTGAAGATTTGTCACACTGATCTCTTAGGACCAGTGTGGGATGAGTGTGATATGAAGTGTATCAAACTGAAAGTTTTAGGTTGGCTCATCAGCAAAGGGCCCAAGCACACTGAAGAGAAATCTTTCAATATCTGGATGGTTTTCAGCCTTCCCTTGCTCTTCCTCTGCTGTTGATAACCCATTTAACTGAGATGTCCTTGCCCAGAGATGGGTCACTGCACTCTTCACGGCTCAGCATGCAAAAATCTATCCCAAAACCAGTCAGGGATTTGTAACAAAACTGTCACAGGCTTGGAAAGGACTACATTGTTTGGGGAAGCAGCAAAAACAGGAGGAAGTGAGAGGAGTTTATTGGATTTGCAGGGCAAGATTTTGGTAGCAAAAACTTGGTAGTTAAATTCTAGTTCACGATTTAACCATTCTTGAGAAAAAAGAGAGAAAGCTTTTACCCTTATTAGAGAAAAGCTTGAAGTCCACAGGTGCAAAACAGCCTGGTCTGGGTGAGAAATGAAACATCTGCTGATTAAGCAGCCTGAGGAATTCCAATTTGCTCATTGTCCACACCTATGTGGAGAACAAGGCACATTTCTGGGCAAATTTCTGAAGTGGGGAAAGGTGAAGTGAGAGACAGTTCAGTTCTGCTGTGCTGCCTGGGAGGTAAGGCTTTGTTTTTCTGCTTTAAACTGCAATTTTATATTCCTCTCTGGGCCAGTGTATGGACTGGAGTGTGCTGTGGGTGTTTGGGGATGGTCTGGCTTTGTGCTAATTCACCTCTGGCTGCTGAGACAGCGCTTCAAAAGGAGCCTTGGAGTCCTAATAATGCCCCAAATACCTGTTTGTGGGCAGAGGCTTTTGTGTGGGTGCCACATTCCCAGTGTCACTCCTTGGAAGCACATCTCCAGAGTTCTCTGGGACAGCTGGTGAGGCTGGACAGGCTCCAGAGGCAGCAGGATCCCAACAAGGAATGCTTTGTGTCCCTCCTCGGCTGCTGACACCTGGAATGCAGAGGGATTGGGGCTCTAAAAATCTGCAGGCTGCCCAGCTGCAAAAACAGTGCAAGCTGTGACCTTGGCTAGTGTGCAGCTCCATCCTGCCCTCTTTGCTGGCCTTGGGACTATGAGATTTTCAGACCTGTGGCCACAAAAGGTATTTTTAATTTTTTCTGTGGTCACGAGCCAAAAAACGAACCCTGAATTTCGCACGAGAGCGAGCGAGGCTCAGCTCAGCTCACCAGCACTCACCCAGGGATCAAACAGTGTTTACAAGAGAGGAAGCCACCTGAGAAGTCACCCTTGAAGATTTTACCTGATGAGAGAGCTCTGCTCGAGCACTGTCACTGCCCTGGGCTGGCACGCATGGGCCAGAGGGGCTAAAGGGTGTGTGCCCATCATGGGGACATCCAGGGAACATCCCCAGCTCCTGCATCCATCCATGGGGAACTGGGAGCATCCTCAGCTCCTGCATCCATCCATGGGGAACTGGGAGCATCCTCAACTCTCCTGCCATCAATCCATGGGGAACTGGGAGCATCCTCAGCTCCTGCATCAATCCATGGGGAACTGGGAGCATCCTTCCTGCAACCATCTCATCCTCAGCCATCAATCCAAGGGAACAGGGAGCATCCTCAGCTCCTGCATCAATCCATGGGAACAGGGAGCATCCTCAACTCTCCTGCCATCAATCCATGGGGAACTGGGAGCATCCTCAGCTCTCCTGCCATCAATCCATGGGAACAGGGAGCATCCTCTCCTGCCATCAATCCATGGGAACTGGGAGCATCCTCAGCTCTCCTGCCATCAATCCATGGGAACTGGGAACATCCTCAACTCTCCTGCCATCAATCCATGGGAGCAGGGAGCATCCCCAGCTCCTGCATCAATCCATGGGGAACAGGGAGCATCCTCAACTCTCCTGCCATCAATCCATGGGAACTGGGAGCATCCTCAGCTCCTGCATCAATCCATGGGGAACAGGGAGCATCCTCAGCTCTCCTGCCATCAATTCACTGGAATTGGCTGAGATGCACCAAGCTGGATGGAGCTGTGGTCACTGCTGTGTGAGGTAAGGACAAAGGGGGGCTCTGTGGAGGGGCTCCTGCTGCAGGGTGGGGCTGGCTGCTGTGCCTGGTGTGTTTTGGGTCCAGCAGTGGTGTTGGTGGACACCTCTGTGCAGCTCATCTCAACCTGCTCAGCACTGTTTAATCACAGTGTAGTGCAAGTGCTTCCCCTGTGAAAGCTGATCTGGGGAGATAAGTTAAAGGTAAGCCTTTCCATGAGACATAAAATAACATCTTTTCCACCACCAGCACGTTTGTTCCATGCCCTGGTGGAGGGAGATAAGAGGAGGCAGGAGGGCTGAGTGGGTAGAGCTGAAGGCCAGTACTGGCCCAGGGTGTAGCAGCAGCCCAGGAGTGCTCTATAGCCTGCATGGGAAAGGGAACAGGAATTTCACAAGGAATGGGGGTCCCCCAGTGCTCCAGCACGGTTTGTGAGCAGCCCCTGCAGAAATGGGTCTTTGAATCCACCCTGTGCCATGTGCTTCTATCCTTCTCTTCTCTGCAGTGAGGCTGCAAAAGGGCAGAGAAGCTCTGTGTGTTTATTGAGCTGTGGGGCATGGAAATGCAAAGCTTTCTCCATCACTGACTTTGAAATTATTATTTTTTAAAACGATTGTGTCCTGCCCTTGGTTGCTTTGAATGTCAAAGGCTGAGCATCTCCTTGACAAGGAACTCAAAGCTGTGCTGCCACAGTAGGTAAATGTGCTTGTGCAGGGTTGCTGAGACTGGATAGTGGGAATCCTCTTCCCATAAGTGCCTGGGAAGGTTTTTGGAAGGTTTTGAGTGAGGAAGTTTCACTCCTTGCAGTGCTGTCTCCATCCTGTAATGCCTCACAGTCCCACCCATGCTGAGGTGGTTTCTGCCACTCCTCAGATGCAGTATTTTGTTTCAGAGCTGTTATTTTTATGTATAAAATAAGCAGGAGAAATATAATTTCTCTTTTCAAAGCCCTGTTCTCCTGCTCTGAAACTCCCTGCTTGGTCAAAAACATTGCAACTGCCCAAGTTATTTGCTCTTTTGCCAGGGGATGCGTGTTTGTCACCAAGTGTGGGGGACAACATTGTGTTTATTTCCAAGATAGCAGAAGACTGTTCATTTAAGTACACGTTTAAAAACCACATTAGGGGCTTACTTGTTGGCTGGTAAAGGGAGTTGTTTTTACTTTAATCTGTTACAAAATCCTCCCCCAAAGGTGTATAAAAACCTTTGCTCTGGCTGGAGTTCTGCTGTCAGAACAGCAAGATTCTCGTGATGCTTTTTCCTCTGAGGTTTTGCACTATGTTTCTGTGCTTTTTTTTTTTTTTTTTTTTTTTTCCTGTGTTTATTTGCAATTCTGTGAGCATTGCTGCTGGTGTCAAGGGTATGGAGGGCAATGAATGCAGCTCGTTTGGGTGGCACTGCTTGCTGTGCCCGAGGTGGCACCTAGCACAAAGAAACCTGCTCGATTCGTGCTGCCCTGGGCTGAAGGCTGCCAAAAGGGAGGATGGATTCTCTGCAGGAACACTGGGAAGGGGCTCTCTGGATGCCAGGCAAGCAGGGAGAAGGGGAGAGGTTACGACCACTGGTGCTCTAGGCACCAACTTCATCGGGTTATCTTCTGAAAATGAGAGAAACAGCTAATAGTTGCTAAAAGGTTATTTATTGCAGAAACACATCAGTCTCAAAAAGCACAGTCACAGACATCAAAGTCTATGCTAAGTTTTGGTTTAGAGTCCCAGATAGAAGCAGAAGCTGCTCCCTGAGGTCCTGATGGGGCTGATGTTGCTGCAGCAGCTCCTGTCTTCTCAGGTGTTAAAGTTGATAGTGAACAAAAGCAAAAAGAAAAGCAAAGGCAGGAAAAGCAGAAAAGCGATGGCAAAAAGCACCAACTCTTCCCAGTAAAAACTCTTATATAGAATCTTCCCAACATGCTAAGACACAAACTCAGACCACTACACCTTCACCTGTTAGAATTTTAGTTTCTTACCACGCCAGGTTACGTACAGACTACGCACACGACCTATCTTGTTCTATCTGAAAAATGTAAGCAATATTCTTACTATAGCTCTATTATATCTAAACACTGTCTACAGCTATGGACCTGGAGCCTCCACTGAAAACACAAGTATGTTTTTTAACTTTCACTAGAACTCACACTTCTACTTTGGTATCTAAACCTCTTACTTACTAAAAGCATTAGAGCTCATACTAAAACTTACTGACTCACTTACCCTAAAACTTAAGCTTACAGTTCTATCTTATGTGTTAGTGGCTTAATATACTTCAATCGGTTCACAGGCTTTAATTCAACCCCTGCACTCTGGTTTCTCTCTGAAGAGTTCAGAGACCCTCAACTCACTGACTCCAACAAAAGGGAAGTGCTGGTGGAACAGAGCAAGGTGCTGGCACAGGGAGAGGTGCAAGCAGCTCCGTGTGCTGTGCTGATGCCACCAGCATTTTAGATACCCAGATAAGCAGCAAAAGCGCCGTCCTCCGGGTGATTCTGCCCCTCCGTATCGCTCGCATCTGCATTTTAGCGCTGCCCACATCTGGTTTGCAGCTGCAGGCGGCGCGGCGTGGAGCCGCCCTCGCAGCGCTCCGTGACTCACGCTGTCCCCGCAGGAAACCCAGCGCTCCCCTCGCTGCCAGCAGCTCCTGCTCAGCCTCACAGGGCTCCCACACCTCCCAAAAGCTGCTGCAGGGCATCCCCAGCTCCTCACACCCGCATGGAGCAGCAGGGGATGGGGGAGCATCCTCCTCCTCCTGCTGGTCACCTTGCGGCTTCCTCCCGGAGGTGGTTTTTCTCTTTCCTGCCTTGAGCTGGGCTTTTTGAACCTTTGGAGGGTTCTTGTGCGCTGTGCCCCGAGTTTTCCCTCTGCAGGAGCCGTGTCTGACACGCTGTCACACAGGGTCACGCTGTTCCTGTGCTCTGCAAGGCGAGGAAAGCCCGGTGGGGATATCCCGGGAGGGGTGGGAAGGCTGTCTCTATTTTTGGGATTATATTCACTCAAAATAACAGCAGAAAACCAAGGTAGGATGTGGGTGCAGAGCCTGGTGTGCACAGAGCTGCCAGAGCAGTTCTAATACATGCAGTCTCTTGCCTTTTATTTTCTTTTTTCACCTGAGGGTTTTGCTTTGTTTGGCAATACAGGGGGAGGTCAGGATTTCTCTGGTCATTCCTGGTGATGGAATCCAGCTTGGTTGTAAACCCTGAACGGGTGTGAACCCTAAGTCATTGCCATGTGCTTCCCCCACCACCCTCTGAGTTTGCTGGGGCTCTCCTCATTCCAAGGCAGAGCTTTAGAAACACAAATTAAAGCTGTTTGGGTACTCTGAAGAATCTCTCAGGGTGGTGTGAATATCATTATTACTTCCCAGCAAGATGTGTCAGTATTTAGTGTGTTTAAAGCTCTGCATCTTCATGACTGCCAAAAGTCACAGCCAAGGCTGAGCATGGTGATGCCTGAGGCATGCCCTGCAGGACACAGCTTTCCAGGCAGCAGTTTCCCTGTGAAATGGATATTGAAGTGTGTACTGGGGACTTTACAAGTATCTCGAGCCACAGAGGGAAATACAAACGCTTTAAAGCTGTCAAGGTCCCAGGCCCATGCTGTAATTCTTGGAAAAAAATCCCTGCAGGACACAGGGAAGAGCAGAGCTGATGTCCCTGCTCTGGATCACCACTCTGGGGGGCTGTGCTTGCTGAAATCTCCTTTATTTTATTTTATTTTATTTTATTTTATTTTATTTTATTTTATTTTATTTTATTTTATTTTATTTTATTTTATTTTATTTTATTTTATTTTATTTTATTTTATTTTATTTTATTTTATTTCCTGTCACACCTTGCTGCTTTTTATTGGGCTGGCAAGATCAGTGTTATCGGGCACTGCCATCAGTTGTCCTTTCTGCATGCAGGGATGCACAAATGTTAATTACAGGCTGTGTGCTCCTTCTCTTGCCACAAGGCTGAGCCCTCAAAAATGCCCAGGGCATTGGGATGATCTGAAATCATTGGTTTTGTGGCATCCCTAAAGGTCTCAGGGGAGGGTGGGATGGGATTTGAGGAGTTTGCTTGTTTAATTGGCAGCTCTTTGGGGTCACACAGGTTTGTTCTGAAGCCCAGCACAGGGACACACCCTGGGTTTGCTGTGACAGTGCAGATGGAGGGTGGGGCTGCTGGAGTTTGAGCACACACCACTAGATGTCTGTACAAGCCAGGCTGTGACAGGCAGCGCTCCCAGAGCCGGGCTGTGACTTTATTCACTTATCAGGAGCAGAGGGGAAGCCTGGATTCATAAATTTCAGCAGGGGGCAGAAAGCACAGAAGGGTGGCACTGAAGGAGGGGGTTCAGGGGTCCTGCAGGACAGAGGGGATGGGGCATGGCCAGGAGGTGGCTCAGGGCCAGGCTAATGTCACCATTTCACAGTGCTCTGATGCCTGGAGAGGCTGCCTGGAACAGAGGCTGGACAGAGTTAAAGGAATAAAGCAGGGATTTATTAAAAATCCTTCAAATGATTCACCTTGGGCAGTGCAAGAACCCAGCTGTGGTTACACCCAAGATGGACTCACAGTCAGGAGTTTTCACACTTTTATAAGTTTTGGTCCATTCCCATATTGGGGTTCATTGTCCAGTTCCACCTGCAGGTTCTGCAGTCCCATCCTCCCAGATTCTCTCCTCAATTTGCTGCTGTTTGCACTTTTTGGGGCTGAAGCTGCAGCGTGTCCTTGGTTCTGGGGCTGGAAAAGGATTGTTTTGTGTGCCTGAGCTGTGAGGAGAACTTGCTGACACTTTATATGGAGTTCAGAGTCACACCCCAATGCAGTGCAGAATCTGGGAAATATGAAAGCTGCAACTTCAGGCATCACTTTGGAGAGATGTGCTCTGCCACTGTGGTCAGAACTCACAGCAAGGAGCTCTGCAACTGCAGTGAAAGCTGTCCCTGGCTTTTTTCAATGTCAGAAGAGGCTTTTCCTCTTGAGGAGGAGGAAGGGGCACTCCCAGGGCTTCTCCTCTCGCACAATTCTCTGAACCCACTAGAGGGCAGGGAAGCTTTGTGAAAGAGCAGGGTGGGGAGAGCTCAGCCATCCCTGCTGTGACACATCCTGCACCCGAGGCTGGATCCTGCAGGATCCTGGGCAAAGCTGGTTTTGCTGCAGCCTGGGCTGGGGCAGGAGCAATCCCTCACTGCCCAAATTCCATCTTCTCCCTCTCTGCTCCGCTGACACCTCCCCTCATCCACCTAGATGCTCCCTGCTCAGTTCTGTCAGAAAAATTAAGCCACAAACACCAGAGGTTTATGTCCAAAAAGGAGACAGAGGAGTCCTGAAACTTTATTGGAATAAAGGGAGAGGCCATGGGGCATTCCCCTGAGATCTCTCAGATTTTTGGAGGATGCAGCCTCCTTTTTATCCCGATTTCCCATCCACATTTCCTTCTCTCTTTCCCCTTGGGCTGAGGTAGTTCAGAGGCACAGACTTCCCAGAACACCTGATACCTGATACCCCTCTAATGTACTACCCTCCCTTTTAATTTTTAATTCTTATAGAATTCATGGTCTTTCCCCATTGTTTCTTTCATCTTTCAATATCCAGTTTCATTTATCAGCAAAGCTACAGTTTGTTTTGTAAAGGCAAATATCTTTTTTTCCATTCATCAATCAGTGGAATCCTTCCCATAATTTCTTTTATGTCTCACTGCTGGTTTTATCTACCAGCAGACCCAGAGCTTGTTTGCAAAGACAAATCCCCCATTCTTCTCAGTTCCATCCCTCTTTCAATCCTCCCCATCCCTCTTTCCATCCCTCCACCAGCCCAAACTGCACCACTCTGCTGTGCAGAATAATGAGGCTGCTCCCAGGAGGGACAAGCAGCCTCTGAGCATGGAATATCTGATATTTGGGCTGCAGCTGGAGGATGAGCCTGAGGGAGCTGGGGAATTGCAGGGGATGCAGATGAGGGAAGGAGTTACTCAGCAAAGCTGACCCCATCTCCTGCCCTCACCTTTTAAAGGACATTTATCTGGCTTTTCTTGCAGGGCTTTCAGGAAAATCCTGCCCACAGATGACTGTGCCCCATTAGGGTATTGCTCAATGGAGTTTGTCAGGGCCAGTGTTAGTGAAGTGTGGGGCAGACCCTGTGTCTCCTGGGGATCCTCTCTTTCTGTTTTTTCTTTAATTCCCATTGGCAGCACATCCTCTCAAAAGTTAGGACAGACAGCTTCCAAATGAATAATTGTTTAAATTAGGGTATTGGACAACCTCTGATGTACCCTTTGAGGAAACCAAATAATGCCCTTTGCTGCTGCACCGAGTTTTGGATCCAGAAAATACATTTGCCAGCTGGTGTGGGAAATGCAAGGGGAATGGAGCCCAGGAAATAAATTTTGAGCACTTTGCCTTTCTGACACAGCTGGGAACAGAGCCTGGATCACAGTGGAAGCAGGGCTAACCCTGCAGCTGGGCTGGGCCAAATTGGAACTTTGCATCCCATGCCCAGAGCAAGGATGTGAATCCTTGGGCAGGGTAGTCACACAGAGATGGTTTTTTATAACATAGAGTGTAAATGTGGTAACTGTACTACTTAATTAGTGGCTTGTTTTTTTTTTTATTTTTACTCGGAGTTAGGATTAAAAACATGAAGGAGACAAATCTTTGTGAGTTTGGGTTTGGTCGTTTATTAAATATTATTTAAAGTATAGAGATTTTTGTAACACTTTTAGTTACTAGCTAAAAATAAGCAAAATGGAGGCTTGAATTTAGTGAGTCATAAGGTCTTTGAAAGATAAATAGTCTAATAAAGAATTAATACTTATATTATTTATATTTTTGACTTAATAACCAAACTCTTGTGACCCACAGTGCAGTACTATTTAAACAGAAACTAGTGCTTGAAGAAGGAAGAAGACAGAAAAAGATAATACTCAAAATCTGCCATTTTGTTTTATATTTATTATTACATTCTAAAATTTTTTAATTTAAAACTCTTCACTGTGTGAAATTACACATGCTTATTTTAACCATGCACTTTTTCTGTAATGAACAAGCTGCTACCATGGGGATTTGGCACAGGTTTTTCAGCAGCAGGGTCTGGGGTTGCAATCCTTGATCAGTGTTTGCAGCTGTGGCTTCTGCTTGGTTTCCAATTCAAGATGAATTTCCCATCTCTGCATTGGGGGTCCCATCTCAACACCCTCCTTGTTTTAATGTATTTGTTCTGTCATTCTGGCTGCTTCCTCTGACCTGTGGGTCTCAGGCTGTGAAGTCTCAGCCCCTGGCTTGTCCCCTTCCATTGTTTCTGCATTTTGGGTATCAATTGTCCTTGATTCTCTAGCTAGAAAGGAATTCTTTTGTCCAACTACCCTGTTAAGAAAACTTACTAACACTTAATATTAAATTTCAGAGTTACACACTAAGCAGCAGAGATTCTGAAAAACATAAAAGCTAAAACCCAAGGCAAGAGATGACAAGGGGAAATCCTTCCTGGGGGTTTGAAGTGAGATCAGGAGCTGAAGGTGGGAGATTTGCACTCACCAGCTGACCTTGTGAGACCTTCCCAGCTGTGCTCCCAGCTGTGCTCCCAGCTGTGCTCCCAGCTGTGCTCCCAGCTGGATCACTGCCCCCTAAACTTGGGGTAACACCCAGCCCTGCCAAGGCTTGTTTTACAGCACAGAAAGTGTTGGAACCCTGTAGATTGGGATTTTTGAGCTCTCTGTGCTTTCTGACACTGACCCCCAGGAGAACACTGCTTTTGACCTGAGCCCTTGGAGAAGGCTTCCAGATTTGAGTGATAAAGCCATGGGTGTGTAGTTTGAATAGAAGTGTGTGATTTCACATGGTGAAGGGTTTGGAATTTGGGGTTTTAGAATACAGTACTAGGTATGGGATAAGATGGAGGATTTGGGTTGTGTCTCTTTTCTGTCTTCTTCTTCCTTCTCCTTCATGGTTTCAGGTAGTAATTTTTGGTTGGACAGTTAGTGCTGCACTGCAGGTCACAAGAGTTTGGTTATTGAGTCAAAAGTATAAATAATATAGGTGTTAGTTCTCTATTGGACTGTTTAGCTTTAAAAGACCTTGTAACTAGCTACAGTCACCTCCATTTTGCTCACTTTTAGCTGATAGCTAGAAGTGTTGCAGAACTCTCTGTATTTAAGATTTAATAAATAACCAAGCCTGAGCACAAGAAAATTCATGTCCTTCAAGTTCTATTCCTGGCTCTGAGTGAAGACAGAAGAAAATTAAGACAAGCCACTAGTTAAGTGGTGCAGATACCACCTTTACAGGTGCAAATTCAGGGTTAGAGCCAGCCATGAGTGTGCAAACCCAAACCATGCCAGTGGGATGAGTCAAACCCTTCAACACCCAGTGTCCTGCCCTGAGTGCCTCTGACATTTCTGAAATGTGATGCTGGGCAAGTCTGCATGGGATGCCATCTGAAGGCAGCTGCTGACACCTTTCTATTCTCAGCTTGGGAACTTATTCTTCATCCTGTAGAAGTCTTGCTCTAAGGGAGAACCAGCTGAAACTCCCCATGAACCAAACTCTGCAGCCATTTCTTGGCCAAGTCTGGTGGATTCACTCTTGCTCTTCAGAGACTTCTTTCAGCATCTAAAAATGCTTTAATTCCTCTGGGCATCCTTCAGGCAAGCTCAGAACTGCAGCTTGTCCCAGCAGCTGAGCTGCTTGGCTGGCTCTGATGTGGTTTGTGGTTTCGTGTAGCATTGCTCATGTGGCCCTCCTGTGCTTTTGATTTTCTGAATCACCAGCGAGTGCACTTTCACAGGCAGGTGTGAGCCTTGCTCAGATAATGTGTGTAAATACCCTGGGGACAACCTGAGAGGCTCAGCTTCTTCCAGCCTGACCTGAGGGATCCCTGTGCCCACAGCAGGTGTAGCTTCAACTCCAAAATTCAACTCCATAGACAACCTGTGACCCCCAGGTGCTGCTGCAGCCCCAGGGACACCCAGCCCTTGCACTGGGTCCTCAGGTAGCCAATCTCATCCCCTACTTGCCAAATTATCACCTCTTCATTGCCAAGTTTCTCCAAAGCTTGAGTTGTGACAGATTCAAAGTTTCCTGGTGTTGACCTGCTACAGGATGGGAGATTTGGAGGTGTTTGCTCTGCTGATGGCTTGTCTGTGTGCTTGAAGTGAATAAAAGGCAGGCACTGGTGTCCCAGCCTGCCAAACCAGCCATGGCACAGCACTGGGTCATGGTGTGAACCTTTTTTAGCCTTTTCTGCTAAAACTCAGTGAAACAAACAGTGGCAACTTAAAATATAAAAATTTAGAGCAAGCTTGGCAGGAGCCCTGGTTTCTGGACTTAGCAGGGTGATTGTGACAAATATGTCATCATCATACTGATATGAAAATGTGATGGGAGTAAGTTGATGAAGGAAGATGCTGATTAGAGAAGAAGGAACCTAAGAACAGGAGCTCTCCCAGCACAATTTAACTTGTAGTTTGTCTGTCTCTTGTGCTGTCTCAAATGCATCTTCTCCCTTCTGAGTTTCCAGCAGCAAGAGGAGCCTCCAGCAAGGCCTGACCCCATTAATCAGGGGTGGAAGTTCCTCTCTCCTGTGCTGAGCAGCAGCCAGAGGTACAGGATGTTCTTTAGGCAATGGCAGAAGATGTGCAGGGTGTCTGAGTGGTAGTGGGAGGGTGATAGGAAAAAGGGTGCCCTAGATGAGAAGGGGATTGCAGCTCTGCTCCAAAACAGCACGCAAGGAAACAAAAATTGGTCAGTGAGAGGCACAAACAGAAGGGATTTATGCAGCTGGAGGTGAGAAATAGAAACTGGTGGTTGAAGTCACCTAGAATCGAGAGTCAATCTGAGAAGAGATTTCTTATGAAAACAGGAATACAATTAAAGCCTTTTTTTAGAAAGGTGAATGTTTCACTTTGTAAAGATCCAGAGAGATTTCCCATAAAAGTGCTGCCTGGAGAAGAGGTAATGTCAGAACTAAAACCTGGCTTCTGATCCCACCCTGACAGAGCAGGAACAAACCAGGCAGTACTGGCAGCATCCTCTGGAACTGAAGGGTCTCCTTGGCCCTTCCAGAAAGGAAGTGGTGTTTGTCTATGGTATTTTCCTCCTGCCATTGAGTTCACAGCCCTCTGCTAAGTCCCTCAAAGAAGGGGGGGAAAAAGCCATACAAAGCAAATCTGCCAAATCTTTGTAGCAGACATAGGGGCTGGACTCCTCACTTTGCCAAGGTTTTCCTGTAATGTTTTCTTATATTTTGGTTAGTCAAACACTTATGAGACCCTCAGAAATTGGAATGTCTGTGTTTGTGTCTGCCTTTTTGCCCTGTAGATGGGTGCCCTATGCCCCAGTTGGCAAATTTGGTTTGGAAGTGCAGAGAGTTTGCATCCCTATGGATTTGGTCCTTGAGACCTCTAGCCTGAGCAATGTTCACATGCATCTCCTGGCCCATTTCCTTTTGTTGTGTTGTGCAATAATGCATCTCACTTCCAATACCAGAGGCTGGCAGCGCTCTGCAGCTCTCTGAGAAAGGTCACCGAAAGTCAGAGGAGTTTCACAAAAAACATAGATGAAAAGTTGACTCACATTCACTGAAATGAGCAAAACTCTTTCCTCTTTTTCTTTTAGAATTGTCTGTTTTTTGTGAAACTCGCTGGTTTTGCTGTGACCTTTATCTCTTGCTCACTTGCAAGAGGTTTTGTTTTGGCAGGCACGGGGGAAGGACTTCACTACAGAGCTTGCATCTCATGAAGGAAGGATTGAGATTTCCTGTGGCAGTCCTGTCACCAATCACCAGCCTCTGCTGCTGCTGGTGCCACTTGGGCTCTGGGCATCCTATCCAAAATCCTTCCCCTCAACCATGCAGCTGCTGAGGATTTGCCTCTTCTGGGTTTTTTTTGCCATCCCACCAGTTTTTCTTGCCTGTCACAGACACACAGGAGTTAAGAGCTGTGCCTTGGTATGGGTGGCAGCATTTGGGGCTGCTCACCTGAATTTAAGGGTATTCCTGGCCTCCAGCTGCAGTGCCAGGCAGACACACTGTTTGTTTGGCTCCTGCATCCTGTTTTCCTTTCATTTTATATTTCCTGTGTGTAACCCAGCAGTGATATCTGATGAGGTATCAAGGAGGCACCCGTGCAGAACAGAGAGCACCAAGAGGTTCTGATGCTGTAGATATTTTTGGGGAGAGGTGATATTTGAGGTAAGAAGTTCCAGCCTCAGGTGTCTTTGGGGTGCTATTAATAGTCTGTCAAGCACAAGAACAGCTGATGGCTCTGCAAACACCACTGAAACCAGTGGTGCCCTTGCCTTGGCACTGTCATTCCAAGAGTTTGGGGATCTCAGTGGGGTCCCAGACACTGAACTGCAGAGAGGAAAACATTCCCTGCTCTCACATCTGCTTCCTCTTTCCAAAATCCTGTCTGGACACATCAGACCTGACTAAGTCTGTGTCCTGGTTTGAAGGACAAGTGCCTGCCAATAAAGGCAGAAGCTTCTCTTTGAAATGGAGAATGTAAACCCCCTACCTCCAAATTATTATAATTTGGAAATTAAGGGGCTCTCAGGCAAAGATATGGGAATTAGGAATAACAGCTCTTTACTAGGAAAATTAAAATAGAAATGCAGTATTATAAAGAACAATCCCAACCCTGACAGAGTCAGAATCCAACCTGACACCCCATCAGTCAGTCAGGGTGTTGGCAGCAGTGCCATTAAATGGTGGCTGCATCCTCCTGCAGTGGCAGATGTGGTTCAGCTGGAGCAGTGCTCCTGTAGAAGGTGCAGTTTCCTTTGAAGGTGCAGGGATGATGTGGAAAGGTCTGGCTTTCCTCTGGAATCCAGTGGAAAGAAGGTACCTTGGTGTCCAAAATGTCAGTTTTTATCTAGATAGGAAAGGCTTGGCTGCTCCCCCTGGCTGGAGCATCTCCCAGTGGGATGATGGAATTTTATCAGCCATGCAGTGGGACTGAATGGGCCAGCAGCAGATGATCTCTTCCTGGAGGGAGGATGGGCTGTGACAAAGATAAAGATGATTGCCCCAGCTGGTTTAAAGCTGGCCCATTAGCAGATACTGTGTGCCATGGAGATAAGGGTCACTGCCCCACCCGGCTCCAACAGATGGTGACAGAATTCACATTTCTGGTCACACCCTGCATTGCAACCCAAGACAGTCTATAACAAAGCTTTCTCAGGGTGGGGAGGGCTAGCCAGCAGAGGAAAATGTCCCAGAACTGCAGGATGGGCAGTGGCAGGGAGGATTGGTTCTGCCCAGTGTGGATTTTAAGAAGAAGTGAATTTAGGGGCAGGCTGTCCATGGTCAAAATGAGACCATTTGGGTGGTCTCATTTTGGTGTTTGGAGGGCTGGAGAGGAGTGAGCTCCCCAGCTGCACCTCTCCTAGCCCAGGAGGGTTCTGCCTGTGGGAATTCATTGATTTTTGGCTGCAGCAGCAGCCCAGAGCTCTGAAACACTGCTGGGGTTGCAAGCCCAATGGTCTTTGTGTGCTGTAGCCATTCCCACCCCTGCAGGAAGATGAGGTGGGAGCTGCTGTGCCTCACCATGGCCATGAGAAAGGAAGAGAGCCTGGCTAAGGCACGTGGGTCACTCCACCATCAACAGATGCAAAATCCCTCAGGGATGGTCACCAGTCTGAGCAGAGCCCAGTGCATCTGCTCAGTGCAATTCACACAAATGCATGTGTGCTCCATCTGTGTTTTGTGCAGCTCTGAAATCAGATGGGACGCTGGGAAAACTCTATAAAAATATGACTTTGGGAGCATCTGGCAAAGACTCTGGAGGAAGTGCAGCCTAAATTCAGAAGCAAATCCAAAGAAGTCTCTTTGAAGCTGTACCTCCCTACATTCTTTTGGAGGCTGATGAGGCCTGGGTACCTGGAATGGATGTTCAGATATTTCCTTGGCTCTGTGTCACGTCCTTCCCATCTGCCAAGGCAGAAAATCCCTTCTCAGGGCATGTCCTTGCTGTGAGAACACAAGTTATTGTGGTAACTCTGAGTTAACCAGCTGATGGGATAAGGTGCTGTGCTTTCTGTGGCTTCAAACAGGGAGCCACATGTAGGCAAGCAAGGAAGAAAGCTGCCTGAATTTAATTAAAACCTTTGTCCATCACACTGGGGTAGAGCCTGCAGAGGAGCTCTCAGGATTTGGGGTGCAGCTGGTTTAGGGTGCCTTTAGGTGAAGTGGATTTGCTGAGCAGCAGGAAATAAGTTTGGCTGCCTTTGACCATGTGGGAGCTGCACCTGGGTGAATTCCATAAGGGAAAACAACTCCTAGGAGCTTAGAAAAGACAGGGATTGCTAAAAAGTACAATAGGAGTTGCTCTACTGGGAGACAACCAGCCATAGCAAAATGGGTTTTGGGCATGGCTGGAGGTGAGGGCTGCTCCTTAGGGGTCAACCTGATCTATTTTTCCTTAATCCCCCTGATACTGGTTTAAAATATGCCTTGGATAAAAGTTTGGAAACAGCTTCAGGATGGAGAAGAGCTATAGGGAATCATACCAGGAATGCTGAGACCAGAGGAGAAAAAAAGCAGTGTCTAAAGCAGTGACTAAAAATGAAAACTGCTTTTTAGCAGGAGCCTGATCAGTTAGAAAATACTGAGAACTATGCAGTTGTTGGCTTTCACTATTATGTATTGACTTTTACAAATTATTATTAATCAACAATTTGGATATGGTACAGTTTGTAATCACTTTTTATTGCTTTAATATTAATCTGCCAACTTTTGTAGCCAGTGAACTGTGTAGCTTATATATTTATGGTGTGATAAATATATATTACAATTTAGGCTTTCACAAAATATCAAAATAGAGACTGTTGTGCATTGTGACGTTAAATTTTTTTTTTTTTTTTTTTTGTGACTCACTGACAATGGTAAGAATAACTCAGATAATTGTGGGAAATAGCTGTGTTGATTTAATGGACTTATGGAGTATCTCATCTGAATGATGATGTTGAAAAGAACCAGGAAAATAAACACCAAAGAAAAAAATGCAAGGAGGAATTTGCTGATTTACTCCAGTTGTCAAGAAATGTCAAACCACAGCACAGAGCCTCAAGAAGAAATAAAATACATAAATTTCATCTGCAAGATGGCATGCACTTTAAAAAGGCACAGATGGGACCAAACAAAAGAATTCCCAGCACAGGAATATTAGAATATGTATAATCCTCATGAATAAAAATTTAACCAATGTAATGAAAAAGTACATAAGAAAAATTTTTAAGCTAACTGCTAAGGCATTGCACCCAGCACTGTAAAAATCCCTTTTATCCCTTATTAAGCTTTTTAAAAATTTTATTCTTTATTAAGCTTTTAAAATTTTTAGAGCCTTGTTTCTCACATCATTAATCTTGCAACCCAAAGTACTTGTTCCAAAGCTGATGTCTAGCAGGCTGGCCCTTAGCAAACCCAGATTTTTTTTATTTATTTATTTATTTATTTATTTATTTATTTATTTATTTATTTTTTTAAAATCATCATCTTTCCGTGTGTTTTCTGTTTTGTTCTGAGAGTTGCTCCAAACTCCCTGGTAGTGGCTAATTCTTATATTGCTGCTTTCTGCTGAGTTTATTTCCCATGGGTGCCTTTTCCAGAGCTCAGGTCAGAGCTGAAGCTGCACCCACCTCTCTGATTGCTGGCTTTTTAACAGAATGGCTTTTAAACAGAATTTCTCATCTGGAGAAGTCTCCTTGTGGGCTTTTCCCACTTGCATCTTCCTTTCTGAGGTGTCACTTTGCTTAGTTCATTGGAGTTATTCTAAACCCCTTAAATGTGAGTAAAATCAGGAGCAGCTCTTTTATTTTTGAACACAGCTCTGTGTGTGTAGCAACTGTCAAACATCAACCTTGCTCCTAAAGCCTCTGGTTTTAAAAGAACCACTGGAGAGTTTAGGATTTCACTTTGACTAAGGCTGTTTTTCTTTTTATGGGAACACCACAAAGACTTTTTTTTTTTTTTTTTTTTTTTTGCTACAGTTTTGAGCCAGCAGGTGCTGGGATAGCCCCTTTTGGAAGTAGCCTGTTTATTTGAATTCCTGTGAAATTCTTCCTCCAAGGTGAAATGGTTAATAGCACGTGTGTTTGTTTTTGTTTTGGGACAATGTTTATAAGCCAAAGGACATGCTGGGTGCACCTTGTGTTTTCCTGATCCAGGCAGTGAAATCATACAGAGAGCTGATTTACCAAGACTGAATTTCTAATAAGAATTTGTTGTTAAAGTTTCCTGAAAATGAGTGTTTGGGTCAGAAAAAGCTGATTTTTCTACAGTAAAGCTTTCTTTAGCAACAGCATGTGAATTGTTCAGGGTTTCACTTGGCAAAGCAGAGGCTCTTTTTCATAGCTGCCAGTCAAATAGTGACAAATTACAGATAAACTGGCAAATGCAGCATGATAAACTGCCATGGTATGAAACCACATCTCTGCTCAAGCAGCACCACTAATAAATTCCTTGTTGTTTGGTATTAGTGATGTGGTCTATCTTATTACAGATAAAGAGATTGAGCTGGGTGTGATTTTAATATTAAACCAAGAAACACACCGAAACTTGGACTGTATCAGCAGATAATTAAACAGTCATCTTTGTTTACTGTAAGCCTTCTCCATTTTCTTTTCTGGCAGAGAAAAGACTGTCAGCACTTGCTCATGCACATGGGTGTTTACCTGGAAATAACTTCAGCTGGGGAATTCTGATTCTGGAGATATTGAGGGTTTGGATAGATGAGCCTGACTAACTGCAAAGTTTTTAGGGATGCCACCACAAGCTGTCCCAGCCATCCCAGCCTGGCTTGGCACTGGCAGCAGTTTTAACCTAAATCTCATGCTGAGAGCTGTAGCCCTGAGCTCAGGTGCCTCTTTGTGTCTGCTGCTGGGAAAAAAGCAATTCCTTCACTGCTCTGTGGGAGCTCAGCAAATCCAGCACAAATCTGGTACCCTCAGTGTCCTGGGAGACAGGGACAGTGAAGGTCACCTTCCCACAAACAGCTATGTGAGGGTGAATTTGGAGAAAAGCAGTGGTTGAGAAATGCCTGTAGGTTGTACCCCAGCCATTCCACACCAACCAGCACAACTGCTGCCTTGCAAAGGGCTTTGTGTCATTTTTGTGCCTAAGCTGACAACCTTTATCCCCAAATTTGACATACAGAATCCACGTGCTTCTTTTGAATTATTCATTCCAGAGTGTGCACTGGCATTTACTTCCCTCACACAAGAACCATGGGGATTTTGACAGATTTATTCTGTCTCTCATGCTCTGGCTGCAGAGGAATAACCACTGACAGGGCCAGCTTGCTCAGCTCTTTCTGGCTCCTCTTCTCCACCTTCAAAGCTTCTGGAGTCTGCCTCTGGATGCAGAGCTCCCTTGGTGGCACTGGGACAAGGTGTCTGCTGCTGCTGCCAGGAGGAAATGGCCCAGATGTGCCTGGGGTTGGCAGTGGGTGACATCCAGACTGACAGACTGACACCCAAACTGGTGGTGGCAGCATCAAACAGAAATTCTGGCTGCTGCACAGTGGGAAGAGGATCTGGCCTCCCTCTGAGTGCAGATTTGACTTCTTGCCCAAGTAAGAGGTGACTTGTCAGTTAATTCCTGCCATTTATCACCTTTGGTGAGGTCATGAGGGGCCTATCAGTGTAGGGGAAGCTTAACTCTGGTTTCCCAGGCTGTGGAATATTTTGTGGGAAAAAATTTGCTCCTGATAGATGCACTCTTTGTGAGACCTGGCAGCTCTGCCTCCACCTGGGGAATAGTTCCACCTGCCATTTCAATATTTTTAACTCTGTGTTTGTAAATTAAATCAAATATTCTGTCTGCACAGATAAATCTTTACTTCCCCAAATGTATTTATCTGTGAATGTCAAGGGGCTGCTCGTGTCCTTTGTGCCCCTGGCAGAAGGGCAGACTGATGCTTGATAACACAGGAGGCTGTTTTATCCCTTTTCCTACTCTCAAGCTTTGCTCAGGCACAGCCTGGACACATCCCAGCCCTGTGCCTGGTGGCTTTGGGGCAGATCCTCCATCCCATACAGCACAGCTGTGGCTGTGAATTCTGAATACCTGAATTCTGCTGAGCACAGAAGGATGCTGGAACTGCTGGGATCCTTCTGGCTCTGCTCAAGGGGTTCCAGCACTCTCCAGTTTTGCAGTTTCTGGGATTTTGCAGATCACTCAGAGACAATATTCCTATCCCAACCATGCTCTGTGTGGGCAGCACTTCCCCTCTGTGGCTGGGGGTGGTGGGGTTGAGGATATTGGGACCTTTGACCCTTAAAGCAGTGGGATTTGAATGTCCTGTGAGGCAAGAACAAACATTTCCTGCAGTGCTCTGTTCTGTGCCAGCCCAGCAGAAATGGGTTATGCTTGCTTTTGTTGCTGTTCTCCAAGGGCATCTGTGGCTGCAAGTCTAACAGAGCTGAGCCAGAAACAGTGTCTGAAAATACCATAGTAAGTCCAAGGGAAGCGCTGATGGCTTTGCCAAAACCAGCACACATCACCTTTAAATCAGTCAGCTGATGAGCCAAATTGCTTTTAAAGCATGAAGCTCTCTTCAGATTTATTGCCTTTGTTTAAATATTTATGTTTTAACTTCCTTCTGTAACACATTAATCTTCTTCTCTACAGTTAGTTGCATTCCTCTTGATTTCTTGCTAATAACAAAGATAACTGATGATTCTGTTGCTGTCTTGGTAGGATTTCCTGGCTAATTCCTGACTGATTCAGCAGGAAAGGGAATGTTTTTGTTTTATGGTTTTTTTTAAAACAACTTGGATACTGCACTCATTTCCCATGTGCAGTTCCTTAGAAAAGAAAGTCATCTTGTTGTTATTTTAGTTTGACAGTGCCCTGAAAATCAGTTTTGCTGCATCAGTGCTGTGCTGCTTACTGAGGCTCTGGCCTTGCCTGTTGTTCCCCATCCCAAATTCACACTCATGGACTTTGTTGCTTGCCAAACCTGCTACCCTGTGCTCACTGATGATGGGGAAATAAATGTCTGGGCTCTGACACATCAGAATCCCAGACCTTGCTGGTGGTACCTGCTTGGATTTCTTCCCCTGGTATCTCAGTGCAGGAATATTTTCTGTGTGGGTCTTTGGCTCCACTTTTTATTTGCAGTCCAAACAATTTGCAGAGACCTTGGGAAGACAGTGCTGGTGTTGGCATGTGAAAAAGCAGAACCAAACAGGATTGGTGGTGATGATGCCTTGGAGTGGCTTCCTAGAACAGAGGCTAGACAAGATTAGGAGAATAAAAGCAGGGATTTATTGAAGGGAGCCTGTCAGTGATGATGGCTACAGTCAGCACTTATCCACATGGCTTAGCTGGGAGCAGCTATTAGTGGCTGGCTTCTTTTTTTCTTCTGCCTTCACTCAGAGTCAGGACAGAAGCACAACAGATGGATTTTCTTGTTCAGACTAAGTTGTTTATTAATTCTTATCTATACTACAGTAAGTACTGCAGGACTTCAAGCCAACAAGCTAAAAGTGAGCAAAATGTGAGTGTATCAAGCTGGTTACAAGGTCTTTTAAAGCCTAACTATTCAATTAAAAGCTAACATCTATATTATTTATACTTTTGATCCAATAACCAAACCCCTGTGACCCACACTGCAGTACTTTCTATCCCACCAAACACTACTACCTGAAATTATGAAGGAGGAGGAACAGAAGGAAGAGCCACCACCCAAGAACCTCCATCTTGTCCCATACCTAGTATTATGTTCTAAAAACCCCAAATTCAAAACCCTTCACCGTGTGAGATCACACATTTCTGTTCTAACTACACACCAATGGTTTTAACACTCAAATTTGGAAGCCTTCTCCAAGGGCTCAGGTCAAAAACAATGTTCTCCTGGGGGTCAGTGTCAGAAAGCACAGAAAGCTCAAAAATCCCAGATTTCTGGGTTCCAACAAGCAGGAAGCTCACAAAGGAGCCAGGTGTCAGATGTGGTTTTGTAGGAGCAGGGGTCCCCAGTGGCACAGGAGCTGATAATGATGAATTCTCTAACCAGGAGCAGTGGGAAGCTGGTGGCCTGTACCTTGAGCCAGATCTTCCCTGCTATGGTTTTTTGGGTGCTGGTGGAGTCCTTGGCTTCCTGAATGTGATTATTATTAAACTTTGCAGTTTTTATGGCTAATATTTTGTCATGGGGTAATATTCAGAGGGTGATGCTTAAAATCCTGGGAATCTGGCTAGAGGAGCACTAGTGCCACACCCCAGGGAAGGGTGGAGAGCTTTTCCCATGCACACCCTTGCAGTTCAGGGGAGGGAAATCTCACACTCAGCTCTGGGTTGTGGTTTGGGTTGTAATTATGTTTATTCATTAGTTGTTTGCTTCTCTTTAGGCTGCCTGAAAACAGGGATGAAAAGGATTCATTGCTATGAATGAATCTCTTAACAAAGGATTTGGTAATAGTGAAGTTAAGAAACAAGTTTGTGAGGGTTTTGATTATTTAAAGTATTTACCACTACTGCTATCTACTAACAAAAATGTGGGTTTTTCTTAGCACAGCACTTTCCTTGGAAATGAGTAACAAAACACAAAACACCACAAATATTTGCAAAACAAGGGCAGTTGCATCAGTCTGCCCACTAGCAGAGAGGATGCTAGAGGATGCCACAAAATATCCAGGTGACTGGATGACAATGTGGCAAATGAAGTTTATATTATTATTATTATTATTATTATTATTATACCAATCATTGCAAAGCAAAGTGTGTGGGGAATAAGGGCTTGATTTAAGCACATAGAAATCCACATTGCAGCTGGTTCTTTTCCTCTCTGGCAGCTGGAATTCTGCTGAAAACCTCTCTGCAGCTCTCAGTGGGAGCAGAAAAGGCAAGGAGGGAGGATTTGCAGCAAAGTGAAATATAAATCCATAATTAATGTAAATATAAAATATTGATTTAAGTTGAAATGATTCAGCTGCAGGTGAGCCAAAGGAAGTGGGGTTTTCACAGCACCTCGTCCTAGTGCAGGGAATTGCTACAGGATATTTTTGAAGCCAGAAAATGTACCTGGTCTTGGGGGTTAGTTACATTTGTGACTGACTTGACTTAAATTTCTCAGTTTGGGAAGTCAGTGAATTTTTCTTGGTGGAGTGGATAAATCAGGGTCTTGTACTATGCACAAACATTTTTATACTTTCTGCAGACCCCCTTTTTGGCAGTGTCAGAAGGAGGCTGTTGGGTTAGACCAGCTGTCCTGGCCATGAGTGTGTTTATGTGTAAGCTGAGAGCACTGTGGTGGTCAGTGACATTGTGTGGACACCTTGGGAGGGATTTCTTGGTTTCTTGGGAGATGTTAAATCACAATATCCCACAATACCTCCTTTCCTCTGCAGACACCTTGTACTGTGAGCAGGGAAACATTAGCAAAACTCTACCTAAAGATGTCAGGGAAAAATCAAACCAACAGCCTTGCACATGCTTTATCAATCTAAGGACTCCAGGGAAAAACAGGAGTTGGTTTTCCAACCTGCTGTCCATCCTCCTTCTTGGCATGGAACAGGAACCCTGAGATCCAGAGGATCTTGTAGGAGAGTAACTGAGGAAAGCTGAGCATGTGTTGAGAACAAACCACAAGAATTCCTCAGCTGCTAATAGGAATTACCTGCTCATCAGCCTTCTTAATGCCTGATGTTTTGCAGGGATTTCTTTCTGAGAGGACCCTTCAATGCTCAGTTGTTTTCTGTCATGTTTTTTTACTGTCATGCTTGGATTGCATAGGATGTGTGTGGGCAGAATGAGAGGAAGAGGAAGGAAGGAAAAGCTTCACATAGTTTTTTGTGGTTTCACCCACAAGAGAAGCAAGATTTCCCCTGTTTGCATGATACCCTCCTCTCTTTGGGATAATAGCTGCCCTTTTTGGGTGTGGTGGATGCTCTCTGGTCCTGTGAGCTCAGAGGACACCCACCACACCCCAGACCCTGCATCTGCTCTCAGAAGGCAGACTCAGTGCTCTGGCAATTCCCAATATATTAATGGCTGGTGGAGAGTGTGTGCATTTGGTTGTGAGAGGTTCCTAAGAAAGGGCTGAAGATTTCACAGGAATCTGTGATTGACTGGAGATTTCACTGTTTCAGTGTGTTGTAGAACACTAAGAAATGGATCTCACATGTGGACCTCGATATAATTCCTATTAGCAAAAGCATAACAGTTTGTATTTGAGCTCAGAAGATTCATAGAATGATGTAGGTGTGTCCTAACACTGATATTCCTGCTAGATGAGGTAAATGAGACTTTTCATCCCAGCTACCCTTTACTGTGTGATCCTGTGCATGGGTATAAAAACACACAATGCTCATCAGTGAATATCTGCAAATCTATTTTATCTCCCCTTCCCACCAGGGACTGACCTGCAGGAGGCTGAGACAGCAGTGCAGGTCTGCAGTGCAGGCAGATATACCTGCACCTGCCCTTCCCAGCTGGGGTTTTGCAAGCCAGGCTGGGATGCTTCAGTCAGTCCTGCCCTTGTGCTCCATGTTAGACTCCACTGCCTGGTTTGAAGGAGGTTTCTGGGTGATTCTTGTCACTTGGACTGCTGGAATCATAGGGAAAAGGGAGGTGTTCTTCCCACCAACAAATTCCAGGGTCTCTGGATGGAGCAGCAGAGGGGGAGACAAGGGAGCTCCACTCGAGATGGAAAGTTTTCTTCCAAGCTGAAATCTCTCAATTGCAAGGGCTGGAAAGTGCAGCTGTGAAGGAAAGCTGCTCAGGTTTTGGCCAAATGATCACACAGTGGGTGGAGAGGGATGTGCAGCCTCACACACTCTTCAGAGGATGGAGTGACTTTGACAGCAGAAGATCTGCTGCCTCCTAAACCTGTGCAAGAGCCCCAAATGTGGCTGATGGCCCCAGATCTATGGCTTGCACAGATCTGCTCCTTGCCCTACAAATAATTCTTGCAATGACATTGAAGAGGGCAGGGGGAGGACTTGGCTTGTTCATCTCACCTGGCTACTGGGATCTGGGCAGATGGAATGTTGTTTCTGTCCTTTCCTGCCTCCCTACACTGAATATTTGCAATATGAGGGAAAAGGCTTCTATTTTATCATCTTAGCTCTTCAGTTTATTGCCCAACATTCCCACCTAAACAAGGAGTTGTCAAGTTACAAGTAAAAAAGCTGGTGACAATATGGAAGGACATAGCAGGGTGCTGACTCACTCCAGAGGGAGTCTGATCTTTTATTAGTGGCTTCCTGATGTCTTGACCCTGTATGTGGGTATTAGTCTTAGCTTAATTAGTATTAGCTCCCCACGCTTGTGTAAAAAATCAGCTGACTCAGATGTTTGTGTGATGACTTCTGTAAAAATCCTCCCTCCTGAAATCTGTAGGGGTCAATTAAGGAATTGAGCTGGGAAATCTTAATCCTTTAGATGTATGTGTTTATTTATGTGGCTGGCATGCTGCCACCAGCTCAGCCTTTTTGTGATTTGTGATGGTCTCTTGGTATTGCTGTCATGGACAAGATCATTTTCTGTGCAATTGTTCAAGACTGGAGTGTCCCTCATCCTGCTAATAGAATAATTATCATTCTTTTGCTCTGACTGTTGGGTAAAAACATGTCCAGAATGGCTTTTGGGAGGATTATGTATAAATATTTCAGGCCTAAAGTAGGAAATGCAAGTTGGCACAGCATGTATTGGAGAATAAATGGATGGCATTAAACTAGAGGAGGGGAAAAATAAGATATCCTGAGAGAAGCTAGGTGAGCCTGATTGTTCTTTTTTGCTCTGATGTGAGGGATTCATCCACTGGAGTCAATGAAACATTGGGAGAAGTATCTCAGGAACAAAAGAGCCGAGATTAAATTGGGCTGGAAGCTCTTGTGAGGTAAACAGGAGGCTAAGCCCTGATCAGTGTGTGATCAGTGTGCTTCACTCATCTCAGCATCCATTTCCTGGTGCACAGCCACCTCTGAAATCACCTTCTCTAACATGTTCATCTCAGAGAGAGCAGTAGTGGGCTGAGATCAAGTTAAGCCATGAGTTATTAGAGCTGCCAGCCACAACTGGTGCCCACTGTCACCTAGTGACCCTTCTCTTCCTCTGCCTCTACATCTTTGCAGTTTTATTTTCTGTTTCAGAAGCATTGCCTCTTACACACTGGAGAGAAGCACTAACAGTTATTTATTTCTTGTCAGTTTGTTCTTCTCACTGGTGTTACCAGCTCAAATATTTACAAGAATCTATTGCTGCACATGCAGATGCTGCTCTTTGAGAGTCACTTGTGCCTTCCATTTCTCCTCTTCTCTGCTAATGCTATCAGACATTGATCCTGTGACAGACTTGGCCTTGTGGTTTTCCATCCAGATTTCTCCTGGCTTTGAGGTTTGAGGCTTTGGGGTGCTGTGGTGCACCTGGACAATTGTCCTTGGCATGCAGGTGTGTGATCTGCCTGCAGTGTGACACTGCCCTGGCATCTCTGTGCTTGCTCTGGTCCTCCTTTAGAGACCTGCTGTGGTTCATATTCCAGGGAAACTGTGATTGACTGTAGAACAACTGTGGCAGCATTGAAAAACATCCTGTCACAGAGCAGAAATCTTATATTTCTACTCTTTTATTGAATGTAGACATTGAAAAGAAACACTTTTCCTTTCAGTTTCACCCTTCCACTGCTGAGGTCTGTTGCCTTTTGGTACTTTCCTTTATTAACTGAATTTAGCAGAACTTTGGAACTATTATCTTTTCATACTTTTGGATTTTCAAAGAAATGTTGTCACAGAAAAGCAAACTAAGCAGGTGAGATGGCACAACTCAAATAAAGGAGATGCTCTGGTCTCCTAGGCATGGATCTCTTCTGTTTTTTTCCTCATCTGAGGAAAATTACCTCATCCTGAGATAAATTAATGCCTTCTTTAATAAATGTATTGATGATTGATGAGAATAGGCATTGGGTTGATAAACTGTGCTTCCCCTTAAGCTGGACCTGCTGGTGGCTCCAGCTTGTCAGGGGATGCAATCTATCCCTCAGCAAGGGCAGGAATCACATTGCAGAAGCAGAACCTGCTGTAGAGGTTTCATTGATTAAAAAAATAAAATCTACCTTCTTCCCATGGCAAATATTAATGTTTAAAGGTACCCATTTTTTTCCTGCACTGAGAAGAAACAATCTCAGGACTATTTGTAGAAGAGGGATACCAACAGTTACTTGAAAACTGCCTTGTCCTCAAGAAAAAAATGTCCATCAGGTTGTTATCTCCCAGCTGGAGCCTTTTTCTCATCATTTGCTCCAGGGGATGTGGTGTGGGGGAGTTTGCATTTAGGAGAGATTCCTGTAAAGCCTCACACCACTGCTGCTGCAGGAGAGGCTGTGGTGCACCGTGGGAGAGTTGGTCTGCTCATAAAAATGGACAAGTAAAAAACTCTTGGATGACAGCCCTGGTATTTCACCCAGGCCTTTCAAGTTGATGTATCTAGATGGAAAATTGGGCTACAATAAAAGCACTTCAAAGCACTTTTTTTTTTTTTAAAACCTAACCAGAAGCATCACTTGATGTTTCTAGAATTAAAAAAAAAAAAAAAATAAAATAAAATAAAAAATTAAGAGGCCAAAAAATTTGGTGGTTTTTCTCAGGAAAATGGAGCATTTTATGTTTTTTTTTCCTGAAGAAAAATATTCCCTGGGAGAATTTTTTCAGCATTTTCTGGGGCAAGTAGAAGAGAGAGCCTGTGAGGGATATGTTTATATAAATATTATCCAGTTCCTTGCATCCTGACAAAGCCCAGGTGGCTGAAAGCTTCTCCATGAACCACCCACAGCATGTAGGGCCTTTGCCTGCCTGTAGTGGAAGGAGGACTGTGGTGGTTGGAGGCTCTGAGGATGAGCACAATCCACCCTAACTGTGTCAGGTTGTATTCTGACTCTGTCAGAATTTTTCTTTTGTACTATTACATGTATTATATTTTTTCTCTTTTTTTCCTATTGAATTGTATTTCTGACTTGGAGTCTCTCTCTGGTTTTGCTTTCAAACCATTACACCTTGGGACATAATGATGAGTTGAAGTAATTCTTCATTTTTTTAGAGACTGAGCACCCTGGCTGAATTCAGCATGCCAGAATCACTAAAGAATATTTCTGCACATTGGAGCCTCAGTTTTCTAGGTTGGAGATGCACAGGAACTATTCCCAACTTGATTTTGATAAAATTCCATTTGCCTTCAGAGGCTTTCAACCAGCATAAACATGGCTTAACTTTTCTCAAGAATGATAAAAGTTTTCTGCCTTTGGGATGGTAATTAAAGTCACTGAGCATTCTTGAGGCTCTGAAGACAACCTGGGTGATGCTCACCTGGAGTGAAAGCTGCTAAAGGGTAGCAGTGCTCAATCCTCAGGGCAGCTGATGCTCTTGGGGTCATTAAATCATTTAGGTTGGGAAAGACCTTTGAGATGGTCTTGAGTGCTGCCCTAACACTGCCAAGAGGGAATAATAGGGCCCTAAAAGGTGGGAAACCAGTAACAGCAGCAGCATCTTTGTAGGTGTCCTCTTGTCTGGGCACTGAAGTTCAGATACAACCTACTCAGGCAATCAGAGATTAATTAACTAAGAAAATCAATCTTCTTAATCAGAGCAAAGAGAACTACTTGATCTTGTTTTTGAGTATGCTTTGATCTGTGTGTAACAGCAAGGAAAGAGTGCAAGGCTTCATTGGGATTTTGGAATGTCTTTTGGAATCAGCAGCAATGGGGAATGAGGAATGCTTCCCCTACTGGGTTACTTTTGGGAAATAGAGTTTGCTGTAAGATAGAGGATAAGAAGAAACAGCTTTTTCTCCACAGCAACAGATGACTTGTGCAAATGCATTTTACAAATCCTCAGCTGATTCTGTGCAAATACCAAGGTAGAATTCAACTCTGCATTTTGTCAGACCCTGTGAGGGGAACTCGAAGGAGGAAAGCATCTTAGCTTGTAGGAGAATTACTTCAAATTTTGTCCATCCTCACTCATTTTGAGTCAGTTCTTTGTAAAAGTAGGAATGACCTTGTTTCCCAATAGTTTGACTTCTGGGAAAGAGGTAGAAATGGTTTCTTTTTTAAAGAAAGACGGTTTATTTATTTATTGAGGGCTCAGCGTGGGAAAAACTTACATTTTCAGTTTTTTAAAACTCGGACCACCTTACCAATCTGTGCTGACAATCAATGCTGTGAGCTGTCCTCAGGCAGGACTTTCCCAGGAAACCAAACAGGTTGTGCCCAGGCCTATCTGAATTTTATGGATAACAGGGGACAAAGCAGACCTGTCCTGTGAGATGGGGTCACAGCCAGGGGGTTCCTGAACTCTTGCATTGTCCCAGGGCTGTTTGGGGTTGTGTTGCCTTGAGGTCTGAGTGGTGGGGCCCATCTTTTGTGCTGACTAATCCTTGCTCTGCCAGAAAATGATGCTCTGGCTCTTTTTGGAACATCTACATCTGCTCTGTCATCTGCAGGCTGCCCTGTCCTTCCCTGCTATCACAGGCTTGCAGAGCTCTCTGCTGCTGCACAGACAATTACAGCAAGTTCTCTGAGAAGAGGAATAATTACTCCTTTTCAAATAGTTACTCCTTTTTTAAGTAGTCTTAAATCAGTGGAAGTTGTCAGTGATTAAATAAGATCAAGGTTGTGTATTAAACAATGGGGAGGTGACAAATGATGACTAACACTCAGCAAATGATCTTTTGGTTGTTCTGTGTGTGATGATGCTTAGGAAAAAACAATATTTTTAGGGATAATTGGGAGTGATAAGTGTGTGAAGGGAAGCCAAACTGAAGGGACAAAGGTAGCTTGATTTAGCTGTTTCCTGAATCTTGTACTGCTAATAACTACTTTCCCATGTGGTTTTATTTTTGTTCACTTCATAAGTGGAACTTACTGCTCATGTCTTCTTATTTTTTAAAGAAAGATAACCTTGTAAGAAACGTGTTCTAGTGGCAAGAATAGTCCCTCTCTGTTTTGAGTTATTTTATCCAGTTTATTGTGCTATTTTATCCAGTGTATTAGTTTATTATCCTTCCCTGCTCTCATGTCTGTGCCCAGCCCACAGCGTTTGCAGAGATCTCTGCTGTTGTACAGACAATTGTAGCAAGTTCTCTGAGAAGAGGAATAATTACTCCTTTTTAGTGGAAGTTTTAAACAGTCTTAAATCAGTGGAAGTTGTCAGTGATTAAATAAGATCAGGGTTGTGTATTGAACAATGGGGAGGTGACAAATGATGACTAACACTCAGCAAATGATCTTTTGGTTGTTCTGTGTGTGATGATGTTAGGAAAAACAATATTTTTAGGGATAATTGGGAGTGATAAGTGTGTGAAGGGAAGCCAAACTGAAGGGACAAAGGTAGCTAAATTTAAGTGTTTCCTGAATCTTGTATTGCTAATAACTACTTTCCCATGTGGTTTTATTTTTGTTCACTTTGTAAGTGGAACTTACTGCTTACGTAACTGCTGACATCTTTATTCATTAAAGAAAGATTACCTTGTCAGAAACATGGCAAGTGTGGCAGGAAGAGTCCCTCTGTTATGTTGTATTTTGTGCAGGGTTTCTAAATAGTGATCATGGTTCTGAAATGAGGCTCTTCCTGATCTGAATGTCAAAGAAAAGCAGGATTTTGGGAGTGGGTTTAAATGGGAGGTGTCCAACTGTCTTCCTACTTCTAACCCGGGATTTTTACATCACCTCTGTGCTTCCTTGTGCCCTTCCCCCTGCCACAGGCTTCCCCCAGCTGATAGATGAGGAGCTTTTCATCTTGGGCCAGTGCTCAGCCTGTGCTGCTTCAATCTTTGCAGAGCACTGTCACTTGAATGAGCAGTTTTGAATTTTCTCTGGTCCAGGGCTGATAAGAATTTTTAAAATTGATGTGGAAACGATGGTGATGAGCACTGCTCATTTTGACCATTTGTGATTCATGCTGCTTGTTATATCTTGGTCAAAGGAAGTTGGCTATGATGTGTTCTTCTGTTGCAATATTTTTGATACTAGGGCGTTTTATAAATGTCATCTCCTAAATATATTGCATTCTAAATATAGACCCAAATACTTGGTAATGGCTTTCTTATGATATGGTTACAGGGATAAGAATATTTTAACAGAGAAGGCATGATTCATTTACTGTGGATTAAATTTAAAAAACATTGCCCACAGAACTAAGCTTCTCCCTAAATCTAAAAGTTCAGTGGGTTTTGGCTTCCTGTTGGTATTTTGCCAACAAACAGAAAATTGTTCTTTATTCCCTTCTGGGCTGACCAATAGAAATTTTTAAATAGTTGTAATCAAACCTTCCCCATCACATGTAAATCTTTTAACCTACTTTTGATGTAGCTTCTTCTGTGATTTGTTTGTGGAAATAGATTTTTCTCACATTTCTAGAGCCCATATTTGGAGTGGTAGCTCTAAGGAGGAGAATTCATTTTGGGATGAAATCAGTGAACCTCTATATTCACCATGGTGGAGAGAAAAATAGGTGATAAGTGATGATTTGTGAAAAGCATTAGGAGGCCTCAAATGCTGTTCTCCTTTATGGCTTTATGCTGTTTCGACACTTGGTTTGGACAGAGAATTACAGTGGGTGGGGGAAAAAGGAAAAAAAAATATCTAGGATGCATTTGTTTAACAAATCTCCAAAGAATGATGTCTCAATGGGATAGCTTTTTCCAATTCTTCCAGGCTTTCCCATATGCAGATCTTTAACTTTTATCATTCTCTAAAAAAAAAAAAAGAATTGTGTAGCTTAAATATCAAAATATTGAACA
Source organism: Muscicapa striata striata (assembly GCA_030060385.1). Classification (NCBI taxonomy): domain Eukaryota; kingdom Metazoa; phylum Chordata; class Aves; order Passeriformes; family Muscicapidae; genus Muscicapa; species Muscicapa striata. Next base: position 1,312,508 of record JAREIS010000013.1, on the reverse strand, counting down.
AAAAATAGTTTGAAGAAGATATTGGGAGACATTGTTTGATTAGAGAGGGGGTAAAATGGAGGCATGTAACCTAGAAACGAGCTTTGTTTGGATTTTAAGTGCTGTGGTTTGTGCTTGGCAGGGGCAGTGCTGGCAGCCTGAGCATCATCTCCTGTTGATGCTTAAAGAGGCTGCCTAGAGCAGAGGCTGGACAGAGTTAAAGGAATAAAGCAGGGATTTATTAAAAACCCTTCAAAGGATTCACCTTGGGCAGTGCAAGAGCCCAGCTGTGGTTACACCCAAGATGAACCCCGAGTCAGGAGTTTTCACACTTTTATAAGTGTTGGTCCATTCCCATATTGGGGTTCATTGTCCAATTCCAGCTGCAGGTTGTGCAGTCCCATCCTCCCAGATTCTCTCCTCAATTTGCTGCTGTTTGCACTTTTTGAGGCTGAAGCTGCAGCATGTCCTTGGTTCTGGGGCTGGAAAAGGATTGTTTTGTGTGCCTGAGCTGTGAGGAGAACTTGCTGACACTTCATGTGAAGTTGAGTCACGCACTAAAGCAGTACAGAATCTGGAAATGTGAAAACTAAAATATAAGATATCATAATCATTCTGAAAACTGAGTGCTTTCTCCTCCCTGAAGCAAGAAGACAATTCTGTGTTCTCTTGAGCCTCAGTTATGGGGCAGACCTTCTGTCATCTGCCTTGAGTGGAGTCCGTGTTGTCTTTTGCCTTCTTGTGAGCTGATTTATGAGTGACTCTCAAGATGAAACCACAGCAAGCAGGGCACCCAGAAATGGACAGGCTCCCTTCTGATTTATCACTATTTAGGAAACAGATTTCAAATTCCTATAAGTGCTGTGAATGGGATTTTCACAGATCCCCTACTGTGGTGTGTGGGGAGCTGCCAAGCCACTTGTGCACAGGCACATCTGGCTGGCTGAGGGCTGAATATTGAGTGCTTGCATTTCAGAGTTCCCTGCTTTTGCTGCAGGATTTGTGGTTCCTTGGACAGGCACAAGGATTTCCAAAAACCAGTGAAACATGAGCAGAACTGTGAACAGCAGCTCTTCCACCGTGACTTTTCATCAGTGACCACAGCACTCAGATCTAACATGGCTACTGGAAAGAGATCACTAAAAAGTTCTGTGTCCATTACCACTCCATCAGATTCTTTCATGGTCATTTTTTATCCTTGTCCCTCTCTTTATTGCCTTACAGCTGTGGGGCACTGCCCACACAGTCAAGAATGAGCAGGTTTGGTAAATTGAGCAGCAGCTTCGTGGCAGCTACAACTGACTGGGAGTCTCTGTGACACTGAGCAGACTTGGTTGGTTTAGTCCTGGCTTTGATCCAAGCAAGGTGAGAGCTTCTTCTCCTGTCCAAATTGGCCAAACTTAACCCACTGAAACAGAAATAGTTAAAATTCTTCTTTGTGGTATTCTGTTATCTACACAACAAACTCCTCAACTTAGAGCTACTACCACTTTTTATTTTTGCATATTATTTTGGCATTATTTTTAGGCATCCTTATACCTCTGAGCAGTATTTCCTTCAGTTTTAGCAGCTGCCAAATTTGACACAGAACCTGCCACTGCCATCTACTAATGCAGAGGGCATCAAATACAGCTTTTAATCTGCCTTTTAGCCAGACTTGTGGTAGCTAAATGGGAGAGCAGTGAAGTGGGGATGGAGGAAAAAGGGATGTAGGAAAGGAGTGGGAGAAAATACATAAGTAGTAATGTTTGACCTTTGTCAGAGTAATCTTTCTAATTGAATTGTTTGCTTGCTGAACTTTCTTCTTCCGGATGTGTGAAATCCCCATTTATGCTCCTAGCTGTAACAACTCCCTCTTCAGCTGCCTGTGTGACAAACAGATTGGTGTATCCTGCTCCAGCAGTGGGGATTTCTTCTGCTCAGATGGGGGATTGCTGTGATTCAGCAGGAGAACCAGGGCAGCTGCAGCAGCTCTGCAGCATTCCTTGGTTTTGCAGCTTTTTGGGGAATAGCATCACCTGAAAGTGTCAGCACGGTGACAAAAGGTTTTTCAGGTGCTGGAATCAGGGGGATAGTTCACCTTTTCCCCTGTTGTATTTCACATTTGGTTGGAGTATAAGGAGGTCACTGTCATCAAGACATTTTTTTACAGGTAGTCATTCCCATGAGAGTTTTGTGTGCTGAGGATCTTCAGCTGCTGACTTAAAACAAATTAAGCTGTTCTTATTGTCTGATTCCCTGTAGTTTTGCCAGTAGGTCTGGTCAAAGCTATTTTCCCCTCTCTTTTTCGATTTTTGGAGGCTAAAACCTGTTTATTTTCCCAGACAGGTCTTGTGGGGCTCATGAAAAACTTGTAATGTGTTTTTAGATCATTGGCTGGAAGATGAGAAAGGCAGTGGGAAATATCCTGGCAATTATTTCATTGTGAGAGCAGAGGAAGCAGTAGAGGAAAGCTCTGTATGTGTTATCAAGATGTTTTTCTGGGGTGAAGCAAGGATATGGCTAATCTACCCCAGGTTACCATTTTCATCCCTGGCCACCACAAATGCCCTAAGAGAAAAGGGGAGGAAACCTTAGGGAAGCTGCTGAGTCGTTCTTCATTTTTATTGTTGCTGCCCTGGAGTTAAATTCTTCTTTGCTGCTGGCTATTAACAGGTGGCCAACAGCTGGGAATTTTGAGGGAGCCTAATAAGAGGAATATGAGTGTTTCACTGTTTAACATTTACAGAATAGGCACTGTGCTCCTTCCCAGAAGCAGAGAATTTTGCTGGTGGTGAACCTGGGGCAGAAAGAATTTGCTCTGGATCTGGACTGGGTGAACCACAGCAAGGGACTGTGGTTTACACTGATATGTGGAAGTTTTCCTGGCAAGATCCCCTTGTTTTGGAAGCTGTAGTACTTTTGTCTTTGGGGAGACTGGAGTTCCCTGAGGCTCCAGGCCCACATGCATAACTCTGGAAGAGGTGCAGAGATGATTTTCTGCCTTCCCATGGCTGCTAAGCAAAGGAATTTCACTTCTCTGTATTTTTATATCTTGCAGAAAGATGAAAAAACAGAGTATTTTTGCTTCTTTATGCTGGCATCATTATTTGCATTCAAATGAGATGAAACCAGTAGTAATCAGGAGAGAAAATCTGGCTGTGTTAGGCAGAATGTAAAACTAAGACACCATAATGATAATTTTGGGGCCCATTTCTTGTTGTGTTGGATGATAAACACACCAGTTTAACCAAGGCAGCGAAGTCTGTGTTGAACTGCAAAAGTTGCCTCTGAATTTAGGGAGTGTTTGGAGCTGTCCTGTCATGCTTGTGCTATTACCTCATCTTTATGGCAGTGATAGAAGGGATTTTTAGCCATGCCTGATGATGAGTGCCCAGGTGAGAACACTTGAGATGGAGCTCACTGCATGCTGAACCTTTAGAAAAATCAGCATCACTGATTTCTGCCAGCAGAGACAGGTGGAATATTTCAATTTTCCAAATACTGGAATTTATTTCAATTTCAAAATATTTCAATTTCATGCGTGCTAATGACTTTGGAAAATGCTGTGGCCAAGGGTGATTCCAAGGGAAATCCTAGGAAACTGGGAAACTTCTACAGAGGTTGAGAGGCAGTGGTACACTTGTGGCACCTTGTCTCTGATGGTTTGAAGTTGGATGTGGAGAGGGAGTCCTTCCATCCTTGCCACAGCTCTTTTTATTCAGATATATTCTCAGAAAATGAAAAAAATTTTAAAAAATTTAAAATCCCCCTAAGCTTGGAAATTCCCATTACTGACCCTCTCTTCTCCCAGCCAGGATCTGCCCCAGTTCTGTGAACTAACACAACTCTCCACCTGAGAGTCACACTCTGACACTGCCTGAGGTTTGCAGAGCTCCTCTAAATGAGCAAATGCTCATTCTTGAAACTAACCCAAGGCCATGAAAAAACTGCCTTCCCTCAGTTGCCCTGTCAAACTTCTTGAAAAGGAGGCAATCTCTTAGTGGGAAGAGCAAAATCATTTTTTGTCTCCCCTTATTCCTCCAGCTCTATAATTCACAATACCCTCTTTAAAACCACACTTTTGCTTGACACAAATCACTTCTGTGTAGGAGTTCTGGTTTTTCATTCCAAGTTGTTGCTTCCTCCTGCTCATCCCACTCTTTCCTTGATCATTTCCTGTCGTTTGTGTGACAGAATCTCTAATAATTTTATTGATTTGTGATTATGAGGGGAAAGCTGAGAATTAAAGGCAAGATTGACACTCAGTGGTGATTCCCAATTGGACTTTAGGATAAAAGCAATATCTGCTCAAATAGGACAGTCCAGGCTGCCCTGCCAGCCCTGAGGAGTTTCCCACTGTGGGACAGGGCAGCTTCAAAATGACTTTGAGCTGAGCTGGTGCTGGAGCCACAGTGAAACCTGTGTGGTCTCCTTACCTCCAGTCCACTATTAATTCTTTCTGATGTCCCAGGGCCCTTGACTAACATTGCCTTTGAGGAAAAGAGGGAAAGAGATCCCACTGTTGGGTGCAGGAGGTCACCCTATGCTTACTTCTTGCTGTCCCCTGTGCAGAACTGCTGAGGGGGGCAGTGGAGTTGGCAGGAGCTCATCCAGGCTGTTATAAATGTTATATATATATATATAAATTTTATAAATAGCAATAAAGTTATTGGTTTCTCAGTTAGGTATTGCTTTTTGCAAGTTATAATGGATCACAATAATTTTAACATAGTGCTATTTGTAACCACTTTTAACTGCTTTAATATAGTTTAATCTGTCAGCTTTTGTGTGCACCATGTAGCTTATATAAATAATAGTGTGATAAACACATATATTAATTTAGGCTTTTGTAAAATATTAAAATAGAGGTTATGGAATTCTAACTCTTGCAGGATGCTTTTATTTTTAACTGACTGACAATAGTGACTTAAGTAAGTTTGTGTAAATAGCTAAAACTGTCTGTGTGATTAGGTAACATTGAGGGAACCACACAGATAACACAGAAAGAAAGGATGTGAAAAAACTCCTGCTACTGACCCTGCAGCTATCATTATTTTAGCAATAATTCCATCTCTTTTATCAATGATTCCATCTGCTGTTGTGAGGAAAAGGCATATACATTGTGAGGAAATTAAATACAAAAATTTTGACTGCCAAAAATCAAATCTACACTATTGCACATCTTCCTTTTTGCAAGCTCTGTTCATTTGCAGAAATTTTTTGGGGGTTGTATCTTTGTGTCCAAGCTTCAGCCCTAATACTGGAGAGCAGAAGCCACTCTCAGTGAGCAAGGAAGTGCTGGCATAGACCTTAGGGCTCTCCTTTACTGGCCCTGAAGAGCAGCTGGTTACAGGCATCACAAAAATCAGTGCTCAGGTCAGAAAGGGCTGCTGACCATGTGGTGTCTCTATAAAATGGCCATTTCTACAGCTGTAGGCAAAAACAAACTCTCTTTGATCTGGATGTTTGAACTGTTTTGTGTAATTTGATCCTATCAGGTTCTGAATTTACTTTGAAGACAATTCCAGGTTGCTCTCAAAGGAAGCCAGTGGGTGTGTGGTACAGAATGATCCTATCTCAGAACAGCAAACAGTCTAAAAATTCCTGCTGAAGTGACTCCACTTTGCAAATGTTTGTTAATTTGGTGACCTGCTAGATGTTTGTTAATTTGAGTGGGAACTCTGGAGTCAAACACTGAGAACTTGTCCTGGTCAGTGCTGAGCATTTTCAGTTCTCAGATGAATGCTAACAATTAACCCTCCTTTCAGCATGGAGGATTTCCTGGCACAACCTGCAGGTGTGGAACAGATAAGTGTAAAATTGTGAGGAAAAGGAAATTAAGCCTTGATTTAGACTGAAGAATTCGCTGCAAGGTTCAGTAAGTGGGAAACCATTCCTGCTGGAGGTAATTCCACTCATGGCCATTTTATCTCAAGAAGGGAATAATTTGTAGGAGGTTTAGCACACTCACAGCTAATCCCAGGCTCTGGGAGGAAGGGAGGAACGCTGTTCAGGGTGATGGCTCCCATGATTTGTTTATGGGTGTCCTAGGTTACAATGTAAATATATGCCCAAAAGTATGTATTCTATCCCCATCTGCAAACCAGGTGGGGCAGTGATCCTTATCTCTGTGGGAGATATCCTCTGCTAATGGGCCAGCTGTTAAAACCACATGGGGCAACATTCTTTCTTTTCCATGACCCACCCTCCCTCCAGGAGATATCTCCTGTTAATGGGTCATTCAGTCCCACTGCATGACTGATAAAATTACATCATCCCACTGGGAGATGCTCCAGCCAGGGGGAGGAGCCAAGCCTTTCCTACCTAAGTAAAAACTGGGATTTGGAACACCAAAGCTGCCCTTACCCACTGGTTTCCAGAGGACAAGAGCTACCAGACCTTTCCACAGGATCACTGCTTCAAGAAGACTCCTTCATCTGGACTGCTACTACCACCCTAACTAGTGGGGTGTCAGGTTGTATTCTGACTCTGTCAGTGGTTTTTCTTTTCTACTATTTCATGTATTTTAATTTTTTTTCCTATTAAATTGTATTTCTGACTTGGAGTCTCTCACTGGTTTTGCTTTCAGAACATTTACAATGGGAAAGAGCTGTGGTGGCTTCTTGTAACTTAATGCTGTGTGAACAGACCTTTGTAAGGACCTTTGTGGTCCTGCACAGGAGCTGCAAATCTGTGTCTCTGTGGTGTCTGAGCCCTCAGGTCCTGTGGGTTAGAAATGAGAAGCAGAGTCCAAGCTGGATCATTGGTGTGATGTGGAGGGTCAGCTAAATACTGCCCTAAATACATCCCTGGTGTTGTTCTGCTCCAGGGAGAGGAACATAAGGATGGAGGAGTGCAGGGCCCTGGTGGCCTGAGGTCTGCTGTCACTTTGCTTTACAGGAAGAAGGGGCTGGGAGGAATGGTGTGAAATTGTTGTGGTCACATTTATATGTGAGGTTTGGAGTTTCACTACAGCCTAATGGCAACAGGGGCTTTACTGGGCTGACTCATATTGCCCAAAAATCCTCTCATCTCTCCATGTATCCTTGCAGAAAGGAAGAGGAGGTCATGCTGCAATCTTGGAATTATCCCAATGAAACCCAATTTTAGGCCTTGCACTTACCCCTTCCCTCTCACTGCTCTGTTCTTTGGAAATGGTTAGTTGAAATGGGCTTTATTGAATATTGTTGGACAGCAGAAGTTGCTGGAGGGATGTGAACCACCTTGTGGTGAAAACAAGGATTCCAAGCCTGAGGCAGCTTAAGTAGCTTGTGGCTGTAGGAGAGACTGGGTGGAATGGCTGGAGAGGGAATAACTGGTTAACCTTTGGAATCCTTTGGCTGGAAGCCTCAGGAGGTCACACCAGTGATGGCACTGGAGATCATGACCCAAATTCCCAGAAGAGAAAACCCTGGCTGATGCCTTGTGTGAGGTTTTGTTAGTGAAAATCCTTCTATAAACTGAGCACTCTTCCTCCACAGGCTGAGCAGGACCACCATGCTTCCTCCTCTGGATGAAAAGTCTGGGGCAGATGTGGGATGTGGATGTTTGGATAAATCTGGGCAGTGTAGGAATTCCTGGGTGTGTGCCTGCAGGAGCAAAGGAAGGTTGATTTGAGAGTGTGTTATGAGCTCAACCAGCCAGCATTTCTGGGCAGAAAGAGACACTTGGCCTTGTGAATACAGTGTGTGATCCCCAAAAACCCCAACATATCTGCTCTGGAAATTAAAGATGGGTAAGGCCAGTTTGGAAGCAGAGGGCTGACATTGCACAATCTGTTTCTGTGCTGTCATTTCTCTGTCCCTGTTTCCACCTTCTCGTAAAAGTTCTCACTATTGAGCCATGCAGTTATCTGGACTTAATTTTCTTTCCCCATAGGCTTCCTGGAGCCTGGCTGTTGTATAATTCCTCTTGTTGATGAGGTGCTGCTCTGTAAAACAGTGTTGGGCTGCTGTTGGACATACATCTCCAGCCTTAGGTTATGCCTCACCCCACAGTTCTGGGAAAAGGGAAAGCACTGAGCATCTTTAGGGTGCATGTGGCAGGAGCTTTTTGGGTGCTCATCTTTCTGGTCCAGCATGATGGCATCTCTCTGGATGGGGTCCTGGGGACAATTCTCCATCTCTAGGGCTCCACTGTCACTGTTGATGTGCACTGAGCCCTGGTGCTGGTTTTTAACAATGCTCAGCTGCTGCCCATCCATGGTTACCCAATTTTGGTTTTTATTTTTTTTCCCAGTTTGCTTTCACTAAGTTTTTTTCCCCAGCTAATCATGGTGCCAGCTGACAGAGGATGTCCCCTGCAGGCCCTGGTGAATGGCAGTGTAGGAAAAAGCCACAGCAGTGTCACTTCTGGTCATGTCAGCATGCTGGGAGTGTGGCAGGCAGGCACAGGGACAGTGTGACCCAGCCCCTGAGGCTCAGTGCTGGGCTGTGGACCCCCAAATTCTCTGTACACCAAATTCTCCTCTGTGGGTGTGACTGGGGCTTTCCCACTAGAGGGCAGTTTTATCATGCCTGCACTTCCAGAGGATGCTGGTCCCACTCCACACTGTTTTTAAGACTTGCAGAAATTCAGATGAAAAGTGTGATCAGCGTTTAATTAGTTCAGCAGCCACCAAGTGCCTAAAGAATGATAAAGCCACTGATTTGGAAATGCACTGCTGGAGCTAAAGCAGGTATCAAGGCACAGGGTTTTTTGGGGGGAGGAAGCAGCAGGTGTGTCACAGCCACATAGCAGTGAGTGGGGCTGAGGTGTGTTCTGAGAGCAGGCACACAGCTCCTCGTGGAGATAGAGCAGGTTTGTGTCATGGGATTTATGTAGTGGTCAGACATACATACATATATATATATATATAGAGAGAGAGATCTGTATATATATTTTGGAACTCAATAAAGTAAAAAAGAAAATCAACTGTCAGTGGAAAAGACAGTAGCTCCTACTAAGACATCAGCTGATCTGGAGGTTCTGCTTCTCAGAAAAATAATGCTGTACTAATAGGCACTAATAGACATTAGTCTATAGTGTCTGTCTGCATAGACATTGCAGGGCTGAGTGAGTAAGAGCCATGACTTCAGGCTTACTTAATACTGCAGACCTCAGGGTCCAAGGAGATGTCTGCACCATGGGGTGTGGCTGTGTTTGGAACACCACACTCCATTCTGCTGACATGTGACAGGATGGGAACTGAGTTTCCCAGCTAGTGAGGAGCACAGGAACAGTAATGATCTTGTCCTGTAACCCAAATTTGGGTGTATTTTGATATGACGTTTTTTTTTCCAAACACTGAAGTTGGGCTTCTGCTACTCCTCAGCTATGCATGCACATGATGGAAGGAATGTTCCTCTTTTCCTTCTGGGTGCCTGGAAACACCCAGCCTTTTGCCTTCCTGAGATCTGAGCTAATGAGAGATGTGAGGAATCATAGATGGTGACCTTGCTGGGAAGCTCCACAGACAAAATTTCTTGCTTGTTTTTTGTAGTCTCGTTTTACTTGCCCAGGCCATTTGTCCCCAAGCCAGGCACAGCATCTGGAAAGAGTAGCTGAAGTCATGCTTTGTGTCCCATTTTTCCTGTAAATCTGTGTTTGTCTTTCTCACCTCTATTTCTGGAGACCCCAGGGAACAGGGTCTGAATTCTCCTCAGTGCACAGCCTGGCTCCAGTCTCTCACTTGTTTTCAGGGACAGCAGAGCCTTTTGGGCAACAGATTTCTTTTTCAGCCCTGCTGGAAGTTGCCTGATCCCACCAGAGGCCAATAGAGTTGGGTGGTGGCACCCTGCTCTAGGTGCAGAGCAAATGAATATGACTCTGTGATTTGTCTGAATCATGCTTGTATTGGGAACTCTGGCTGTGTGCTGCCTGCCAGAGCTCTCTCTACCTGATCCATCCCTCCAGGACAGTCAGAGCGAGTTTCCAGTTGTTTCATTCCAGGAACAGAATGATTGCCCTGAGTGGGTTGTGTGGGGCTCAAACCATGCAGAGCTGAGTGAAGCTCTTGTCCTCAAACTTTTGCCAGGCTCCAGTTCCATCTGTTGGTGCCATCCCCTCCTGTTCATGTGTGTTTCCCTCTTCTGGCAGCTCTGGCAGGGACAGGAGGACAGAGAACACCAGGGTTATGCTGCAGGCTCTGAGTGTGTCTTTGGAGCCTCTCTCTTCCTCTGCTGTTCAAGGCACATTTCCAAACCAACTCTTCCCTCTGACCCTTGTCTCCAGGAGGAAACACAGCTCTGTCCTGATCCTTTGATCTGATGAGGCTTCTGCAACAAGCTTATCACATTCTTTTGGGATCTCGTGCTGCTTGTTTGTTTTGCTAATTGTTTCATTTTCTAAATGTTTCCAGACAAACTGTAGGCAGCTTCCTGTTAACTAGAGAGCCCTCTGCTCTCCTCATCTGCCTCTCCTCTTTCTCAAGTTTCCCATGAGAAGTTGTATTGCTGATAGGATCATTGTTCTTCTTTATTGTCTTTTTGTCCTAGAAGGTTTTTCTGTGCAGGTCTCTGTCCAGTCTTTCCTTTCTCTGCACTGACCCAACCCTTTGAAGAATTATATTAACAGCTTTCTGCATTCTTCAACAATTAGCAGCAAAATCTGTGGGTTTATTTTTTTCTATGAGGTTTGACTAGAAGTGTATGGGTGAAATCATATTTAAATACCATTTTGTGGTTGCTCTGATGGAAAGTGGTTTTTGATGATATTTCTTGATGACTTGTTCTCTGGTTCATAACTCTGTTCCTGCTAACCACCAGTCTTAAAGAGAATAGTAGAAAACAGGCTTGTTGAGTTAATTGTGCTTGTCTCTGGAGGATGTGGTGGAGCTGCCTCTTTCTGCTCAGTTAAATCCAGCTCATGCTCTTGCCACTTGAAATTACAGCTGCTCATCTTGTCAGGGGCAGGGGACAGTTAGGACCACATCCTTTAGATCCTTTAGGGCTGCTGTTACATGGTGCAAGGATTTGAGAGGATTTTCTTGGGCAGGATGATTTCCTTAGTCTGGTCCTTCCTGTGGGTTCCAGGCTTCTCCAAATTAGAGCTGGAGCCCACCAGTCTGGCAAGTGTTGGCAGAAGGAGCTCTCTTGTGTTGTACAACCTGCTCTTTATCTCTGTGCTCTTTATTCCAGTGCTAATATTCTATTACCAGTTGGGGCTTTTTATTCTGTTTCCTCTGAACACTAAAATAATGAACTTCTGTTTTATTTCGACATGGAGCTATAGAGTCTGTCATATTTTTTGTTTTTCTTTTATAACAAGTGATTGGGTACAGGCACAATGATTCATTCTGACTCAACTGAGGTTTTTCAGAAGAGGTAAGGCAGGATGGGACCTGAAACCTGTCTCACCTTCCCACTGATGTGTGTGCAAGATCAAGGGACTCTACTGCCATGTTCTGAGAACTCTTTCTGTGAAGCCCAGCATCCCAAAATACCAAGGGTAGCCTCAAACTCCCTGTTCCTGCCATTGTCTCCAGCCTGGTTTTCCAGAGCAAGGAGCTGCAGTGAGCCAGCCTGTGGTACCTGCTGTGGCTGCATGTCCTGAGCTGGGTAACTCTGCCTTTGGTTGGAAGCAATTTTTTCCACATCAGAAGGTTTTTGATTTTCCTCTTCCCCTCTCATCCCCCTGTTGAGCTGTTGTCTTTGCCCAGGTGACCCAAACTTTGCCACCCACAGCCTCCTGGCTCTGGGAGAGTGGCAATTGGGGCACATCATCTCACATCACTTTCCTGTGTTCATCCCCACCACCATGGAGAATGACAGGGATGGTGCAGGGAAAAGAGACTTTATCTTCTGGTTTGCACAACAAGAAGCTCTGGAAATAGCCTGCAGGTTGCTGATTTCTGTTTTGCAGTGAACTTTCTGTGTGTACAAGACATTCCTTGATTCAGTTGTTGTCCATCTTGTATAAATGTCTTTAATTAGAGTGAAAAACTATTTAATTCTTCTGACTCAGGGATTTTCCTTCAGAAGAAGACAATTTCCAGTGATATTTAGCTGTCTCACAGAACATGGGCACTGTTGTTGTTCTGTTCTCCCTTTAGTCTTTGATTATTGTGTCTTTGCCCAAAACAAAGCTGCTGTCAGGTGAGTGTTGGCTTTAAAGATTCCATTAATTTCTCATTAATTTCTCTCTCTCTCTTTTTTTTTTGTTTTTTTGGGCTTTTTTTGGTTTTTTGTTTTTAAGAAGTGGGGCAAGACTAACAGTAAAAACTGCTGGCAGTCTTTAGTTACACAACTCAGCAATCCTGTGGGTTTTAGTCCAAATGAGGCTGCAGGGCTATGGGGAGATTTGGGAAGAGCTGCCAGTGATTTATCAGAAGAGGAGGGGGAAGTTGCTGGTCAGGTGAATTTGCAGAGCAGAAAGCTGTTTTCTTCTCAGCCATTGCATGCAGCTTCTCTTAAGCACAGCATTCCTCTCTCCACAAGCAATTCTTACACTTCCTGCTGGGCTGGAGTAAATATGTCCCAGACATGATTCTATTGAGAAAGAAAATCTGTTGATTGCCTTGAAATAGTAAATATATTGGCCTCGGGAGAGACTTCTTGTTTCCTTCCCAAGAGAAAGGTCAGAGAGGTCCAGGTGGGTCCCAAGAGGGTCATGCCTTGTTTGGGTTATGTCTGTTGCCCATTGCAAAATCACCAAAGTAGTGGATCAAAATTCTGAATTTCCACATCGTCAAAACTCTCAAGTGTTGGTGTTAGACTGAAACCTGTCAGGACAAACCAGTGCATTTTAAATTACTGACCTATTTCTGACATTTCTGCAGGTAAAAAAATATTTGTGGTTAAAACACCTGAGTCAGGCTTGTGTATTGTCTTGTAGTTGAGTATTAAGTACAATCTTCCTGGGAGCCTCTTAGCTCCTGAGTTACACCCTGGGATTATGCTGCTGCCATTCTAACTTTTAGTAGTTTTGTCTATGGGAGTTTTGGCTCCTGCAGCAATAGACACAGCTTGAGCCAATTAAAAATTTTATAAGAAATATAGTCCCCTAAAGAGCCTAGGGAGGTTCATTTTTTTTCCAGACTGCAAGGAAAGTGTAGCCCTGCAATATCTAATATTGCCTGGAAATGAAATAGCTGCAACACAGGTCAACAAAGTGAAATATTTAGTTAGAAAGGAGTGATCTGACTAAAACTTCCCTTCATAATTTTCTTCACAGAAATCCAAAACAAAACTTAATGATTAAAAAAAAGGGGATTTGATTTTTGCTGAAACTTCAGTTTGCCTGTGAGAAAACTGAATTGCCATTATGTTCCATCCAACCTTAAGAGGGGATATGTCAGTTCTCCTTTGAAGAAAGCAAAGCAAAAGAAACCACAATTTTTAAATGCTTAGTGCAGTGTTGAATTGCTACAACTCATGCATCATCTGCCACTTACCTGCTTTTCTCTTGTCTTCTTCTGGCCCTGTAGTTTTATAAGCTGTAATCCTGACTGTACCCAGCTCAATGCCAAAGCTTCCACTAATTTCCTTTGAGAGAAGGGATTTCACCTGCTCTCTGTTTTAGTGGTGGTGGTTAGAATGCATCTCAGCCATCACAAAACTACTCTGCAGTGCTTTTCAGTTCCTTCTAACTCTGGTTTCATGTTTTACTGGTTCTGAGAGAGAAAGTCTCTAAGGAATCCTGAGAGTAAATCTGAGACTTGTTCTGTATTTTACAGAGTAAACTCTAAAAACTCCTGTTGGAGTCGTGTTAAGGAGCTCCCTGTCTCATGGGGGGCTGCCCTATTCACAGGGAAATTTTTGGTGTGTTTTAGCATTGCTGGTAGGAGGTTTGGTGTTAGGAAACTGCTGTGAGTTTGACAATTTAATGTCCTAAAGTCAGACAGATCCCTGGGCTGCATGAACTAAGCTTAACCTGGTCACAGACCTGGCATCACCCATGAAGAGAAAGATTTTCAGGTGAGATGTTCGGTGTTCTACTCAATTATTTTGCTAAAATGCAGTTTTTTGGAATCTTCCCTCCACACAGATTCTGTTGTGTGGTTCAGGATTTTGCTCAAACCCTTCCAGCTGTAAAATCCAGGTCGCTTGAGGCATCAGCATGCAGCAGGAGCTGGGATTTGGGAAATGGAAAATCAGGGGCTCCACCTTGCTTTGGAGACTTCCTTCTGCCACTGTGAGTGGCTCACATCAGTCCCTCTCCAAACCACCAAGAATATCTCCATGTTGTTAAAAGAACACAAATAACCAGGGCTTGCCAATTGTTTTGGGCTCTTTAGACCTTAAGAGTAACCAAAACACAAAGCCTTGCCTTCAGAGGCTCCCAGGGTGCTGAAATTGGGGCTGCCTGAGGAAGAGCCCAGCCTCTGCAGAGTGGACAGCAAGGCACACTTGTTAATCCCCCTTCTCAAGTGTTGAAATTTCCTCCAAATTTCCATTATTTGGGCAGCTGTTTTGAGGCTGAAACAGTGCTTGAGATTGAACAATTTTGCAAAACCCATACCTGTTGTTAGGATACTGCTGGGAGCCAAGAAAGTAGCCCTTTCTCAGGCTGCTCAAGGGCAAGAAATTATAACAATGATTAAACACCTGCAGGGTGTGTGAGAGCCATGTGAGTGTCTCATGATGTTCTGCAGAAAACATGTTTTCAAAGAGGTGTTGCCTTCTCGTACCAATGAGCCTTTTCTATTCTGTTTTGCACGACCTACCCTATATAACTGCAGTGTTTTTTAAATAAAGCTCTCTCTCTTTTGCTTCTCCATTACATGAAGAACTACGTGGCATTATCCTTTCTGCCACTCCTATAGCCAAAATGTAACACATACCCTGAAAAATATTTCAGCTCCATTCACAGAAAATTAGCCTTTTGGTGCTTCACATTCTACTGATTGTTCAGCTCCTGGTGTCTCTCTCTGTACCTGCTCTTGTCTGTCTCCCTGTTTTTCTCCCTCTGAGAGCTGTTTTTCTCTCTTTGTGAAATGCAGGCCATTAGAACACCCCACAGTCCCTGCTCCTCCCAAACAAGAGTTGTTTACTCTCCAGTAAGAAGCATGGAAATTGGTGTTCAGATATCAGCCAGAGCTTTCAAAAATCCCAAAGCCACTTTCTAGTGGAAGTAGCTGTTCTCAGGGAAACAGGTTTATATTGGCACAGGTATAAAAAGAGCCACTTCCTTTCCTGGGAGGTGGGTTCTTTATCTTGCCATGACAGAGCCACAAGGAAGTGAAAATTCAAGCTGAGTAAATAATTGTGATTAATATGGGAGAGGGAGAAATTCTTTACCAAATGTGGAAAACCATGGAAATGTCCAATGCTGAGGAAGAGAGCTCTCCTGCAAGCCTCCAACCCACACAGCATCCTGCCCTTCAGGGTGGGGGGATGTTCTCAGGATATGCACTCCTTCACTTGCAGCATTCTCTGGTTTACAGTACATTGCATCATGTTTATCAGCCTGATGTTCATGCATTTTAGGACATTGCACGATGAGGTAAGTTATTTTGCAAACCAGCTTTTATTTTTAGCCCCTGCAGTCTCCCATGGGAGCTCACAGAGTCTGTGTAATAGTGTACAGTAAAGCAAGACATTTCCATTTCCTTCCTGTAAATCTATTCCTCGAAAAAAGTAATTGGCTGCCCTTGGATTTTGTGCAATGAGGAATCTTCTTGTCACTTATAGTTGTATGCCTATCTACTGTCTCTTCTTCCTATAATAAAGTTTTCCAAACTGAAAAAAAGAAAAAAAAAATCCTTCTTTGCCTAATCCTCATTCACCTTCTAAGCCTTTTTTTTTTTCCCACTTACACTGGAGAAGGCAAAGAGAGGGGTATCTTCCATAAGGGTAATTCCTAATGTTCTATTACTTCTCACGAGTAATGACCTTGCCTTCAGTGTTCTGTATGAGAACATTGGGTTCTCCTTTCAAATTAATTTAGTAACTCTTGCCATGTGTGTACACTGGCAGGTTTTTCTCCCCCAGTTGTATTGCACGGAATTTACTGACACTGAGTTTTGTCTCCTGGTTTTCTGTTTGCTTACCCAGGCCCACAAGAACCCTCTGTGACTCTTCAAATTCACCTTCAGGTTTCACTGTCATGAGTATTTGGGCAAAATTTATCATCTCATCCATCACCCTGAATTTCATTGATCTGCAGTGGTGAGGAGCACACATTTCACCTGCTGAAATTAGAATATCAAAAACTTGAAACTTTGAAAACCTCTAGGGAAGGAGACATTTTTAATCTTCATCCCCTGATGTCTTTTTTTCCTGTCAGTGTCTTTTCAGAGCTATCCACAATGAAATCTCAAACTAACTTTTGATATGGGTAGGTGTATCTCAATCATCTACAAATCCCTCTGTTTATTTGTCAGTTGTAAAGACTTTGGAGAGTTTTTTTTTTTTTAGTTTTAGAACTGTGTGCACAAACATCAAGTTTCCAGTATTAGCAGGTGATATTAGCAATTACTCCACTTTTTCCTGGAATTTCATCTCCTGCTGGGAAGTAATACGAAATGGGAATACTTTCCAATTAAATGTTGTCTTCAGTTAGTTGTCAGCCTGCCAGACTTATTGACACAAATATCCACTGTCTAGCTCTGCCCAGAAGAGAGCAACCTGTTCCCTCAGCAGCTCCTGGGCTGATCAGGAATTTCCTTCTGCCCCTCAGACACCCATCTGAATTTGGCAGAAAAACCCCATGCACTCTTTTTGTAAGTAAAGCAGAAATCCAACCAGATTGGGAGGATTTGTCTGCATCTCCTGATTTGTCTGCAGTTCCTGTTGTGCAGCCAAGTGTCTGTGTCTGAAGGGAGTCTGTCTCCACATCTGGACTGTGGTTTTGACATGTCATTTCTCTTCTGCATCAAGCAATTTTAATTTTTTTTTTAATATGGGCTCAAGGGAAGAGAGGTTGCCTTGGAACTCTCAACGCTGCCTGCTTTCCTCCCCCCACTATGAAGAGGGGAAAATCCTAGAGAGGAGAGTAGGAAAAAATGCACACTCTGATCAGAGGACATTCCCTTGCTTACAGATGTCTCCTGAGCAGCTGTTTGAGTTGAACAAACTCTTCAGAAACAACCCACCTGCATTTTTTTCTGAGTGGTGTTAGCAATAGTAGCAAGAAGTATAAATAAATTCCTTCCAGGGGCTTATTTATTTTCTATTTGTCAACAACATAAATGTTTCCCCTGTACCTGCCTGACGTAGATCCTGCAGAGGGAGAGTCTGGGTTTCCATGTTTAGTCTGTCTTTATTTTCAGATCAAAGATGTTTAATTATAAGGAAAGAGCTTCTTGGCTACTAACTTCATTTTAAGACCCAGAGCTTGAGCTCATGTCACAGCACATGTTATCACTAGAAATAAAAACTGTGCCTGACCCACTCATCCTGACAATTCTTGATTCTGATGTGGAATAGGATCTTGCTTGTGGAGGTCTTAAATATGTGCTTTTGTAGCTCAAACTAGCTGGGACTACTCCATGTAAGAAAAGAAGGGTGAGTAGGGGTAGAACAGGATTCAAACAAGAAAATAACCACGTGCAGGAAAGTGAATTATTCTCCACATCTTTAGTGAGTGGGGAAAAAGGTAATGAGCTGGAGGAGATGTCTTCTGGTACTAAGGATGGTGAGGCACTGTCATCATTCACCCATGGCAGCTGCTGAGGCTCCAAAGTCACAGCTTTTCTGGACAAGCTGCTTGTACACAGAGCAGATGTTCTCATTAGCACATAAAAGTGCAGCTGCAGTCTCATCCCTTTCATCTTCTCAAAGGCACAATGCCCTTTTTGCCCTGATTTCACTCCAGGATTTCACTCCTGAATTGTTTGGTTT
Organism: Muscicapa striata striata; assembly: GCA_030060385.1. NCBI lineage: Eukaryota > Metazoa > Chordata > Aves > Passeriformes > Muscicapidae > Muscicapa > Muscicapa striata. Next base: position 1,294,785 of record JAREIS010000013.1, on the reverse strand, counting down.
GTCTTGTGCAAGAATTTCCAAACTCCCGTGTCCTCGTGTTTTGGTGTGTGCTTATGTGAAACTGTGGTGCTGTTCTTTTTTGCTATTCCAACTTTTGCTGCTATTCCAGCCTAGAAAAGAGGCACTGTGTCAACAGAGCACTTCCCCTCCAGCTGCTGGGCTAAGACTGTGCAGGTGTGCCCAGATGCACACCCTGTGTTGGAGCTGGGAAATCCCCAAATTAATTGAGAAGTGACAGTGCAGTGGAAGATCCTGGCATGATTGAGAGTGTCAGAACAGCTCATGTGCTCTTTGCCAGCCTGTCCTGCTTTTCTGGTTCCTTGGTCTTGTTATCAAGCATTTCATCACGTGGGAAACACTGGAATGTGGAAGGGAAAGAGAGAATGAAAGTATTCCTCTGCCAGAGAAGTGGAACTGCCACAGTACAAGCTGGAAATGAGGAGTTCTGACCAGCAGGGACAGGTGCTCAGCCTCTGTGGAAAGAAAAGTTCTTTGCAGTAAGTGTGAGGCTGCATGGTGCTGCTTTTACACACAGGCTGCAGGGTGGAATGAGCTGGAGAAGCTGCTGTGAGAATTCCATGAGCTCAGAATTCCTTCAGGGCTGTGGCAGAGTGATGAAAGAAAAGTCACAAAAATCAGTGGGAAAGGACCACTTTCTACCTCTATTTAATCATCCATAGTCTCCTGCAACCAAAACTGCAGCAAGGACCACAAGTGTGGCTGCGATTCACCACAGCTCCTGAACAGATCTCTTGTTCTCAGATTTGCTCTTGAGAGGAATGACAGATTTGTCTTTACAAACAAGCTCTAGGTCTGCTGGTAGATAAAACAAGCTTTGAGAGATAAAAGAAACTATGGGATGGATTCCACTGATTGATGAATGGGAAAAAAAGATGTTTGCCTTTGCAAACAAACAGTAGGTTTGCTGATAAATGAAATTGGATATTGAAAGAAGCAATGGGGGGAAGCCATGAATTCTATAAGAATTAAAAATTAAAAGGGAGGGTTGTACACTAGAGGGGAATCTGAGGTATCAGGTGTTCTGGGAAGTCTGTACCTCTCAAGTACCTCAGCCCATAGGGAAAGAGAGAGAGAAATGTGGATGGGAAATTAGGATAAAGGAGGCTGTGTCCTCCAAAAAATGGAGAGTTCCCAGGGGAATGCCCCATGGCCTCTCTCTTTATTTGAATAAAGTTACAGGACTCCTCTGTCTCCTTTTTGGACATAAACCTCTGGTGGTTGTGGATTAATTTTCCTGACACTCTTTTTAACCCTTCTACCACATCAGGAATTAGCCCAGGCTTCCACCCATCAAATGCTTAACATTTTGTTGTCACAAGAGTCAGGGAATGCTCCAGTTGTTAAACATGGAATTACTCTGGAGGCTTGCCCACCCCTAATTATCTGCTTGTTAGCTGGACTTGATGGCTGCTGATCTTTGAACTGATTATCACACAGAACCACTGTGCAGCCAATGCAGCTCAGCTCCAAGGGTAAAGCACCTGGGGGTTGCCAGAATTTTAACAGCACAGGTGAGGCTGTATTGACCACACAATAGCAAGGACTATAATTTTGAAGGTGGATCCAGTTTTCCCAGGTGATCAGCAGTCAGATTCTGCCCTGACATTTCAAGCAAGACCCTTGTGTGATAATGCCATGTGGATGAGATGTTCTGGAGGTCACAAACACAGCAGGTATTGAGCTGCTTGGGAATACCTCAAAGGAAAACCTCTTCTTCAGAGATATGGCCAAAGTGGTTCAGGCATCAAAAGAGTTTGTGCTTACAATCTTTAGATTTGCTCAGCTAAAAAAAAAACCAGGAGTGTGTGTGACTTTTCCCTGGTTTTATTTATAAGGAGGTTTTCTGTTAGTCTCAGGTGTCCTCTGACATCTGTGAAAAAAAGAAATGGTTTTCAGTTTCAGAGTTGTGATTTGGCAGTGAAATGAGTGGGAGAGGGTTCCTGTGTTCTGCTGTTTTCATTGTCTGTGATGCTTCGCAGACAGGAGCTGAGCAGTGCTTAGGGGTGAGTATTCAGGCTCTAAGCTTCTCCTATTCATTGCTTGTTTTGGTTGCCTTTTTCGACTTTTTTTCTATTTTATTTAGTGTCCTGCTTCTGGCTATGCCTGTGTTCTTGACCTTTATAATAATATAATCACTTTCTAGAACATCCAGTTCATTATGAATCCTTATGAGCACTGAAAGAAGTAAAGGCAGAGTTGTGGGGGTCACCCTCCCAAGCTAGGCAGAAATGGGAGCAGTGCCACTCTGCAGTATTTCTATTCCTTTAACAACCTCCTAACTCATTCTACCCTGCCCTCACTTCAGCACTAAAGATTTTATCCCTGCAAATTATCTTGAGAGTTGTTAAGTGTTACTGTGTGAGGGTGGATAATCTGATTTCCAGCACTGGCCAAAACCAACTCATTTTCCTTAGTGTCATTGTTTTGATTTCAGAATAGATTGTGATTTGTTCTTGTTAAAACTTGGCATTCTGTTTCACGTCCTGCTGCGTTGGCCTTTCTGCTGTGTGCTGCATCAGCTCCCTGTTTTATCCTGCTAATATTTCCTTTCCATTGCCATGTTTGAGGTTGTTCTCTGTCTGCAGCATGTCCTCTTTGACTCTGACAGAAAGAATCCATTCCTCTTTCTCCTGTGCCAGTAACAATAATTGCATCAGAGGTCCTCTTTGGTTTTCCACATGCTCCGTGTTTCAGTTTCTTTTTTCGTTTGGTTTCTGGATTTGATGCATCTCAGAACTTTTTGCAAAGATTGCAGGAAGGGTAGCAGCAAATATGCTGAAATTCACCCAGGAACTTCTGGTTTTGTTGCTTGCAGTCAATGTTGGCACAAACGTTGGCTTTCAGAAGTCTTTGGATCTAAAAAAAATAAGGGTGTCTGAATGAATCATGGGATTTTTACAGTCATTAGCAGTTTATTCTGCAACAGCTTGAGTGGGGGTTTTTAAAAGCCCTGCATTACAAAATGTTGCCCAGCAGGAGAGGTGGCAAATAATGAAAACCAGAGTATTTCGATATTAAATGGGATTGTTGGAAACACATAATTTATATTAATCAAGAATGTGCTGAGTGCACAAGTACTGAATGAAAAGCCACTAAGTGGACTATTCACCACCTTCCCCAGCAAGCTGTTCCAGGAGTTAAAAATTTTAAACATATCAAGGCCTTGATCACCACCAAAGTGCTCAGTAACTGGTAAGAAATTGATTGAAAATCTTCCCAGTTGTGTGCAGTGACCCCTTGAGCAGGCTGGTGGTTTCCAAGCATTTTGGTGTTCATCCTACAAGCTTCCCCATGCCCACCCAGCTTTTGTTTCATTGTGGGAGAAGTGAGGGTAGAAAACTGTTGAAGTCAGCTGTGATGGTTTTGAAAGCAAAACCAGTGAGAGACTCCAAGTCAGAAATACAGTTTAATAGGAAATAAAAAAAAAATAAAATACATGCACTAGTACAAAAGAAAAACCACAGACAGAGTCAGAATACAACCTGACACTCTGGTAGTTATCGTGGTGGTAGAAGTCCAAATGAAGTGGTTTTCTTGAAGTGATCCTGTAGAAAGGTCTGGCAGCTCTTGTCCTCTGGAAACCAGTGGGTAAAGGCAGTTTTGGTGTTCCAAATCTCAGTTTTTATCTAGGTAAGAAAGGCTTGGCTGTTCCCCCTGGCTGGCATCTCCCAATGGGATAATGTAATTTTATCAGTCATGCACTGGGACTCAATGGCCCATTAACAGGAGATATCTCCTGGAGGGAGGGTGTGTCCTGGGAAAGATAAGGAACATTGCCCCATGTGGTTTTTAACAGCTGGCCCATTAGCAGAGGATATCTCCCACAGAGATAAGGATCACTGCCCCACCTGGTTTGCAGATGGTGATAGAATCACCATACTTTTGGGCATATCTTACACTGTAACCTAGGACATCAGCATAAAGGGGTTTTTGTGTTGGTGTCAGTATGTGGGTGGTTCATAATAATGCATTTCTCCAAATGTCCACTCTGCCAGAGCAGGCATTCCTGCTCTTGTGGGACAAGGAGGGAGGTCTAGCAGTAGGGAGTTTTTGTTTCTTCTGTTTTCTACCATTTCTTTGTGTTTGTGCCTTGGTTGTTGAGCTGGACTTGGCAGCAGCTCTGTGCTGCCACATTCAGAGGATGGACCATGCTCTCCAGGTACAGCCCTGGGCAGAAATGCAAGGAAATGGGGGCACATTGTGTCCCTGGGGAGATCCCAAATTCACATGTGCTAAGGAAAGGTCAGATTTGTCCTGGGCTTTTCAGTCCCAAATGCCTGGTGTGGGAAATGAGGAGAGGGAGCTGTTGTGCCTCACCCTCCCTTTTGCTTTTCCAGCCATCTCCTCTGGGCTCAGAGAGAGTATGCAGCCAAAAAAAACCTGTGGTTCATTCCAGCAGCTGGATTCAGATCCATCAGGGAAGAGAAGAGGATGGGGATTTAGAACTTCACTCGCAGACACCGAGCCAAGCTGGTTGTTCCAAGCATCCTGCATCTGATATCTGCCATGATCATCTTGCTGTGGGCTAGTAGAGAATTTATGTCCTGCAATCCTTGGGCTTGCATGCTTTTTTTCCCATTATTTATCATTAATTCATGAAGACTTCAAGTCCTCAGCAGAAGCTGAGGAAAGCAATATTAAACTTCCCATCTGAGGACCACATTCCCTCTGTTTTTGGGGGTGTGGCTGTGCATTAGAAATGCAGGCAGTGGAAGCCAAGTGAATAGAAGGGAGTCAGCAGGCTGGAGAAGTTTGCTTGTTCTGCACTATTCTTCCAAGGGAATTCCCTCAGCTGTTGTAAGCTGTTGTAAGAGCAGAGAACCTTGGGCTTGCAGTTGGTGATGTCGCCCCGAATCACTTTTTCCTAGGCAAAAAATTCTAGGCTGAATTCTTGTTGATTCAGCCTTCCCTTTTCCCTAAAGTGTTTCCTAGGACGGAAAACCAGCAGAAACCCAGACTGCTGGGTTGATGCCAAGAATTTCCAAGGAACAAGGAAATTTTCCCCTGATCAGTGCTGTGCGTGCAGCCTGGGGTGACAAAGCACAGCTGCACTGGGGACAAAACTTAATAGAGAAAGAGAAATCCTTCTGGAAAGAAAGGCCAATGTCAACTTCTCTGTTCTGTCTGCATTCACATGCTCAGTTCTCACTGGCTCAAATGGCAGCATTTATATCTGGTCAGGTCAGTCAATGTGGAGATGTCACAGCTGCCCTTTGAAAAGAGGGTGGCAGGAGCATGGGAATGAATTGGTGCTTCTATGGTGCTTTGTAATTAATTGGGGATCAAAAGGGGTGGAAAGGAGACAAGTGAAATGGCAAGTGGGAATATCTCAAAGGAGGGAAGAGAAGCTGGGGAGGAAAGCAGCAGCTCTAGCCCAAGGAACAACTGCAGAGAAAGTCATGGGCAGTGCAGCAAGTGTTGTGATGTGTGAGAGGCGGGTGTGCAAAAATCAGCAAGGTGATTGAAGGAAAGGAGAAATATCTTGGTCTTCTTGGGGGTGGAAAGATCTCAGGGCTCTGTGGTTTCTGCCCAACCCTCTTTGCCAGTCTAGGAACTTGCTCTTTCCAACCTTGCTGATTGCCAAAGCCTGGATGAGTCTCAAAACTATTATCTTCCTGTGGGTTTATTCTCTCTCTCAAGAGAGACAGAACTGCTGCCAAAGTTCTTCCCTTTGGGGGTTCCTAACTGGAAAGCTGTGGACATGACCTAAATCTTCCCACTCAAGATCATCCTTCCCAAAGCAGGAAGGACGTCGCTGTTTATCACGTATCTTTTTTATTTTTTTTGCACCACCCTTCCAGACAGGAGGAAACATCCAATGCCTCCTTTCCCATGACAGAGGTGCTTCTAAAGCTCTGCTCTTATGGTTTTGTGTTACCATGAAGCATTTTTGTACCTTTCTAATATCTGAACCCTGCAGAGCCCCATGGCTTCTGACCATCTGGGCTTGGATGCTCTGTGCCACACTGATCAGCCTGAGGTCTTTGATCCTCTCTGCTGAGAGCTGTGGTGTAGGTGGGGGAAATAATGCAGCTGAACTTCCTGAAGTTGTACTGAAAAAGTGAGTGTTTCATCAGTTTGGCCTCTCAGGTGAGGCAGAGGGAGCTGGGTGACTTGTGCATGGCTGCAGCAGAAGCATATTGGATCTGTTAGCAAGGAACCAAGCCCAGAAAGCTTTGAGGGATGTAAAGGAGACCAAAGTGCTTTGTGGTTCATCATCATTTGCTAAAAATACCAGGGCTGCAAAATTATCTGATTTTTTTGTTGTTGTTGTTGTGTTATATCCTACCTCCTCATCAATTATTTTGGGATAATATTAGGGAGGAATGACAAATTCAAAAAAAGCCACAATTCAAGAAATGAGGATGAGTCTTGATTAAACAGATTAATTTCAGCAAGGAACTATGGAAGTGCTAAGCCCAAGCTGGGTTTGTGTCCAAATATGCCTTTAGACTCCAGAATATGAGCAGCATGGTTTGTTTTGGCTACATTAAAGTGAAAATCAGACCTGCTTCTTCAGAAGAGATTGATGCTGTTTCTCATTTTGTTGGCCTTAGTGAGAGAAGTGGCTTGCTGGGAGCAGCCATGGTGAGGTTAACACTGCTTTGGTCCATCACAACAAGTTTAATCTAAATAAAAAAAGGCTGTGGATGCTGGTCCTTAGGTAGAGGGGAAAATCCTGGCACAAATAGGTGTTGTCAGTTCTAAAAGTAGGCTGGGATAGCACACAGGAACATCTGGCTGAGCTCAAACTGAAGTGGGAATATCAGACTCTGGACATAGAATTTCAGCCAGAATCACAAAGCTTCAGTTTTATTTCTCTTATAAATGGCAATGTAGTTGTTGGTTTAATGTTCATTTAGTTACTTAGTAAATAAACTAATTACCTATTAGCTTTTGAAAATTATTATTAATCACAGTGATTTTGATATAGTACAACTTATGATCACCTTTTAAACTACTTTTTTGATATAATATAATTTGTCAGCTTTTGTGGCCAATGCCCTGGCCATGTGTAGTTTATATATGTATTAGTGTGATAAACATATATTGTATTTTAGGCTTTCACAAAACATTAAAATTGAGACTATATAATATTAAACTTTTGCAGAGTGCTTTTATTTATGTAACCAACTGACAATAATAAAAATAACTTAAATAACGTTGTAAAAATAGCTAGGACTGTCTATATTATTAAATTACATTGATATATGAATTTTAACTAAATTGAATTGTTTGAATAATTGAATATTTGAATATTATCAGCACATAGATAACATTAAAAAAAAGGATGTGACAAAGACTTCTACCACTGACCCTGCAGCTATCAATAATTCCCCATTTGTTGTTGAGAAGAAATAGCCTATGCATTGTGAAAAAATAACACACACAACTCCCAAAAGTCTAATTTACACTATTGCACAATGAGCCAAAGGTCAGACAAAGCTATGGGATTCCCAAAATATATAAAAGAACTCAAAAGAATATTTAAATCTATATAATTGTCATGATTATGTGTTTGATCAGTGCAATAAAAAATATATATAAAGAAAATTATTACAGCTAACTGATGTGTTTTGGTACCCCAGGGCTAGATATTGTCCCTTTTATCCCTTATCAAACTTCTTAAAAATTTAAAGAATAAGCCTTGTTTTTCACAATTTCAATGAAGAAGAGTGATGGGCTTCCCCAGCTGAGCAAACACCCCAAGCAAGGGGAAATCCAGAACCTCTGTGGAGTGCAAGGACAGAATGAATGATTCAGACTGGTTGTGGATAAAAAATGGGAATGAAATATGAAAAAAACCAAAAAAGAGTAGTGGAAGGGAAAGAAAAATGGCCTTGTAAACAAGGAGAACAGCTGTAGAGAAAATGGAGATGATGGACTTGAAGGAAATTGTGTAGGTTGAGGTACGGCCCAAATCCTGATTTAACCCTGAATTAATGCCTTAATTCAGTATTCAGTAAGGCTGATAAATAAAGTCTGTCATGAAAATGTAAGTGTGATAAGGTAAATTTAACATCTGGAATGGAAGAATAATTTTGGCTAATTGTTATGAAAATATGATGGTCCCTGAGTGAACTCTTCTCTTGGCCACTGAAAAAAATGGCACTTGAAACTGCAGATGGGGAAGAGATTTTGAAGAAGAGATTTTTTTTATGAATCTGTAAATTTGGGAAGAGAGAAGTAGCAGAAGTGCCTATCTTAAGGAATGGGAAACTCTCCTGCCCTGAAATTTATACATTTCCTAATTTTCTGCTAAATGTATCAACTCTTGGCATGGAAGAGGAAGGATGGCTGAGGGTGGGGAGGCAGTGGAAGGGGATAAAGAAGAAATCTTCACACAGACACACACAAAGACAGTAATTTCAGTACTAATTCATTATATCTTGCAAAACAATTGCTAACAACTTAAAGGGTAATGCTATGGACATAGCCAAGAGTCAAGCAAAACTGACTGATCTGTAACCTCCACAAGGATCTTCTTTTCAGAAATAATCATGGAAATTGCAAGATTAAAATGGGGTTGAAGCTATACTTATTCAGTATATTCCTTGCAGATGACACAGCTGGGATTAATGTCATTATGTGGAGGACTGTTGCTTAGAAAACTCAGTTGTGTTCCTTTGATCTGAGGATTGAAGGCAACAGCACCAAGTGTCCAATGGCTTTTTTAGGATAAAGGGAAAAGACTTATGCAATATCCTGAGAAGTTATTCCTAAGAGAGGGTGGAGTAGGAGAGAAAAGGATGGATTGCCTTTGTGACTCAGATGTAAGAAGACCTTAAAAGGCTTTAATTCCTCAGTAGAGACAAATTCCAAATGTAAGTGTAACTGTAGAAACTGTTTGAAGACCCTTTTGAAGTACTGTATACACTTTTGATCCCTGATATTAGAAATCAATTAAATAACTGAATTACCTGGAATGGTGCAGAAGGTTTCCTATGATGGCCAGCTCAGCCTTCAGAGGTTCATTTCCAAGAAATTAAAAGTGGGGAGTTTTTGTTGTTTAAGCCTAGCCAGCTGGTAAATTTACAAAGCATGCCAAGTTTCTCTATAAACATATATAGTGGGTGCTTCCTTCAGTTTAAGCTTAATCTTGAGACCAAAACTAATAGCTTGTTAATAGATGGAGCTGAAAATTGCCAAAACTTTTGTAAACATTCTGAACAGTTTTCTGGGAGACTTGTGAGGCTGCTCCTCAAAAGAGGAGATAATCTGAGGGTACTATTAGAATAAAGGGTGGAAATTTTAATGGCACCAATCCTTGGATTCCAAGGAGGGCTGGTGGTGGCAAGAAGGAGATGGAGGGTACTTAACAGTTGTTAATTTTTACTTATACTGATAGTGTGCTCTGGGGTTCTATTAGTCACCCACTGAAGCCAGGGGGTTCCTGTTTTTTCTCCCTTGTGCAAGCTGATTTCTGCATCTGGTGCCAGTAAAAGACTTGGGGTGACCACTGGAGTCAGGAAGATAGCAGTGTGCTGGCTCTTCTGCTGGAATCAGAGGCTCTCACGCTCAGTGGCCTGCCTTATCACGCACATCTAACTTGGCAAATGATCATATTGAAGAAGAAAATGGAATTTTTTTCCTCTGGGACTGGAGCTGACCACAGTATGGAGCACAGACATGTCCCAGCCACAAGCAGGGAGCCACACCTGAAAAAATTCCCTTCTTTTGCCAAGCAAATAGAGAACATTTTTTGTCTCTAAGCATCTCTTAACGTGGTGACTGGAGGCCACAATTTGGGCTAGTTCTAAGAATGGGGGCTGATTCTTGGAAACTCATCATTTGCAAGTGGTGGAGAAGAGGAAGACTTGAGTCTGTAGAAAATTTACTCAATTGCATGGGAAGCACATTCATCCTTTGGCTTCATCACATTCAGTCTTTCCATTTGAAGGGTTTCTTACTTTCCCTTTCTTACTGAGGAAAAGAGAGCATGAGAAGCAGTACTGAAACACACTGTGCATTCCTGCTTTGTCCTTGCTAGGTAAACCCCTGTGCAAGTGACTTCCTTTTTTTTCCCAACCACATAAAATAAGAAATGAAATAATACCCTGGGAAATGTTGTCACTCAATGCTTTCCCCTTGCTAACCTGTCAAATACAGGCTTCAAGAGAAAAGCAGCACTTCAAGAAGAAGGGCTCCTCAGCCTCACTTATTTAAGCAGATGATGAAATCAGGATTGAATTATAATGTTTTATTGCACATAATTATGAGGCAGCCCGACTTCCATGTGCCTCTTTATGATTAATGTCTTACTGCACTGTGTGGAAGAATTGGCATGGGATCCAAATAATGACAGCAGATTGCGCAGGGCGGTTGTGCAATAATTCAGAAAGACATGGACGGCCACAGACAATTCCAGCTCTTCTCTAGGCCTCTATGGAGATGCTGCTGAGACTTCTAAACATGCATTTCTTTATTCTCTCATCCCCACTGGGTGTGTGACCTTTCCATAGCCTGAAATAAAAGAGAAGTGTCTTACAGAAATGAAACAAATAAAATGGAGAGTGCGTGATTTCCACGTGGCTCGGATGATCTCATTGCTGAGATGAGGGAGAGCACTGCTGCTCTTTTTAGGGATTTGTGTGCATTTTGCTGGCTCTGGTGGGTTCAACTTGCCTGTCTGCCACACTCTGCCACACTCTGTGTCCCTCCTCAACAGGAGTAAGCAAGATGGAAGAGCTCGAGAGAAGAACAGGGAGGTCACTCACCAATTACCGTCACAGGAAAACCAGATCTGACCTCCAAATCAGGTTAATTTATTGCCAGATAATTACAGAATGAGATAGTGAGAAATAAAAACAAACTTTAAAAAAATAAAAATTTCCTCCTGCCCCACTTTTCCAAGGCTCAGCTTTGCTCTTGACTCTTCTCTACCCAACACAGGGACAGCTCCTCATCTCTTCTCTCAGAAGCTCCCGAATCTCTCCTAAGTTTCACCATAGTGCCTGCAGCAAGAGAGATTAAGTTTAGACTCCCTTTGGCAATGTCAAGGTCTTGATCTGAGCTACTCTTACAGTTTTGATGTACACAAATATTTCTGGGATCCCTGTGTTGCAGCTGTAACAGGCTGCTAACCACTCTCAAAGACAGGCAATTCTTTATTTCTAAAAATGTTAAATCTAAAATCTAATGAGCTGTGTCCTTAGGAAAACTGCATCACAGTTTGTAAGTTTGTTTTCCCTTCTCTGATGGGGAGCACCTATGAAGGTGGTACACCTTTGATCCTTGCAGAGAAGGTCAGGGATGGTGCTGGGCTGGAAATGAGGCAGAAATATTCCATCCAAAAACAATCAACCATCAGTTGCAGGGCAGGGTGTTTCCCTGCATTCCCCTGAAATTTTTCTAAAAGAAGCAGTTGTCAGCCTGTGTAAGTTTTCAGCCTGTATAAATTATCACAGCTCTGCTGAGGCTGGGCAGAAGGACCTGGCCTTGCAGGTTAAAAACTGTTTGTTTTTTTTTAATAGAATTTTTCTTGAGAAGTTGTCCTCACCAGGAAATGAGGGGTTTTTGCAGCATCTGATTTATGATCCCTTGTCAAATAATCTCTCTGCAGCCAGCAGTGCTGGGAAGAAAGCTGTGAGACACACACAAAACAGAGACTGTTTAAACATCTGGCACAGATTCTTTGCTGATTCCCAGACCAGCTCTTGGCCTGGGGGAAGTTCAGTCATAGGGATGGATCAAACCAGGACTGTTTCCCCAGGATCTGCCTTGAAAATCCCTTTGTTGCAAACCAAAATAGGATTTTAGGATTATGGGTTGCCACTATTTCAAATACTCCATGCCTAAAACTAGTTAAAATCTTAGATAAGTACTTTTAAAATTTTGCAGTAGTTATTTGTGTATGATGGATTTGAGCCATAAAAGGCAAGGTGAAACAGAGAATTTAGTCCTATCTGTTTGATATTGTTTCAGAGCCACCAGCCTTTTTAAAAATAAAACCTGATGGATGCTCCAGAAAGGCTTAAAAGTACAAGGTGATTTCCAATTTCAGTTGGCTTTTTTCATTCCACCTCTTTTATGTGCTGTCCTGCAATCCTAGTCTTAGTCATTCCATGGGGGGTGTGAAGCATTTGAGACATTTCCATGCTGAATAAACCCAAGACCTGAGATTTAAACACAAAAGCTGCTGTGTTTGAAGTGAGGTGTGTTTTTCTGTTTCAGTGCCTTTTGAGAGTCTCACCATCACTCCTTGTGCTGTTTGATGCTATTATCTGTTTTGGTCACAAACTATTGGGAGCCAATGGTTTGTGAAGTTTTGGTGATTCTCACGTGTAGTTTCAGAGAAGCCATCAGATGGTGAAGGGAGAAATGTAACGAATCTCATCTCATCAGGATCTGAAAGGGGAACCACTGGCTGTGTCTTGCTGAAGTTGCTGATTTTTCTGTGTGCCCTAAGCAGTAAATCTCTTCTCAGAACAAGAACTCTGGTGAAAATGAAATACAGCCAACTGGAAGGATACCTGTGCTAACGTGGATGCAAATAGTGAGCTGCAAGCAAATGCCTCCCCACAGGAGTAACACTTCTGCACTGTTTCACTCTAGGTGAGACCCTGCAGGGATCAAAAACCCATCCCTGCTGCCACTAGCAGTTGTCATCCCCAGGTTGTCCCTGTTGGCACTGCAGTACCATGTCTCTGATTCACATCCATCCTGTGTTTGGGTGGTCCACTCAAAATTAATTGCTTCAGACTGCCGTGGGCTTTGTTTATTGAGCAAAAAGAACATTGTGTCCCAGCTTGTCCTAGTGTAAAGAACTAGCAGTGGGGTATTTCTTTCTTTTTTTTTTTTTTTTTTTTTTTTTTTTTTTTTTTTTTTATTCTTTGAAATGATCCCTGTAAAGCTCAGTCAGGGAAGGAGGAAGGCAAAATTTTGATATGTGGCACTGCAAATGGCTCGAGGAGAGAGGCTTCTGCTTGGTCAGGGACTGGTGGTGGTTTTGGGCAGGAGGATACCTGTGCCAGTAGGACAGACTCCATTCAAACTACAAGTGAAACAGGCAGCTGCCACTTCACATCTAGAAAGGTGTCACCAGTGTTTGGGTGTGACATTGCGGTTTGGGGTTTGAGTGGGATGCGGAGGTGGCACGAAGTACTTTGATTTAAAATTTAGTCTAATTTTAGGTGCCCAAGGATCAGTTTAGCAGAAGGCAGGCTCTAAGATGTATCTTTACTTTCTGTGAGTGAATTAATGTTTGTGTTTAGAGCTGAGCCAACAGAGCACAGGTATGGTTGCTCTAAAACTCTTTGTTTGTACATGCTGAGTAAGCAGTTCTTTGTGCACAAGAAGAATCTTTGTGAGCTATGCCAAATTAATATGGTTGCTAGGAATGCTACAAAAGAACTGAAAATTAAAACTAAATGCATCAAATCCAAAGCAGATATCTCTGGTGAATACCTCAGACTACACCTGTGTGTTAAATTACTGTGAGGCTGATGGGTAGAGCATTCACAAACTGGGAAACACAGCCTGCATCTCTGATTTGGTTGCTGTGTACAGAAATCAGAGCAAACTTTTATTCACTGCTCATGTTCTTGCTCTGTTTGCATGCTCTGGAACTTACTGCCTTCAGGGCAAGGGTGAGGATGTTCCTTAATTTTATTTTATTTGTCAGAGTGCAAATGACCTTTCCATCTAACCTGCAGCTATGGATCCACATGGCTGTAAAAATAAGAGGCATCTCAGAGGAAGAATCTACCATTAGCAGTCACTTTTAAGAAGTTTTGGTTTTGTTATTTGCTCAGCAACACATAAATATGCTGTTTGTGGAGGGATAAAACAAAATTATCAAACTGCCTGAAGTAATCTGTGAGTGTGCTGTTTGTCAGCTTGTGCCCCATTCATGGTCCAGTTTCTGTGGCAAATATGGACAGACTAAATCTTCCTTTCTTACTGGGTCACATCCACCCCTAATGGATGATATTTGCTGTGCAGCAAATGAGACCTGGTGCCCTGAGAATGTGTGATTCAACTGCACACAGAAAACCAGAATTATATTCAGCATTTGAAAAGCAGTTTGCATTTTAACATTTCCTCAGCTTTGAGTGCTTGAGCTGATGATATGAAAATATTAAAATGTTAAAGCAACATTAAAATATTTGGTTTGTGTGGTAACACTGTGTCAAGGTTTGACACTGGCCAATGCCAGACACTCACTCACCCTCCCCTGCCACAACTGGGCAGAGGAGAGAAAAAAAATAAATTAATGAAGGGTTCATGAGTTGAGATAAGGACCAGGAGAAAACACTCCAAGGGCAAAACAGGCTCAGCTTTAAGGCATAAAGTGAATTTATTGCTAACAGAATCAGGGGAGGATAATCAGAAGTCAAATAAGCCCTTAAAACACCTTTTTTTCCTCTCCCCCCAGCCTTTCCCTCCTTCCCACCAGCAGCCCAGGGGAAAAGGCATGAGGGTTTTGGTCAGTTTGTCACTCTTGCCATGGGGTGCAGTCCTCCAAGGACAGGGACTCTCTTTGCTGTCACCTCCACTCTAGAAAGGAAAGAAGGCAAGCAGGAAAGCCCCAAGAGGACACATCTCCAGTTCAGTGCCTTTTCCCCACCTGTGGGGTCTCTTGCTGACCTGTAACAGCTGCAGGCATTCAGAAGAAATCCTTGTCCACTTTAAACTACTTTCCTAGGAAATGGTAGGAGGTAAACTTGCAGAATCCCCTGTTCATGTGCTTTGCTCATCCAGGTCAGCCAAGTGGGGACAGACACACAGAAGTTATAGGAGGACAAACTGGGAAAGTCCAAGTCCTTCCAGCCCCAAGAGATCATGCATAAAGGGAATTAATGGCAATACATTAAATTAGAGGGAAAGGAGACCCAAGCACTGCCTTGAAGGGAAAAAATCGTGTGAATGTCTTTACTGCAAGGCACTTGGGTTTTCTCAAAGCAGCTTGAAATTCCCAGTTTGCCAGTTCTGAGTGCCACAAGGTCATGCTCTGTGGAGGATGGGGGTCTTTGTTGCTGAGTGTTACTCAAAAGGGATTAATGGCTAGGCCACATGCAAGGTGCTGCAGAGATCACATCTTCTTCATTGCACCTGAAAATTAGACATTTGTCTTCTTTGCACATCCCCATATTTTTTCTCAGTCTCCAAACAAGTCAGATAAAGCTCTTTGAGGGGAAGGGGGACAGTGGGCAAGTGGCCATCACCCTGTCACTGAAGTCCTGGCTCAGGAGTCAAGGCAGATGTGCTGTAATTCCAGATCTGTTTCAGCCCATCTGATTTCATGCTCATCAATTGACCACTTTTCTTTCCCTGTGAGCTGGAATGTGGAGTCCCCTTTTCTGTACTTAGAACAGAAAGGCATTTTGGGCAGGGAGCTCATGATTGTGCAGTCCTACTTACTGAAACTGCATCAATAAAGAATCAGTGACAGAGTTACTCTGGCTACCCATAGGCACCCCTCCAGGACCCCTCCAGGCACATCACATTTCTGTCCCAGCAGTGACAGAAACAGACCTGGCCAAGTGAGACTTGAGTTTCCTGCTTAATCCAACAAGCAGAGCTCAGAGGAAGGATGCAGGTGAACTCCAGCCATTCTGGAATTCAGCTCCAATTTCTACAAAGAAATGTCTCCTGCTCTCAGCTGTGCTCAGATGTGCTGAGCACTGGTCCAAGCTCATCCCAGCAGAGTCAGGACAGCTCCATTTTGGGCTGCAGTACTCCAATAGGATTCCAGGAAAAAAATCACTGAAGTAATGATAGGAACCATGTCCTTACTGCATTTCTTTGCACATCTAATTAAGAGTAACAACTGAGCAATTATTTAATAGCCCCTAGTAAAAAAATTCACCTTGTCCCTGCCCTTAGAGGCACACTTAAATTCCTGCTCCTTTTAAAGTTATCCAACACACAGCTAAGGATAAGCACTGCTGAGGGCAGGGTAGTGTTCTCAGCTCCCACATATTAAAAGGTCACATGGCTGAGATGATGTAACTGGGATGGACTGATGTCCTCTGTCTCCCCCCCGTTACGTAAGAATTATTATAAACAGTTAGAGATAAATTGTTTATATGAATTTTTATGAGTATCTAACCCAGCCTGTGTTTCCAGTGTCAAGGCTGTTGTGAAACCATCTGAATTTCAGCCCATAAATTACTTATTTTAAAAACATACATATAAACATGTTGGCAGCCATAAAGGTCTTTCCTTATAGATCTTTATCAACAGTGAAAGCAAATTGTTTCACTTAGACTAGTGATAAGTGATTTTATAAGCCATCCTGCAGTATATGCACTTTTATATGTTTTGATTCCTTGATAGCTTCCCTTTCCTTGTCAGTAACAGGGTTGAGATTTGCACTTGGCTGGCTGCAGTCCAGCAGGGTTTGAATGTCTTCCCTGTGCTTGAACCCTGAAAGTCTTGGAAGCCTGGAGCACCCTGTGGCATTTTCATGTTCAGAATGAACAAATTCCACGGTGATTTGGACCAAAATCTGGTGTAGGTGTGCTTCCTAGGATGGTCTTTTTATCAGTGTTTTCTCAAATGTCTTTGTCTCTGCTGTTCTGTGTAGGTGCTTGGAGGCAGGGGCTCCATCCCAGACAAGGGATGAGCAGGACTGAACTCCTTTGGAGGCTCATCAAAAATTCTTCTCTCTGAAAAAATTTCTTATCTCTGAAAAACCTCTTATTTCTGAACATGTCCTTCAGGGAGGATGGGAGCCTTTCACTGTGGTGTCCCTGCTCCAGCTGCCAGACAGCACCAGAACATCCCATGGGCAGCACTGAGAGCCTTCAGAGAAACAAGGTCTGCTCTTCATCCAGTGCCAGGAAGAGTTTATGGCACAGGGGTTTCTGTTCTTTGCCCTGTCTGATTTCTGAAATCAATGTGAACATTGCTATTAATGTTCAGCACTCTTCAGTCTGTAATGCAGGTTTCATAGAGCAGTGTGTTTAGCAATGTTGAGTTTTATTTTTTATTTTAGGGTTGGGATTAAATGAGTGAGACAGTATTTTTTGTTTGGATTTCCATGTTTGTTAGTTTATATTATAGTTTTATAAATTGTGAGTTTTACAGTACTTTAAGTTAATAAGCTAAAAATGGTGCTTTATTTTTAATAAGATTTTTTAAGGGTAAACTGCTTAATTAAGAAATGTTACTGAAATTATTTTTACTTTTAACTTAGTAACTAACTACTTGTGGCCATAATGCAGAATTTTTAATCTAATTACATAATATTACTCAAACCCATGAAGAAGAAGGTGAGGAAGAAGGTGAAGAAGAAGGACTAGTCTGTCTTAAAACTTTTTTTTTTTTGCTTTGTATATATTACTATATTCTAACACCTTAAACTTTAAGTTTTCTACCATGTGATATTACACACTTCTACTTAAACTACACACTCATAAGTCCAGTACTATTATTCAATTTTGGAAGCCTTTTTTTCATCAGGTCAAATGCAGTGTTCTCCTGGGGGTCAGTGCCTGCCAGCAGAGAAAGTGTAAAATTCTCAGTGACCAGGGCTCCAACATCATAATGCAGAAGGAAATTCCTGCTCCCACTGTCAGGTGCTCAGTGATTTTGGTACATGTGGTTCTAGGTTCCCAAATATTTGGTCTTGTCATGTGTTTCTTCACAGCCACTCTAAATTTTCATCTCCTCCACGTGGAGGGGAACACCAGATCAAAAGGCTTATGTATGCTGAGAATAGAAAGCTTATTGAAGTGTCCAATTTCCAGAAAAGATTTCAACATCACTTCCATGAAAGAGCTGTATATTCCTTAGGGCTAGAAAGAGTCTGAAGACTTGGGCTGTTTCCCTGCATGTATCTGCACTGACTGTAACCCACCTTAATCCACCTTATTTTGCACAGCTGATATCAGCCCAGCTGGAAAGGGGAATCCTTCCAAATTGCTGCAGTTTTGTCACAGCAAGGCTGGTGAGTGCAAGAAAGAGTTCAGTGGAAATCCACTGCAGGATTTAACTAAGCCCCAGGTTCTGAAGGTGCTTCTCTCAGAGCTGTATTTATTTCCAGCACCAGATCCCAGCTGCAGGTTCCACAGTCCAAAGCTTTTCTCCCATGCCCAGGGGGTAAAGGATTAAGTTATCTCTAATTTTTCATCATGCACTATAAGATTTTTTCCAGCTTGTTCTCAAAAAGAGTTGTGTCAACAAGACTTCACTGTTACAGATTCACTCCTGGTTTACATCCTCACTAGTTTTTCTGTTAAAAAAAAAAAAACAAAACAAAAACCTTTCTCTTTTCTTAAAAGTATTTAAACACATCCCCAAATTTCAATGCTGCTGCTCAGACTGTGTTTAAATGATTGGCCAGACCATAAGGTGCTGTTCAGGTGTTTCCTTCATATGAGGAATGACCTGTCCCTGCTTCACTTCTCTTACCATGGGTGTAGACTTGCTGTAAGTGAAGGGAAAGTTCAGGAGGGAAAATTGGGAAGAATTTGCGACCCTTTAGGAGAAGAGCTGCAGATAGAATTATCTTGATCTGCAAGTTTGTTTTTTTTAATTTAATCTAACGAAGATCAAAAGCCAGTGGTATTACTCAACCTGGTGTAAAATGCAAGTTCCTGGATTAGCTTTTGGAATTTGGAAGATCTTCCCATCGTTCAGCCCCAGCTGTACAGTTATGACACACTTTTGAAGGAATTTGGGGGTTTTTCTTTTCAGGTCGCTCCCCACTCTGTGGATTCCTGGGCTTCTCAGATCAGTACAAAACCAGCTAAAATTGGAGCTTGCTGTTGTATTCCTCTCTTCACCACATCTTGCAACACCTTCCATGCATCTCAAAAGTTTGTGTAGGCTTTTCAAAGTTAAATCTCATCATGGGGTGCATAGCAGGGTACATCTAGATGTTTACTTAATATTGCTAGTATTTTTAGATGGTTTACTTGATCTTCTCTAATTGCTAATCCCAAATATTCAAAACTTTTGATAAAGGCTTCAAATATTGTGAAAGCAGGTGTAAAATGAATGACCCAAAGCTGGAAAGGTGAGCACCAGGGAACCTACAATGATGGAGCTGGGGGGGAAGGTGTTACCTGGGACAGCAAGGAGTGAGCTGGGAGCTGCAGGATGGAAGAGCATCCAGCTGCCCCCTCTGACAGCATGGTGTAATGGAATACTTTGTCTGATTTTTATACTGGGAGTGAGTCATGCCCCTGTGACTTCCCTTCATGGCTCTTCTGTGAATTGTTTACTCTGCAAGGACAGGATGTGTTGCCTCCAAGCCCTTTCTACTTCTTCAGAGGTTTGGCAGAAGGGGAGGCAGCTTGCTGACCATGTCAGCAGATGTCTTGTGCAGCAGCAGGGCCACACCACAAAGCAGTTTCTCCCCAAACCAGTCTGGTGCTGTTTAGGTGTTTATCAAAAAGCCCAGGAGCAGATGTGTTTTCTGCATTGTGCAATAAAGGCTGTGGTAGCAGCACCCAGTGACTGTTGTGTGGGCACTGGCAGCTGAGGTGGTCTGGGGAAGGGTGGCATGAAATCAGAATTTCTTCTTCACAGGTTGAAGTTGCATGGCAAAGGAAAGGAACGCTTTTGTCTGTTTCCATCTCAAATGAGATGAAACGTGGGATTTGCCAGATTTCTGCTGGGAGAGCCATTCAGTGTGAAATCCCACTTCAAAAGACCTGAAACGGAAATGGGTTTTGCTCTTGAGCCTGGGAAAGTCCAGGGATCCATAGCAGAGGCAGGTGTCCAAGGAGGCCAGGACAAGTGGTGGGTGAGCACTGTGGTAACAGCACCCCAGCTGCACCACAGTCATGCTTCTGGCACTTGGGTCCATTCCTGGGATGTTCTTCAAAAGAGGGAAAAAATGATAATTAAGTCCATATGTGGCACTCTCTGGGTTATTCCCTCAATGCTCTTGGTTTTATGGTCCATGATGAGGATGTTTGGTTGCAGAACCTCAGAATCACAGAGTCAGTTTGGTTGGAGAAGAGCTCTGAGATCAGCAAGTCCAACCCTGACCCAACAGCCCCTTGTCACCCAGAGCATGGCACTGAGGGCTGGTCCAGTCCTTAAACACTCCAGGGCAGTGACTGCACCAGCTCCCACATTCCAGCATCCCATCACCCTTTCTGTGCAGAAATTCTTCTGAATGTCAAACCTAAACCTCCCCTGGCACAGCCTAAGGCTGTGTCTGTTGCATTTTGGCTACAGGATCGGCAGAAAGGATAATGTAACATAGTTCTTGGTGTAATGGAGAAGCAAAAGAGAGCTTTTATTTAAAGAAACACTGCAGTTATATAGGGGAGTTCATGCAATATAGAATAGAAAAGGCTCATTGGTCCAAGAAGGCAACACCTCTTTGAAAACATGCTTTCTGCAGAACATCCCATCTCTCACATCTTCAGCAGGTGTTTAATCATTGTTGTAATTTCTTGTCCTTGAGCAGCCTGAGAAACCCAAGGCTTTGAGGCTGCTTTTCCCTGGTTCCCAGCAGTATCCAACAGCATGTGTCCTCTTGTCCTATCACAAATAGCCTGGGAGAACCAAATAGCCAAACCCCACCTGGCTCCAATCTCCTTCCAAGGTCACCCCTGAGCCTCCTCTTCTCCAGGCTGAACAACCCCAGCTCCCTCAGCCTCTCCTCATCAGACTTGTGCTCCAAACCCTTCACCAGCCTCTCTGCCTTTCTCTGGACATGCTCCAGCATCTCAACATCCATCTCAAATTGAGGAGCCCAGAACTGGACCCAGAACTCAAGGAGTGGCATCACCAGTGCTGAGCACAGGGAAGAATCACTTCCCTGGTCCTGCTGGCCACACCATTCCTGATAACAAGTGAGGATGCCTCCTCCTGAGTCCCATGGTCGAGTTCCATCTGGTGTCTGTTTGATTCATGTTCCATGACAGATAATGATACAGATCATCATTGTCACAATCCCTGCACTTCTGGTGACCCTAAGAAAATCACATCATCTTGCTGTGACTTTCTTCCCTGTCTCTAGAGTGCTGGTGATCCTCTCCAAGTGGTGTTCTGCCTGTTAGACCAAAATCTGTGATGATGCAGGCTCAAACAAAGGTGCTGTGCCCAGGACAGTGGAGAGCACAGAGATACCTGGATGTGGCTGGTTCCTCACAAATCCATGGTGGAGCAGCTTTTTGTGTGCCTGGGAGGAGGAAAAGCTGTGTATGGTGCAAGCCCTTCTCTAATATGGGAGATGAGAGCAGAAAACCAAAGTTCTGTGCCTCAGCTGGGGTGTGTGACTTGCCACCAGAAACCTGGTGCCTTTTGGGTTGCACCATTCAACCTCCACTCAGCTGTGAGATAAAAACCTGCTTCATTCACCTGAAGAGGATTTAGGATAAACAAACAGGTGAAAGCTGTTGTCACTCTGCAGGAATGGGAATAATGAAGTTACACCTCCTGTTTCACCAGTTTTGAGCTTTCCATGCACTTGTCTTTAGAGCTGAAATTGCCAGTATGTAATTTGTGGTGCCAGACTGAATTTATTCCCTGGAAAAATCCCATTGAGACAGTTTATTTTTGCCCTGGAGGCAAGGGCTGTGCTCTCCAGAGGAAAGGCTTTTAGAGCAGCCATCATCCCTCCATGACCAAAGTCAGATTTCTTTCTGGAAACCTCCTTATCTGCATCATTTTACTGCCCTGAGCTGCAGAAGTCTTGAGCACTGGAAGTTAGAACTAAAATTAATGGTAGTTCTGCTTGCACAATAAAAGCTACTCTGTAAAATTGGTACAAATTCAGTAGTTTGCTTGAAGCAGCCCAAATTAAAGTTTTTCATTTACTTTTCCTCTGTGGTGAACAGAGGGACAGCACCATCACTCATTTCTCTGACCAGTGGAGTTTCCCTTGTTTTTGAGACACAGGCAGAAACCACTGTGTCTTTGGGCAGTTCAGAAAGGAAATCAGAAATGTCATCATCAGAAATGTCTCTGCTTCTGTGCTGGTTTGGGTGTGCTTTGTGGCACTTTCTGGATGAACTCCCAGATCAGCCTTGAACAACCTCCACTGACTATGGAGAGTGTTAAGTACCAAGGTGTGGGCTGATAATTGGCTGTGGCTGTTTGTTGAACAAAAAACCTGCTGATTATACTGTGGCTGTTTGTATTCAAGTATTTATTTGTTAAAAAATCCAATTATTTCTTTTTTAGGAGACTATATTTTGGCTAACTTCTAAAGAGACTGAAACTCTCTCCTTCAAGGGCCATTTGCATCTCTGTGCAGTGCAGCACGCTTCTTACAAAGCAGAAAAATCCCCTAGTCCTGTTCAAAAAACCACCACAATTTTTTTCTATGGTTAAAGGCACATGACTCTCTATTTATACTGTCAATCTCATGATGCCAATCACGATGTCAATCTCATTTCTTTTAAATTATACTTCCCATAGATTTGAAAGCACATTTAATTAAAATGCATCGTGTCATAAAGAAATACATTATTTTTCACAGCCCTGCACCTTAGTGAAAAGGCTTTCCAAGAGGCAAGTCCTGATTTCAAAATGTTGAAATAAGAGGGGTTTTAATGTAAATTATTGATTTGACAGTTCTGCATAAGATTTTTTTTTTCCCAGAAAGGCAGCATTTCCATCCTGAGGTGTGTGGGGTGACATCTTTTAGATCTGCTGTGCATTCCCAGGGATGAGGAGAGGAGGAACATTAAAAAGTTGAAGGAATCCAAACACTGGCATTTGGTTCATGCTGGCACTGGTTACCCCTAAAGAAGGGTAAGAAATTACTGCTGGCATTCAATTGCTGGCCATCAGCCACAATCTGCCAATGTTAATTTGGCTTTTTTCCCTGGCCAGGCTGGAGAATGAGAGTGTGAGTGATGGCACTCTGTTCTCCAAACCTGCTGCTGCTCTGCCAGGGCCCAGCTGTGGCTGTCAGCTGGGGAATCCTGGGTCTGCAGCTGCTCATGGGGCCAAACCAGCTGTCACTTCAGAGATTCTGCTCCAGGCTGCAGCAGGAATTTGGTGCTGGGGGACAACAATGATTTTAGAGTCAGACAACGCAGCTGCTCCATGGAGTAGATGTGCTGTAGTCTCTGTATTTATTTTAAGGAAATTGATCCTTCAGGATCAATGCTCAGGCCAAAAGACCATGTGCTACTGTCCAGCAGTTCCAGGCTGGGCTGTTTGGAATGGGCAGGGATGAGCAGGAGCTTGCCATGTGTACAGGTTCCAGTTTTGCAGCTGATGGTTCTGCTGCCTGTGACAGAGATGCTGCAGCATTCTCACATCTATCCCTTTGCAGCATTCATAAATTCACCTTGGGAATCTTTGTTTTTAACAGCATGACCCATTTAGCACGTTGTAATGTCTCTTGCTGAAAAGAGCTGGAGATGTGATGCTGTGCCAGCAGCCCTGGTGGTGCCTGGGTCTGACCAGGAGAGCTCTGCAGGTGATGGAGCCCAGAAAAGCTGAGGCTGAGCCAGGGAAACACAGGGGGAGGTGGTACCTGCATTTTGGGAGGGAGAGGGAGAAAGAAACAGGTGTGGGGGTCCAGCAAGAGAATAAATGCAGGAGACAGAGCTTGGGACAGGGGGGCTGGGGAGAGGAGCTCTGGTGGCCTCAGCTCTGCTGGAAGAGCTCCTGGAGAAAGCTGCTCTGCAGCTGGATGTCCCTGGAGCATTTCAGCAGGGACAGCTGCACAGGGGGGGACACAACAGGGGGGGACAGAGCAGCCACAGGGGGGGACAAAGGAGCCACAAGGGGGGACACAGCAGGGGGGACAGAGCAGCCACAGGGGGGGACACAGCAGGGGGGACACAGCAGGATGGGACAAAGGAGTCACAGGGAGGGATAGAGCAGCTACAGGGCGACATACAGCAGCCACAGGGGGGGACACAACAGCCACAGGCTATGACCCAGACCCAGGCAGGTTGGTGGCCCAGCAGGCACAGCTGGTGGCCCAGCAGCCTGGCTGCACTGTCCCTCCCAGTCCCTCCCAGTCCCTCCCAGACTCCTCCAAGGGGACTCTGAGCCCCTGTCCCTGCAGAGCCTGCAGCTCCTGGGGGCTCTGGGGGCTCAGGGCTGTGGCTGGGGGCTCTGGGGGCTCTGGGGGCTCTGGGCTGTGGCTGGGGGCTCAGGGGGCTCTGGGGGCTCAGGGCTGTGGCTGGGGGCTCTGGGGGCTCTGGGGTCTCAGGGCTGTGGCTGGGGGCTCTGGGGGCTCAGGGCTGTGGCTGGGGGCTCTGGGGGCTCAGGGCTGTGGCTGGGGGCTCTGGGGGCTCTGGGGGCTCTGGGCTGTGGCTGGGGGCTCTGGGGGCTCTGGGGGCTCAGGGCTGTGGCTGGGGGCTCTGGGGGCTCAGGGCTGCTCTGGTCTCACCCCAGGAAGGAGAAGGACTCAGCTGGGTCTCTGCCCCCAGGCACAGGACCCTGCTTCCAGCTCTGCCTGAGGGATCTCCTCACTGAGTACAGGAGAGGAGGGACTGCTGCACTGGGATGATTTTCCTCTCTTTGGCTTAGCTGATCATTGGGGTCTTGATCTTCAGACCAGCTGCTGCAGGGGCTGGGATTTTGCTGCTCTGACGTGCAGAACAAGATGTTCTTCAACCCCAGAAGACCCTTTTTGGGCTTGCTCTGTCTCAGAAAGTACCTGGGAAGGGTGGGTGGTGCATGGAGCTGCCCTGTGTGCAATGCAAACCAATCCCACTCTGCGCTGACACTGCCAGCCTCTGGGAGGAGGCCCTTTAGTGAAAGCAGACAAAGGGTAGAGAAATGTGTCAGACAGTTATTTTTTCAGCCTGCATCAAAGAACTGAGATACACTTGCGGTTTTTAAGGGTGTTTTTCGGTCTTTCCCTTTCCTTTCCTTTCCTTTCCTTTCCTTTCCTTTCCTTTCCTTTCCTTTCCTTTCCTTTCCTTTCCTTTCCTTTCCTTTCCTTTCCTTTCCTTTCCTTTCCTTTCCTTTCCTTTCCTTTCCTTTCCTTTCCTTTCCTTTCCTTTCCTTTCCTTTCCTTTCCTTTCCTTTCCTTTCCTTTCCTTTCCTTTCCTTTCCTTTCCTTTCCTTTCCTTTCCTTTCCTTTCCTTTCCTTTCCTTTCCTTTCCTTTCCTTTCCTTTCCTTTCCTTTCCTTTCCTTTCCTTCCCTTCCCTTCCCTTCCCTTCCCTTCCCTTCCCTTCCCTTCCCTTCCCTTCCCTTCCCTTCCCTTCCCTTCCCTTCCCTTCCCTTCCCTTCCCTTCCCTTCCCTTCCCTTCCCTTCCCTTCCCTTCCCAAATTAAGGAAATCAACCAAGCAATGTAAGAACTAAAGTATAACTTTAATTGGTAACAGCTTGTATGAAACAACACAGGACTGCAGACATGATTGCAAAAGCTTAACTCTACACTCTCTGAAGTTACAATACACAGAATATAAAATAATAATAGTAACAACAATAATAATAATAGTAGCAAATAGCACTCCTAACATCCTCAGCCCACCCCAAGTAATAATTTCTTTCCATCCAATTTCTCAGTTGCTTTGCTTTCCCATGAAAGTCCATCCCCAGGGTTGTGACAAGCTGGAAGGAATGGCAGGAGTAGTCACCCACAGAGGTCTGGGAGGCAGGAAAGGAAAAATCCCAGATAAATCCCAGGCTCCCTGTGCTGGGAGTGTCTGGGACATGGATTCACACTGCTTGGAAAACCTGACTGGAAAACGCCTTGTGCTCTGGCTACCCTGAAGATGGAGCTTCCCTGGCACATTTCCCTTGCTGGTGGCAAGGGGCTGAGAAGATTCTCTGGTGTAGTTTCTGAACCATTTTGTCCCTCTGCTGTGGGCACATTGCTTCACTGCCAGGCTGTGCAGAAAGGATGTAAAATACCTTGTCTTTATGTAGCACCTCTTGTTAGAAGGGACCCAAGGGACAGGAAGGTAACCAGCTCTGAAATGAAGAGTAGAGCTCCTCCCCAGCCCAGAGCAGACTGAAAATAGGTTGTTGTTTTTTTTTTTTTTCCAGGATCTCAGAGCCAACCCCACAACACTTTGAGATTGTTTTTCCTCCAACAACACTTTGAGATTGCTTTTCCTCCATCTTTTGCTCACCCTTTGTGTCCATCAGCAGCCATCCATCACTACCAAAGTTTGCTATTCATTGTCACTGCAGGATACAAGATCCCTACAGCACGCATTCCAGCAAGCTGAATTTCACCCAAAGAGAAACTCGGTGACCTGGAGGAGTAAGGGAGGAGCTGACTCAGAGCAGAGTCCTGCTAAATTTTAAACAGTCCCCAATAAGTCCAATTCCTTAGCACAACATCGGCGTGATTGTGGTTTTTGCTGCAGAACAGCTTATCTCCCTTCTCCAGGGGAAAGGGTCTGGCGAAGTTTATTGAGCCTTTCTCGTGTCCCATGATGTTGTTGAGGCTGGTGTTTGGGTATTTGTAAAACACCAGAGTAAAAGGCTCTGTGATGTTCCTCATGTGGAAGAGCTGGGCGTAGATGAAGTACTCGCCACGCTGCTGGATGATGAGGTACTGCTCTTGGTACTGCACAATCCCCTCGCAGTTCCGTACGTTCCAGATCCAGGTCATGTTCTCTATAGAAGAGTTTTTTACTGAGGAAAGCACAGAAAAAACAGTGTGGTGATTAATTATGCCCAAGGACAACCTTGTTCTGTACATTGTTTTATCACTGTATCCCACTCTCTCGCTCCCCGCTCGCTTCTTGGCTTTCTAATAATAATTATTATCTACTTGCCATTGCAATTGTTACTGATCATTCTTTTTGAGTTTACTGACTTCCAAGAAGTGCTAGAAAGGGCTCTCAATCTGCCAGGAGAGGCTGTGAAGGAACTCTGTGGCTTGGAGGTGCTCCCTGCCAGCACAGCTTAGCTGTGGAAAGCACTCTGGGGATGGGGAACCTTCAAGACTTTAGGGTTGGGTCTGAGCTGGTCTCAAAATAAGAAACAGTTCCTAGGTGGGATTTCAGCTGGATCTGAGGATGGTGAGGATTACAGTAATCTTCTTGCTGGCTGCTGTGGTTACAGCCCTTCACAAGGGAAGCTGTCATCAGCTGGAATTTTATGCCTGCAGAACTTTTTCATTGAATTAGTTAAACCTCTCTGAAGGTCTCAGCTACTCTGTAGGGTGTTATTTTAGAGCTGCCCTGGGGTTTGCTCAGAGAGCTGCTGATATACACCCAGCAGGAGTCAGGTAGTCAGATGAGCCCCGTGGGGCTGTTTTTGGGGAGGTTTTTGGGGAGCTGACTCACGTGGAGAGAGGTGGCTGCTGGCTGCCCACCCTGGCTGCAGAGCTGAGGATCTCTGCTTGCCCTGGGAGCTCTGCCAGTGCTGACCCTTGTCCCTAAACCTCATGTCACAGCACAAGGAAGCAGGTCTAGAATCTCCATACTTACAAGTTCCATGTGCCCAGCATGTGCCTTGTGCCTGTGGAAAGAAGCAGGGCTTGGTCAGTGTTTTCTCCGGGAATTTTCCATATATCAGTGAGCTCAGCAGAGAAGCATTATCATTACAAGGGCACTCTCCCAGGAGGAAAAGTTTTCTACCCACCATTGCAAACACAAGCACTGATTTGTTTTGAAAAAACATGTTTTATGGCAAGGATTGAAATGCTTAAAATTTTTTGGCTGAGTCGATTTTTTTCGTGGCTGTTTTGGTAGTATTTTCACAAAACTTAAAATAGCAAAAGGACAACCAATCAGCAATGGCCTGAGAGAAGTTCTGCATTCCTCTTGGGTGACAGGTTTTCATTCCATCCCTGGACTCAGCTCTTGTGGATGCATCACAAGGGATGACTCTCTGGGCAAGGGCTTGTCTTGAAGCCAGTGCAAAAATGTGGCAAGCTGCACAGCACTGAGCTAATTCACCCTGGTTAAAGCCATGAACCTGTCCTGCTGTGCAGAGTGGCTTGGAATCACTCAGACAAATCAAATCAGCACTATCACATCACAGAGGCAGAAGAGGGAGGACAGCTGCTGAATTTTAATCCTTCCTCTCTCTAGCTGCTGCACATGCTTAGCTCAGGGTGACAGGTTTTCTGATCCAGCAGTGAGTTTTGCAGTGCACTTCTAGCCTGGAGAAGGAGGTGTCTGTGTGGGTGCCCTGGTGGGAAATTGTCAGTGGCAAGAGATTTAAAGAGATTTCATTCCATTCCCTCAACTCACAGCTTGGGCTTTGCTCATGGAGCTCTTCCTACAGCAGCTCCATTCTCTCTCTCACAGAGCCCAAATCCCAGATTTGGGATCATCTTAAAGATACAGGGACCTGATTCTGCCTCATGCTGCTCACATCTTAATGAATGCAAGCTCTGAAATGCTTAAATCTGCTGTTGGAGCACAACCTCATTCCTTCCTTAGGAAGTTGCTGTCCCGAGTGCTGGGGAAGTTGTCGGCTGCCTTGCAGGGAAAGGCTTTCACTGCCATTCCTGCTTTCCCCAGTTAATAGGGACCAACAGGACTGAAAACAGTCCTTTCACTAGCTAAATAAACTTTTCCCAAAAAAAGAGAAGGGAAGGAGTGAATATGCGTGAATATCTGTGTGCCTGTTGCCTTCAGAGGGATACAGCTGTGCCTGCAGGTCACAGAGCTGCTGCTTCGCAGCTCCCAAACAGATGATGGGAACTGTGGGTTTGGGGCTAAAAGTGGATTTAGTGAGGGGTTTTTTTCATATTTTCCTGCTATAAGGTGCATAGAATGTTCCTCTCTTGTGGGAATTTAGCAGAGTTCATATATTATTTTTAAAAAATCAGTGCCCTGCAGGACCAGCCCTCAGAAAGGTCTCTGGCATCCTTATGACCCAAATAGCTCCCAAACCATGAGAACAAATTTCCCTTCCTCTTAAGAGAAGGGGGCTTTTTCCTTGTGTCCTCCCCGGAAGAGCTGGAACTGCAGGGAGGTACATTACAGCGGGATGTCTCAACCCGGAATCCCAAACTACTTCTTGGCTCCTCCAGGACACAGATTTGTATTTTGGAAAGCAGAAAATGAGAAACTGGCCTTCAGCTCGTGAGTCAGCTTGGCTCAGCCTGTATTTCTGTTCAGTACTGTGCGTACAGTTAGGAAAAGCTCATTGGGATTAGCTTGTGAAATGCAGAGCAAAGCTCGGTTCAGTGACTGGTTTTTGAGCTAGATTGTAAAAACCAAGTGTGAAAAAGGTTTCTGCCCTGGAGAATCACCACAATTTCTTTGCCCCTCTGGTCCCTACAGAGCACCACCACTCATTATCACATTGGAACACTGCACACCATTGGTGCAGGAGAAGAAAAACCAAAGAAACAAAACCTGGCTTTTTTTTTTTTTTTTTTTTTTTTAAGCTTAAAGCAATGAAAGGAAAATGTTGAAGACATTGAGGAATTGGCGACACAGTAAGGGATTGGCGAAAACATTATCAGCTGAAATCATGGAAACCAAAAACATTAGGACTCTTCAAAAGAGGAGAGAATTACTAGGCTGGAGTTAGTGGATAGCATCAACACAGCAGTGTTATATTAACAAGAATTAGTAATGCTGCATTGCAGAGTTGAGAATTTTGCTTTGTGCTTACCCGCTGATGGTAGAGCAAACAGAAGATGATGGGAACCAGAGCTGAAAGAACAAGACAGACAAAAATGAGAACGTAAGAAGCCGTTCGCAAGTCCGCGCATCTCCTGCTCTGCACAGCATTCCCGTTCTCCAGCATGGCTGGTGCTCCCTTGGTGCTGGCCATTGGTGCAGCTGGAGCTGAGGATGAGGATGCAGCAGAGCTCAGGGTGCCGAGGAAGGCACTGCCGGAATTCCCAAGCTCCGTGTTACCGCGTTGGGACACGGACGGGATTCTATGCTGGCGATTTCCCCACACTTATATAGCCAAGAGGAGGGGCCAACGGGTTTCATCAGCACGAAAGGCAGTGAGCAAGCACTTCCTCACGAAACTGAGGCAGCTTTCATTTGGCTCCTGGCCCAGGAAGCCTAAAATGAAACCAGCACAGGCTTCAAAATTCGCCTCGGAATAGCGACGCAAGGGGTCAAGGGTGAAAACCCTGCAGGGAACGTGGATTTTGCTGGATGAGGCATGGAGGGATGCCAAGCACAGGAACCTCACCCTACCTGCTGTCCCTCCCTGGAGGTGTCACTGCTTGCTTTTTGTTCACCCTTAGTGATGAGCTGGCAGCAGGTGGGATCTGATCTTGATGGCACATCCGAGCGCTGGTGGCGGAAGGACGTTTTTCCAGTTCCCCAGGGACACAATTCACGGCGGCAAAAGTGAAATTACAGAAATTTGTGACGCCACGAGTGGAAGCAGCAAACAGAATCTGACTGCCAGCCTCCGCTTCCTCCTGGCGCCACCCAAGGAAGAGCAGGAAAGGAGTTGGGGTTTTGTAGTTGGCTTTCAAGGTCTTCCTCAAATAATTTTTAGTTTTTCACTTTCTTTAATTTCTTTATTTGGGTTCTCAAAGCTGCGATTGAAGTGTTGCGTGGAGAAGGCAAAAAAAAAAAAGGTTTTAGAAAAGCAAACAGGCTTAAGAAGTAAAAAGCAAATGTAAACTAAAAAAGAAAAAATACCCTACTAAAATAAATATTTTAACTGTCAACCTCAAAAGTAGTTTCTATTTTTACGTTCTGTACATTCTTTTGAACTCTCTTTTAATATGAAAACGTGCTCTTCATTGAGTTTGTTTAGAAAAGAAATTCTGATGTCACGAAGATCACCAAGAGATCTCTGCCAGCTCCTCTGCTGCACTCTCTTTCTGGGGATGGAATGCTTATAAAATGAACTTTATCAACTTTACTCTTGGCTCTTCTCTGCCTCTTCCCAACCTGTGGGCAAAACCTCAGCTCTTCAGGCTGCATCAAACCGAAATTAAACATCTGTATGGTGCTGGAGGCAGCTGCTGCTCGGGGCTGACCCCTGGCAGGGCACCCTTTGGGGGCAGCTTTAGAGCAAACCATGGAAAAGGAAATTCCAGGAGAGCCTGGGGTGACTTTCCTGTGCCGCCCCCGCAGCCTGTGGAGGTTTCCTGCCTGGCTTGGTGGCCATTTCACACCACTGATGTCAAGGAGACAAGGTGCTTTCTGCAAATTCCTTCCGAAGGAAATCGTGTAAGGACTTTGATCAAGCATTTTGGTCAAACACAGAGCTATTATTGCTGTCACAGATAGAGCTTGGGGCAGAAAATGCCAGTCCTGGGATGCAAAACTTGCCAGTTACTTCAATAAATACAGGGTTTAAATGGGAATGATCACACAAAGGCGGGACCAAAAAGGATCTGGAGTTGAATGCTTCCAAATATTGAACAGGCTGGAGTCTACCTCGAGTCCAGCTAATATTTTATTTATTTTATATCAATGATATCATCTTAATTAAGCATGGATACACTGCCCACTGTTAAGGGGCAGCACTGGAGGGCAGTGGACTGTAAATCTGCTTTTCTGTCTATTATTTGTAAATATGCTGGCAGTGCATGGTGGGGAGAGAGCCCTGGCACTGCAGCCCTGGAGGAGGCAGGGCTGGAGGAGCCCTGGTAGGAGGCAGCAAGCAGCATTTCATTCTGCAGGTCCCAGCAGCCTCAGCCAGGCTTGGGAGCAGGGAAATCACTGTTTAAATTAAGGCTCTCTCTCTCTCTCTGCTGCAAGAATATTTATGGCTGCATCTCAACTGCATTTTCTCTACAGCAGTTTTTGTTCAGCCAGTATTTAAAAAAAAAAAAAAAAAAAAAAAAAAAAAAAAAAAGAAAAGGACTCAGGCTAAGCAGAGCAGAAGATACAATCACAACCACATTTGGGCTCATTCTCTTCCTCATTTCTCACTCTGCTCAAAAGCAGCCTCAGCTCTCGGAATGGGATTTTGCAACCAGCATATAAATTGACAGGATGCCCACTGTATGTTGCTGTCCTCCTTCCTTTTCTTTTTTTGTTTTTTCTCCCTCCTCACAGCTTGTTAGGGAGGCATGGAAACAAATTTAGTGTAGAGGCAGTTGTGCTCTGCATGAAGGGACACAAGGACATGGCTTAGTGGTGGACCTGGCAGTGTTAGATTAAAGGTTGGACTCCATGATATCAGAGCTTTTTTCCAACCTAAATGATTCTAACAGCAGGGTATGACTCTTACCTGCCTTTCCCCCCTTACTTCCCCTTTCTGGTATCTTTAGAAGACAAAAATTTGGCAGCACCCAGAGCTCAAAATACACGAAGTTTATTTCTGGCTTTGAATTTCCATTGTGCTGGAGTCCGTAGGTGCAGGTGTTTGACTCCCTGCCAGCTTGTTAATCCAGAATATCTGCTCAAATGCTTGCAGGGAGTGTCATGTGCTCCATTGTGGACCTCACTTCCTCTGCCTAAACCCAGCCCTGGGACTTGTGGTAATGCCTCCAGCATAGACTGGAAGCAGCAAATTTACCACAAGTGTTTTCAGGCAGGAACTTTCCACTTTCCATCTTTCTTTGTGGCATTGTGATGACCTTCTCTAGCTCATTTGTCCCAGCCCATCTGTTCAGATGCCACCACACTGTGCCTTGCAGCTTCTGGGCAGCTGCTTTCCATAACCTCATAAATATCTGCATTTTTCACCACCAAATAAGGTACCACTGGTATCAGTATGAAGTTTACTTTAGCCCTGAAGTGGGTTTCCTCATGTTGGGGAGAAAACAGCTTGTTTTCTGTCAAAACAAAGATCTTTGCTTTGTGGTGCAGCTTGCATTTCTGTGTGTTTGTGGAAAGGCTGGTGTGTTTCCAGCTGTCACAGCTTTCCAAGAACATGAGAGAGGCTTGAGAAGCATTGGAAAGCCCTAGTGGAGTTTCAGCCCTAGTCTGCAGGAGCACAGAAAGAGAAAGCTGGATTAATTTGAATTTCAGATCTCTCAGCCTCCTGCTGTCCTTGTTTCTCTCAGAATGTTTTGGTGTCAAGACAATATCAATGGACAAAAATGAAAAAAAAATCGGGCTCCAAGGGGGGAATGCCAGTAGGAAGCCATGGCAGGATGCACTTTTGGGGCAGCCCCTGGGCACTCTGAGTCCCAATCTCAGGGGCACAGAGCCAGAGTTGGGGGGACCACAGTGGTGAGCCCCCAGTGGGAATCCTGAATGAAGGAAGTGATTGGAGTTCTCTGGCACCCTGTCCTGGCTTGCTCCTCAGGCATTTTCTGCCCTGGTTTTCATTTCTAGCTGTTTGTGTTCCATTCAGCCCCTGGCTGTTAGGTTGGTGAGGGGTCAGATTGAATAGTGGTTGAAATTAGGGGTGGGTGAAGCAACACTCTGGTGTTGAATGGGATCTTAGAAATTACCCATCTGGGTATGGCCACAAGGGTTGGGTATCTTCATCAGCCTGGTGAAAAAGAGTGTGAAATTGTAGAGCCATGCTGTCTTTGGCTGTGTTCTCAATAGGGGCAGGTAAGGGCTGTCCTTTGGGTCAGGGATGCCCGTGAGGGAAACCTTGGAAGGGCTTGCCTGGGTAAGGGCTGCAGGGAAAACACTTTGGGTCTCTTGTTGCAAAAGCTGATTTGTTGAAGAGATTGAGAGCCTCACTCCAGTTGCCCAAGTCCTGCATTCAAACCTAAGCAGGAGCAGAGGACTTCAGAGAGGGAGCTAGTCCTCTGTCTGACACCTTGCAGGAAAAGAGTGATCTGCCTCATCCAAACTCTAAAAAGTGTTTCCTGATTTCCCAGCCCTTGTCACTGGGGCTGGAGGAAGCAGTGCAACCTCACTAATTTTATTGAAGCCTTTGTCACTGGGGTTGGAGGGAGCAGTGCAACCTCATTCTCTTGCTGCAGAAAGTGGGGGAGCTCTGCTGTGAGAGCATGAGCATAAGTGGAAACTGTGTGAATGGAACAGGACCAAAAACTGCTAATTGTGGTCTTGTAAAGACACCAAATAGAGAGGTGGCTGTTCTCATATTTACACTCTGCTCACCCAGAGAGCACCGGTGGTCGTGGCTACTCTGGAAAATCACAGTGGTTCTGTACCAGTCTCAGAAAATCCATTTGATATTTGCAGATACATGGGGGAGTTCATTTTCCAGGCCTCAGCAGAGCTGCTGCAGAAACCCAGGGTTTGTTCTCTCCTTCAGCTGCAAGCAGCACCTGCCCAGGGAGCTCCTCTCCTCACCCCACCCCACCCCATGGCAGCTTGGTTCTGCCATGGTACCTGAAGGGAGTTTATCCAACTAAAGACCCCAAAGAGACCCTCTGGCCTAGGTCTTCATTCTCCTTAAAAGTGAAAAATGTGGAATTTGTCCTCAGTCTCCCATGGATTTCCAGATTAAGCCTGCAGCCCCTTTCGTATCCACAATGCTCAGGTTATTCCTTTCACCAGTCATTTATGGACAAATCTTTCCAGAGGACAGCAGGACTCTTGGGAGATGTTTCCCACATCTCCAAGTATTCCAGTTTTCCTTCTGGTGATGATGGTATCCCAGTTTTCTTTCCCTTTTCAGGAAACAGGATGCTTGATTCTGGACTCAGCCCTCCCACACACATCTTCAAGCTTCCATGTACAGAGTGATTTCTGCCTTTTTCCCCTTCAGCCTGGTCCCTGGTCCTGGGAAAAAAATTCTAAAAAAAAACCACACTAAAATATTTTAAAAAACCAAACCCCAAAATTCCCCAAAAAAGTCTTAAAATCGGTCACTGGACACCTAAAATCTGAACTGAAATATCCCAAACCTAACAAAATTCTGAGCATTTCTGGGGAAAAAAATCAGGAAAAATCCAGGAAAAATTCAGCCTTAAAAAAAAAAAAAAAAAACACACACACAGAAAAATCCCTAAAAGTTTGCACTAAGAAACACAAAAATCCCCCCAAAATCACACTAAAAATGGACAAAAAAGTCCTAAAATCTGCACTAAAAAAACCCCTCAAAATTAGTCCCAAAACTCAACGAGATTGCAGGGATTCCTTGGGGGGAAAAAACAGGAAAAAATGGCAAACACTGGGAAAGAAATCCGGGGGAAATCTGATTCTAAATGGCTAAAAAAGCCCCAAAAATCACTCTAAATCAAATATTTTTCTCACTAACAATGATTGTATTTCTACTGCAAATCTTGCTTCTGCAGAGCAAGAACCTGCACCTTCTTCTTCCTCAGTTTTTTTGTCTCATTTTTTTCAGAGACTTTCTCCAGGTTATTAGAGTTTCACCCTGCCCTTCTGTGACATTCTTGCTCTCATGCCCAGGTTGGATTCCTTAAATCCAAAGGGGTTGTAGGAAAAAGGAGGTAGAAAGTCCAGGAAGACCTCATTGTTTTGTCTCTCCTCCTGTTTCCTTGCAGTTTTTTTGTTTGTTTTTTTTTTTTTTTGCAAACCCAGGGTCAAAGCTGTGTGTGACTGTACCCACAACAGCAAGGAGAGATCCTGGCTTTTTCTGCATGGGGCAGCACAGCCAGGGCAAACATCAGGGTTTGGCACCTGGGCTCGGGAAGGCAGCACCTGGCCCTGCTCCTAGAAAGGACATTTTTGGAAAAAGGATCAAGCACAGCACAAGGAGATGACTTGAGTTATTGGAACTAACTGGGAAGGTAAATGAGATTTTATAAACCTTCTCTTGTAAAGTGTGGCTGCTGCTGGGGACAGTGGATAATCTGAATCTTTTCAGAGTGGGTGAGCAGCTACCAGAGTTAGTTCTTCACATTTTCAGGGATGAAACACAGAGAACCATAGAATCATTTCATCTGGAAAAGACTTTCAGACTATCAATCCAGCTGTTATCCTAGCTCATGGGAGACATTAAAGAAGTTTCTTGTCAGCACCTCTGAGGGCTTATTGAGGGCTTATAAGAAAGGTGAGGACTTTCAGACAGACAGGACAATGGGTAATGGTTTTACACTAAAAGAAGGTCAGTTCAGATGAGATACATGGAGGAAATGTTTTACACTGAGGGTGGTGATGTTCTGGCATGGAACAAATATGTAGCAACATCTTTTCCAGTGTGGGAGGTTGTGTACAGAAGGATGGGACTCGTTTTTTTGTGTGACATTTCTGAGCTCTTGGGCATGCTGTGGAGGGCAGGGGTGCCTGGCATACCCAGGGCATGTTGTGGCAGGAAGCCCATAGGGAGGAGTGGAGGAAAAAGAGCAGTTGTTACCTCATTCAGCTCTTTCACTCTTACAAATTGCTTGAGGAAAGTGAAGTGCTGTTTGTTTATTCACCCATCCTACTCCTCCTCTGGCACAGATCCCAGATCGCTGAGATGGGAAGGAAGAAATCCATCTGAAAGTTGTGAAACCTTGGCATGGTTCTTCCCCAGCTCAGGGCTGCGAGGCTTGCATCACCCCCATTGACATTTGTCTTCCTCTCATGCTTCAGAAAGGCTCAGAGCCTCACATTACATCAGCATCTGGCAGCCTCCCTCTGTGCTTCTGCCCTCCCCGGTGAAATGAAACTGCCCTGCTGCCCTGGGCCAGCCTGACAAGAAACCCAGCTCTGAAAACCTGGTTTTCTTGCTGGCTCAGCAATGCCAGGGAGCTGTGCAGGGTGAGCCAGGCACTCCTGGTGCTCCCCAGCTGTGGGGTGAGCCCCCAAACCCTGCCCTGCTCCCCACAGCTCTGCCCCAGGGTGGCTGTGCTGATTAAACCCTCTCCTCCTTGAGCAGGGATGTCTTTGCAGTTCCCCCCTCCTGACTTCCTTCCCATTGCATCATCAGATGATGTTTTCATTTCCTCCACGCATTTGAGGAGCTGCTGCCTTACGATGGTGCTAGGGCTGGGTCATCAGCACCTCCAGGGCTGCCTTGCACAACTCCCTGCCCTAAACCATCCCATGGGCTTTGAAAGAGGGGGTTTCTTGCCCTGGCAAGGCAGCAGTGTCACAGGGACATCCAGCCCTGGCACATGACACAGAACTCAGCTCTGGGACCCATTTTTTGGAGAATTGCCCTTTCTGTTCAGTGGTTAAGCTGAGGGGGCTCAGAGGTTCATTCAGTGTGGTATCCTGCCTTAGACACCAGGTCTGATGTGAGCTCTGTTCCTTTCCTTTCAGAGGGGCTCCTTGTGTGTGATTCTGGGCCTGCCCAGCTGTCCTGGTTTGAAGGACAGGTGTCTGCCAGTAAAGGCAGGAGCTTCTCTTTGAAATGGAGAATGTAAACCCCCTCCCTCCAAATTATTATAAATTTGAATGGGCTCTTAGGCAAAGAGATGGGAATTAGGAATAATAGTTCTTTACTAGGAAAATTAAAATAGAAATGCAGTATTACAAAGAGCAAACCCAAAACACTGACAGAGTCAGAATCCAAGCTGACACCCATCAGTCAGTCAGGGTGTTGGCAGCAGTGCCATTAAATGGTGGCTGCATCCTCCTGCAGTGGCAGATGTGGTTCAGCTGGAGCAGTGCTCCTGCAGAAGGTGCAGTTTCCTCTGAAGGTGCAGGGATGATGTGGAAAGGTCTGGCTTTCCTCTGGAATCCAGTGGAAAGAAGGTACCTTGGTGTCCAAAATGTCAGTTTTTCTCTGGGTAGGAAAGGCTTGGCTGCTCCCCCTGGCTGGAGCATCTCCCAGTGGGATGATGGAATTTTATCAGCCATGCAGTGGGACTGAATGGGCCAGCAGCAGATGATCTCTTCCTGGAGGGAGGATGGGTTGTGGGAAAGATAAAGATGATTGTCCCAGCTGATTTAAAGCTGGCCCATTAGCAGATAATGTGTGCCATGGAGATAAGGGTCACTGCCCCACCTGGCTGCAACAGATGGTGACAGAATACACATTTCTGGCCACATCCTGCACTGCAACCCAAGACACCAACCTTTCAGCTTCCTCTTACAGCAATGACTTCAGCAGGTTATTCTATATTTTATATGGCCTACTGCATGAATAAACTTCTAGAAGTGTTTGTTTTCCACTTAATCCTGCTGCCTGTCCATTTAACAAGATGCTAAGGCCTAAATATAATATATATTTATTACACTTCTATTTATATAAGCTATACTGTGCATATATAAGATGACAGATTATACTACACTGAAGTTAAAAGGAATTACAAGCTGTACCATATTAGAATCTTTGTGATCAATAATAACTTGCAAAAGCCACTATATAAATGTGAAAGCCAATAACAACATTTGTCATTTACAATACCATCAACCACCCAAGGCAGCTCCTTCTCCCCTTGCCTATGTGAGAAATGAGGCTCATTGTTTAAAATTTTTATAAATGTTTATTAAGGGATAAAAGGGACAATATCCAGCTTTGGGGTGCTTTGGCAATCTGCCACAGATTAGCTTAAAACAATGTTCTTTTATACTTTTACATGGGTTGATGCATATTCTGGAAGGTTTATACATATTTAAATATTCTTGTGAGTTCAGATGTTCTAGGAGTTTTGTTTTTGCTTGGTTTTTACCTTTGACTTGTCTGCATGCCATCTTGTAGGCTAGATCAATATATTTTATTTCTTCTTGTGGTTTTATCCTGTCATTTTCACACTCC
Source organism: Muscicapa striata striata (assembly GCA_030060385.1). Classification (NCBI taxonomy): domain Eukaryota; kingdom Metazoa; phylum Chordata; class Aves; order Passeriformes; family Muscicapidae; genus Muscicapa; species Muscicapa striata. The sequence continues at coordinate 1,256,500 of JAREIS010000013.1, read as the reverse complement.
TGGTAGCAAAAAGTTAATACATTTTTCTCTCAGTGCTCTGATTTTTGTTTCAGATAGTTCACAAATGTGAGAAACAATTATTTTACACCATCCTCTGAGTTAGCTGAATGAATAAAAGTATTTTAACATTACATAGTTTATATTTTAATGTTATGCTGAGGCCTAAGATAATATATTTATCACATTACTATTTATATAAGCTGTGCAGTGCACACAAAAGCTGGCAGATTATACTGTATCAAAAAACAGTTAAAAGGGATTACAAATTATATAAATTACATATACAAATTACACATATCCAGATTGTTATGTTTAATAATAATTTGTAAAAGCTAATACATAAATGAGAAAGCCAATGTTTATATTGTCATTTATAATACCTAGAAGCTGGGGAGTCATATCTAAACACTGCTGAACTCCTGTCTCTGCTGTCTCCAGCAAGGTTTAGAAAAAAGGGAATCATCCTCAGCCCAGAGCAGAAGCAAGGAAAAACAAATAATCCATCCCTTCAGACACCTTTGTGCCTTATTTGTGCATTATCACTGCCAAGTCCCCAGATCTGTGCTTCCTTGCACAGACTTCCCAACATCTGGGAGATGTCCTGGCTTCATCCAGGGTGAAAAACCTCGCTGGGAGTGTGTGACTGTCTGGTTTATGAACTGAGAATTTGTAAAGATCAAGAAGGAAAAACATCTGCTTCTCCTTGCAGACAAAAAACATTACAAGTTCAGATGAAAGGCTATGACGTTTTGTTTTCCTTTTAAGGCTCTTATTTGTTTGGGTTTGGAAAACAAACACTGTTATTTTTGAAATGAAGACTTTCTTTTTTACATGAAACATGGAAACCATCTGGAAAGGAATTGGGAGAAAATTATTGCCTGAAGAGAAAGTTACTACTGACACTGGGACTGTGTCTTCATTTGTATCAAAATTATGTTAATAGGGTTCAGTCCAACCCTGCACCTGATTTTATCCAACTACTGAATTGTGTTCCTTGGAGGATTTGGCAGAAATTAGAGTTAGGCTTGAAGTACAAGAGACAGGATTTTTGTGTTTGGACTTGGCAGTTGATTAATTTTTATTTACAGTATAGTGAGTTCTTTAGCACTTGTAGCTAACGATCTAAAAGCAAGAAAATGTTGGTGGCTCTAGCTAGTTACAAGGTTTTTTTTAAAGCTTAATTATTGAAGTAAAAACTGATATTTACACTATTTATGCTTTATCTAACTGAAAATTACTACTTCAAACTACGAAGAAGAAGGAGCAAGAAGAGGCAACACCCAAAAACTTTCATCTTCTCCTATACCTATTACTATATTTAAAAATTCCAAATTCCAAACTCTTCACCATGTGAAATTACACACTTTTATTTAAATCACACACAGTGATTCCAACTCCATCACTGAATTTTGGAAGCCTTCTCCAAGGCCTCAAGTCAAAAGCAGTGCTCTTTTGAGGGTCAGTGTCAGACAGCACAGAAAACTCAAAACTCCCAGGTTTCAGGGTTCCAACAAAGGAGGATCATCTCTTTTTTAGGGGGAGTTTTAGAGCAACCTGGGCTTGGCTTCTGCACACCCTTCCCACTGTGCAGGCACCAATTTTGGAGTTTGTTCCAGCTGGGAGTAGGGAGAAAGGCAAATACTGAGAGTCACAAGTATTTAGTCATTGAGTGAAAAGTATAAATAGTATAAGTGTTAGTTTTTATTTCGATAATTAAGCTTTAAAAAAAACCCATAACTAGCTAGAGCCACCAGCACTTTCTCACTTTTAGCCTGTTAGCTACAAAGGCTTAAAAAACTCACTATAGTCTAGTATAGTCTTGTCACTATACTGCAGTCAAACCCCAAGCTGGTTGAGACTTGGGCAGAAGAAAAATTAGGATTTCAGTCAGCTTTGCAGCCATAGTGAGATTTTCTGCCCAGCCCAGAAACTGGTGCCATTACCAGTTGGAAGCTGTCACATTAATATAATTCTCCATCTCCTTCAGAAACCCTTCCCATCAGTTTCCCCAGGCAAAAGAACTGCACAGAAATTTCTTTCTGGCTTTTTTTGGCTGAGGAGATGTCATTTGTGGGTTCACAGATGGGGCAGGCTGCTGACAGATCTCAGCTGCCCACACAGCACCTGGCAGGATGATCTCATGTGCTGCAGAGGTGAGCAGGCAGGCAAGGAGGGGCATTTTCACGTGTGCAGGAATTCTCACCTCAGGCCATCCCAGGAAATTGCTGCCAGAAAGGTCTTGTGATGACAGGGCTGTGAGATTCCCTCTGACTCCTCTGTGGAACCATCCCTTGGGAGCTCCCACCTCCATGTTTTGTTTTGTTTACAAAGATCCAGATGTTTCCCCCACCTGCCAGCACATCAGGAGATATCCAGAATTCAGAAATGCAGGGATATCCCAGGGATATCTTTTCCCCCCAAGATACTGGCATGAATTGTAGTTAGAAGTGTCTCTGTTGAGCCTGAACAGAGGCAGCTGATTTTCTCAGCAGTGCCAGGTTCTTCTCACCCTGCTCCAGTCCTGTGGCAATGTGAGAGGAGATGGGAAATAACCTAAAACCTTCATTTCTGAGGGAAACTTGAAAAATCAGGCAAAGGCTGATTTCTGCTAGGAATTCTGAATTCACAGGAGCTGTGGGGGTACACCTGGCATCTCTGCACCTGTGTGTTGGGTTGATGTGGCCAGAAATGTCTATTCTGTCACCATCTGTTGCAGCCGGGTGGGGCAGTGACCCTTATCTCCATGGCACACATTATCTGCTAATGGGCCAGCTTTAAACCAGCTGGGGCAATCATCTTTATCTTTGCCACAGCCCATCCTCCCTCCAGGAAGAGATCATCTGCTGCTGGCCCATTCAGTCCCACTGCATGGCTGATAAAATTCCATCATCCCACTGGGAGATGCTCCAGCCAGGGGGAGCAGCCAAGCCTTTCCTACCCAGAGAAAAAATGACATTTTGGACACCAAGGTACCTTCTTTCCACTGGATTCCAGAGGAAAGCCAGACCTTTCCACATCATCCCTGCACCTTCAGAGGAAACTGCACCTTCTACAGGAGCACTGCTCCAGCTGAACCACATCTGCCACTGCAGGAGGATGCAGCCACCATTGAATGGCACTGCTGCCAACACCCTGACTGACTGATGGGGTGTCAGGTTGGATTCTAACTCTGTCAGTGTTTTGAGTTTGTTTGTAATGCTGCATTTCTATTTTAATTTTCCTAGTAAAGAACTGTTATTCCTAATTCCCGTATCTTTGCCTGAGAGCCCCTTAATTTCAGATTTATAATAATTTGTAGGGAGGGGGTTTACATTGTCCATTTCAAAGAGAAGTTTCTGCCTTTATTGGCAGATACTTGTCCTTCAAACCAGGACAACCTGTGGGCAAGAACAGGCTCAGAGAGAGCTGAACTGGGATGGACAATCCTCAGATATTTGTGGCACAATCCCCGTCACCGCAGTCCCTGCTCAATCTGTCCCAATTTGTTGTTGCAGTTTCCTGGGTTTGGGGAAAGTGCAAGTGTAAAAGTGTTACAAGAATGAGACCAAGTGTACTTTCATTTGAAGTATTTTAACGTGCTCATGCTTTTGATGATCGTGGTCAGGAGGACAAGGAGCAAAACAAAGTTTCAGACCTCAAGGTCTGACTCACTGTGCTCAGTTTGGGACAGAGGGTGCGAGACAGGACAAAGTGAACAAAACAAATTGCTCTCAAAGAGTTGGCCACAGTGACCAGATAGTGCTGGTGTAGATAAAGTGTGGAAGAAACAGGACTTCTGGACAGCAAATTAGTATGATTTTGCAGAAGCTGATTTATTGTTTATTTTTTAGCTTTAATTATACATTTTAAGACTACAGTTCACTTGATTACACATTTTTTGATTGGTGCTTTTATGCTGTTCACGTGCCTTGCACGAGATTTTTAGGTATGATGACTGGTGGTTGTTTAGAACTTTACTATATACTTTTATTTTGGGTTTTTTAAATTTTGGTATTTTGTTTTTTAGCTTTTTATTATTATTATTATTTAGCATAATTTATGTTTCAGTGGTTTTGAAGGGTCTCAACAAGTTGCAGAAAAACACTTAAAAATGGTTCATTTCGTGCAGCTATTATAAACATTGGTCTAAACTAAGAAATATACAGAAAAACAGCTAAGAGTGTGAAGAGACAGCAAAATATGCAGAAAAAAACCATAAAAAATATGGAGAAAAAACAGCCAAATATGGTTTGGCTGGTGCATAGAATACAGACTATGGCCTGGACTCGTTCAGACATGTCACTGTGGCCCAAACTTGTTCAGCACTGCCACAACAAACCCACTCTGCTCAGAGCTGTGCTCCACAATTACAAGGCCAGGAAATGTTTCCCTCAGGGTGGGGTTAGATAATACAGCCTCAGCCACCACAAGAAGTGAGACATCTGCTAGGCATCACTGCTGAGCAAAACACCTTAATTAATGGGTTTTGTTATTAAGTAACATGCTTACGTTTCTCATTATCGAGGGAATTGTGTTTTCCCCTTTTGACTCTGCTTTCTGACTAAACTAGCTTGTTTTTCAGTCACAGCAACCCTGATTAGAGCAATGTGGCTTTACATGCATTTGGTGTGATGTGCTGTACCACACTGGTGCTGTGGGGTTGATCACTGTGCCCTGGGGTGCTGCTAAGCCAGGACACTGCCCCAGCCTGCCTGTCCTTCCTAGGAGCCTTCCATGGCTGATTACAGTGCTCACTGCTCTTCATGGATATGGTCTGTGAGTGAGTGAGGTGTTCCCAGCATCCCAAAATCACTGTCCTGGGATGCTTTGAGTGCAGGAGCTGCTGCCAGCACCTGCAGGGTGAGAGCTTGACCCAACTCACACAGAGGAGCCACCTCTCTCTCAGCAAAGCCATCTTCACAATCTGCTTGGAAAACCCCTCAGAGCTCTCCCTGCTCAGCAGCCTTTGGTGATTTTGTGTCTCTCTGCCTTTTTGACCAGCTGTATTTACAATGTGAAGCATGGCAGGTGTTCATCATGCAGCACCAGTTGTTTCCACTGAGTTTAGGTTTTGCTCACCCATTCAGCCTCTTCTCTGGTCTAACCCAGCTTTCTTCACTCAGCATTGTTAGGCTGAGCTCAAATCTTGGAGTGTTAATGGTGTGGAGTGACTGGTGTTCAGCTCAGACCAACAGCAGACAGCCAGAGCTTCCCTGGTCCAAACTCTGTGTAGATCCCTCTGGAAGGGTCAGTGGAAGGTTTTTTCTCTCCTGTTTCCTTGCAGGTTTTGGTTTTTTTGTTTTTGTTTTTGTTTTGTTTTGTTTTTTTTTTTTGCAAACCCAGGGTCAAAGCTGTGTGTGACTGTACCCACAACAGCAAGGAGAGATCCTGGCTTTTTCTGAATGGGGCAGCACAGCCAGGGCAAGCACCAGGGTTTGGCACATGGGCTCAGGAAGGCAGCACCTGGCCCTGCTCCTAGAAAGGACATTTTTGGAAAAAGGATCAAGCACAGCACAAGGAGATGACTTGAGTTATTGGAACTAACTGGGAAGGTAAATGAGATTTTATAAACCTTCTGTTGTAAGGTGTGGCTGCTGCTGGGGACAGTGGATAATCTGAATCTTTTCAGAGTGGGTGAGCAGCTACCAGAGTTAGTTCTTCACATTTTCAGGGGTGGAACACAGGGAACCATAGAATCATTTCATCTGGAAAAGACTTTCAGACTATCAATCCAGCTGTTATCCTAGCTCATGGGAGACATTAAAGAAGTTTCTTGCTGGCAGGTGTGTCAATGTCTTTGGGTCCTATGGGGAGAGACAAAGGGAGAAGTAGATCAACCAATGATTCAAAAAGCTGCACATAACCCCTAAAAAATCTGAAACCAAGTCTCATCTGTTTGTGCCCATTGGATGTATGCATCCTGCTCACTTTTTGTGCTAGTGACAGTAAGCCAAATAAGTAGACACTGGCAGTAATAGAAACTTTGTTAAATCAACAAAACAAAACAAAGAAAAGTGAGTCCTTTGAGCTCCATGAGGTAACACCAGTGATGTCTCCTCTCAGGCATGTACTTGGTGAAGAAATGATGAGGCTGTTGATTCCTTTATGAATCAGATCCTATGCTGGGTTAAATGTTTGTCTTTGCAGTGTGATCAGAACCATCTTTTCTATATAAAGAAATGAAACAGGTCTCTGGGTTGCCAGTAAATAGGTGAATTTTGCCTTAAAGCAAACAATGAAAACAATTATTAGGAAAATTCTTGCACCCACATCAAGTTTTGTCTTGCCCCAAACTTTGCCCTGTGCCTTGGCTGGCCACCAAAGAACAGTGTGGACTACCAGCCCCTGTGAAATGCAGAGGCAGGAGAAAGTGCAGGCTCAGGAATGGGAGTGCTCTTGATGCCTTAAATTTTAGCTTTCATATTTCCCAGACTCTGCACTGCACTGGGGTGTGACTCTGAACTCCATATAAAGTGTCAGCAAGTTCTCCTCACAGCTCAGGCACACAAAACAATCCTTTTCCAGCCCCAGAACCAAGGACACGCTGCAGCTTCAGCCCCAAAAAGTGCAAACAGCAGCGAATTGAGGAGAGAATCTGGGAGGATGGGACTGCAGAACCTGCAGCTGGAATTGGACAGTGAACCCCAATATGGGAATGGACCAAAACTTATAAAAGTGTGAAAACTCATGACTCTGAGTCCTTCTTGGGTCCATTTTGAGTCCATCTTGGGTCCATCCTGGGTGTAGCCACAGCTGGGCTTTGTACTGCCCAAGGTGAATCCTTTGAATGCCTTTTAATAAATCCTTATTTTATTCCTTTAACTTTATCTAGCCTCTATTCTAGGCAGCCTCTTATGGCATCACTCTTGTGTTTGTGAGCAGATGGGGCTCATAACCTCCTTGGGGCAGACAGTGAGCAGGAGTACAGAGCTGTGACACTGAAAATGGAATTGTGCACGAGGAGGAAGTGGGTGTTTGAGGGGACAGTGGCTGTGTTTAGGTGTTTGCAGAGGTTTGCTTCACTGAGAGTGAGCTCACAGGAGAAGCACTGCTTCAGTCCTGCCTTCTGACTGTCCTACATTCCTGAAGTCATAAGGACAGGCTGACCCCTACCAGCTCCTCATCTCCCCTTAGCTCTCCTTCCCTGTGCTTGCCTGGGCTCTGTGCTCAGTGTCCTTGCCTCTCTGGGACAGCTCAGCCAGCCCCAGTGCCCTCTCCTGCCCTGGCCTGTGGGTTTTCTACTCCCCAGGCTGCTCCTTGCTGGTGCAGTGGGCACAGAGGGGGGGGTGTTGCCTCACTGCTTGCCATCTCCGTGGGGAGATGTGCCCCCAGCCTCCACTCTGCTTGCTAGCCCTTAACAGTTTTCCTCATCTGCTTGGAGAGCTGAGCCTTTAGCAGCTGGAGAAAGGAGCCCTTAACTGCCTTCCTCATCCACTTGGAAAATGAGCAATGACCTTCCAATCCTCCCTAGCCATAGGGCACATAAGCAGAAGATAAATCCTCCTTCCACACTCTCAGCTCTGTCCTGTGCTGCCCTGGCACCATCTCCTCCCAGCCCTCAGTGAGAGTGTTGCTCAATTTGCTTGTTCTGGTGGATTTCCCCATGGCTGGAAGCAAGCACCTCTGAGGCTGGTCTGGATCTCTTGGAATACAGGAACCAACCAACCTGCAGCTCAGAGAGCAGCTCTGAAGCTAGAGATGCTGCTGAGAAAAGTCCATCAAGTCAAACCATCCCAATTAGTTACTGCTGGATTCCAAGCCATGCTTTGCAGCCACCAGGGCTGGATTTCTGCCCCAGGCTGGATTTCTGCCCCAGGCTGCCACAGCAAGCCCGGATAAACACTCTGAATTGAACAGAATTCCGGGCTGCTTCAAGGCAGGAGGCAGCTAGAGAGTGCTAAAGTGCAAACAAGCCCTAGCCTTAGGCCATCAGCTCCTTTGTGATTTCATTCTGCTTGCAGCACTCTCTTAGCCAGCGAGGAAGAAATCTGGGACTGCTGCACAGAGATTCCATAGACAACTTTATTTCTATGACAGCAAATCCGAGTACATAGAATATCAAAGGGGGTTTATAGGGTTGAGGGGATAGAAAAGTGACCAATAGAGTTATAAATTGAAAACTCTCCAATTACTTTAAGGTTTTGGGTAGAAAATGACCAATTACCTAGAAGAGATAAAGACCAATAAAAACTCTGAAAGATAACACGGGGGTCTACAGGGGGGTGAACATTTCTCTAGCATGAATCATCCTAAGGAAGGATTTCTTATCTTAAGGGAGAAAGTTCCAAGGGGGCCCTAAAGGGGTGTCTGAACCATCCACAATACTTGCCCATTTTGATTGTTGAATAAGGAAACTGAGTTCCTGTGCTTTCTGCTGCCTGGGCTGGACAGTGCTGGCTCTCCAGCAGCAGCAGCAGCCAGCTGCACTTTGCCAAGCACACCCCAGCCCTGTGGTTCTCTCTTGCTGGTGGAGCTGACAGGCAAGCACTGTGACTCACTGGCTGACGAAATACAAGCGGTCTGAAAAACCACAGGCCCATTATCCAATATTACTGATAGCCATATGTGGTAGGAAATGGGGTGATTTTCGGGTGCTAATGGACTTCAAGTGTTTCCCATCATTTCTTGTGTAAGGAGAAGCAGCCTCCCTGGCATTTCCCACTCGGCTCTGTGTCAAGTTCAGCTCCTTCTCAGCGGGGGCCAGCTCCATCCCAGGGGTGGCCACCAGCTCTGTGACCCTCAGTGTGAGCCAGGAGAGATGGGAAAGAAGAGAGAGGAGGGAGGGAGGGAGTGCTACAGCCCCCTCCGTGGCTGTAGGTTTGTCTGAAGCCACTCTAGTTCTGGTTACAGTGCATGATGTACTTTTTATTGAAGAACATCTTCAAACATGACAACCAATCAACACCTTTACTATCACCTATAGCCTATCATAACTACTGACACTACCATATCCGTGTTACTATCTTCCAATTACAAAAAGTTAGTGTGTTACAGTTTCAGCTAGAAGTTGTTTTTTAGTTTTCTTGGAGTGGAAAATTCTGAGATCTTTCTACTTTCAACATTGGCTTTTTTTGTTTGCCTGCACATAAAAAAAAATAGTTTCACATAGTTTTCATAGCACTGGAAATGTCTGTTCAAACACTGAATGTGGAATTCACCTGTCACTTCCAACCTCCTCCTCCCCCAGCTCCCTCCTCCAAGGGACACCACAAGCCCAAATGCTGCAAAGGAAAAATGTATTATTTTTTTTAGGAAGAGAAACACATTCTCACTTCTGCTGGGGAGTGTGACAATCCCCAGCATCAGGGCAGGGTGCAGCTGCCTTCAATTCCCATGTGGTGAGTTAAAAACCCAAAGTATCCCCTAATGATGAGCATCCTGTGGGTGCAAGTGAGCCACAGCTTCTCAGATGAGAGGAGAAAAGCTTCTTGGCACATCATGAGTGAACTGCTCCAGCCAGGTTCCCCTGGGCCTGGCCCAGATGGGGAAGTTCATGAAGCCAAAGCCCAGGAAAGCTCTCCAAAGTCTGGAGCATGTCCTTAGTTTCCTGTAGCACCTGAGTGGGTGAGTGCAGGTGTGGGTGCCTGCAAAGCAGGAACAGTCCAGAGCATTGGAAGCATTTTCAAAGAGGATTTCAGTGCTGACAACCTGGTCTGAACCCTTCCCAGTGTTTCTGAGAAATCTGATGTGAAATTCTCGTGCCTGTCATTTAAATACATAAATACTTGGAACAAAAGGCTTTGGAGTGTACACGCTGAAATGTGGATGGGGTTCATTGGGAGACACCCCCTTAAAACCTGCTTCACTTCAACCCAAAATCCCACAGCTGCTGGCTGTGCTGGGGGCAGGGCAGGATTTGTCTGCAAGGAGAGCAGGGATGGGCAGCCCAGGGCCAGTGGGAGCTCAGCAGGAGCCAGGCAGGTGTGCACAGGTGCCTCAGGAGGCTGTGCCTGGCCATCTCTGCCTGGTAGGACCAAGCCAAGGGCAGCCATGAGAACCACCTGAGTCCTCCCTGAGGAGAGGGTGCTCAGATCTGCAGCTTCCACTTGGTCTGTTAGAGAGAACTCACCAAATCTAGACATCTTCTTTGCCCTACTTTTTATGTGCCTGGATCACTTTTGGGTCAAGCTAGTGTGTGTGTGTGTACTTGAAGGAGAATTTCCTCTGCCACCTTACATTTCAAGATGTAAATGTCCCACCAGATATTTCTTGAAGTCAGGCTTCAGCATCTGCAGGCAGCTGGAACAGCCAGTGGGGCTCTGCTCTCAAGGCTGCTCCCCAAAATTCCACAGTCAGTGCTCCTGCTGTCCAGTGTAGTCCTGCCAGTGCTCCAAAGGCATTCCCCTGCTGCCTCTTCCCTGTTTTCTGGGTGGATTCCTGCTCTTCCTGCTCCAAGTGGCTTCAAGACACTTGAGGTATCTTCCTGGCTCACCAGACATTTATTTGAGAAAAAACACAACACATTTCTACTATGTACAGATACTGTCAAGTAAACTGAGAAACCCAGGGGTTCTCTGAGTAGGAACTAAGCTTGGGTGACTTTTTTTGGCTTTCATTTCTGTTCCTCCCAAGAGCTCCACACATTTCCCTGGAAAGATCCATCCTGGGTAGCAAATCAGCTGCACAGAGCTCCAAAGAGGCATGCACTATGTAAAGCCTGCACTGTGGTTTGTGTGCACTCCACAGCCCCAGGCAGGGGTTCTGGAGCAGTCTGCCTGTCCAAGGACAGAACCCACAGGTTTTTCTGGGCAAGGCTGTGCTTTCCACGCTGCTCTTCACACATTTCAGTGCCAGGTCCCCCAGCTAGCAGTCATTGTCAGTGATTAACACCAGGCTGAAGGACAGATCGTGGATGGTGGCGTTGGAGTCAGTCCACAGAGTGATGCTGACCTCCCTGAACAGGTAGAACACCGTGGTGAGGTTCAGGTCCACCCTGCTGTCATTGCTGTGCACAATCTGCTCCCACAGGGCGCTGCTGCTCGTCTTCTGTGTCTTCTGCAGGGTCAGCTTCAGCCAGTTCTCCTTTTCCAGGTAGATGAAGCTTTTCAGGGACACGAGGTAGAGGCCATCACAGGGGATCACGATGGAGCCATTCCTGATCTGCATGAAGCCCCCCTCAGCTGTGAGGTTCATGGCTACTCCTCTGGTGCTCCTGCCTGGAACGGAAGGAAGCAAAGATGATCAAATGTCTTCTAGGAAATGGGTTGTTTTGCATCACCTGAGTGCAGGGAAGATTGAAAAATATAAAAAAGGGAGAAGAGAAGTTGCACTGTAAACTAGAGAATGGGGCACACCAGAGCCAGACATCATCTACCATGAAAATGTACAGATTCCCACTCTTGACTGTGGACTTGACACACTTAAGCTGTACTTTTTGGCACATGGTTTATGTGGATTGCTCCTCCAAATTTTTATTTATGAACTATTTACTTACTCTGTGTCTTATAATACAGAAAAATACAGCAAGTAAAGCATCACTGTGAGTTTAGAAGGTGTGGGTTTATAAGAAGAATGGGAAAATTAAGATGGTAAATAAGGTGAGACAAAGCATCCAGGGCTGGAAGACAAAAAGTGCTTTCTGTGAAGATGCTGGTTACGTAAGCCTTGTCTTGGGGTTTAGTGTTGGGGGTGTTTTCTCCAGAAGAAAAAATGAAAGATCAGCAAAGAGATGGAAACAGAAGGAACTAATTAATGCAGAGCAGAACAAGGAGAATTTGCCATGGAAGGTTTTCATGTGGAATGAGCAGTAACAGTTCCCAGGGTTATGCTGGTCATGTTTCCCTGGTGAAACCCCTGGGAGCAGGGCACCCAGAAGGGTGCCAAATTTCTCAAGCTTTTACCCTAAAGGACATAAGTTCATATTAGCTTGGACTCCCTACTGCCTCACACTTCCAACTGAAAATAAAACTGCCAGTAGTGCTTTCAGTATGGTTTTAAAAGTCTTAGTAATTGGTTTTATCTTTGAGGTGTGGTACAAATATCCAATGTAGCTAGCATGCGGAGCAGCACATCTGGTGTGGTGTGTGCTCTCACCCACTCCTTCCAAGGAAATAATTTACATTTTCCATAAATCAGGAGACCACTGATTTGTTTGAGAAAGATCCATTTAGTAAATTCTCAAAAACGCCTTTCTTGTTCACTCACAGAGTGAAAGGCTGTTTTAGGAGATAGTTGAGTGCTGTAGAAATCCACTCAGATTTTCAGGCCTTTTGTTCTGCTCTGGGAAAACTCAATTGTTTCATTTTGGCCCCTTGCAGGACTGGGGCAGGCTTGGCCCCTCTCCCCTCTCCTGGCCCCAGTCCTGCATCAGAAGAAAAAGCCACCACTGTGGCACCAAGTACATAGTAGCCCTTTAGGTATTTTGGGGGCCAAGGGTGCCATGAGGGTCCCTGGGGACTGTGGTGGAGTGGGAGCCCTCCAGTGTGCCAGGGGATGTGGGGGATCACCAAGGGGCAGGGTCCCCCCACCCCAACGCCCACCTGAGTAGCGGATGTGAGTCCACAGCACTTTGTCCCTCTGGGTCTGCAAAAGAAAGCAAAAAGAAATAAATTAGAAATAAATAATTCCTTGTTGAGGCTGGCACTGGGCTGGCACCTCACTGCTGCTGCTGCCACTTTTATTTCCCAGCCAGGATCTCCTTCATTCCCTGCAGGAGCAGAGCAGCTGCATCTCCAAAAACACCTCGGGCAGCCTCGGGGTCACAGCTGCTGCCAGCCAGCTCTGACCTGGGGTGGATTTTTTATCACTATTTGAAAACACCATTTCGGTCCAGAGAAGATGTGGGAGCTGCCACATCCCTGGAAGTGTTTGAGGCCAGGCTGGAGCAGTCTGGGATAGTGGGAGGTGTTGGAAAGAGATTCTCTTCAAGGTCCCTTCCAGCCTAAATCATTCTGTGATTTCTGTTTTATGAAAGTAACCGAGAAAGTGGGTGCAAATATAGAAGTGTGTATCCTACTGGTCAGATATGCAAATCACCAAGCTGCTGCACTGAATTTTAAAATCTGAATTGGCATCTCAAGCTTGTCTCTCCTCATAACCACAGGAGACCCAAATCTGCAGTCTCTAACGACCACAAGCTCTGATTAAAGAGTGAAAGCTTGGGCTCAGTGCCCCGCGTTCTTCTCTTCACCTGTGCCAAAGGATTCCTGAGGGAGGAGGGGTGCCTGAGGGACAGATGGGGGTTGGGCTGATTCCATGGATTCGGGAGTCCCAGGAGCACAGGGCATGTGCAGGGTGTGAGCACAGCCGGGCTGCAGGCTGGGAACACGGCTGGGGGAGCAGGGGATGCTCCCTGCGGGATTTGGGGATGCTCTATGCAGGATTTGGGGATGCTCTGTGCATAATTTGGGGATGCTCTGTGCGGGATTGGGGGACGATCTGTGCAGGATTTGGGGATGGGGGCTGGGGATGCTCTGTGCGGGATTTGGGGATACTCTGTGAGGGATTTGGGGATGCTCTGAGTTGGGGATGCTCTGTGCAGAATTTGGGGATGCTCTGAGCTGGGGATGCTCTGTGCAGAATTTGGGGATGCTCTATGCAGGATTTGGGGATGCTCTGTGCAGAATTTGGGGATGCTCTGAGCTCGGGATGCTCTGTGCAGGATTTTAGGATGCTCTGAGCTGGGAATGCTCTGTGTGGGATTTGGGGATGCTCTGAGCTGGGAATGCTCTGTGTGGGATTTGGGGATGCTCTATGCAGGATTTGGGGATGCTCTGTGCAGGATTCGGAGATGGGATTTGGGAATGCTCTGTGCCGGAGCTGAGGTGGGTGCTGCTGCTGGAAAAGATCTGCTCTGGCACCCTCTAGCGCTGCCACGGCTCCTGCGAGGCTGGAGACAGGCAAACACCGGCAAACATAAGCTTTAAAGGCACCGAGTCTGGTGGAAGTGTCTCCTTGTCACCGACCCTACCTGTGAATCTCATGCTGGATCTCATTCCCGAGTGCTCAAGTTCCTCTCCTGGCTCCCACAGCCAGCATTTCCTGGCTGTTTCTCAACACGACAAGAGCAAAGCACTGATTGTCTGAGGTCAAACAACATCTACCACAATCTGGCAGGGTGCACTCGACCCAGACAAGTTGGTTGCACTTACAAGAGTTTCAACCCCCTTGTCACCAATGCAAATTATCTGTTTTACTTATCTCTTGCAGCCATTGCATGATCTCTAAGCACTTTGCAGGTACCTACTGGTGAATCCTGCTGAGGAGACAAAAAGTGCTGGTGGCACTGGAAGGACTCTGGGAGCCTGTGGCAAAGTCAGTGAGCACTCTTTCTCTGCTCTGCCTTTTTCCTTGCATGTGGGAAAGAGTGCCAGGAGGGCTGAGGACCCAGAGGCACTTCTTACTGACAGCTTCAGATTTCCCTGTGCCATTTTCACACAAAAACTTCCTTTCTGCCTGTTCTGGATCCCCAAACAGGAGGCTCCCTCCTGGCTGGGACACTGTCCAGGGCTGTGCCACGTGGCACAAATTTCAGGAATAAATTTGGACCACACAAAGTGCAAATCTCACACTTGGAGGTATCCCACAGGTGGCAGGGACTGTTCTCTGGATGTGGGCTGTACCTTCTCCTCACCAGGATCATGGATTTTACCTCCCAAGCAAGAGGAAAGGTGTGGCAAGAGAAGGTAATTCCAACAGAGGTGGGAATTCCAACAGAAAAAGCAGATTATCACTGAACTCTTTTTAACTTCCTCATTTGGGAATCTGAGGTTTGTTCTCCAAGTGATGTCATGACAGAGATGAGATCACTGTTCCTTTTTGTTGAGCACAATCTGGGCTGCAGATGTGCTATGACATTATTAATGCTCTGTTCTCACAGAACAGGCCAGGACAGGGTTTTTTTTAAGAGCCATGTTTCCATGAGGACAATGGAAAGGAGTCAAACATGGTCTCTCTGTGAAAAAACACAGTTATTCCCTTGCAAATAAAATCAGCATGGCACTCTGCACCTTGGAGAACAGGAGACTCTTTCCAAGGACAGGGAAAGCCACTCACCCACTCCCATGGACCAGCATTCTCATTCTGCTGTGCCTCTGTTTCCATAAAGTATCCCTAAAAATGAAGTCAGATTTGTGCTGCTGTCCCTTCAGGAGACACTTATGTGGTCAGTTCATGATTATCCAGCTGAGCCCTGTGATTGCACTGCAATGAAATCTCCTCATGCCCTGTGATTGCACTGCAATGAAATCTCCTCATGTCCCACTCCTGCACAGAGCATTGCACCCCAATGGAATACCAGGAATACCTGCTAAAATGATAGAAATAATAGTCCTAACCCTGCAGTTAGCAAGTGTTTAAAACTGAAAAGGTCCTTGGGTGATCCTCAGGACCTGGACTTCTCATCTGTTGCCATTGCTGCTCCTTGAGTACCCCGTTTCTGTTGAGGAAGGGAAACTCCAGACATTTTACTGTGTCCCCTCTTGGGTTTGTGAGGCTTACAGGCAGCAGTGCCAGACCCTGCTGTATTCCTCAGGCAGAGGAACATTTTTACAGAAGAGCCAGGTGCTGAGAGATGAGGTTTCCCAGGCAGAGTGCAGCTGGGAGAGGTTGTTGCACCTTGAGCACTGTGCCTGCTTACAGGGCAACTTCTCTCTGCCAAAGCAGCAGCAGGAGGAGAACACTGAATGACAGGTGTTATCTCTCAGTGTTATCAGGAAACATTGCTCTGCAGTTTAATGGCCACTGTGAGCCTCAGGCCAGTGAAAGCTGTGCAGAGCACAGGGGTTTCCATTAAACAGCAGAGACCCTGGGGCATGAGGCCATGGTTACACCTGGCTTTGCTCCTGTGCCCAGCCTGGGTGGGAGGAAAGAATGAACTCAGGTGCAACGAAGCACAACAAGCTTTAAAGTAGTGCAAAGCTCCTGGAGAAGGAGTGGGAGGAGAAATTGCTGCTGCACCAGCAGCACTGAAGTGTCAGTGAAAGGTTGTTGACAATCCAGCAGCCTGCCAGCCCTGAGGGAGTCCAGCTTGTGTTTGCTGCAGCTTGTGCTGGAACACTGAGCATCTCTGGATTTTACCCTGCTTGCTCTGGTGTTATGGGCAAACAAAACTCACTCTGGACACAGCCAGGAGGAGATGACTGCTCCTAACCCTGCTTTATGGGCAGGCTGAGAGCACCCAAAACTGTCAGGGGGTCTTGCTAGAGCTGTCACTTGCCTCCTCACACATCTGCTTGTCATTCCAAAGTTCAGGAGGTGTCTATGAGCAAATCAGGTTGTCATTCACGCACAGCATCTTATTCAATTAAATGGGAATACACACAAGCTACTGCAGGGGAGGGGGAAGAGTGGGAGGGAGCCAGACTTCCCTTCCCCAGGAGTCAGTGAAAAGAGCATTCTGCAGGAAACTTGGGCCCAAACCCTCCACTAGGCAACATTAAATATTATTTTGAAGACATGAGATTTAAAAGAAAAATAAATTTAAAAACACTATCATACAGAAGGGATTAAAAACTTGAATAGAGATAGGGATAAACTTCGAAGTTTTTTCCTTTTCTTGAAAAACTAAAGAAAAGAAAGCCCATCCAAAGCTTGAGAGGCCAGCAGACAGAGGGTTGAACATGACTTACCGTTGAGGGCCGCAGAAAATCGATGCCCAGGTAAATCAGGCAGGCAAGCAGTAAAATCCACTGAGCCACAGCAGACACGAGGTGCAGCGTGTTCCTGACCTGTCCTCCCTGCCCCAGCATCCATCCATCCTCCTCTGCTTCCCTCTGGTTGTGCATCTGCTCTGCAGCTCCTGGCTCTGCAGCTGGCTCTCCTTCCATCCCAGCAGCTGCTGGGGAAGGGGCAGGGGCAGAGCAGGAGCCCAGAGGGAGCAGGGCTGGTGAGCTCCTGTCCCAGGAGCAGAGATGAAGTGAACACAGAGCCTTCAGGAGATTGCTTTATGCACAGAGAAGCAGGCGGGGAACTTCTTTGTGACTAATCTAAATTTCCCCTTCCTTCCTTTCTTTCTTTCTTTCTTTTCTTTCTTTTTTTTTTTTTTAATTTTTTTTTCTGTGCGAACGTGGGGGCTGATTTATTGCATCCCAGTTCAGTTTTGAGTAAGGGCCTTTCAAAGGAGAGGTGTTTATGTCTTTCACACCTTCAATATCATGTTCTTTCCAATAATAGTGAAGAGCTGGGTGGACAGTGCTTGTCTTCACTCAGCCTTTTGTCTCTTCAACCTCAGGTGGGGAGTTTACAGGGCTGGCTCTTTCCCTTCCTAGCATCTTGTGATGCTCCTGAAATTCCTTTTCTGTAAAGAAGCAATGAAGAGGAAAGGATGTGGGACAGGTGGATGGCATAAGGGACTGGAGAGAAAACATGAGCTTCCCTTTTCACTTTTTTCTTCGGGTTTTAAAGCCATGGGATGTTGTGCAAAGCACAGGAGGGAGAAAACTGAGAACTGTTTGAGAACAACTTCCCCTTTTGCACACTTGGGAGCCTGTAGTCCAGAAAATGCCTCCAGAGAGGCGTTTCCATGCAGGCTTCTCTCCTGGCAGGGGGAAGCCTCTCCCTTGGGATGCCTTTGGCACTTCTGCTTGGGACACCCAGAGCTGCCAAATATCAGGTGCCTGAAGCATCTCCTGTGTTATTTTGGGTGAGAGAATTTGCATCAGTCTTCGGGGGCTGCTCTTTCCACTGCTCTTTTTTTTCTGCTGTAAATGACCAAATCGTGACCAAAGTCAGGTGCTGCCTTCTCCTGGTGGGGATGGAGCCCACTGGGAGTATAATTACCTGCCTGCCTTCTAGGGATGAGCTGTCAGAGAGTTTCCCTTCCCCAAAATGTGCCCTCTTAACCTGTCACAAGGCACATGTCCTGACATGTAACCTGCATGCAGAGGAAGCAGGAGCAATGTTCTTTCCATCTGGGCAAGGATATTTCCTGGGAACATAAAGCCAAGGAAGAGGGGAGTGCAGCAGCTGGATAGGACCTGCTGTGAGGACACCCCACGCTGAGTTGAGGGTAGGTTGGGTCAGGAATACACTCTGGTGTTTGCTGGACAGCACACCACAGCTCATGGAAGCTTGGTGAAGAAGGTTCAGCTTCTACATCGTCGACTTTTAAGTGCACGGAAATTCCTGCTCCTTCCCACCTCTGAGCACTCTCCTGGGTGTGCTGGAGCCTCAGGAACAGCCCTCACCTCCTTCCTGCACCAGAAATACCACTGCAGCCACAGCCAGAGGGCTGGTGCTGCCCCAGAGCAGCTCCCTTGGATGCAGAGTGTGACTTTGGTGTTTTGTGACATTTAGCAGCCACAGAATGCTGCCTGGGATGAGACCCAGGGCTGGCCAAGCCCTGCAGGGGAACCAAGAGATGCTTTGAGGTGCTGCAGAGGCTGCTGGGGCTGGAGGGATGTGGAGAGGATTGTTGGCTTCTATGGATCTGCAATGTCATGTCTGGGGATTATGGAGGTCCCCAGGAAAGCTGCTTTGAGTGGGCCCAACCAGCTCCCTCCAGGAAAAGAAACTTGGGCTCACTGCTTAACTTCTGCAAAAATGCTAGGATGCTGAGCTAGGACATCCCAAACCCTTGGCAGCCTGTAATTCTCACATTTCACACACATGCCCTGGAACCAAATGCAAGCTCTTGCCTATTTCCTCTCTCCTTGGCTCTGGGTTTTGTACTGGTTTTCTTTCTAAACCTCTAAAAATAACCTGTGGGTGAAGGTTGTGCTTAGGCATTTCTGGAATTGTCTTGTAATTTCTGTAGTCCCCCAGAGCAAGTGGCTCTCAGCCTGAGTTAGCAGCACTGGTGGCACAAAATCTGCATTTCCAGGGATGTCCTTGGGAGTGTATCAAAACAGGAGAGAGGACAATGTGTCCACAAGCACCACAAACACCCGGGCACAGACTCTTCCGTGGTTTTTGATTGCTTCCAGCTTCTCCTCCTGCCCTGCACGTGGAATTTCATGCTACCTGGTGCTTTCCAGAGGTCCTGCTCTCCCCCTGGAGCCTTCCCTTTGGAATCCCGACACAC
Organism: Muscicapa striata striata; assembly: GCA_030060385.1. NCBI lineage: Eukaryota > Metazoa > Chordata > Aves > Passeriformes > Muscicapidae > Muscicapa > Muscicapa striata. Next base: position 1,237,560 of record JAREIS010000013.1, on the reverse strand, counting down.
ACACCCAGCATTTGCCAAAATCCTCTGTGTTTAGCAGAATTTGTTTGGTCCCTCTTCCACAGGGGCCCTAAAACTGGAGTCTCTTGGGGTTTTGCCTCAACCCTCTGCAGCCACCAATTCCTTCTAGTGGGCAGCATGGCTTTGGGCATGCTGCTTTCTTTCCAAGGAAATCCCTGTTGGTGACACAGGCAGGAACTTTGTTCCAGCAAGGACTGAAGGAAAGCAGACCCAGCTGGGGGTTAGGTGTGCTGGTTTGGTTGGTTCTGACAACAATCCAGTATCTCCTAAATCAGTCTGTCGTTTCTGGGCTTTCCCAGACTGGGGAGCTGAGTGATTTAAAACTTTGGCTAAAGCCTGCTGGTTGCAGTCAAGGCTAAATCCTGCAGTGTCATGGTTGTACCAGGACTCAGCTGGCAGTGCCCAAATCCCTGGGAAGGGGCACAGAGCAGAGCCCCTGGCCCGTGGGGAGCACTCTGTGTGTGACAGTGACAGAGCAGAAGCTTTTAACCCAGACCAGGCAGCCCTTCCTGGCACCCACCTTCATCTAACCCCCATTTCTCAGGGAAAGTGCTCCCATCCCCTCAAAAAGGAGGAACTGGGGAGTTGTAGAGGAGAATTTAACTTCTCAGAAGAGCAGTGCAAGAACCAATTAAACTGTTTGCAAACAGTTAGGAGGAAAAAGGAAGCAAGTAGCGAGCAGTGTGGACTTCCACAAACAAAACCAGATGCTGCGTGTGGGGCAAGGAAAACTCTTGGGCATAGGGAATGCACTGCATCTTCAGCCTTGTTTCTCTTTTTCAGAATACCTGTGAAGCTTGGTCTGTGTGCAAGTGCTGCTCAGCAGGTGGGGAGGTGACTGAGGGGTTTTTGGTTGGTTTTTTTACAGAATGGAAGGATGCACCTTGACCCCCTGGACCTGCCCTTCTGCAGTGTGCCCTTTTCCTTGGGGATCCTCTGGCAGGCCAAGCAGGAAGGGGGTGAGATCACAGGTGAGATCTGGCCTCTCAGCTGGTGGCTTTTATCTATAATTTAAGTTTATTTATAATTTCACGGTTTGGCCTGCACTTGAAATTAATTACCAGCAGAGCAGTGCTCTCATTGCTGCAGTCAAGAATTACAATCAACACTCAGTGCTTGTGTGTGGGTGCCAGTCTTCCAGCAAAGCTGTCCTTGCCTCGAGAATAACTGCTGCCATGGTTTGATTTAATGAAACAGTAGAAAAGAGCAAAGGAAGCCTTTGATGGGGAGAAAAGCAAAGTGTTACTAAGGCAAGATTTCTGCGTGCCCCAGCAACTGCTGTTTAATGTCTCTGTCCACTCCAGCAAGAAAGTATTTTATAATCATAACAGATTCATTTGTCAAAGTCAAGGACTTCTACCAAAAAGGTTTCTGGAATCCTGCTCCAGTGTCTCTGAACTGCATTAACTATTTGTCTCCCTTGATCATCAGAGAAAAAGACACCAAAGTCTTTCACATCAGCACACTAAGAATCTGCTGATTTCTGGCTGATGTTTGTTGTTCAGTTGGCCCTAAACTGGAAAAATATTATATATTTTTCCTTTGCTGAAATAGATTATGAATCTGAGCTGAAAGGTTGTTCTTGGAAGTGGTAGGCGGAGAGGCCCCTCTAAAAATTCAGGAGATGGACTAAATTATCTTTGTGGATTCCTTTCAGCTCATGATATTTTATGATTCGGTGATTAATTTCACTTCCAAGTGGGTTTTCCTTGCTCCTTGTGTACAGAAACTTTTTGGCTGATATGTGTGTGTGTCTTGGATTTTTGGCAGCAAAGGCACTGAGCCAATAAGGAAGAATTTGTGTTTGTCAAGCTAGTTTTGGCAATGTAAATTAGAGACAGAAATAGTGAAAATGCTGTGAAATCACACATTAAAATATTGACATCTAGGCAGAGCCGGGATTCTGTGGAGATATCCCCAAAGACTTGACCCCTGGCAGCGCTGGCAGCTGTTCTGGTGCCTGGGAGGGTGGGATCTGTGAGTGGACACCAGGAAGAGCCTGGTGTTTGTTTGGTGGTGGCTTTTTTTTTTTTTTTTTTTTGTTAATTGTACAATTCCAGCTGCAGGTTCTGCAGTCCCATCCTCCCAGATTCTCTCCTCAATTCGCTGCTGTTGCACTTTTTGGGGCTGAAGCTGCAGTGTGTCCTTGGTTCTGGGGCTGGAAAAGGATTGTTTTGTGTGCCTGAGCTGTGAGGAGAACTTGCTGACACTTTATATGGAGTTCAGAGTCACACCCCAATGCAGTGCAGAGTCTGGGAAATATGAAAGCTGAAGCTTAGGGCATCAAGAGCATTCACTGTGGCACCTCTGAAATGTCAAGGTGGACTTAGTCACACACATCTTCCCTCCTTTATCTGCTCCAGCCAGAAATCCCACCAGAACACATTGTGGTACTGTAAGATACCAGGAGAAAAAACCAAATACATCTTTTGACGTATTTCTGGTACAGAGAATAAACAATCTATGACAAGAAAAGAAAGAATTCTAGAGCTGACATTCAAAAAGGGGGTCTTGCAGAGGTTTCTGGGGAGTCCAGCTCCATTCCCACTCATTCCTGTGGTGTTAGAAACCCCCGAGTGGGACACGAAGATCCTGATGCCCCAGATACATCTCTGCTCTGGGTTAAGGAAGTGGTTTCTTTTCCTATCTGGCCCTGCCATCACTGACCTGAATCCTTCCCCTAATCACCCCTGTGGGAGTTTTTTGGCCAGCAGATGGTCTCAAAGTCATGCCTTCCGAAAATGAGGTTTCATTGCAGCTCTTGAGTCTTCCTGTGTGCTTCTAACCTGTTCACTTCTTTTAAACTTGAGAGGAACTGCAAGCAGATTTTGGGGACAGATTTGCAGGCAGGGGTACTTCCTTTATTAGCCTTATTAATTTCCTTAAAAAGCTGGAGCATGGGCAGTTGGGTGGTGGGCAGGTAGAGACTGCAGTAGGAAGAAAGGGAGTTAAGAGCTGGTGGACTTTCTAGACAGAGACAGGCTGGAGACTGCAACAGCTCTGTCTGCAAATCCCAGCCTCTGTTTTGGGGTGACTTGTGCTTTTTAATGAGTGGTGGTGGCCCTGCATTTACTTCAAACTGTTGCACTACAGAGGTGGAGAAGGGTTAGATGTTATTGCTGCCCCAACTGCCTCACCATCACCTTCATCAGCAAAAGTGAATCCACTCTCTGTGGAACTTCAGAGACCAAATTAGGATATGATGTCAATAAAAACACACTGATTAGAGTGGTGCTTTATGAACACTGTGATCTCTTTCCTTTTCTGTTTTCTCAACATTGTTTTCTCATTTCAAACAGCTGTCAGGTTAAGCTTCTGGCTAAATTGTTTCCTTCTCAAACATGTTAAAGAGCCCTTTAACTTTCCATTCACAGTCATTTAGCTATTGTTCTTTCCACCTGGTCAGTCTGGCTCATAATTTCCTCTAACTTGTATTAGGTCTTTTGCAATATCTAGTAGCTGTATTACTGGCTGGGCTGCCCTCCTTCTGTTCATACTGACTATAGGCACATCATGGTCACTAATCCTTAAACCCTGACCACTTCTTCAGCAATTAAAAAACTTCAGCACTGAAAACCCACAGCTATTGCATCCAGTATAACAGTTCCACTATAGCTGTTTCAATATTAGGAAATGTCCATCTGAAACCATTGTAAACTCTCCCAACATTCTCCTTGGTCTCACACAAGTCCTGATGGAGATTTTCCCAGCAGCTGCTCTTGTCTGGACCCTGCAGGGGGAAGGTTGCTGGGACCTGGTGCCAATCGCTGTTTTAACACAGCACACAGAAAAAAAAAGGGCTCAGTTTTCCCTTTTTAATCCTTTTATTTGCAAAACACCGAATTATCTAGGTGCAGCTTCAATGAATGATTGAAAGGTTTTCATCACAACAGGGTTTTTGTAGGCTTCAATTTTAACTTTTCTTAACTAAGTCTTCATCAGGTCTCCATGACCCTCTGACACAATTTAGGGTCCCCCTGCTTCATGATTGATTGGTATAAAGCCCAGGTGTAGCCATTGTTCTATTGGTTTCAATCTGTTCTTACAACAGTTCACTTTATCTCTTTGTACAAACAAAACTGAAACAAGCTCATCATGGCAAACATTATTAGCCCTCTATTAGCTCTAGCTTAAGTCTCAAGGGAAAGTTAGGTTGGATATTAGGAAAAGGTTTTTCACTGAAAGAGTGATAAAGTACTGGAATGGTCTGCCCAGGGAGGTGGTGAAAGAACCATCCCTGGATGTGTTTAAAAAAAACTGGATGTGGCACTCCTGGTCTAGTTGAGGTGTTAGGGTGTGGTTTGGACTCGATGATCTTGGTCTCTTCCAACCTGGGCATTCTGCCAATTAAGCATCTAATAATCATTAACCTATCATTTGTTTATCTAATTTACACCCTGATCAATACTAATTACTTCAGCCCCTCCCTCTCCACCTCTCCCTCTCCCTTGTTTGCAGTCCAGTCTGCCTTTGTTCACTTCTCCATCTGCCACTTTCACTAGTCCTCAGGTGAAAAACAGCCCAGCAGGGTTTCTCCCCATGGCACACAGAGTATCTGGGATTCTGGGGCTCCCCTGCCTGCATCCCCTGGGGGACACTTCTCTGCAGGCAGGCAGGCAGGAAGGAGCTCACACCAATGGAAATGCACAATCCTCACCCAAGCAACACCAGTGGCCCCATCCTCTTCCCCTCCCTGGCTTATCAGGATGAAAGCCCAGTGCACATCAGAGAGAGACCCTCAGCAGGGAAACAGCTAAGGAGAATTTGGAAAGCAGATAGGACATGCTACAGGCACAGGGCACTGAGCAGCCCCTTTTGTCCCCCTTTCCCTCTCTTTTGCCCTGCTGGTTCCTCCCACCTTGACTCATCCTATTCCCCGGATATCCCACAAGTCCTGCACGGTCTCAGGAAGCTCTTCCCAGCATCCTGCAATGAGCTCCATGTGCCTGTGGCTGACCACCCTCCTTGCTTGGCAGCTGGGAAGGGTTTCCCAGCTCCCCACTGAGGCAGATCCAGTAAACCGTGCACAGTCGTCTTCCCATCTCACACCAGAGCTCACAATGTGAAACAGATTCTTGGAGCATCTGATGCTTTTCATTTTCCTTCAGATAGATCCTTTGCACAGACTCCCACACCGACATCAAACAGCTCTTAAATATTTTCCTTGCATGGCTCCAAAAATCAGTGAGTTATAACTCAGGAATTTGATGGCATCTCCATCTTGATAATTTATCTCTCCCTCATCTCCTATTTAGGGATTCCTCGCTTTTTCAGTGCCTGCAGCTTCACAGAACCTGGAAAAACTAATTTTTTCAGTTGCATCTTCAGTACAGACACAACAGAGTGCTCAGATCTGAGCAAAACAGTTCATTCTCCCAAGAGAACTTTTCCTTGCCAATGCTCTCAACCCCTTTCAAGGCTGGGCATGGCAGAAAGAGCCCCAGCTTCCCTTGTTTTTCACAGCATCTCCTCTGGGTCAATTTTCCTGACACTCACCACCCAACCTGTGCCCAACCTTGTGCCATCTCTCCCACGTAGCAGCTGGGAGGGAGCTGCCAGCTGCATCCTTCACCCTGGCCAGAGGAAGAGAAATCCCAAAAACCTCTGGGACTGCAGCACGGGGAGCAGGCTGGCATGACATTGTCAGGAAAATTCATCCACAAACACCAGAGGTTTATGTCCAAAAAGGAGACAGAGGAGTCCTGTAACTTTATTGGAATTAAGGGAGAGGCCATGGGGCATTCCCCTGAGATCTCTCAGATTTTTAGAGGACAAAGCCACCTTTTTTATCCTAATTTCCCTGCCACATTTCCTTCTCTCTTTCCCCTTGGGCTGAGGTAGTTCAGAGGCACAGAATTCCCAGAACACCTGATACCTGAGATTCCACTATAACATACAACTCTCCCTTTCAATTTTTAATTCTTATAGAATTAATGGTTTTTCCCCATTGCTTCTTTCATCTTTCAATATCCAATTCCATTTATCAACAAAGCTACAGTTTGTTTGTAAAGGCAAATATCATTTTTCCATTCATCAATCAGTGGAATCCTTCCCATAGTTTCTTTTATCTCTCAATGCTGGTCTAGCAGACCCAAAGCTTGTTTGTAAAGACAAATCCATCATTCCTCTCAACAGGGATGCAAGCAGGAGTCAGCCCTGCCTGGGGGTGCCCTCTTGCCCTGCTCCCCTCCTCTGTGGGGCTGGAGAAGCCCCTGGCTGTGCCCAGAGCACCAGCACAGGATGTCTCAGGCTGCCATCCCCCCATGACTCAACTAGGTCACCAAGGCAGGGAGGCAGCCGGGGTGTGAGTGGGGCTTTCTGTGCTCTGAATGCCACAGGCTCCTGCCAAGCTGTGACCTTTGCCAGCCCTGGTTTGGAGGTGGGAGAGCTGCAGGTGGCTCTTGCACACACCCCTGGCACTGAGAGTCCCGTTGGGAGCGAGCCCACGGGCTCTGGGATAGAGGGGAAGGAGGGCTGCTGCCTCCTGTAACAGCACTGGGAGCTCTGCACCACTGAATCAGTGCTTTGTTTCAGTCTCTCCTGTCTTCACTCAGAGCCAGCATTGACAAATACACCCTGGAAATGGGATTTTCTCCTGTTCGGGCTTGGTTGTTTATTAAATCTTATCAGAGCGTTTGGCAGCACTTCTAGCTAGGAAAAACAGAGAAATATCCAGCTGCTACAAGGTCTCTTAAATCTAAACAGTCCAATAGAGAATTAACACCTACATTATTTATACTTTTAACCCAATAACTAGATTTTCATGACTCTCAGTGTGACACTGACTGACCAACCAGAAACTACTACCTGAAACCATGAAGAAGGAAGAAGAAGGAAGATGAACACTGAAAAAGACACCACCCAAAATCCTCCATCTTGTCCCATACCTGTTACTATACTATAAAAACCTCAAACTTAAAACCCATCACCATGTGAAATCACACACTTCTATTTACCTACACACACATGATTTTAACTCCATCACCCAAATTTGGAAACCTTCTCCAAGGCCTCAGGTCAAAAGCAGTGTTCTCCTGGGGGTCAGTGCCTGACAGCAGAGAAAGCTCAAAAAGCCCAGGTTTCTGGGATCCAACAGCCTCCAAGCTGGTGCCCCATCCTGCTGAGATGCTGGGGAGTGGAAGGAGACCCAGCTGTCACCTGCCATCAAATCTCAAATGTTTTGGGCTGTTCTGTGCCAGGTTTCATGGCCATCTTTCAGGCAAAGATTCTCCCAGCTGATTTTCTACTCCCATCACTGATTTTTCTGTAGTTACCTTTATCCTGGCAGGCTAATTTTGCTAATGGATAGAAGCATTTGTGGTTATAACTCATTGCCTTGCATTGTAGATAACACTTGCCATCTACAAAATCTGAGCAGATCTGGGCAGAGATGTTTGTTAGTGCTGGAAAATAAAGCCCCTGTAGGTTGTCTCAAGGTTGTGATGTTCTTAGCCCTGTCTGATTGCCCACCCTGTCTCCCACAGGGACAGTGGGATGAAGGAGAGACTTTTAAACCACTGTCTCCTTGTGGGATCTTATCATGCCAGCAGGAGTGTCTGAAGAGCTTCCTTTCGGTCCCTTTGCTTTCTAGCATTAGCTTGATATGGGTTTAGGGTTAGGTTTAGGCTTAACTGCAAAAAGAAAAAAAAATCAATTTTTTTTTCTGGAAAAAAAAAAAGTCTTCTGGTATTGGGTGGCTGAAAAAAAGCAGAAAAAAAATCCCAGAGAATTTCAGCTGATAATGTGGCAGAGTCATCTGCATAGTGCCAGGGGCAGTGCAGTCATGTCTCCCCACCCTGAGATATCATCAATTCTGCTATGACTTGGGCAGGAGATAGGATGGAAAAACTGAAACTGCTCAAGTCAGCTGGAAATTTTAAGGTGGAGTGTACATCTGCTGCTCCCAGGAGCCCACCACAACGGGCAGCCCCAGCTGCACAACCATCCTGCCTGAGAGCCACACCCAAGAGCAGCCAGAGAGAGCCCAACCCCAGCACAGAGACCCTGGGATGGAGAAAGCAAAGGTGGAGGGAAAACTCCAGCCTCTGAAATGGAGATGGCTGGTTCTCCTTCAGCTGAAATGAAAGCCAGGGGGTGTGGGGCTGCCAGAAAGGCAGATGCAGGCCAGGAGCTTTGTCAGTCTGGCTGACTGTGGCTGCAGATACACAAACATGCAGAGCTCCCCGTGCCTTTGCACTGGAATTGTTGACAGACACATAGAGACCTCAAATGAACCTGCAAGAAAGACAGAGAGAGACTTTTTTCAAGGATAAGGGGGGAACAGCTTCTGACTGAAAAAAAAAAAAAAAAAAAAGTAGATTTGGACTAGATATTAGTAGAAAAATTTTTACTGTGAGGACAAATGTTGCCCAGAAGAGATTTGAATGCCCCATCCTAGGCTTGGAGGAATCTGCAAGTTCCTAGTGGAAGGTGTCCCTGCCTACAGCAGGAGGGTTGGAACTGAATGGGCTTTAAGGTCCCAAACCAAACCATTATAGGATTCTAACCCCAGAGAGTGGTGCCAACTGGCCCCTGCTGTCTCAAGCTGAGCAGGGGGGTTTGAAGCTGGGGGTTGTGGCTTGGTGTCCTTTCTTCTCCCCATGCAGAGTCCTGTGTAGGCTTTCAATAACACAGTAGGAGAACCACTGGAGTGAGCCTGGGTTCCATCCATGTCACCATGGACCAACAGGTCTCTCCTCTCCTCCCCACCAGTCCACGTTTTTGTGGCTTTCTTTTAGACCTCTTCTCAAGCTGATGCCTCCTGGGCTCAAAAAGTCTCTTGGCAATCTGCTGTCTTTCAGCTAATGCAGCAAATAATCACCTTAAACTAATTTAATGATGCTTTGTGGCACTGCTAATTGCTGTGTTGTGAAATCTTTGCTGGGCTGGCTGCCTGCACTTTCCTCTGGCTCCAAATTGGCACAAGCTGAGAAATCCTGGGACCATTTCATCAGCTTCCCTTGCCTTCTGGTGAATTAAGCATGATTTGCTCCAAAAGGTCATGTGGGAAGAATGGAGGGACTAAAGTTTATAAAGTGGATTTCAGGCTACTGATGGCTGGAAATCCAGTGTGTCAGGGTTAGGGTTAAGATGTTTGGAGCCAGGTCACTGACAGCAGAGCTCTGCAGTGAATAATGACTTAATGCTCCCTGTGAGAGCAGCATTTCATCTGCTCTCTGGGCCTTATACATGCTAGAAATAGCATCAGGTCACATGGCCCTGCTGGTGCCGACTGCAGGAGAAATAATTCTGTATTTCTCAGGTTTCCTGAGCATTTCCGCAAAATTAACTCATTTGAGTTACGGGATGTGACATTTCTCTGAGTGCCAAGTTAACGTCTGGACTTTATGATCGTTAAGGTCTTTTCCAGGCTAAATGATTCCATGATTTACAGCACACAAGTTTCCCAAGAAGAGATAAACTGCAGGAAATGAGCTCACAGAGAGGCAGTGGTGGGAGGGCAACTGCTCTGCCATGCATCCACCATAGGAGGCTTTGCTATGGACCCTCTTCATGGGTGCAGAGCCCTCAGAGAAGCTTTTAGCTGACTGCAGTTTCCCCTTTCCAGCCCATTTCCCCTCAGGCATCCCCAGTGTTGCTTCCAGCTCTCCACACACACATGCAGCAAAGTCCTGGTGTGCTGCACATAAACCAGAGATGGGCCAGGGGAAATTGTCCATGCAGGTATTTGCATTTCCTCAGGCTCTGGAGGAGTGTTTCCCACCAGGGGCTGTGGCAGCACCTGTCAAGGGGCAGCCTTAGCAGGGCCCACGGTGATGAGTCTTCTGTACTCTTGTGGTTCTGTGACTCACCAAGATGAATCTGAGCTCAAGTGCTCAGCAGGACTGGATGGTTTCACCCTGGAGTCATGAGGGAGCTGGAGGAAGAGCTGGCTAAGCTGCTCTTCCTCATTTATGATCAATCCTGGATAACTGGGAAGGTCCCAGGTAACTGGAGTTGTTTAAAGACTGGACACTAGGATGGGCTGGGCTGGGAGGTGGTGCAGTCACTGCCCTGGAGTGTTTAAGGACTGGACCCAGCCCTCAGTGCCATGCTCTGGGTGACAAGGGGCTGTTGGGTCAGTGTTGGACTCGCTGATCCCAGAGCTCTTCTCCAACCAAACTGACTCTGTGATTCTGTGACAAACACTACAGGAGGAGGCACATACAGGTCTCATTTATCCAGATAGCCCCAAATCCTCTCAGTTAGTCCATGGACGTGTCCCATTGACTGTGCCTAGCCCAGCAAGGGGGAAAGCAGCACCCTTGTGCCTCGTGAGATGCCAGAGCCCCTCCCCAGGCAAGCTCTGAACTGGGGCACTGGGACATGTCAAGGACACGCATGAGCCTTTGCTCCTGAAGGGTGCTGGGCTTCTGCCTGGTGATCCTGGCAGAAGATGATGTGCCTTAAATAGAAAACTCACTCCTGAAGTGAGCAAAAAACCATAGATAAGGATGATGTAAAGATATTGTTAAACCGCCAAGGAATTTCCCCAAGGGAGTGAGATGTGGTGGCAGCCACAGCCTTCCCTGATGTCCCTGATCCCCCCACCTCTGCCAGACTCACACAGCCACCACGGTGCCAGGGGATTTCCAGAAGACCCAGGCACAGACAGGAGCCTCCTGCAGCAGCACACCACGGGCTGGCCTCAGGGTGCTGTGGGCATTCATTTGCACCCTTGGTGATGGCCCCACAGTGCCCACTCAGCGAGCTGGGGACTGTGGAGAGGAGACATTGGCCATACCCAGGGGCTGGGATGAGATGGGATGTGCTATCAACATCCAGACAGCTGCTTCTTGGCAGGTTTGCAGCCCAGAGCTTCCACAGCTGATCAGGCATGGTGGTGGGGTCCCTCCCTCTGTCTTTGTGCCCAGATGTCCTGTGTGCCCACCACTTCTCTGGCCCCTGGAATGGATTGGGGTCCCTAGAGTGGCAGCTCTGGATTTGGCAGTGATGCCAAGTGAGGCTGCCCCAGCTGCCCCCGGGGTTTTGGGTCAATGTAGCTGCAAGGCACTGCCCAGTGGGTGAGCAAGGACACGGGTGGCTCAGGGAACACAGCTGCTCCAGAGGGACAGGCTGAGCCCCACCTGGGCACTGCAGTCAAAGGGGGCTTTTGGAACCCCTTTCTGTGCCACAGGAGAGCAGCTGCAGTCTCCCAGCTGCCTGTGAACCTCCCAAAAGGCATGGGCACTGCCTACAGCCTTTTCCTGCATAGCTGCCAGCAGGAGCACTTCTTGCTCAGCCTCTGGACTTCTCCACACTTCAAACATGCTGGGGCAAACTGCACCTGCTCCACTAGAGCAGCACTGTTACCCTGCCCAGGGAGCAAATGTGCCTCAGACATGTCTCAGACATGCCTTTGAAAGAAATCCCTAAGTGCTTTTCTTCCTCCTCAGTCTCTGTTTGAAAAGCAGCTCCAGCTCCTCCCTCTCACCTGTGACACCAAGGGGGAGAATTCTTATGCCCAAGGGTGCTGGGATCACAGGTGTGGGACACACCTAGAGCACTGATATCAGCCCAGCAGAGGGGAGCATGAGACCAAGGACATGTTTGTGCACGCCTGGAAATCCTGTTCTCATAAAAAACTGCGACGGTCAAAATCATCCCAGGCAGTTCAGCCCAGGCTCTGGCTAAGGATCACATTTTCCTGTGGTTACCATTTTCAGAGAGCATTAACAAATAAACAATTAAAGCCCCAGAAAGCAGAAGCTGTGACTAAGTCTCTGAGTTTCATCCAAGTTCACTATCAGAACGAAAAACAGTTACAGGAATAGGAATGAGACCAGACAGCGAGCAAAGGGCTGCTGGGAGCACCAAGATGCTCCTCCATGGCCTGGACAATCTGGTGTTTAGGCAGTCAGGCCTGTCTGTGCTTTTATTTTCACATATTCCCTTGTCCATATCCCCACACATCTTACAAACAATTTTTTTTTTTTTTTAATATGTGGGGAATAATTTAAAAAAACTGTTTTTTAATATGTGGGGAATAACACATACTACAAGCATTCTTCATTCCCCCACAGGACAATCAATCACAGAAAGAGCTCATGGGTTCCTCAAAAGAATTCTAGAAAAACAAAAAGTGTACTGTAGAAAGGCTCAGTAAAGCTATATATGTTTTTAGTTTTCTGAATAATTCATTTATGGAGCCTAATCCCCCAATTATTAGACATTTTTCCAACACCACATACAGTTAAAAGAGAGACCACCTGCTCTAATCAAAGATCTAGAATCCAATCAAATTCTAGGTCCTTTCCCACTAATTTCCTGGGGAAGAGAATATGTTGTATTTCTACAGGTAGAGGACTCCTCTGGGCTCCAGCAAAAAATGTAAAACCGTATCTACAGCCTTTACAGGAACACCAAGACACTCCACAAGAAGAACCCCAAAAGGAATCTGAGGAGTCCTGAGAACAACCACCTACCTGCTGCAGAATTCCTTTATACTTCCCTAAATTCTTTAGCTTTCCCACAGATTATCCCATTAAATATGACTCCTGCTCACTGCTGCCATCCTGATCAACTCCATGCTCCTCATAAAGCCTTGGATAATCCCTCAGCCAAAACAAAAATGTATGTGTAACTCTGGCAAAAGCCATAAAACAAGAAACACTGTGCTTGTCTGTTGCTAGCTCTGATGACCCCTTTTTCACCTGCCTACAGATGTATGGCCAATAATCAATAATGCCACCCATATGAAAGATAACAACCCTAATGGCACATGGAAACACAACCCTGTAGATTCCTGGGATCACTGGACCCAGAAGCTCCCACATGCATCACTTGAACCCCAGGAGCTAGAGATTCTTAGCTCTGTGAAAATGGATTTTTGCATAAAGTTTTTTTGTTTTGTTTTTTTAAAACCAAAGTGGGACATTATTGGAAGACCCATAATCATAAAAGAAAGAAAAATCATTAGGAAAGATGTATCCCTCTACCACCCAGCTTACAAAAATCAGAACCAATGGTGTAATTATACCTCATCCATCACTTCTCAGTCCAGTAGTTATCCACTCCACCTAGCACAGGGTGTGTTTTTTATTTGTGGGGACAGAGCATGGCCTGCCATACCATCACATGTTAAGGGTGGGCCTTGTAGCTTGGGGAGGCTCACTTTGCTGGCACCCAACATAAAAATGATTCATAGCCAAAAGAACAGAGCAAAAATATCTACACATTACTCAAATCTGACTGCGATGATGAAGTCACTTTTTGGATTAAAACCAAAATAATTTTGTCCCTTTTACAGTACTGGGTGACCACAGAAAAGCTTTAGGACAATTAAGATAATCTTGGGTGCCTCCTGAGGTAACAAACCAATGCTATCTCTTGCATTAAGTGGCTTGATCTCAGATGTGGATGCCATATTGCAAAACAGGGCAGCAAGACTTTCTACTCTTGGCACATGGGCATGACTGTGAGGACTTTGAGGGCAGGTGTTGTATGAATCTTTGTGATCATAGTGAGTCCATTCATCACAGCATTCAAACGCTCATGGAAGGATTCAAAAAGTTACAAAAAGATGACTGGGTCAACAGAGTATTCAAAAATTGGAGCTTACCTAGTTGGGCTCTATCTTTAATCAAAATGGGTTTACTGGTTTTTGTAGTTGTTGTTATTGTGTTTATGTCATTACCCTGTTCATTAAATTGTATGTTAAGGGGTTTTCAAAATTCTTTACCAAAGGTCTTTGCAATCAAAAAAATAGGGGCAGATGTGGGAATTGAACCAACTGAAATAGGAGACATAAACCTGAGACCCTGGGAGACTGGGCACTGCAAAGATGCAAATTACCTCACTCCAAAATAAATCTCATTCCTAGCCCTGATTCTCTGTTGGTTCAAAACCTCTGACATATAAGGTCAAGTCCTTGTCCTGCATTTGAGATAGGGAATATCTGAGGGTGAAGGTCCAATGAACTTGAGCCTTTCCCCTGTCTTTGGCCAGTGCTTGCCTTTGGAACAACATGGCTTTTGGATAGTGCTTCATGGAGCTTGTGGATGAAGGATATCACTGTCACACCATCATACCTTTCCTGTTATTATTATTATTGCAATTATTACTATTGCCACACTATTACTGGTAAGGTTGTCACCAGGGGAAACCCCCCAGAATCCGACACCAGTGGACCTTGAGCACCTTTGAGGTCAAGCAAACTTCAGAAGGGGACACAGCAGGTTATTGCTAGAGCCCAGGCAGAGGCACAGCACAGAGCTGTGGTTAGGCACCAGCTCTGAGGTGCAGCTCATTTGCATTGTGCACATTCCTCGGTGCTTTGATGTCGCAGTGAGGTTCTGACTCGGGGTGCCCAGAGCTCCCCATTACTGCAGGAGCACAGGGGAGCCCAGCCTGCTGCTCACTGCCATCCTGGCTGGCTGCAGGCACAGCCCTGCTCCCCCATGTCCCCACTGGGGCCAGCTGAGCCAGCAGTGCTGTTACTTCTGCAAGATGGGGCAGACGGTGGTGGTCAGAATTACCTTTCCCCAAGTTACTGCTCAGTCATGCTGAGCCCACTCCTGGTGCCTCCTAGCCAGACAGCCCATTCATCTTGGGATTATCTTTTCCTTAAAACAAAATGTTAGCCAAGCATAAAAGGCTCTCAGTGCAATCCTTTAGTCATAACTGCATAACTATAACCACTGATTAATGACTGAAAAACAGAAATAGTAAAGTTGCTTTAAGTCTCAAGAGACTCGACATCAGTACTTCAAAGTGTGATTTCCAAATAGCTACAGCTGCTCTGTATTATTGATGCTCTCCACACTTTGCTTTACTCCTTTATTTTTTTGGCTGTGGATGCGTAAGTTAAGTTTTAATGAGATCAGCAGTGTGCAGGGTCAGCTCCTCCCTCAAGCACTGCTGTGGAGACCACTTTACATGGATCCAGAGCACAGATTTGCTCTCTGCAATGCCAAAGCTGCAAATACACCCCCTACTTGCACACCAAGTCCTCAGGAGCTGGAAAGAAGAGACTTGGAGGAGCTGGACCACCCCTCATGCAGCAGGGAACAGCCAGGCTGAGGTGCTTACAATGAGTCTGATACCCATATGGGCCATTCCCCTAAGTGTAGGAATCCTGATCCTTGTCCTCCCAACTCAGAATACTCTGTGATCCCTTGCAGCTCCATGACCCAAGAAGCCTGTAAAGCATTGCTTCTCACAAAAACTCACACTTCATGGGAAAGTGCTTCGAGAACGTGTGTCTTTCAGTTTTGAGATCTCTGCAATGCAGCCGAGTTCCCTGCTCGAGCCTTTGTTGTGCAGCAGGCGAACCAAATCCCCCACTTTGTCAGTGTGGGAGAGATGACTTGGCTCTTCAGAACACAGCTCAGGCAAGCAGGAGGGAGATTCTAGTGCCACACTGAGCATTCTTGTTTCAGAACCCGCCTGTGATGCTGTCGGAGGCTGGGTGCCTTCTTCAGATCTGAGATCCTCAGAGCTGCCCCAGAGTTTCTAGCAAACAAACTTAATGCTTTCATTTTACACCAGAAACATCACAACTATCTGGGAAATCTCCCTCCCACACCCCACAGTCTGTATTTTGGGTGGCTTGATGATCTCACCACCATACAGTTACTAAGGTTAAATGCTGCTTTTTAAAACCCTCATGTAAAAGCCACTGAGGTCAACATTTAACCAGCTTAAACACAGAAAAACAAAGCAGTTGAAATAAGAGGACTAAAAGAAATCATCCATCTTTTCTGCCCCACTCTCCTCTTAACCACACACTACCAGACCCACCTACAACTGCTCCCAATCTGCCAGGCCCTGCTGCAGTTCTGTGTCCTTGCCTTTCCCAGTTTCTTCATAATCCTGAAATGATTGTCCCATGAAGAGAGCCACCAATACCTGCCCAGACACTGCCTCTTGCTATGCCTGACTCCACAGCAGATCCCAAAGGGGATGCAGGAAATCCAGGAACACAGGGACAGCTGTTACAACGCTGGTGCAACATCAGCTGCCACAGGGGGCAGGAAAGGAAGTTATAAAAAACTGGGAAGAAATCAGCAACCTGCACCCTCCTCAGTCCTGGTGGTACAGCAGAGAAGAAAACCACAAGAAATATGACAAATCTCCCATCCAAATACATTCCAAAGAGGAAAACCAGAATGATGTGGAACCATGAGCTTCCCCTTTCATATTCCCCCAGAAGCAGCTGTTTCAACTCCATTTATCTGGAGGCACAGTGAGTGAGTCACACTTCAGCAGGTACCTCCACGTTTGAGGTCAAACCCAGGCCACATAGTAATTAAAAGACACTTCAATAGAATTTTCTTATTATAATAAGGTAATTCCCACATCTGACTCAGGAATACAGTAGAGCACCTGAAATCCAGAAGGTGAAAATTCTCCATTTACACAGGGATCTGCACATCTCCCATGTGGAGAGGTGTGGCCACATAATTTCATAATGAAGTAACACAAGGCTGCATATTTTTACAAGGAAGTGATAGGAGTGATTTGTTCATGCTGCAAATCCAAGGAGTCTCCAACACCAAGACAATTCCCTTTTTGCCTTGTTTTGTCACAGTTTCTAATCAGAAGTTCCTCTGGTGAAAGAGGAACAATGTCAGCTTAGAGAATTGCTCATCTTGACAAGAGCCCACCGCACAACCAGTTAATGAAAAGGATCCCACAAGCTGCAACAGAAGCTGGACAAGGCCTCTGGAGTCTGAGCTCAGGTGGGAAACTACCTGAGAGGGGAGGGCACAGAGGCAGATTCTCCATGCTCACAAAAGAAGACAAAAGCATACCTTATTTAAAACCAACTCTTTCCACTCTCACATTTATTTTTCCTAAAAAAACAGTCCTTGCAAACATGTCTTGTTTGTCTTTTCCAACTCAGTGGCATTGCTGAGAGTACTCCACATGGCACGTGACTCTGGGGAAGCAGAGGAAGTGTCCCACAACTCAGTCCCATTTCCATAGGAAAAGCTGATCATAAATCACATCATCCTGGAGATGCTGATGACACAGGTTTGGAATGACAAGTCCCAGGAGCAGGCTGGAGGCACCTGAGGGCTGGCAGGGCTGCCCAGCTCCAGCTCTAGCAGAGCAGGAGGCCCTCCTTCGCTGCCAGGCGCTGCCGATGAATCTTGTCCTGCTGTAGCTCCTCGTGGTTTGGGTGCCAGAGTTTCATGACAATCCTCTCAATGTTGAGAGCATAGACTGTGTGTGCAGGGATCACTTCTTTGTGCACCTGGAAATGCATGTTGGAAAACAAGCTGCATGCTTCCATACACATTTGGAGGAATAACCTCCCTTTGCCACAGGATGCTCTGGGTGCCAGCTTTGCAGAGTGGGAAAAAAGGGAGTCTCACAGGGAGAGCTGCTTCCTTCCAGCACTGCCACAACCACCATTTTCTAAGGGAGTGCCACGCTAAAGAAACAGTCATTTTGCTCTTGGGAAGTCAATCAATAGTTGGTCATCAAAACCATAGAAACAACAATTCTGACTAAACATGGCATGAGTGCTTGATCACAGCTCTGTGGTCTGTATCCACAGCTATGAGACAAAATCCCAAGGCCTGTTCACAACAGCAGAGATCAAGTGGGGAATTTCTCACAGCTAGTTTTAGACATTTAAAGTAGGCAATGCCACTACAGCTGCCAGAGAGGGTGGGAACCACAACCATACATCCTCAATAAAAATTCACCCAGCTGACCTTAAATGCCTCCCCAGGGTTGGGATGACCACAGCTAACCCATTGCATGCCAGGACCAAGTATTTCTCTAAGTACCCAGGTGGAACATGAGGAATAAGAAGGGACATGCTAGGTAAGTTATGTTGCTGCAGCACTGTCAAAATCTGTCCAACAACTGTGAGATAGGAATTTCCTTACCAGCTCTGCAACCAAGGGGTCAGAACAAGCATTAAACCACAAGTCAACAGTGGAAACAAATCAAACCCAAAGAATCTGAGAGGCAAAGAAGGAAAAAAGACTATGGGAAGATAAAACAAATCCCCCTCCAGGCACATAAACCACACCTAAGACTGGCAGCTGGCACCCAGGGCAGCGCTGCCTGTGACATGAAGGTGTGACACGACCAGCTTACCTGCAGTGCCTCAAAGAGGTCGTACATGTTGACTGGAGGCAGGGATGCTGGCAGGGTGTCCCCAGAGCAGGCCAGGAGCAGGGCTGCCTGCTGCTCAGCATCGTCAGGAGCGGGTGGAGGGGCCAGGCTCTGACCTGCCGAGGGCGTCGTGCCACTGGGGGGGCTGGGGGCAGAGCAGGCACAAAACACCTCGGTCACAAAACCAGCATGAGCTGTGGCTGTCACACAGCAGGGGCCCCAGCTGATGTGGTCCAGATGTACACAAAATTATTTCAGCTTCTTTTAATAAAAACTACTCTTAAATTCCAGCTTAACGAGGCATGTGGCTTGACCTTCAACGGTCTCAGTTGTGCAATTTTTGTTACTTGCAGCCAAGAGTTTCTACCTAGCATAAAAATCAAGGCACATGCAACATTAAACTGGAACACTGGCCGTTAGGCAGAGTTGTTTGCAGTGCTACAACCAAATCATAAAACACCCACGACCTCCTGTCAACTGCTAGAGGCTGCCACAGACAAACAAAACTGCCTCCTCATAGGCGAACGCTGCCAGATGCACTGTACAAACTCTTTGACACCGAGACTCCGAACAGGAGGATCTCAAAGCTCTGCTAAGTGGAAAGATGTGCTAAGGAACCATAAACACATTTGGATGCAGGAAATGACAGGATGGCAGTGTCCTGCAGGTCCCCACTGACATTTCAACCCTGTGCCTCCACAAAGACAGAGAATTGCTGTTACTGGAGTTTCCAAACAGCAGTAATGAACTGCTGGACAAGCACAGGTAAGGGAGAGAGATGTAACACTGCCCTACAGTCCAGTGCTGGGAAATCCCCATAGTCTCACTCCCTGTTTAGCTGTACAATCCTCCATACCAATGCCTTTCCAGTGTATGAAAACAAGACATCATCAACACACATAAAAGAAGCAGCTGAGCCATGCAGTTATGCCAAGACTAGCAAAACCCATGTACATTATCAGTGTGCTGCCAGCTCCTTACCACTCAATTAAGTTGTTGTAAGCAACAACACTGTTCTTCAGATATGGCTGAGGGTTGACATTGCTGCCAAAGGCATACTTGAAATGGCCATCCCTCAGACGATAGGCTTTCCTCCTGGATATCACAGAGGTCAGGATGTCCTTAAGGTGGTTCTGCAACAAAAAACGAATCTTGTGACACGTGCTGACTTACTCACTCATGGCTAGTAGGGTCTCACCAACTGGCACCACAGAAACAGTGCTGCAATGACCACAGGGATCTGAAGATGGAAGGGAACCAGTATCTGGACAAATAACAGGATGTTTTCATTGCTCAACACTTGGATACAGAGAACATGGCACTTTTTGAGCACTGTAAGCATCAGCCTGTAAACTACACTTCAATATGTGACATCCTGCTTCAAATGTCAAAGGGGTGCCTTCAATGCTAGGAAATTCCCAACCTCTAATTAAGGTTTCATAACTGACACTAGATATTATACTTGTTAAAATACACGCCCTGAAACGACAGTGAAAAGCCACTCACTCATCTTTTTCATTTGCCTGAAAAGAGCTGGAGAAGGAACGGCCTGAAAAAAACAAGCAGACAACAACTTAATTTGGCCTCACTCCCAGATGGGGAATTCACGTTGGCCTCCATGTGCTGAGTGCAGAAACCATCCACACATCAATGCTGTGTCATTCCTGGGATGTGGAAAGTGATGCACCACCAATAGCCAAAGGCAAACCAGGGCTTCACTTGCAGGTATCACCTGATCCTGTCCCTTCATGGCCAGGCCAGACCCTGTGCCTGTAACAGACTGCTTTTTACAGAACTGGTCAAGCTGGCATTCCATTCTGTCTCTGCTTTTAAGTGACAGGAGAAGCATTTTCCACAACAGCTACTTAAGCATGCCTGGGGTACTGTGCAGGTGCATCAAAACTAACACTTGCAGGCAGAAGTCCAAGACTTTACATCTGGGGCATGAGATTCTCCATTCTCACATCACTCTGGGGCAAAAGGGTAATTGGAGAACAATCAGAGCAGCAGCTTTCCACCCCATGCTGGGGGGCAACACCCCAGACTGCACACAGAGCCTTTTGCCCCCAGGCCAGCCTCACCTCCACAGCATAAACAACAGCTGTCACTGCCTCCTCGGTGACATTGTCCAGCCCATGCTCATAGGCAGTGACAATCATCCTTCCTTCCAGCTGGCCACGTGTTGGGAGCATCATGGTGTGAGAACACAGCTTCAAATCATCATCCTCCTGAGGATCCTTTGCCACAAACTGCTGGGCTCCTGACAGTGGGTTCTGAGGCTGGAACCGGTGCTGTCATGAACATAACATTAAAGGTAATATTCATTCAGACCCTTGGGTTCATCAAGGGGACATCCCTCCTCCACTCAGAAAGCATACACCTACAAAAAATCCACAAAAAATCCTCCCCAATGACTTGTGACTGAAGAAATTGCCAAGTCAGTGCTGGTGCCATTTCATTGGACTTGTCCAGTAGCACCCCAAACCACCTGAACTTTGGGTATCCACAACACACTGCAGCAAGAAATTCTACACACCACATGAAGACTCACCTGCTCTGGTTTGCTCTGTATCTCCCCACCTGCTAGATTTGTTTGATTCTCCTAGGAGTCCCAAATGTGGTCAGTGACTGTCCTTTTTATTTCCTTTCACACTACCCAGGCCAGTGACTGGATTTTCACATCTCTCAGACACCTTCTGTGTTGAGGAGTTCTCATCTATTTAATTATTTATTGTACAGAAGGGTTTATTTTTACTTACTATCTGTACAGTTTCCCTCCAGATTAAAACCCATAATCCTGAACTTGTGTGATTGATTCTTACATTTCTCTAATGCTTTAAACTTAGCCAAATTCCAGCACTAATTTCATACTCCAGTCTCCCTGTGGACTTCCACTAGTCTAAGCAGACTAGTTCTGTAGCACAGAACAGCCAAGAGATGGATTAGGATTATTTTTCAGAACTGACTTGGTTATTTAAGGAAAAAAACTCATTACAGAACAGGAATTCATACAAGGAGGAGGCATTTCCCAGGCCACATGTATTCCAGCCCAAATCCTTGGCTGCCTTGTGTCTCAAGCTCTGAGTGCCTGTGATGGCTCCCCAGATAAAGTGGGGAACAAAGCAAATGGAAATTATTGATCCTTGAGCACAGCAGTGTGCTTGGCCCAGCTCTAACGTACAAGGGAACAAGACTCCTCACACTCCCTCTACTCTCCAGTGGCTGTGGAATGGAGCTGGCTGCAAGGCTCTTATGGGGCACCAGGACAAGCACATATTCATAAATGAATATTTGTTCATATTTTAAATATGAACAATGAATATGCAGCAAAGTAGATTTCTCACATCTTCATTTCCGGGGAGAAAGGGGGGATGCTTTAGTCAAAGGACAGTGTGGCATTTAACTCAAAGTGAAAAACCAATCCACCCACTGCTGATGTGAAAGCAGGTTTCCCTCCCCATAACTCTAAAGATTTATGCTTTCATTACAGGAAAGTTGCATGCCTGGAAAAAAAGACCTTCAAAATGTAAGCAGCTCTCAAGAGGAATATCATTTGGGAGAGTGGAAGCCAACTGGAATGGACCTGTAGTCATTCCACAGCTGCTATCCTGTCCAGTGAGAGAAATATTACGAAATGTCCAAGCTCACACTACTTAGAATTCCACTAGTACCACACAAGCTCGTTAATAACAGGCACTTCACACAGTGCTTACTGCCAAGCCTTCCTGAACATCTGTACAAACTCACTAGAAATCTGGTGTATCCTAGGGGTAGTGAGTAAATCAAATTCCAAGACTTCCAGTACACTACAACTTGCTGCTGAAATTCTCATCTACTTACTACTGAGCTGAAGAGTTACAGTGAAGTTTTAAGACAGGCAAGGTAACACAGACTGAATTCAGAACATGACAGTTCAGCTTGCAGCTGTGAGCACTGCAAAGTAATTTGACAATTTCTAGATACAAGGAGCCTTCAGCTGGACTTGCACTCCTTTGGAACACTGGTCTGTGAAGCACACACAGAGAATGTCTAATCATAGTCCCTAGAAGGGCACTATGCACCTTATCAAACCCTGCTTGTTGAAGAGAGAGCCCCATCCCAAATCTCTGTCACACCAGGCCTCCTCCACACTGGTCTGGCAGCACAGAAACAAGTGCAGAACAGGGGTGTGACAGTACCTGGTAGATGTACAGAGCCTTCCTCTGCTGCAAGGTGAACTGGATCTGGCACGTTTCTGTGCCACCTACCAGAAGACAGCACCTTCGAAAAGTGTTTTCAGTTCTCAAACAACTTGATCTTCTGAAAACATTATGCCCAAGGAATGTCTTGCTTCTAATTCTTTGAGAGTTAGTCAGAGAATTCTGCCTGACTGCCTAAATAAATAGTAAATCACTTATTTTAAGAATTTGGCAGATGTGTAAAGAGAACCACAGAGACTTACATCAAATTTTTGGCGAACTGAAGAAATCTTTTTCTTCCCTTTGGGTTTTCCAGGTTTAGTTGCAGAGCCACCTGGCCACGGCAGAGATCCAGCACCTTCTACAAATTGAGAAGAAGAAACAAAACAAATAAAAACAAAACAAAACACACACACACAAAAAGAAAAAAAAAAAAACCAAAAACACACAGCAAACAACAACAGACCAAACCAAAAAAAAAAAACCAAAAAAAACCAAAAAACAAACAAAAAACAAAACCCACTCAGTTGGTGTTGCTCATTTAGGGCCACAATGAAACCCTTAACATTCGGCCATCTGCTAAGCCTCAAACCAAAATCAACAGCCATAGCACAGAGGAAGGTTTTTTGAGGGGAGAACATTTTTGGTAGCCCCTTGGCTACTTTGACTCACTCACAACAGCCATGACTTATGTAGCAATTTCTGTCCACACACTACACAAAAACCATGGTGGAAGGAGAGAGATAAGCACAGTCTGTAAGAAAACCCAAAAGGAAGGAAGAAGAGCTTGCCTGGAGGTGGGTTCTCTTCTCACCCCCTCCTGGTTTAGGTCAGATGCTAACCACCTGAATTGAGCAGCCTGACTCCCCAGCTCTCCTTCTGCTTCAGCAAGATTTGTCATGGATCCTTATTAAACATCACAGCTGACTGCTGTGTTACACTGAAGAGAAGGAGAGGGGGGAAGAACTGCAGAGGCCACTGAGCCCAGGAGCAGGATGTCACTAATGTGACCAGTGAGTAAACAGTTGAAAAATAGGTACCTGTTTAGTATCAATAAATAAATATATTTGGTCACATCATCAGCTCAAAAGTCCACTGAACACTGCCTGACAGCTACACCTATAGCAGGCCAAACCACATCCAGACCATCACACATCTCTTGGCAAGGACAGCCTAGCAAATTTACTGCTCAGAGGTTTACAGCATCTGTGAGTGATTAATTCCTTCAAGAACACTGGGAATGTTGGCTTAGGACAGCCCTGCATTGGATGTGTTTGCTTGCTGCCAGGGAACAAGTGCAACTCAGAGACTGGACAGCCCTCTCGTGGCTACAGAGCAGCCTCTGCTGTGTGCCTCCAGCACCTTCCTGCCCTGGTTTGGCACTGCAAGTGAGCATCCTTTTATTCTGGAGCAGAGCATGCCCTGAGCCGGGTCCCTGCCCACCTCCAGGGAGCTTAACTCGGCTCTGAAGGGACTTCAGCTGCCTCCAAAGCAGAGGCCAGGCAATTCTGACAGCATAGCAATGTCTTGGGCATTCCCTGGCCTACCTCAACCAGAATTTGTCATTTCCTCCAGACAGGGACAAGAAGTTAACATTATACAGTCTCTATTTTTATGTTTAAGTGTTTGCACATCTCACCACCCACAACCTGGTTAGCCTCACTGAGCACTGACCAACGCCCAGTTGTGGTTCTCTCCTGCTCCACAGCTCCCATCTTCACACCAATCTCTGGCTGCCCCAACTATGCTTAATTTGCTGTAATCAAGAGTTAACTACATTTAATTTGCTGTAAACATAGTTATACCATAGCCCTGTTTGTAAAGAATGAGGCTGGCTAGAAGTGCTTGGCTATGGGGAGCTTCCCACACTCACAAGCACTGTGTCACCTGCACTGGAAAAAGAAAATTCTAACAGGATCAGGCTCAAGTAGAGGATTCAGGTGAAGTTTTTGAATGTTCAGCTGTTAAGAAAGGATTAGAAACAACCTACACACAGAGAGATGGCACACTCTCCCTATATTAAAATAAAAGTTGACCAAGAAGTTTAGCTACATCCTATTAGAGAGGTAGAAACCCATAGCCTACGAACCCTGTTGTCAAAATCCACTGGTCAATTTAAGAAATTAAAAGATCACAAATAAAACCTCTCCAGAAATTGTTCTGTTCATCAAAATATCACAGGAGAGGCTCTAATATCAGGGCATAGGAAATCACTGTGGAGAACCACATCAAGTCCCACACAGATCCTTCACAGCCTCATTTGTGACCAGAGAAAGTGCAATGGATGGAGACGGAAAATGCAAACACACTTTTCTCTGACAGTGTTCTACAGATATAATAGGTCACAGCTAAGTCTGAATTTTTAAAATACTTTTTTTAAAAGAAAAATAATATAACAGGTTTTACATTAAATGGCAACTAAATTCTTAGGCTTTGACAGTTGATCTGAAAGATGCAACTTACTTGAATCTCAACGTGCACATTTAACAAGAACTTAGCCAAACTCAGCTGAAAACAAGGAAAAGGTGAGATACAATCTCCTACTCCCCACTATAATGAGCCCATAGCAGAAATTTTAGTTCCTTTTCCAGGTTTTCATATTACCAAGCCCAACTTGCACTAGATGAAGAAAGCAAAATTTCCCTCAAGCATTCTAAGAAAACCAGTACTTGCCTTCCTGGCCACAAATGACAAGGCTGGGTTGGCTCAGGCATGAAACTTCAGAGATGTCTGCAGCTTTTATTTCATCTTGCCAGAGAAGCAATCAGACCTGAACAAGCCACAGCAGTGGCTGCTGCTCTGCCCTCAAAGATCAGCAACAGATAAAAACATTTTTCTAGGAGCTGCCACATCTCTGCACAACACCAGCCAGTGCAGACAGAGCCTGCCAGGTTTGCCTGACATGCTGCATGAGGGAAGGACAAAGATACAGAGAAAGCCACCATAGAAAGCAGCAGACAGTGAGAAAACACACATTTCCCACGCCTGTTTACTTGATCTTCAGTTTGGAGGGAGTTGTTTGTTTTAATCTTCTTGCAGTGACAAGGGTTTTGGACAGGTATTCTGCTGATATTTTGGTTGCCAAAAACTCACACTCCCAATTTCCTACTTTTCCTCCCTTCTCAGTACTCTGAAGGGAAGCAAACACAGGCAACCTGAGCCAATCTCACAGCTCAGAGCTCTCTAAACAAAGCCTGTGGACAAACCCGATGAAATAAAATGTTACTGTTATTCCACCTGAGCTCTAATTCACTGAATCACCTTTTAATTGGTGCCAGACTGCTACTAAATAAATTAAATACTTACACCACCAACTCAAGCACTTGCAATTGTTTCAGTTTTATTGCTAACATTTAGCCAGGAAAGGAGGGAACAGTTCAAGCAAGATACATATTAACTCAGGAAACTTTGTTACCCTGAGTGCTTGCAACTATCCTACAAACAATACATTCCAATACAACATCAAATACAATTTTACCACTGACCACATGATTACTATTTTAATACAAAATAACATTTTAAGGATGGTTCTTTCCCCTCCTTTCTCACACGAAATTGGAAAGTGTATGCATCAGTAACCCTTGTGTTAGCGTGACAAGTGCCTCAAAAAGAGTTCTTTAAAGTTACTATTTCCATGAATCATGAAGTAAACACCTTCTACCCAAAAGGCAGTGGTTGAGACAAAAGCCTGTTAGCTTTCCATTCTTACATGGAGAGAAAAAAAAAACAGAGTAAGAAAAAAAACAAACCACCAAAAAAATCCCTAGCAGGTGTCAGACTGGCATCTAGGGGAAGAAAAATCTAGATGTTAACAGTATTTCACTCATACTGCATTTTCCTGGGTCTGCAGGTACAACCCTACACCCCACACAGCTGATAGTGAGATCCTGCCTATAAGAGAAAGCAGAAAGAGGAACCTCAGCACAGATCAGCTCCCAAGTCATTGGGAAACTCTGCACTGATCTGTGGACAGCAAAACTGAGCCTCTGGAAGGGACAAGCAGAATGCCCTGTTAGCTCCAGAGCACCAAACCATGTCTCTAAGACCACACTGCCATGATTAAACTGACTGATTTCAAGCTGGCTGATGCAGTCTGTGGACAGAGAGGCAGCCAAAGCTTGCCTGAAAGCCCTGGAGGTGACCAGCAGTGGGAAAGGATCCTGGCCAGCTGGTTCACCACCCCATTGGTGCCACTGACCTGCTGCCCCACTACAACCAGGGTTCTTGGGGGGCTCTGAAGAGAGCAGTGGAACAAGAGACAAGACCTCCAGGGACTTGAAATTCAAGAAGTCAGGCAGGAAATGATGAGTATATGGAAAGTACCTTGCTCTGTGCTGGAGCTCCTACCTTCCACACAATCCCAATTGTGAAATCCTAATCCTTTTCAGTTTCCCTTGAAAAAGAGACACCTGGGAGAGTTTGCTGATGAATCCTGACCAGAGACCTGCATGCCATCATTGAATGGCATAAAGAGACTGGCTAAAGAGGTAAATGACATTCAGGAGAGCTGAGCCCAGACAGGATATTTACACAGGAATAACAAACCCCAACCTCAGGCACAATGGCAAGAGGCTCTAGCCTGACCACTGCCTCTCAGAAGATCTCTGAGCTATGAACTCCAGCCCAACACTCACAGCAGCTCACTGCTCAGCTCAGAGAACAGCCTCCCTCCCCCTCCTCATTTATACTCAGCTGCTCCAGGTAACAATCAGGGGGATCACTGTTCCTGTGTAATTAATTATTCAAAGTTAAAAGCAAGGAGCAGCAGATTCAGACACAAACTTTCTGATTTACGTGAGTCCAGACCCCAAAAGGGAGCAAGTTTAGGACACACAAGGTGTTTCTGAAGTTCAATGAAGAGCAAACAAAGGAAGTTTGGAGGTGGGGGCAATTAACATTTAATTACCACAGCTACTAGAGTTAAGGACCAGCTCCAACACAAAAACCCATGGGCATCCATGAATTTTGCAGGCATTATTTCCCCTAGCTACAATAGGCACCTCAATAATAGGCATTCTCTCAAAAAACTCATCTCTCAGGTCTCAGCCCATGTGAGTTCTAACAATTTTCTCTCCTTTCCTACACAGCAGTTCCACAACTTGAATTGCAGTTCAATTTCCCTTGCTACCATATCTCTGGGATGAGAGGTCTTTTGAAGACCAAACCCAACACACCCTGCAACCCTGAGGACAGCCACTCTAGACACCCACAAAGTTAAAATATAATTCTAGATGCTCACAAAGTTAAAATGCTAACTACCTGCAGACCACTGGGTTAATTGGTCATAGCTCAACCAAGACTCCCTGTAAGCACTTTTCTATCAGATATGCACTTGAAATGGAGATCAGTCAGCAACACCCAGCTCTTCATAATGACCAGGAACAAAGTTCAGAGGAGAGAGAAAGAGGTAAGCAAAGCACATCAAAGAGAAGGCTGCAGGTGCCTTTACCCTTCATCTTACAGCCCAATCCAGAAATCAAACCAGATTATCACAGGCAGCAATCCAGCATCAGCCTCTAACCAAGCACACACACCTTAGTCACAGAAGCATCTCTACTGAAATTAGCTGAAACACTATTTTTGCTACATTTTTACCTGTGTGGCAAAAAAGCCCATGAATATTAAGGCTGAGAACACTGGAGTCTGTGCACATATATCCCAAAAACACAAGTCACAGGCACAGTGTTACACCAAGTGCTTAATGAGGCTTCTCAGGACTCACCTGGGGCAGAGACCAAGATCTGGCATCGGGTGAGAATAGCCAGGAGGAAATCATTGTGAGAGTGGACTGTGGAGAGAGGGGGGGAGAGAGAGAGAGCTCATTAGCAGCACACCCGTGCCCAGAGGCACCCCCCAAAGCCATCCTAAAGTATCTCCCCAAACTTTCCAATCATTGTGTTCTCCCCTGCTGCTCAGCTCCTTTTCAATTCAAGTTTTTTTTTGAGAGTTTTCTTCTACTGGGCTGAGAATCTTCTACAACACAGAAGATACTACAAACAGCACAGAAACAGTGAGGTAATTTCTCAGTGTTACACACACACAGTGTGTTACAGCTACTTGACAAGTCACGTGTATTCAGCCAGCCAGGGGAGCAGCTATCCCTCTTTCCATGCAGGAACCCCACTGCAATGCTTTTGGTTTTGCTAGAAAATCCACCAAAATGAGAGTCAGCCCCACAAGGACGAAGTCAACTCAAAGAGGTTCTAATAAAACAGAACTTCACTGCAGAGGTTTTCCAGAGCATAGAGTAATTGTGTACAAGAGAAAGTGAAAACAACTTCAGAGGCAGGATCAAGAAGGTTATAGGATCCTCTTTGGAGTCTGAGCACCAAAAATCTCCCTGCAGGGATCGTGAATGTGGAAGCCAGGAGCCCCCACAGGAATCTCAGCAACACCCACCCGTGTTTGCAGACACAGAAAAGCAAGGATGGAGGAATCTCATCCTTCAGCACTGCCCCAGGCCAGGAAGGACCTGCCTGCTGCAAATACACCCAGGTGAATCCAGGCTGCTCTCCCCCTACTTCAGCTACAACCAAAGAGAAAGCACAGAGAGGACTGTGCCTCCACAGTGACATTTTTTTAAAATAGCATTTTGGTTTGCTGGAACAGCGTGTTTTATGTTTTTGACACATTTACACAATGTCAAATTGTCTGTCAGCGCCGGGGTTACACAGGGACTTCCCCATGCAAACCAGGGCTCCTCCCACCATTTTAACCCTATCACTGCCAGAGCCCCGGTCACTGCTGTTTCCCTCACAAGCATTTTCCCTGCTCAGGAAGCACCATGGAGCCTGGAGGAGCTTCCAGGCCTGGCAGGGCAAGGCAAAGAAACAAACACCAGGGGTCATTTTACCATTGTCCTGTGTGAGAAGCCGGCGTGCTTCCAGGTCAAACTCCTCCTTACTGATCTTCTGCTTGAACCAGAGCTTCAGGTTGGCCCAATACCTCGGGAAGAGCAGGAAGCACAGAATCAACTGGGTTGGAAAAGACATCCGAGATAATCGAGCCCAACCTCCCAATACCATTGTGTCAACCAGACCGTGGCACTGAGTGACTCTTTCCTTCAGTACCTCTGGTTGATGCCTTCAGATGTAGCTTTCATTTCCCAGACTCTGCACTACATTGGGATGTGATTCTGAACTCCATATAAAGTGTCAGCAAGTTCTCCTCTCAGCTCAGGCACACAAAACAATCCTTTTCCAGCCCCAGAACCAAGGACACGCTGCAGCTTCAGCCCCAAAAAGTGCAAACAGCAGCGAATTGAGGAGAGAATCTGGGAGGATGGGACTGCACAACCTGCAGCTGGAACTGGACAATGAACCCCAATAGAGAAATGGACCAAATTATAAAAGTGTGAAAACTCCTGACTCGGAGCTCATCTGGGTGTAGCTATGGCCGGGTTCTTGCACTGCGCAAGGTGAATCCTTTGAAGGATTTTTAATAAATCCCTACTTTGTTCCTTTAGCACTGTCTAACCTCTGTTCTAGGTAGCCTCTCCAGGCATCAGGGTGAGGTGCAGACAGCGGAGGAAAAGCGCTGTTCCCATACCCAGCAAGGCCGAGGCTCTGCACGGGACGGGGGAGGCCGGGAAGATCCCGCAGCACCCAGCCCCGAGCCAGCCGGGCGGGACAGCCCAGCCCCGCACACGCCCGTTCCCTGAGGGCACTCACTGCTTCACGTTCTCGCCCAGCGCCTCGCTCAGGCTCTTCTTGGCCGCCTCCAGCTCGCTCACGTAGGTCGCCATCACGGCCGCGGCCCCTCTGCGCCGTCACGTGCCCGCCGCTCACGTGGCCGCGGGGGCGGAGTCTGCGCAGGCGCAGAGCGGGCGGCGGCGCCGGGACTCGCACCGGGAATCGCACCGGGAGCTGCGGCCATGCCGGGACTGCTGCTGGGGGATGAGGCGCCCAACTTCGAGGCGGACACCACGCACGGCCGCATCCGCTTCCATGACTTCCTGGGAGACTCGTGAGCGCTGGGGGATGCACGGAGAACGGGGGTGGGAGCGGGAGCGGGAGCGGGGGATGTCCTCGCCGCCGGGGATCGCGGGGAGCAGGGACCGCGCTCCGTCCGCATGGGTGAGTCCCGCGTCGCGGGGTTCCAGAATGTACGGCTCGCCCCAAAACGTGGGTTTTTCTCGTGGAAGCGCGGAGCTCGGGGGTCAGAGTTACCCATCCCGATCGCCCCCCCGAGGAGAGGGAAGAGAGCCCGCGGCACGGCAAAGCTAGGCTTGGCAGAGCGGCGCCTAGCCCAGGCCGGTCCTGGGAGGGGCTCTGGTGTCACGGACATCCCGGGAATTCGGAGGGGTGCGGGCACAAAGGGCTCTGGTCCTGCTGGGCACCATTCCCGCAAAGGCAGCCGCTCATTCCCGGCGTGCTCGGGACTCGCTCCCGGCTGGGCAGGTTGGAATCAGCCCCTTCTGTCTGGCTTTGTGAGCAAAAGAGGGGGGGGAAAAGAACCCTCTGAGCTTTAGGCCTTCTGGAACTGGCTGTTCCTGCTCACACACATGGCACTTTTCTTCCTCCTCGGTGGTTTGCTGCTATTCATTCAAGGAATGTAGTTATTGTATGAAAAGCCTCAGCACCAGGCAGCTGCTCCATAAGTTCCCAGTGACCCGTGTCTGTCACACGGCAACGGCAGAGCTGCAGGAACCTCACTTGATCCCTCCCAAATCCCTCAGACAAGGACTTTTGGGAACCTCGCTTGATACCTCCCAAATCCTTCAGACAGGACTTTTAGGAACCTCACTTGATCTCTCCCAAATCCCACAGACAGGACTTTCTTTCCCCCAACTGCTGTGGTGCTGGGGGCCGGGTGAAGATCTGTACCATTTGAGCTGAGAAATGGTGCAGCAAGGGAATTTGAAGTGCTGGGAGTGGCTTTGCTTTAGCTCCTGGGAAGTCCTTTTTGCTCCAGCCCATCCTGCTGCCTTTCTCTGTGCACTGGTTACCTTACCTGTGAGGTGTAGCATTAGCATTTTGCCTGCTCTAAAGTCTCCAAACCCATTGCTGCCGAGCTGTGGGGCAAAAGCAAGGTGGCTGTGTTGTTGTAACAGGTGCCACAGTGTGATGTTAACTCCTGGCCTCCCCTGCTAATTGATCAATTCTTACTTTTTAAGTGTGTTTGGGCTAAGGTTTGGTCCTGTCCCATTCTTTAGAGCTGCATGATGTACATGTAGTGTCTCCTGGTGGGGATGAGGTGTAGGGGGCAGTGGCCAGGCTCGTGGATCAGTGGCCATCTCTGCAATAACCTGGCTGGTACCTGCATCCCTTCACTCGTGGGGTCTCTGGGCCACAGTGACTCCACAAAACTCCCTCACACAACACATGGCAAGAACCATGAGCTATTCCAGCATCTCCTGGAGGGAGAGTGGGGAGAGAGGTGCAGGGAATTTTTCAGAGCTTGTGTCATGGAGTTTTCTCGTGATAGGGAAGGAAGAGTTGACAGTGCAGGGTTTCCTTAGCAGATAAACAAGCTGTTCCCACGCTCCACGCCGTGCAATCCATACAGCTTTTTGTCTCACTTTCACCCTCCCCTTGCAGCTGGGGCATCCTGTTCTCCCACCCTCGGGATTTCACCCCCGTGTGCACCACGGAGCTGGGCCGGGCGGCCAAGCTGGCGCCCGAGTTCAGCAAGCGCAACGTCAAGATGATCGCGCTCTCCATCGACAGCGTGCAGGACCACCTCTCCTGGTGCAAGGTAACAGCTCTGGGCAGCCTTCAGGGGGCAGCTCGCAAGCCCACGCAGGCTTGGAGGGACAGATGTCACATCCCAAAGCGTGGGGGTGCTGGAATTCAGAGCGGGAATGGGGAATTCTCCATCTTCGTGGAGGTTGCTCTGTGCTCTTTGATACAAGAGGAAAGCAATACTGTCCCACCACTAGCTGGAAGGGTTAAAACATGTGCAGGTGATGCCAGAAACTCAGAGAAGGCAGCCTATCCAGAGACCCTCAGGAAAGTTCTCTTCTCCCTCAGGAGAAGAGGCAGCAGAAGTGAGGAATTCATGCTTGGCAGGGAGGAGAAAACAGAGATATGTTAAATATAAAAACACAAATAGGAGAATGATAAATGTAAAATGAGCGTGAGGGAGTATTAAAAAATGCTGGGAGTGGAATAAATCAGTGGAGATAAACTTCAAAGGCAGCCTGTGTGTGCTGCCAGGGAGAATGGTTCCAGGGCTAGAGGTGGTAGGGGTGTACAATGAGTATTTCAGACAGAAATGGCCAGAGTGTAAAAATCTTTGGGTGAATTACCTGCCACTCTCTTAGTTCTTAAAATTGGGAATGTTCTCACATATTTTCCAGAGGTGAGAGGTGCATGCAATAAAGGTGAGAAATTTCTACACTCGGACGTTATGTCATGACTGACTGGCTTTAGAAGTTAGTTAATTGCCTTATTGCTTAAATCGACCTTTGTACCTGAGCAATGCATGGCCAATGTCCCAGCAAGCCTCAGAAAAGCAATGTACAGTAAATGAGATTTCTGTGCTGCTCAAACTGGCTGAAACCAGCAGCCAGATTAGCAAATAACATGTTATTAGACATAAGAGAAAGTTTGCATTGTGCTTTTGTGAGGGAGACTCATCTGCTGGTTGGCTAAGCTGAAGTGTTCGGGTGTTGCTGACTTCTGCAAAGGCTTTGAATTTGCAAGAAGCTTTCCAATGAAGTCAGCTCTGTGAAGGGCAGGCTGTTTCTTGCAGGAAAAGCAGTAAGTTGTGTCAAGGGAGGGAAGTGCTGAGCTCTCTCAGGGTGTGTGGGGTTCAGCAAGCTTGGGTGATCTGAAAAAGAGATGAACAATGAGCTGACTCTGCTGATCCTATGGAGTTATTCAGCACAACCTCAGGTGAAGCCAGGAGAAGTTGCAGAACAGCCTCTTGATGGTGGCTGAGGGGAGGCAGAGCAGGAAAGTGTTCTGGAAAAAGGGCAGGGATTCAAGCTGTGGTGAGCTTTCTGTGAGCCTGGCAGAGGCCTTGGAGACAGAGGTTTGGAAGTGTCAGCTCAGCACCTGTCAGAAAGAACCAGGTGAAATTCCTCCAGAGCAAAAGATCCAGTTGGTGTGGAGAAATCCCCATAAAGCTGGAGTGTTCCATGCAGCCTGTGCTTCACTGGATTAAATACAGAAGCCCTAGGAGTAAGCAGAATTTTGGGCAGAATCCTCTGTGCAGCATTCCCAAACACACATCTGCTTTCTCTCTGGATGAAGCAGGTGGGCAAAAGGGGTGGCTGAAATCCTGCATGAAACAGTAAAGAAACTTCTGCTTGCTCTGCTGCCAAATTTCAGTGGGTAGAGCTAATAATCCTCATGTCACTTGGTGCAGCTGTGCCTTCCAGCCAGAGATGTCACAGCTATTCTTAGCCATCCCTAGCCAAAAAACAGAAGCTTGCTCCAGGTCTGGGAGCTGTAGCTCAGCCAGGGATTGATCCTACCTTGCAACCTCCTTAGTCAGGAGCTTCTCCAAGGGCTGGATGAACACCTGAGCTCCTCCAGCAGGCCTGGCTGGCACATGCTGTGCATGTCAGAAGTTTCAGTGATACTCTGAAATACTGGCCACTGATACCTGCACCTTGGTGAGTTGGTGGTGAACAAATCACTCCAGTGATGTCTGGTTTCAGCTTGGAGTCTGGAAAGAAAATTAGTGGCAAGGGAAGGGAGTCATGGGTGTTGTATTGCAACACAGAGTTTGGGAGGCTGTTTTCTAGAGCTCCCCAGGTGGTGAAATTACATGCATTTTGGAACGAGTCACACTCCATAGGGTTCAGATATTGCTTCTCAGAAACTCTTGCTGTCCTCCAGCCCCTGCTCTAAAGAGAGAGAGGTGGGTGGGTCACATGTGCTGCAGCCTTCTGTGACTCTGTGGAGCATTCAGCAGCATTTCTCCACAGCTGAACTCTCCAGCTCTGCTTTCCTTCCCTGCTCTGCTCTGACAAGGGCAGCAGAACTAATTCCTTGCCTCCTTCCAAGGCAGGCCTGACCACAACCCAGCCGAGATCAATGGCCCCTTTTTGCAGAGCCATGGTGACACAGAAAACAAGCAAACAGAAAAGCTGGAAGGGAAACACTTGGCCACGTGTGCACCACTTGACCTGCTTGCAGCATCCTGAGCAGCTAGGGCAGGGTTCCAGCCCCTTCTGTCAGCACCAGCAGCCATGGGGGGCTGAGGAGGGGTGCAGGGCCTGCCTGCTCCTGCTGCTCTTGGTGTGCTCTGAGCAGTGCCAAGGGGCAGCATTCCCAACCCTGAGTGCCCTCCCTGCTCCCCCACATTCCAAGCCTGGAGAAGGCACTGAGATTTGTACATGGAGGTTATCAGCTGAGCTGATAATGCAGCACAGCAGTGCCAGGGAGGCTGTCAGTCAGTTTTGTCTCCTTGTAGCATGAAAAGGGGGGAAGGAACAGGCTGCCCTGTTCTGGGGCAGGAACCTTGAATTCTACTTGTTTTGGTGCTGGCAGCTGCTCTGCCTGTGCTGCTGGGGCTCCATGTGACCTGTGAGGGTGGCATTGCAGACTCCAGGGATAACTTAAATGCTCTGGTCGAGTCCAGACCAGGTTTGGAGATGCTCAAAATACTTTTTTTGTGTGTGTGTATTTTTGAAGCAGATCCAGTTTGGCCTAGTACAGAGAGGAACCTCATAAACCATGGTCACAAGGGAGAATCTGCAGGGCTGTGGAGGTGAATGGTTTTCTCTTCTGTCCCAGGCATGGTTCAGAAAGGAGTAAGCAGTGTCCCAGCACTTGCACTCAGGCTTCCCCTCTAGTTTTGTGGGAGCCTTTAGTTAAGTAAGCTGTGAGTGACTCACTGAATGGAATTGATCCCTTGCATAAGACCTGTGGAGTGTCAGACCCTCCTTTGTCAGCTGTAGCATTGCTGGTTTGCTCTGCCACTAGAGAAACAATTCCTTAGGAGCACAGTCCAGTTCAGGTGACACCCACAGATCTGCCAGCAGTGCTAGGAGAGAGCTGGCAGAGGGACACAGTTCTCAGTGAGAAATGGTTAAACTTCTCTGTGTCACTAACACAGGAATTCCTTATTGCTCCATACTGCCTGGGCAGAGCAGCTGCTCCACGGGGTATGAGTAAGAACTGACCCTCAAGAACAAGGCACAGCCCAGCCTGGCACAAAGGTTTCTGATTTGTCACCTGGTTTCTGGAAACTTTGTGGAAGGCCAGGAGCCCCTGGCTATGCTGAGACCTCGAGGCCAAGCAAGTCAGGAGCTCCTGCAGCTCCTGTTTCTGCCTGGCCTCTGCCTCTGTGGTGGTGCCACAGGAACATCCCATGGCTTTTTCTCTGCAGGACATCAATGCCTACAACGGGGACCAGCCTGCAGAGAAGCTGCCCTTCCCCATCATTGCTGACAAGAACAGGGAGCTGGCTGTCAAGCTGGGCATGCTGGACCCTGACGAGCTGGACAAGGACGGGATGCCCCTGACTGCTCGTGTGGTGAGTGCCTGACCCCACAGCAGTACAGAACCACAACCTGCCATCCTGCCCTCTGGCTGTGGGGCAGCTTACCTGGATGGGCTTGGCCATCCTCAGGAGCTGGGATGATTTCCTTGGGCTGGAACCATGGGTTGTGTCATGGCGACCATCTGATCCCAAACTATTTTTTGTCAGTGCTTGATCGGCTGGACTTTCCCTTTGTGTGCTTGCACTAGAAGGGCACAGGTAGCAAAACAAGCTGGTGTTGGACACAGGAGCTCCCAGAGCAAAAAGTCAATCCCTGGGCATCAGATGTTCTCTAGATCCCCTCCATGGCATCTCCTCTGTCCCAACACCTGTGATCAAGCAGCTCCCAGGAGAGGAAGGAGCAGCAGGACTGAGCAGATCCAGCAGAGGAGTCAGACAAATGTGCCCAGCCCCTGACACTGTCTCCGTGTGCTCAGGTGTTCGTTTTTGGCCCGGATAAGAAGCTGAAGCTCTCCATCCTGTACCCAGCCACCACTGGGAGAAACTTTGATGAGATCCTGAGAGTGGTGGACTCCCTGCAGCTCACAGCATACAAGAAGGTCGCTACCCCTGTGGACTGGAAGGTGAGGAGCAGGGCAAAACTCACAGCCAGGCATTGAAATGGCAGCCAGCCTCCCTTGCAGGGGGACCCACAGGGTGGGGAGGCAGTCTTGCCTCTGGAGGCTGCTGTTCCCTGCAGCATAAGCTCCCAGTGGGGTAGGCTAGCTCACCCACCTGCCAGGAAAGCAGACCTTTCCCCGGGACTTGGGATCAAGGGGCAATCCAGGGGTGCCTGAACAATAGGAAGGGATGAGCAGGCTCTGTCCAGCGTGGCAGCCAGGCTCACATTTCCCCTCCTTACTCCCTGCTCCCATGCGAGTGCCATGGCTGTGGGATGCCACTGGCAGGGCTTGCAGGTGGCACAGCTCTCCCTTTGGACATCTCCTGGTGCAGCTCCCACTCTGCCCTCACTGCTGGCTCCATGGGACATGATGCATGGGGCACAAGGGCTGGGCATTCACAAGGAGGCAGTGCCACCCTGCCAGCTCCTCACTGTCCCCATTTGTCCCCATTAGCCCGGTGACAGCGTCATGGTCGTGCCCACCTTACCTGAGGAGGAAGCCAAGAAGCTCTTCCCCAAAGGAGTCTTCACCAAGGAGCTGCCCTCAGGCAAGAAGTACCTGCGCTACACCCCGCAGCCAGAGTGAGGCGTCCGTCTGTCCGTCTGTCCGTCCTGCCGGAGCCTTCCCGAGCCCAGCCCTCTGACACCGCACAATCCACAGCCTGGCACTACTAAACCAGCCCTCCTGCTAGACCTGTCCCTAAAGCCCAGTGTCCTCCTGCCTCCAAGGCAAGGTGAGCAGAGCACTGGGGACTCCAGGGCTCCTGCTGTGGTGTCTGTCCCGTCTGCTCCCAGAAGCGTGCTGAGAAGGGGTGTCCTGCTGGGACAGGGAGCTGCTGCGTGCCTTTCAGAGCAGCCATCTAACCTTTGGTCCCACAAGTAGGGGAGGAGCTGCAGAGCCAAATCTCTCACTTCTTAACTGCTTCCTCATCTCTTGCTGGAAGGTGATTGTTTCCAGGTTTTGTGGAAGAGGGAATCATGCAAATAAACTGATCTTCAGTACTACCTCCAGTGTCCCTTGTGTGTCTCTGCTGGCCCCCACAGCATTTACTGTGGCCATGCAGCTGGGATTTGTGCCCAGGCTCTGGAGGGGGGTGGCAGCAGCACAGACTGCCCTTGTTCTTGCTCTGCAAGGAGGGCATTTTGGAAAGACAGCTTGTGCCAGGGCACATGGTGTCAGACAAGGCAGTTGTGCTTCCCCTGCTGGGAAGGAAGAATGTGTCTCAGCCT